>OY728162.1:1489177299-1490377299 GCA_963277665.1 Viscum album | reverse complement strand
TGACATTTGTATCATTTTCATAAAGTATCAAAAAATCCAAATATGTTTTCTTGGTTTTGAGTATGTCACTTTTTTAACAAAAATTAATGTCAAATTTAAATAAAAATACACACTTGGAGTCATTCCAGCAACACTGTGGGTCAGATTGAGGTTCAAATAATTCATACATGTCACAAATGACTTTTTTTAATAAATCATGAAAAAATGTTATTTTTTTCTTATTTTTTAGTATGATATGTGTTTTTGAACTAAAATGTAAATTATAAACTAAAAAAATATAGTCCAAGTCATACCGACCACACAATGTATCAGATTGAGGTGCGACTGACTGAGTATGTGATACATGTTTTTATTTAAACTATATATATAAAGTTTGAAAAGTGATAATATGTTATTTTATAATGGAATATGAAACCTCATACATCCTCAAACACTTAAATTTTTAGGAAGCATTGGGTTTCTTCTTCTATTAGAAAGGAAAATGTTTTTTTCTATCTTGTTTCAGAGAGTTGAAAACAAAATATTGATTCCAAAAAGATATGTGAAAAAAGTAAATAAGTGTTAGATAAAAATTATAAGGAAATTAACTTATAAATAGTAGATAAAATGAAGAAAAAAGTAATTAAATAAGTAGTTGGAATTCACCTTTTCATGATTTTTGTATACATTCTTAACCCATTTACTTTTTGTGATTATCTCAGTTTTATCCTCGAAGTATAATATCTCATGAGTATGACAAACATAAAAAAAACTACCCCAACTCAATAAAAATAAACCACCATTATAAGAAAACAATTCTTATGTTAGTAACACTAAAAAAATAAACATAAATATAAAACAATTCAATCCTAGTCCCATTGTTTTAAACAATGATTAAAAACTATAACATTTTAGATTCAACCATTGTGGATAAAAAATGAGATATTTTAGAATCTTAGTACCAACAACATGATATACGTAACAACTTTATAATAAAATAACATTCATGTATTATAAAAAATAACCATAAAACTATTATTCCTTTAGGTTGGTGTAAAACTCATACATAAACATTTCCATCCTTAGTCAAAAAATATCATAACACATTTTATATTCTAGGATTATACCCAACATTAGTCTATCCCTTTAATTATTCCTATAAAACATTAATAATTACTGTATACATATTAGAGTTCATTGATTGAACTATGATAAATATTTACCTTTGATTTTTTATGGAACATAAAAAAATATCTCTTTCAATTTCAATACCATAGAGAGTACAAACTCCGTGATAAAACATTTACCTTCTTTTATGGAAAAAACATCACTGTGACCCATTATATATTTTTAAAAGACACTATACTCCATTATAAAATTTTTACCACTATTTGACAATATTAAATATCAGTATAGCCCTTTATAGAATCCAAATGACACTAAAATTGATAGAATCAATAAGTCTTCCTAGATTGTTATATAGATTACTATATCCTTTTCAATATTCTAGGTGATGATAAACTATAACATTACATCATAATTTTACTTCAAAGTTGGAATATAACTATTTTCATGTATTTTTTTTATTGAGAATGATGATCAGGTTTTTATTAATGATCTTGTTAACATGGATCATTTTATATAATGAATGTGCATATGCATATTAGTGAAGAAAGAGTGGAAACATTTTTTAATTGTGATATATATAACATGTATATATTTTAATAATAATCATGTGTTAAACACCTCTACTCATGTAATGATTGTGGGATTCTATGTGATATAATGGTGTGGTGATTTAATTTCACATCATGTGCATTCAAAAGAATCATGTTTAGTCAATCAATTTCACCAATGTAAAATTTATGGGTTACTTGTATGGATCTCACAAGAATTTGTGATATTATATCTTCAATCTAATTTATTATAGAATAACCAAAGTAATTCCACCACCAACCAAAGTGAAGACACTATATTGTTATTTTCTTATATAATTTACCACTACCCATGATGGAATCATAGATATGGAATTACTCTATGTCTATTCTAAAAAAATAAGTAAATTAATTCAAAATATTTGACAAAATGCTGAAAAAATTAACTAAATAAGCAGTAGTATGTCACATCTTTATCATTCCTGTATACATTCTAACACCATATTTTCTACTCATTTATAAAAAAACTGATTTCCTCTATTATACTTTTCCTTGATAAATAGATTGAAAATAATATATAAGAAATATGATACTAATGCTTCACACCCCAAATATATTTCTAAGGCTATAGCCTATACCAGATCACAAATATATGAGGTAATCACCAATTTTTTTTTTGAAAAACATTTTGACCCCATGTAAGTTTCCCACTCATCTCTAAAAAAAATTCATATTCTTTTCAATATAAAGGTTTTCAGCAATCCTGGTAGTAGTGAGAAAATATTGATAACTATACAATTAAGATATATTTTCAGTGAAATTTTAATTACCTTTGGAAATTATCCTTTGAGGATGTTGTAATTTTTATGGTTTATGATCACTTTCCAAAATTTTTAAACATATTATCTATAATAGTTTCCATTACCTTACTCCAGTCATTGTAGAGAGATTAACCAAAATAAGTAAATTGTTTTGAAATTACTTATAATAGTAAAATATTTCTATATATAACTAATTTTTTTTTATATTTGAATTAATCCACAGGCTTTTTATGTTCAGTACCCGACTTCAATACCTGATTTAACATATATTTAATGACATACCTAACATAAGAAAATTCGTGTTAAAACATAGGATGAAAAATATAATTCTATTTTTATCTATAAAATGTTGATTGAAGTGTATTACAAATTCACAATAAACATCATGTGTGGTTGGTTTGTGTGATATCCATGCATTGTATCCAAAAAAATAAATATTTAGGGTATTTAGATTGAGTTCAATTAGTATCCAGTGCATCCTAAAACAAAAAAAAGTAATAAAAAATAAAAAAAATAGTTTATGAGGTTATATTTTAGAGTTTTACCCCTACATTATTGGAATAAAAGAGTCTATTGTATGTTATTTTTTTTCTCAAATGGACCATTTAGATCATTTTTTTCCTATAAATTTCTTTATTCTCCAAAGATATTTCTTTCATAGAATTGATATGGTGATTAATTAATCCCAATCAATATTCACATGGTTTTCACTTTATATAGTATTAATATAAACTCTTATACAAAATATAAATAGTTATTAACATTAATTGACATTTTATTATAATTTTTTTGGAAAGTGGTATTAGCTAAATGTTCCATATATATATATATATTCACAACTGATACTCCCATCCATTCAAATATGAGAATATCATTTATACTATCGAGACCCACTATGTATGTAATAAAGGTTCTGTATATTTTTTCTTCATATAGAATGTAAGACATATTTCAATCATTAAATGTAGTCTACATAATGTTTTAATGATAATAAATGTTACTTTGGAACTACAGGGGAGAATGTAATCTTGGAAGTTCCATTTGAATTCTTTGTCAATTCACTAGATTATCTTGATCCAAACATTAGTTTCCCCATCACTTTATCCGTCTGTAATACCATACCTCACTTCAGAACTTTTTTCATCAACTATTATAGTTTTTTGTAATAATTTTTTAAATACATAATTCATGGATATTTATAAGATTATATGGCCATGACACTAATGTTTCTCTATAATCATTGATAGTTGTAATATCTGTATCATCAAGTGGAATAGGCATCTCAGTTTTTGGATCTTGATCTACCTCAATCCCTACTCTCATGTGGTCTTATGAGAGTTCATTATTATCTAACATGTCTCCCAGGATAATCTACACCGTATTCCATGAAACAAAATGGTGCATGGGTGTTGATTGATATAAATCACATATAACTTTACCCATAAAATTTTAGTAATATAAAGTTACTAAAAGTTGTGTGATTGAAATTTAAGATAAATAGTAATGAAAATATTAATTTCACCATGTATGGTAAGTGATTGAGGGGAATGAATAGCCTCAAATATAGTAGGGTCATTTATTTCTTCATGTGTGGGTCTTTGTTCCATCACTGGTTCACTTTGATCCTTTATCATGTATTGTTCTTCCAAACCAGATCAGACGATAAAATCATCAAAGGAATATATTTTTATCTTAAATACTTTAACCATATTATATACAGCTTATTGTGGTTTCATCTTCTTGAAATATGATCGAGAAGACACTCTAAAACCTACTCCTCTAACATGACCATATTGTTCTGACCACATTAAATCTACTGAAAGTAGTTTTTGTTCTATTATAGTTTACACCAATTCATATGTATAAAACTTATAAAAAAACATATGAGATTAAATATATATATTTTATGTAATACTGATATAAATCATAATGAGTTACTATTATTTCATACTTACAAATGTTTCCCATAATTATTTTACCCTATTTATTTACATGTACCTCCTTCCATAGAACATGATGTCGGATGGTAGAAGCTTCAGATTGTGATTCATCAAGATGCATATAAATAAAATAACTTATGATTTTTTATATATGTTGGGTAGAGTTGAGTACTCAAGAGGGGGGGGGGTGAATTTTGTATCTATAAAAATTTATTTAAAGAATTGGTTCTTTGAAAATTTACCCCAATTTAAAATATAATCGAAGTCATCTTGTAGTGAATTTATAAGAGTCCTGAATATTCAATTAATTTATCAAGAGACTTATTAGTTATCAACTATACTAATATAAATATTAATATTAATTTTGAAACTAATAAACTTGTTCAAATCTATTTTAAACACTTCCTAAATTAACTATTAGAGTTTGATTTTTTTTGAATGAAATATGTTATAAAACATAGTAAAAGAAAATAACAGTAGGAAAAGAAGAATTTAAAACAATATGTTTAGTATCAAGTCAAGACTTAGTCCTCTCCACTTGGTGATCACCTGCCACCAAGCAGTTTAAATTAATAGAAAAGTTTGATCCACACCCTAGATCAGGGTTCACAACATCACACAAGGATATCCAGGTCACACATGACCTCTACAATATTTCTTCAATGAAAAAATAACAAACATGTCACCTGCGACCTCTTCCATAGTTATACATGGGACACAAATAGATAAAAATTGTGTGGGAT
Source organism: Viscum album (assembly GCA_963277665.1). Taxonomy (NCBI): domain Eukaryota; kingdom Viridiplantae; phylum Streptophyta; class Magnoliopsida; order Santalales; family Viscaceae; genus Viscum; species Viscum album. The sequence continues at coordinate 1,490,372,161 of OY728162.1, read as the reverse complement.
TGAGGATATCATGTATCCTCTTGTTATGAACAGGAGTCAGTGTGTGTAATAGATAGATACACACACTTCGAAAAAATTTAAATAAATAAACACAATAGAGATAAATATATAGAATAGGGGTTAGATGTCTCTGTGTGTTATACAGTGAAGCTTTGGACTTTTTTAATGTAGTGTAATTTTAAGTTCGTGTCCTCTTCTAGAAGTTGACTCCTAAATAGTGTCGAAGCCTCTGTGTTCTGGCTTCCATGAGTATGATATGTGTATATTATTTTCTAAAAGATGTTCAGGTCCTCTAAATAGGTTTATCTTTACTTCTTGATATCCCCGTACATTCTTCCTTTTGAGTTCTTGGATTTTGAAAGAATGCTCAAGAGTTGCAGGAGTTTTTCTATACTTGTTTCACTTTCTTCTACTACTATACCAATTTGAATGATCAAGCTTGTAATTATTTTATACTTCTAGGTCCAAAATACAATATGATCTCCCAAAATTCATGTACCTCGTACTGTCCTATGAATATCCTACAGAAAACATAAAATAATGTCTAAAATATTAACATGTCTAAATATTACCATTAGATATAAATTTGAATTAATATATTAAAAACTGTTTTAATTACTATCAGTGAGTCATAAGTATCAGCAAGTCATTATCATCGGTATATCAGCATCAGTGACTCTCTATATCAGTGAGTCCTTTTCATCAGTATCAATGACTCTGAGCATCAGTGAGTCATTTGTACTATCGGCCTATCCGGGCATCAGTGAGTCGGTATCAGGGACTCATTTTGGACTATCAATGTGTTTACCATCAGTGAATCATCCATCAATGTATCCTTTGAACTAACAGTGCGTCACCCATTAGTGAATCATTAATCATTACTTCCTTAAAACTATTGGTACATCGACAATCAGTGTGTCACTTGAACTATTAATGTGACCGATCATCAGTGACTTGTCCATCAGTGTGTCGTTTGTTCTATCAGTGAGTCATGCATTGGTGTCTTCTTTGATAGGTGAGTCCTTATCGGTGAGTCATACATTGGTGATTCATTTGAACCAATCAGTGTTAGAGACATTGAAAAATGTAAAAATTATATGTCTAATACAGAACAGTACAAATTAAGTGAAATTAATAATTGTATGTAAATATAAAGTTGTAAATATATTTATATATAAATATCCACAATTTATTTACTTATTGAAATGTATCATACCATGTGACATAATCTATTCATTTATAAGTATTCATTGAAATGATTATCTTTAATTAAAATATAACATGTGAAGTATCATGATTTTTAAATTTTCATGATTTTTTATTATTAAAACAACTATCTCACAAAGGGTCCCACAATCCCCCATTTTAGATAATCACAAATCATGGAATTAATGAGTTATACATGATGTTATAGAATAAAAATGTTACTTGAATTAGCATACCAATAGTGAGTGTTAATTCTCAATATTACTATAAGGTATTTACTTTTATGCTCCCTCAATAATTGTATCAGAGCATATATGGAAGGTTCCTTTTAAGAGAGTTATATCAGAGCACTTTCATGACCCCCCTTAGTAAGTTATATTATATTTTATATTGATTCCATGTCATCTTTTTTATTCTATAGTGAGTCTCCCCCTTAGGTTAAGAGTGCATTCCATTAATGTTTATTCCATCCATAGATTTATCCCCCTTTTGGGATTAAAAAAAAGGTGAAAAGGAACATAAAGGATAATGAAAAAGAACACAAAGAAAATTTGAAACACATTGAAGTCAAACTTATATTCCTGAAGGTACAAAAGTGTAAAAACATCAAAAGCCACTCATTAAAAATAAAATTAGAAATCTCTATCAAAGAATGATCCACAGCTAAGGATTGGGATTTTGAGGAGCTTTCCATTTGTCTGAAGGGTCAATAGTTTGTTCAAGAGGTGTTGTTGTGGATGTAAGAAGGGATGATCCAATAGTTACAGTAGGTAAAGCAATTCCTGTAGGAACATTAGATGCAAGGCTTGGTCTCTGCTCTGATAGAGCACGAATTTGAGGATGCTCTTGGATCACTGACCTGATCTAAGATAAATCTTGAGACACTATCATCTGAGCAAGTGGTAGTGAAGTAGGTCTGATAGATGTATCTGCAGGGACCACTATAGCCTCATATTGTACATGAAATTAGGTCTTCATAATCATGATAAAATCATAGATGATTTCACCCCCATACTGCATGTATTTCTCTAAATCCTCCTGGTTTTCCATGAACCTCTCCAATATAGGTGTAAAATCTTTCAATTGGCTCACTTTTTTTTGAATGATTCGGTCTCTGGTGGTATCTTGAGATTTTCAGAAAAATATTTAAATATACTATTCTACTCATTATTTTTGTAGATTTTCAATAATTAATTATCTACTTTGTCCCTAATATCCTTTTGAGTACCAGATGCTTCATTTGTACATTATCTCACCATGTTATATACAAGGTCACTGTTCCTGTGCACTTTGGAAAGGGTATGTTTATCAAAGTCATTCTAAATGGACAACATCTCTTCTCTTAATACAGTTCTAAAGGACCCCATATTAGTAGCATGGCTAGTAACTCTACAACTAGATGCACAAAAAATAATTTTTCCAAGACCCACTTTCAACCTTTTCAAATCATCATTTAGTAGATGTGTAACAAGGTTCCTAAGAACCTCTATCACACCACCAAGTGTGGTTTTGAAATCATTGTATAGAGATACCATTTCATGAACCATTTTTTTACTTCTTCTCCCAGAATTGAATTATTTACTAATATGGTCTCAAATATAGTGATAATATTAGGCTGTATATCCTGAATTACCATTCTTGCAATCCTAGCAGCATCTACCTCTCAAATACACTCATATGTAGAAGAATTATTTCCATCTGGAATAGAGGATCTCACATATTCACATATATCATTTTTTAATTGTTCAAGATCGTCCTTGGTGACATAGTCACTAGGAACTGAAGGTAAAACATGATAAAAAATGGTAGGTAAATTAAGTGAAGTAAGAGAAGTCGATTCCACATCAGCTTGTGGAGTAGGAGGGGCTACCATCTCTTCATCAGAATCATAATCCAATCCAAACAAGATATATCATAGATTTCTATTCTAATCCCCAAAACAAGTCCAGTCTCTGGGATCCATAGTATTGATTCTTACTATTCTACCTTGAGGCTCTCCCTCATTCTAAGCCTCACCTTCTTCTTCTTGACCTCCAAACAAAAAACATTCTGAGGCACTGGTACTATTTGAACTTCAACTTCTTCTTAAAGTCCATCCACTCCAACCACTTGAGGATCCTCCTCATTCTGAGGCATAGGTGCAATCTGAGCTTCAACTTATTCCTCATGACCTCCATCCATAATATCATTAAGATCCTGAATGATGCCTTGATCATCATCAAGGTGGTCTTTTCTGTCCTACTACCAGCATCTCCATCATCATGTACATCATTTTTAGTAGAAACCTATCCAATAGGATCAACACCATCCTGTCTATCAACCTAATCATCATCACTATGAAAAAACTCCTCATAGGAACTGACTACATCTTTTCTATCTTTTAGTGAGTCACTTACATGCTCACCATCATCATCCTCATCCTCATCATCACCATCATCCTCAGCATCAACATCAGTCTTTCTCACATAACCTTTAACTATAGAGACTTCGGTCTCTTCCTCATCATCATAATCATCTTATAAATGTTCAGTAGAGGGTAATTATAATGGTGGACTGGTAGGTCCATATTTCATGTCTCTAAATATTTCAACAATATCTAGGTCACTCCTATCATCGATAAGAGACCCTACTTCTCTTTGTAGCTCTGGATCATGTTGTTCTTCATCTGAATACACAACCTACTCACTAGGTTTAAAACCTGGATAAGATTGATCCCTTGGTCTTGTAGGATGATCAATAGGATTATAATACTCATAAAATCTCTCATCATCTCCTACCAACATTCTCCTACATGGGTTCCAAAATATTTTCATCATTTTTCAAATATCTTTGTTCAGGAAGAAACCACTACATGTAGTAATCACGTCATCTCCATCCTCCCCAAATCTTAGCTTCTTCAACATTGTATAAATCATACTTGGATAATATAAATAGATTTATTTCATGGAAGGTATGATCATTTAAAAAATTTGTACCATAATTTATATTCATAGGTTCACTTTTACCTTATTCTTCAATAAAGAAAGCAAGAAGACATCTTGATACTTCAAGGCAGCAAAATCTACCTTGGGAAGATTTTGTGTTGGATAAACATGAAAGGCATTTTTGCCTCTCCATAAAATTTTGAAGCTATTTCTCTCCATGATTCGACATTTACAGTCAAATATTTCAATGAATTTTCATAAGAAAATATATCTAAATCTGTTGGAATGTTACCCTAATAGTCCTCAAATATTCCCTCATGAGGCATCTCCAAGAATTCGACCCACTCCTTTGAAGAAATTGAAATATCCTTTCCCTTTACCACATACTTCATTTGAGCCTCCCCAGATCCTTAAAAAAATCTTCCAAGTTGAGATAAAATTGGTGTACCATATCGGAATATAAAGGTCTCTTATTGTCTACAAACCAGCTAATCCACCCCGGTGATTCCAAAACGTTCAGCAAGAGACACTTTATAGACAACAACCACTCGATAGACACATATTTCTTTGGAGTTACTATATATGTTCTCAACTCCAGATTTACAGAACCTACGACACTTCTTGATTCTCCTTTATGATGCTTGGATTATAATGATTCACTTGGTCCTTCTATCACACAGTTTTTCCTCACCATTCTGATGGTTCGGGTTCGAAGAAGGAAGTCAAAGGGTCTAAGGTTCAAAGGTAGAGTGGGTAATGAAGGGATTTGGATCGATTAAATTTTATCATTTAGGGATTATACATCATAAAAATATAAAATAGAATTATAGTAAAATAAAAATAATGAAACTTTGTCATTTTACTTAAAAGACACAGATAGATAGATTTATGAAAAATTTCATATCGGTATCGATTTCATCCTAACGGTATTGATCACACATGATCAGTTTCATCTGGTCGATTTCATATGATCGATTTCACCTGATCGGTTTCTTTTGATCGGTTTCACCTGATCTGTTCCACCTAATCAGTTTCACTTGATCGGTTCCACCTGATCGGTTTCACCTGATCAGTTCCACTTGATCGGTTTCACCTGATTGGTTTAACCTGATCGGTTTCACCTGATCATTTTCACCTGACAGGCTTCACCTGATAGGCATTAAAAACAAACAAAATTTCATAAGGGGATAAGGTTGGAGTGTCTTTATAAATTTATCATTCCTATTTAATTTCTGATGTATCACATTCTCTCAGAGTTAAAGGGTTTGTTAAATATTTCAGCAAGTTGATGTTTAGTCCCAATAAAATCAAGGGTTATGTCACATGTTTGATAGTGGTCTCTCAAAAAGTGATTTATTACATCAATATATTTTGTTCTGGAATGAGAAATTGGATTCTTAGAAATATTAATAGAATTATTATTGTCAAAATTTATGGGGATATGTCTAAATTCACATCCATAGTCTAATAATGTGTCTTTCATCGACAAAATTTATGCAAATCAACTACCAGCAGCAATGTACTCTGCTTCAACAGTTGATAGAGAAACATAAATTTTCTTTTAACTACACCATTAAATTAGATACTTTCCCAAAAAGTGACATGTTCTAGAGGTGATTTTTCTATCTAATTTACATCCACCAAAGTTAGCATCAGAATAACTAACCGTATCAAAAGTTTTTCCTCTTGGGTAGAACAATCCTAAATTAGTTGTATATTTGAGGTATTTGAAAACTCATTTAACAGTATTTAAAGGTAAATATTTTGGGTTTTCTTGAAATATTTCACACATAAACACACTAAACATAATGTCTGGCCTACTAGCAGTTAAGAAAAGAAAACTCCCAATCATTCCTCTATAAGAAGTTTTATCAACTGATTTCCCATTTTCATCAAGATCAAACTTACATGTAGAACTCATAGGTCTTTCACTAATCTTAATTCCATAAAGCCTTATATTTTAAAAATATCATTAGTGTATTTAATTGTATTTATAAAAATACCTTATTTATTTTGAAATATTTTAAATCCCAAAAAATATTTAAGTTCTCCCATTAAACTCATTTTAAAATCACTTTGCATTATTTGTGAAAAATTGGTTCCTAAATAATTTTTATAAGAACAAAAAACAATATCATCTACATATATTTAAGCTATTAAAACATCTCTAGAAATTCTTTTTATACATAAATTAGGATCTGGAACTCCTTTTTTAAAGCCTTTAGAAATAAGAATGTTACTAAATCTATCATACCAAGCTCTTAGATCTTGTTTCAAACCATATAAAGCTTTAGTTAGTTTGAAAACATGATTTGGAAAATATGGATTTTTAAAACTTGGGGGTTATTCAACAAAAAACATCCTCAAATTTTTAACCATTTAGGAATGAAGTTTTGATATCCATTTGATAAAGTTTGAAATTGAAGTGTATTTCATATGCAAGTAAGATTCTATTGGCTTCAAGCCTAGATAATGGTGAAAGGGTATCCTCATAATCAATTCCTTCTTCTTTATTATAGCCTTGTGCAACCAATCTATCTTTGTTTCTAAATATATTTCCAGATTCATCTACTTTATTCCAAAACACCCATTTAGTTCCTATAGTCATGGTATCTTTTTACTCTATCAACAAGCTTCCAGAATTTATTTCTCTTAAATAGATTAATCTCTTCTTGCATAGCCATCACCCAAAATTCTTAATTGATTTCATCATTGATGTTTTTAGGTTCAAGTTGTGACATGAATGCTTGATGTTCAAACTGATTTCTCAAGGAAGATCTAGTTTGTGTTCTTTAGTCTAAATCTACAACTACAACATATAAGGAATGAGTTTTAAGGGTTCTAGTTTGTATAGAAAAAGTAGGGATAATTATTTCAGGTACATCACTTGGTTCTGGTTCATTGTGGCTAGAATCAAGGGAATTTCTAGAACTGGAAGTTTTAACAGATTCCTTTATAGGATGGTTAGAGGGTTTAGTATTAATTTACAAATTGTACATATCCTCTTCAATATTTCATAATGAGGTCTTAGGTTTATGTGGATCTTTTTTTATCAAAATTGACATGTACAGATTCCTCCACACATTTAGTTATTTTATTAAAGACTCTATAAGCTTTTCTTGATGTTGAATATCCAAGGAATATTCCTTCATTAATTTTGGAGGAAAATTTATCTAGATTGTCATTGGTGTTTAGAATATAAACATTACATTCAACTACTTTAAAATAATTTACCTTGGGTTTCCTATTATTCCATAAATCATATAGATTTTTCTAAAGGATAGGTCTGATTAAGACTCTATTTATTATATAAAATGTTGTATTGACAACTTCATCCCAAAAATAAATTGGTAGGTCATATTCATTGAGCATAGTTAGGGAAATTTCCTATAGGGTTATATTTCTTCTTTACACTACTCTATTCTGTTGAGGTGTCCTAGGGGAAGATAAGTTATGACTATAGCCATTTTGTGAGTAAAAATATTCAAAGTCTTGATTTTCAAACTCATGGCCATGGTCACATATTGAGGATTTAATTTTAAGTCCACTTATATTTTCTATAGCCCTAACATACTTGGTAAAAAGAGATAAATATTTACTTTTTTGAGCTATGAAAAAGGTCCAAGTATACCTAGAGAAGTCATCTACAAGAACATAAACATAAAAATTCCCATTGAGACTTGAAACTCTATATGGTCTAAACAAGTCCATGTGAACCAAATTGAGAGGTTGAGAAGTTGTAACTTATTTATTTGGTTTGAAAGAGAGTTTATGTTGTTTTCCCTTTTGATAAGGATTGCACACTCTATTGTCTGGAAACTCTAGTTTGGGAATTTCTCTAACTAATCCTTTTCTGGTTAATTTCCTAATGGAGTGTACATTACAATGTCCTAGTCTTCTGTTCCAGAGACAAGATTCTTTTTGAAAGTCACTTAGGCATGAAACATTCTATGATGCTAGTGTATCCAAATTTATAGCATATACATTTTTCATTTCTAAGAGATGTAAATACTATGTTATTTTTGGAATAAAAAACATGGAATGAATAATTTTTAAATTTGAAATTAAATCCATCATCACAAAGTTGAGATATGATAAGAAATTTATATTTTAATCTATCAAAAAATAGTCCTTTGTAAATTGAAAAAGTGGTAGGGTTTCCAATTTAGCCTAAGCTAATGATTTTTCCTTTACCATTGTCACCAAATGTGACCCATACTGCATAAAGTTTGATCAGATTCTTGAATATTGAGTAATCTCCTATCATGTGGCTTGAACAACCGCTGTCCGTGAACCAAATATTTCTATAGGAACTCTTTAGACAGTTTACCTACAAAACAATTTATGCAAGAAAATATTTGTGTACCCACAGTTTTCTAGGTCCAGAAACATTAGTAATAAAGGATTTAGAAACCCACAATTGTCTGATGGGTTTTTATATGTATAATATAAATTATTTTAAAAATAAACTTTATATAGTATAGATAAAATTGATACAGTAATAGATTTTTTAGAACTATAACTTGCAATAAAATTGTTATTTTTGGATAGAGAAGCATATTTTTTAGATTTAGTCATAATTTTTTTTAAATAAATGTATTTTTCATGGATAATATCAAATTCTAGAAGTGTACTTAGAAGCTATCTGTTTACCAAGTAACTGAGTGAATGTGTTTTTCCCATTGGTAAACTTTTCCATATCCTTCATTAATTGATCATTAGATATCTTTAGGTTATTATTTTCATTTAGCAGTCTTGTATTTTTCTCTTTCTCAATAGTAAGTTCAGATTTAATATTTATTGAGAGTGCATATTGTTTCTTTAATGATTTAAACTTATCATTTAGTTCATTACATGTTTATTCTTGCATATTACAATACTCAAATAGTTCATCATTTTTCATATTTTCAAATTCATATTCATCTCTAGAATAATATTCATTAGGTACAGGAGAGTCTATGAGTACCTATGGGGTATTTTTCATAATTCACATGTTTTCTATATCTTCTTTATCATTCTAAGAAGAAGCAAATTCACTTAAGTTATCCTCAGATTCACTCCAGGTGGACTTCATTGATTTCTTATATTTTCTATCTTTATTCTAATACTTTTTATTATACATTAATTTAGGATAGTCACCTTTGACATGCCCTTTCCTTTTGAATTTATAGAAGATTATTTTTTTGATTTTTCTGGATTCTTCCAATCATTTTTCCAATGGACTTTGTTGTAATATTTTCCTTTAAAGTTTGGTTTTTTGAAGAACTTTTTCTTTTTATAAAATTGTTTGAATCTCTAGGCTAGCTGGTCCATTTCCTTATCACTGTCTGAAGCTAATTCTTCAATACTTGTGCTCTTAAAAGTAGCCTTAACTTTATCTTTGTATTTTCTCTTGGAATTGGTAGTCTTTAAGGCTACATATTTTTTTATTTAGCTCTTCCTCATCTTGATTAAATTTTAGATCCACTTTATACATCATTAATTTTTCAATTAGTTTATTCACTAAAATTTTATCAATGTCGCAAGATTCTCTTATGGATATTGATGTCCCTCACCATATCTCTGGTAAGCATTGAAGAATACTCACGATATGTTCCTTTTCTGTGACAACTCTTCCTAATGAAATCACTGTATTCACAATTTCATTAAACCTGAGATACATAACAAAAATTAATTCATCAGGCTTTATTCTAAAATTTTCATATTTAATAGTATAAGTTTTTAATATCATCTCTTTAAAATTAGTTGTTCCATCATGGGAAATAGATAAAGTGTCCCAAATCTCATGAGAAGTTTTACATGTAGAAATGCAATTAAATTCTTCATCTACTAATGCACAGTATAGAGCATTCATGCCTTTACAGTTATTATTATAGGCAGTCTTGGTAGCTTCATCCCATGGGTTTCTAGAAATATCAAGGATTTCATATTTACTTTTAATAGCAGTCCATGTTTCAAATCTCATGTTTTCTAAATGTATTTTCATTTTAAGCTTCCAATGAGCATAATTTGTTCTATTGAAAAAAGGTGGTCTAATTTTAGCATATCCTTTTAATATATTTTCCATAATATAAATTGGGAAAATATTTAAAAGAAATAAAAATTTATTATTAACATAAATTTTAAAATCTTTGAAATAGAACTACAATCATAGTTGAAAAAGTGTGAAAAAGATTTGAAAACTAAAAAATTCATAAATCCTTTGATAACAAATGTTGGTCGGAGTAGAGTACTCAAGTGGGGGTGAATTGAGTATATATAAAAACTCCTATTAAAAATTGTCTCTTTGAAAATTTCCCCTAATTAAAAAATATAATCCAAGTCAGCTAGTAGTGAATTTATGAGAGTCCTGAATATTCAATTAATTTTTCCAGAGATTGATTAGTCCTCAACTATACTCATCTAAATATTAATATAAAATTTGAAACTACTCTACTGGTTCGAAACTGTTATAAACACTTTCTAAACTAACTATTAGATTTTGAATTTTTTTGAATGAAATATGTTATAAAAATTAGTAAAGGAAAATAACAATAGGAACAACAAAATTTAAAACAAGAGGTTCATTCTCAAGACAAGACATAGTCCTCTATACATGGTGATCACCTGCCACTAAGTAGTTTAAATTAATAAAAAAGGTTTATTCACACCCTAGATTGGGGTTGACTACAACACACAAGTCTCTCCAGGTCACACTTGACCTATACCACAGTTCTTCATGGAAAAAACAACAAACAAGTCACACAAAAATTCTTCAACAGTTCTACATGGGATATAAATGGATAAAAAGAGTGTGAGATTGAGGATATGAAGTATCATTCAGTTATGAACATGAGTCAGTTTGTGTAACAGATAGATACACACAATACTCAGAAATGTAAATAAATAAACACAATAGAGATAACGATGTAGATTAAGGTTTAGAAGTCCCTGTCTTTTATGCAGTGAAACCATGGACTCCTTCGATGTAGTGGAATTTAAGTTAGAGTCCTCTTCTGGAAGTTGACTCCAAAACAGAGTGTCAAATACTCTATGTTTTGGCTTCTAGGAGTATGATATGTTCATCTTCTTGTTCAAAATATGTTCAGGTCAACTTCTTTTGTTTAGTATTACTTCTTGATCACCCTGTATGTTCTTCCTTTTGAGTTCATGGGTTTTGAATGTATGATCGAGAGTTTCAAGAGTTTTTCTGCACTTTTCACTTGATTTTTCTACTACACCCATTTGAATGATTGAGCTTGTAATTATTTTGTACTTCAAGGTACAACAGAAAAAATGATCTCCCAAGGTGCATGTACCTCATACTATCCTCTAAATATCCTATATACAACATTAAAAAATGTCAGAGACATTAATTTTTCTAAATATGACCATTGGATATAAAATTTAATTAATAAAGTAAAAACAATTTTAATAACTCTCATTGATTCATAAATATCGATGAGTCGGTCTATCAGTATTAGTGACTCTCTATATCAGTGAGTCCTTTTCATCAGTATCAATGACTCTAGGCATCAGTGAGTCATTTGTACTATCAGTCTGTTCAGGAATCAGTGAGTCGTCATCGGTGACTAATTTTGGACTATCGATGTGTCGCCCATCGGTGACTCTTCCATCAGTGAGTCCTTTGAGCTAACACTGCATCACCCATCAGTGAATTTTCCATTGGTAAGTCCTTTAAACTATCAGTATGTCCCCCATTGGTGATTCATCTATCAGTGAGTCTCTAGAACTATCGGTGTGACCAATCATTGCTGACTTGTCCATTGGTGTTTCATTTGTTCTATAGGTGAGTCCTGCATCAGTTTCTTCTTCGATCGGTGAGTCCTCATCGGTGAGTTAGCCATCATTGATTCCATTGAACCAATTGGTGTCTGAGACTTTAAAATACTTACACAAAGTATCTGTATTATACAGAACAATATGAATTAATTGAAATTCCTAATTTCATGTAAATATACATTTGTAAATATATTGAAACATAAATATACATAATTTATTAACTTAATGAAATGTTTTATACTATGTGATATAATATATTCATTTATAAATATTCATTGAAATGTGTTGACGCTCCTTTTTCGTCACAGAGTCTAAAGATTGGAAAAGGGGAATATCTTAGCTCAAATTGATTCATCCTTTGAAGAAAATATCAAAAATCAGAAAAGGGATGAACAAGAAGAATATTGACCATAAACCGCACAAGTTTCCTCACAGTCACGCAAGTCCACTTGCGTGACGCTATGGTCATGCAAGTGACTTGCGCAACCTAAGTGATAACTGCCCGGGGTCTTCTCCTGCCTATAAATAGACCCTGTGGGCCCCCCATTTCAGGGAGGAATTTTTTTTAGAAACTCAGATTTGAGCTCCCGTGCTCTAGTCTCTTCTAAAAGCTTCCCGAACACTTCTAATGTGATTTCTTACCTAGAACGGAAGATCTAAAGAGGGGGAGGAAGGCCTAAGTGTTGAAACTCATCAACACTTGCGTGCCGAGGTGGCCATCCCTTAAGGGAAATGGCCACACTTGCGCGCCGCCTTACTCCTTCAATAAAACCTGCGCGCCCCTCTCTTGGAAGAACTTCAAGAGGATTCTAAAGGCCTTAACCTAAAGTCGCTCAAGTATTACCCTACTGGGTGAACACCGCGCAAGTACCCAATGTGTCACGCAGGTATACCTGCGTGACCAAGACTTCTGCTCCCATGCAGTACCTGCGCGCCTGCCATGACTTGCGCGCCCCTGCCTTTTTGGGTGCCCTTATTGCCCATTTTACCCCTCTTAAGCCATTCCACCTCTCCTATTCAATATTTATTCTTCAATACACTCTTCAAATCCATTTATAGTGTGATTTCTTGATTTGAATTCTTGATCTGAAAGGAATTATGTGGAATATCCCTCAAAACATAGTGATTTACACATCTTTATGTCACTAAAGATTGAGATTTCATTCATTCAACCTCATCCTTTTAGATGAGAGAATCTATCCTGGGCCTCCTTTTCAGGAGTAAGTCCTAGTCATAATTTCTTTAATTTTGGGACTCCTTTTCAGGAGTAAGACCCAGTCATAATTCCAATAATTGGACTCCTTTTTAGGAGTAAGTCCCAGTCATAATTCCAATACTGGGCCTCCTTTTCAGGAGTAAGTCCCAGTCATAATTCCAATACTGGGCCTCCTTTTTAGGAGTAATTCCCAGTCATAATTCCTTTAACCTAGGTCTCCTTTTCAGGAGTAAGTCCCAGTCATAATTCCAATACTGGGTCTCCTTTTTAGGAGTAAGTCCCAGTCATAATTCCTCTAACCTGGGACTCCTTCTTAGGAGTAAGCCCCATTCTTAATTTCTATTAATCAATCCTAATTTACCCTTGATTTGGGATTCCTTCTCAGGAGTAAAACCTAATCATCAATCCTCTCCTAATTTTGGGCCTCCTTTCCAGGAGTAAGTCCCAAATTAGAGTATTCAAATCTCCATGAATCACATATACCTTTATGGACCCTATTCCTGGATTTCTTCTCTAAAGTTAATCTTAATCTTCATCTATTTTTGGGCAGTCATACATATATAAGTCCCACATCATTTATTATGATTGCATCTTTAATGGCCCAATTGTCTAATTTTTACCAATACCTCTTGTTTCTCACACCGAGCATGACTCACGTGAGCTTAGAGGGTAAAAGTAATTATGACATCTTTCTTTGAGCCATAAATCATAAACATCATACTTGCCACTCGAACTACGTGGGTTCTGATTCCTTTTCCAAAACAAAGGATACATAGGTAGCCCATCTGCAAGTTTGATCCCAACTCTGAAATAATCCATGTCCTTCTGAATGACAATAAACTTCAAGTGCCCCACTGAGTGGCTTTGAAACCAGCATGGTCATCATAATGACCAAGAGAATTTTATATAAATATACAGAAGGATACCATTGATCAAGAATCTTTAACAAATACATATGATTCTCTATCAATGAAGAACCTCGAATACATATAAAATATTCTCTAAATTTCATACATATTTTATCATTTATTGTAAGATCTAAAGGAAAGATCATTTTATACTTGGTAATTTAATAAGGATTCACGAACATATCTTAAATATATAAAGAGAGTCCCGTAATAGACAATAATTCCCCTAAAAAAGGTGTGATGAGTCCGACCTCCCATCCTCTCGACCAATGAAAATTCCTAAGCCTCATCAGTCCACAAACTAATGAGCACCTACCTTTGGAAAGTAGGTCCAAATGGATTTGGAATCATTGGATGTTTCTGGTTCTACGAACAAACCCGTTAGAAACTGATCAGAACGTTTGAACCTCCCATCAAGAGGTCATCCCCAAATTCTGAGGGAAACAAAAAATGGTGAACCCGACGTGAATCCTTAACCAAGTTAAAGTGATGTTTTACCTATTTGTTAGGCCCGTATTTAAAAACTCAATGAGAGGGCCAACAAAAAACAGTCAATAACATATGTGATCATCTAAAAGATGTAGTAGCTGAATTTATCTTGATTACGTCTGTTATATCAAACATGCACTCTTTTCCAAGATCTTCTGAATTTCCATAATGGCCGCTCTCAAATTCATACTTGTGAATATTGCTGCTGTAAATGCCACTACTGCTATTCCTACTAGATCTTCATCCACTCTGAGGATGACATCACCTACTCAGCGTCTTCAATGCTGGGTATCAAATGCGCTGGTTAAGGAGTACCGTCAACACGGTACCATCCCAACTCTGGAGGCTTCCTGACAAGCCCTCCAAGCGAACAACTCACACTGGTCATCCGGAAAATGAAGACCAGTGATCAAGAAACATGTGGTGCTGACTACCGTCTCCAACCATTTCGGGTCGTTATCCCCGGAACGCAATCACCATTCACTCCCTTATTCTGAGGAAGTGAATGAGAAGGTCCCTCAGGGCCTTAATTCAAGAAGATAGGAGTCCTTCATGAAGGCTTCCCCCAACAATCGCCGCCAGACTCATGCGGCAGTGCTCCCTCAACATGATGAGGGTACCGACTCCAGGCATTCGGCTTAGGTTCCTCGAACCCGAGCAGGCAAGACGAACCACCAGAGGTGAAATCCGGTCAACAGTGAGCAGGTTCTCATATCTTCCATCTTCGGAGAAGTCTACCAACCTAACTTGGTGGAAAGCAACGAGTGGGCACATACACCTGCCCGTTTTAATTCCACTGCCCAGCAGACTCATCTGGTAGCATCATGCCAATACCGCCAGGAAATTCTGGCAGAGTACTATAGGCAGAAACATACACTTGTTTATACATCATCAGCTAGTCAGCAGGCTCGTCTGACTACATATGATGGATCTCTTCAACCACGTTTGGCGAAGTGAAATCACCAGGCACATACACCTGCTAGTATTAATCAATCCTACCAACAGTCTCGCTTGGTAGCGTTCAGAGAAGTTAGTTGGAAATCCCCGACAACAAATAGGAAGCGAACTCAACTCTCTGCCCCCACACTTGAGTACTTTCAGGATTCACTGATAGGAAAAGGAAGACAGGAGCAAGCACATACACCTGCTCCAAGCCCATAATGGACGTATATTCCCGTTCTGGTAGCTGAAGTCACCAAGCATATTCTATCAACGGTGAAAGAGCAGAAGAAAATCCCTTCTCATATTCTGGATGCCTACTAGGATATTATAACAACTTCAATGGCATCTCAGGGAAAGACACATAAATATATCCCTGTCAGTGGAGTGACACATCAACAATTCACTCTGGAATAGACACACACATCTGTTCCAGTCCAAGAGGGTTGTGAGGCATACTCCCCAATATCATACGGACAACCAAGTCAAGAACATACACTGATTTGAGTGGATATTGTCAGTCTAACCTGGCCATCTTTCTTGATCAGGCACATACACCTTCTCAGAGTAAACAATTTCGCCAACAAGTGGTTTCCAAAGCGAGTAAGAGGGAATCTAAGAAAAAGACCCGCCCAGCATAGTTAGGAGATCAAGGGCCAGTCTGTAACAAGGCCTTGCTCGATGCTGGAGTTCTTGAAGCCCTCAAACAATTATCTGTTGAAATTCAAGATTCTACTCCCTCATTTCCCAATAGTGGGAACATTAATTCCAAAGGTCTTCAACAGACACTTCCTTACGAAGGCTTGCTTCATGACAATTCGGTCAATCTTGAAGTTTCATCTTCAGATGAAAGCCACAGGAACCCTCTATGTGGTCAGAAGACCAATGAGTAAGAGATCTCCTCTTTTGCTGTAACCCATTATGGTAGTCCTCCCCATGATGATTAATTTCACTGTGAAATTCCTCTCTGTAGTAGTGATGCACATTTCCTGGAAAATGCTCCAGTGGAAAATGTAGTGCCGAGAAAGCCCTCTTATCTTGAGGCACTTTCAAATGCGAAACTAGTCATGTATGAAGCTTCATCGCTAGCAGGTGAAATACTTTCTCAATCAGAAGATAGCCCAGGGTGTAGGTCACTCTCCGAACCACCCCTAAGTCATGCATATTCTAGTTTGATCAATGATTTCTCTACCAATCTTGTTGAATCCGATGAAGCAACAAGGAAACACCAACTCTGGTCAAATCAGGTAGAAGAATCTTCATCAAATGACAAGGAGGAAATGCTGAACATGAGAAAACAACTGGCGAAAGGTGAAGTGCCAGTTATGTTTTGGCCTCTGGTTGACTCTCAGTATAATATTCCAGAAATATTGACGGAAGATGAAATTCATGATATTCATCTCAACATATGGAAAACTCTTTGTCCATTGAAAAAGAAAGTATTATCTTATAATGAATATGAAAATCATCTTAAGATAATAAAAGGGTTACAACGTCAGATTGATTTGGTGTCTCTATCAGTCTCTCGATATCCGAAGGCTGAAAAGCAGCAGAGAGCCCTTCATCGTTCATGCCTTGGCGCACTAAGAAGATTGCGTCAGTTAATTGCCAATGCCCCATCTAGTATTCATGTCAGAGGATGGGGTGTTCATGGAGCACTGCATTTCATGGTTCTCTCCAGTCAACAAAGCCCGCCGAAAATGATCTCATGCAATGTTATTTCCCGTAATCGGCCACAGTCAATGGTCTTTGTTTGTAATCAAAAGATTTCCCAAGAACAAGCTTCAACTAGTTCGTCTCAAAATAAAGAATAAAGAGAACAAGTTGTTGAATTACTCTTGCATCAAGCAAACAAGAATATTAAACAGGCCTCTCGTTTGGAGCAAGCACGTCATCAAGTGACAGAAGTGTCAGAAATCATCCAATGGTATTTTGAACTCGGTGATAAAAGCGGATATAGGTTAATGCATCCAGCTAATTTTAGGATTAAGGTTCGTAAGATCAGGAGGACTTTCAAGAAATTCTCAGACATAGCATGTCAAGAACCACCCTAGCTCACCAGACTGGGGACTCTTTTAAACCAACCTTTGGAATCAAAAAATAGTTTCCAAGGAGTTGAGCAGGAACATCCGGAACAGACCCAGTCCAGTGGACTGGGGACTTTTTCAAATCATCAATCCCCTCCTCAGAGAAAGTCGGTCTTTTCTCGATTGGGGAAGAAACCTCAAGAGGAACGAAGAGCCAAATTATAAGGAGATTCCCTCCAAATTATGGTTCATCATGAAGTTCCCGAGGGATCGAATCAACAAAAGGCAATGTCTCATCAAAGACATGGAAGAAGACAATATCACAGAAATGCTGATAGAAGCGATGCGATGAGTTATGCATCAATCAATGACATCAATGCTGTTGTTGCTGATCCACCAAATGTGGATCACTCAGGGGAATCAGATGAAGAGGTTCCTACTCAAGAAGATGTATGCACCGACACAAATGAAGAAGGTGTGCGTACACGAAGTCAAAGGATTACTCAGAACCTAGGTAATCCTTCAAGTAACCCACTTTCCCCTCTCCGAAAAGGATCCAACAAAGGGAAGGGAAAGAACCAGGTTACATTTCCTTCCTCTGGAGAAGGTCAATTGCTCTTACTAGAGTAAAGGTTTTCACAACAGGAGGAAGAAATGAAAGAATTAAGGAGGTTGAATGCAAACTAATTCAGGGTAGTCTTCTTCGTGAGCGTGCTGGAGTCAGTCATCCAATGGAATTTGTTGCAGCTACTGAGATGGATCAGGAATATCCTCCTCTATCAGTACACCCTTACAGGTCTAATCCTACGGGTCAAGTGCAGTAACAGTTGGCAGTGCTACCATCAGTTGCAGCACCAATCGCCACATCTGTCCAAGCTCCAGTCATTGCACCTACCTAAGTCCAAGTTCAACCAGATGTTTCTCAAAAGTTAATAACTACTATTGAGTCATTAACAGCTCAGTTAGAAACTATGGAAGGGAAACGTGTGCAAGTTCAACCAGAAAAGAAAGTTTACCATGAATGGGTAGATTCAATTTCTCCTCCATCCAGTTTTGGGAATCCTGTATTCCCTATTTTCAATGGATTAGGTGATCCTGAACATCATTTGATGCATTACGTGTCTTGTTTCAATCCTATGATGGGAACTCTGGAGCAGCAAGAAGCAGTGAAACTCAGATGCTTCATGCGAACCTTGCAAGGACCAGCTTTTGTTTGGTATACAAGCTTGCAATCCCGGTCAATTACCGGATGAGAGGATCTTCGCCAAAAATTCCTCCTTCAGTTCAGCTCAACTTTTCCAAAGACAACATTTTTCGATCTTACAAATTGTAAGCAAAGGAATAATGAAAGAGTCTCTGATTTCCTTACTCGCTGGAAGGGATTAACATATTCCTTGAGTTTAGCACTCCCTCAAGAAGAATTTTTGCCAATCTGTGTAGCAAATCTGTGTAACGAATTACACACACCATTAATCCCTGTGAAATACACAGGAGGGTTTTGAGACCTTACTTCAATCACTCAGCAGATTGAATATTCCCTTATACAGGCTAAGGCTAAATCTCGTGTAATTCCATCAGCTCCAGGAAAGAGAATGGGTAAAGAAAAAACTACTACAGTTATGCTTAAACAAGCGCCTGTACATGTTTCTACTTCAAAACCTTCATCTTCTCGAAGGGCTCTACCTCCTGAGCGCCAACAACAAAGGACGTTTCGTCCATATGATCAAATAGATCAAAGAAGAAAATAATTTGAGGAATTTAAGAGAAAAACATACTCTTTCCGAAATGAAAAAGTTCCTGGTTACTTCATTTCGGCTCTGGAAAATAATATGGTTCAATTGCCAAGGCCCAAAAGGCCAAACAAGGAAGGAGATGAAGACCATCCCAATTATTGACCCTTTCATCAAATATTGGGGCATCCCATCCAGGAGTGTTTTGTCTTCAAAGACCTCCTGAAAAAGATGGTTGACTCGAGACAAGTCAAATTGAAAGGTTCTTCAGCTCAGGTATCATGTGTTACTGCTACAGTTCTAGAGGAGGAAGGTGAATGGCAAGAATTCAAAAGAAAAAATTCACAGAATTATGATGATTGGATGGTCAGAAAGACAATCAATCGAACTCATGATATTTTTCGAACACAATTAAAGAAACCAATTGTGTCTTCTTCCATGAATGTTGTGGCAAAACCATCTTTGTCAGAAGGAAAGTCCTCAAAGAAACGACATAATTCAAAGAAGAAAAAAGAATCAGAAGAAGATGAGTATGTGTCAAAGACTAAGTTGTCTTTGACTCTGGCAGATTTCATTCCATCTACTTCAATGCCACGGGCACCGCCCCACCAAACGACACAGCCTAAACAGGATAATCAGGCAGAGTCTTCATCAGACGAAGAGTTAATCTTTGGTTCTGTTAATATGATTCAATTAACAGATCCATATGCCAGTTGCAGTTTCAATTTTGATGAGCCTGAATTCCCTGTATCAAATAAGTGAATCAGAGGAAGTTCCAGAGGTTCAGGATACAGGGGAAGACGTGGATCTTTCAGATGCCACTACCCCAATTCTACCCCTGCTAGAACTGTGTATGCAGCAGAAACTCGTGGTAGAGCCCTTCATCGAGCTCAGCAAGAACAAGAAAGTTCTTCTACTAATAGCAAATTCAGTCATGACACAGTTATTTTGGAAGACTGATTGAAGGTTAAATATTCTTCCTCTAAGAAAGTAAATGGATCTAATTGGTATAATCTTCCAAAACCAAGGATGTTTCTAACTCCTATCCCAATACAAGATGCATCAACTTCCAAAGCATCTGCTTCCAAGGTACCTTCTAAACCACATATTCCTGTTGGGAAACACAGACCTCTGGATCAAAAGTATGATATATTGAAACACTTGTCCCAAGTACCAGCCACGTTATCAATTCTGGATGCTCTGAATCTGTCAAAAGATCTTCGGGAAGCACTCATCGAGGCTTTGTCAAGTCCTCAAGAGTTTGAAACCGAAATTGCTGCAGTTGAAGTCTATCACATAGAGAATAATCCTGCAGAATGCCATGAAATAATATCCTTTACTAATGAAAATGAAGATGATGTTGTGAATGGACATATTAGACCATTGTACTTGTCTGGAAAGGTCAATGGCGTGGATGTTCGAAGAGCTTTCATTGACAATGGTTCATGAGTCAACCTCATGCCCATTTGTACACTTTGTCGACTGGGCCTCACAAAATCTGATTTATCTTCTTCTACCATGATGTTACAAGGATACGATAAAAATGAACAAGAACCACTGGGTGAAGTTACACTCAGAAATCAGTTCGGAGATCTTGTATCCAATTCAGATTTCATGGTTATTGATCAAGATTCAGCCTTCAACATCTTGCTTGGGAGACCCTGGCTACATCAACATGCGGCTATCCCTTCATCCTACCATCAATGTCTCAAATATTGTTTCGATGGTCAAGTTGGGACATTGTATGGTGATAAGGCCCCATTCAAGACATGTGAGTCCCAATACATTGAGGCAAAATTATATCACATGAAGGGAAGGGAGAAATCCACAACAAAGGAGATTACCAAAGTTAATGCTCCATATGGTTTGGAGAAGATTCCAGTAAATCCTTTTACACATGTGAGTACAGATTATGTGTTGCCTATCATTCAAATTGACAAGATAGACCCAAATCAAAATAATCTTATGGAAAGATCCATAATGTCAATTACGGCAATCGAGCCAGACAACATGGGAGAAATTGGTAATCTACCAAGCAGTGATGAAAGCACAAATGGTGACGTCTTCATTTCATCTGCTGAAAACTATAAAGTCTATTCTTTGCCAATTAGGCCAAAAGAAGTTATAGAAATATTAGAGGTGAACAATGATGTCGATTCTCAATACATCATTTCCTCTTTATTAACCAAAGAAAACTCTTCATCATCAATAGGGTCAAAAATGGAAACTTCCTCTTCAAAATGTTCAAATTTTGACATCTCTTCTGATCATGAAAATTCTGCTTTGTCATCTACTATGCAAGTAGAAACGGAAGAAATAACACATGATGAAGAAGAAGAGGAAGATCTCAGAGATGCTCCTCCAGCATTTGAAGAGGGTATCTCTACCACTGTGTATGAACTCAGAGAAATAAATCTGGGTACAAAGGAAGATCCACACCCCACTTTAATCAGTGCAGCCATGACCCTTGAAGAGCAAGAGATGTATATTTCTTTTCTATAGCAAAATAGAGATATTTTTTCTTGGAACTATACAGAAATGCCCGGGCTTGATCCTGATGTTGCTACTCATCATTTGGGTTTACCATAAGAACATCGAGGATTTGAGAAAGACGCAAGAAGAACACACCCAACTTATGCTTCTAAAATTGAAGCTGAAGTGGATAAGCTTATCAAATCTAACTTCGTCAGAAAAGTTCAGTATCCCAAGTGGTTGGCTAATATTGTCCCTGTAAAGGAGAATAACGGACAAATTAGAGTTTGCATCGATTTCAGAGATCTTAATCGGCATTGACCTAAAGATGATTTCCCAGTTCCGATTACAGAACTTTTAATTGATGCAACAGCTGGATATGAAGCACTTTCCTTCATGGATGGATATTCTGAATATAATCAGATCTAAATAGCCCCAGAAGATGAGGAATCCACAGCCTTCAGATCCCCTTAGGGTGTGTTTTGTTACTGGGTAATGCCCTTTGGCTTAAATAATGCAGGAGCAACATATCAGCGCACCATGCATCGTATCTTCACACCCTTATTAGGGAAGTTTGTTGAATGCAATGTAGATGATTTGGTGGTTAAATCCAAAAAATTTTCTAATCACTTGGCTGATTTGGAAGTCATATTCTGCAAGCTTCGACAACATAATTTGAAGATGAACCCCTTAAAATGTGCTTTTGGGGTAACCTCAGGAAAATTTCTCAGCTTTGTTGTACGCCATCGTGGTATTGAAGTTCATCCTAAGAAGACCAAGTCAATCCTTGGTATGTCACCTCCTCAAAATTTGAAATAATTAAGAGGACTTCAAGGACACTTAGCCTATATTCGGCGTTTCATCGCCAATTTGGCATGCAAAAGTTTACCCTTTACCAAATTGATGAAGAAGGGAGTCACTTACCAGTGGACTGAAGAATGTCAAGAAGAATTCGATATTCTCAAGAAATACCTCTTGATTCCACCGGTACTTAAGCCACCAGTTGAAGGAATACCACTTATCCTCTATGTGAAAGCTCTAGAGTGATCATTGGGTTCCTTTCTTGCTCAAAAGAATGATGCTGGAAATGCAAAAAGCCTCTACTATCTCAGTTGAACTATGCTTGAAGCAGAAACCCAGTATTCAAGTATTGAGAAGTGCTTCCTGGCATTAATCTTTGTAGTTCAGAAGTGGATACATTACCTTCAACATCATGAGGTCCAATTGGTATCTCGCAATAACCCGCTCAAATTCATCCTTAGTCATCCAATGCTTACAGGACGTCTAGAAAGGTGGGAAGTTATTTTGCAGCAATTCAACAGTCAGTATGTGTCTCAAAAGGCGATAAAGGGCCAAGCTCTTGCTGATTTCTTAGCTAATCACCCTTCAGTGGAAGACACGTCTTCAGATATTGAACTCCCTGACGAGGAAGTCTTCTCTATTCAAGAAAGTCCTCAAGCATGGGAAATGTATTTTGATGGTGCTTCCAGAAGTCCAACAGGGAAGAAAATGGAAAATTCCAAATTCAACAAAGTTGGCTTAGGAATTTTGCTCATTTCTCCAGAAAAGGTAGTGTTACCTTATTCCTTCTTATTGTGGGAAGGTGGTACCAATAATGAAGCCGAATACCAAGCTCTTATCACAGGCTTGGAATTAGCGCTTCAAGCACAAGTGAATCACTTAAAGGTAAAGGGTGATTCAGACTGGTAATCAAACAAGTCAATGGGGATTATGCCATCAGAAAAGAAGAGCTAATCCCTTTGTATGATTACGTCAGAGAGTTATTGGCAGAATTCCCTTCAGAACCAACATTTTATTATGTCCCAAGATCACAAAATGGTCAAGCTGATGCGCTGGCTAATATAGCTACAGCTCTGGCAGATCCAAATCAGGATGAGACAACCATCAGTATTGCCCACCATCATGCAATTTCACCTTATGTTCGAATCAGAACAGAGGAAATTAATGAAATTAGTCCCATTCTTGAACCGTATGGTCATACTACAGGATGAAGGTCACCTATCAGGGAATACCTTTAAAATGGAACACTTCCTCCTGATAGAGCCGAGAAATAACAAATCCGGCAACGTGTGGTCAATTTTACTCTTTATTATAGCCCATATCACCTAGAGAAAATTCTCTACAAACGTGGTTTTGATGGAGTTCTCTTCAGATGCATTGATGGTGAAGAGACAATGGCTGTCATGAAAGAAGTGCATGCAGGAGTCTGTGGTGCCCACCAGTCTGGACATAGATTGTCTGATCAAATTCGAAGGCTTGGATACTTTTGGCCTTCAATGATATGAGATTGTGTTGATTTCACAAAGAAGTGTCACTCATGCCAAGTACATGCCAACTTCATTCATCAACCTCCATAGTTTCTTCATACAGCTAAATACTCATGGATATTTGGAACATGGGGAATGGATGTGGTGGGAGCTTACCCTTCGGCTACGGCCAAGCAGTTTAAGTACATTCTTACTGCTACTGACTTATTTTCCAAATGGGAAGAGGAAATACATCTCAAGGAAGTCAGTTCCAAATGCATTGTTAGATTCATCAAGTCTAACATCATTACCAGATTTGGTGTCCCTCATACCATATTGACGGACAATGGCACCAATTTCTGTTCATCCGAGGTGAAGAAATTGTATCAAGAATACAACATCAAATCCAACCATTCATCTCGGTATCATGCAGCAGCCAATGGCCAGATAGAAGCCTTCAACAAGACTCTTTAAAATATACTACAAAAGATGGTGGATAAAGATAAGAAGTCATGGCCTGATAAACTCTTTCACGCTTTATGGGCTTATCAGATTACTACCCGCACTACAACACGATCAACTCCATATTCATTGGTAAATGGAACGGAAGAAGTCTTGCCAATTGAAGTTCAATTACCCTCGCCCAGAGTAGCCATTTGCGATCAGTCATCTACAGATGAGCAATCTAAAAAGAGATTGAATGAATTGGAATGGTTAGATGAGAAAATATTGTGCACTTTGCACCACTTAGAAGTCTATCAGAATCGAATAGCATGAGCTTTTAACAAAAAAGTTCGTCTTCGTTCATTCACTCAGGGAGAATTGGTATTAGTTCTCAAAACTCCAATGATACCAAGAAAGAAACCTCCCAAGCTTGAGCCAAAATGGGAAGGACCTTATTCAATACATAGGGTCTACTCCAATGGAGTTTATTCATTAATCTCGATGGATAGAGAACTCATCACTACTCCAACCAATGATAGATTTATGAAGAAGTATTTTGTATAAACTGAAAAGTACCTACTATGTCCCTGCAACATGACACTAAACTGTGCAGCACTAGTTCTTCCTTTCTATATGACGTTAAACTATACAACAATGGTCCAGTATGACCTTAAACTGCAACTTCATCCCACACGACGTTAAACTGTGAAAAAGTTACCTCAATGGTCTAGTATGACCTTAAACTGCAACTAGGTACTGTATGACTTTAAACTGCATCATCAATGGTCCATGCATATGACCCTAAACTGTTTGCAAGTCCCTTACGTCCAGTAAGACGTTAAACTGTGATGTCCTAACTACATGACGCTAAACTATATAAAATTCCCTTACGTCTGGAAAGACGTTAAACTACATAATCATCAAAGGTCCTATATGACCTTAAACTAAACTTTTGTCCATCATGACATTAAACTGCACCATCCACGTTCCATGCATATGACCTTAAACTATTCTCACTTTCGTCTAATATGATGCTAAACTGTGGAAAAAATCCCCAATGCATCCAACATGACGATAAATGGTGTACTCCTTTGTCCTCACTGTATGACATTAAACTGCACAGTCCCCCTTTTGTCCAACATGACATTAAACTCTATTGTCCCCATCGTCCTAACTGCATGATGCTAAACTATAAAAAAGGTCCGTGATACGTCCTACATGACATTAAACTGTACTTTGTCCCTACTACATGACACTAAACTGTGCAACACCAATAGTCCTAACTGCAAGACTTTAAACCACATAGTCCCTTCATACGTCCTACATGACGTTAAACTTTGTATCGTTAAGGTTGTTGCTACCTCTTGTTTATCACACCGAGTATGAATCACATGAGCTTAGAGAAAACCTCAACCATAACACTCTCTTTGGGCCGCTAACCATGTGTAAGTCCCAACAACATTTTTTTAGGTATTTGTCCCCAAGAACAACTTGATCATTAATTCATTCTTTAATCTAACTACACGGACTTTGATCCTTGCCTTCTAGGCTGGGTATGTAGGCAACCTCCCAAGGTTCAAGCCCAAAACCAATCTCTTCACATCGTTTCACCTCCATCTCATATGATGTTGATTCGTGAAACCACCCCTAGAATCAATATCTTTACATTGGTTCACATTCGTCCTTGTTATACGATGTTAAACTATACAACACTTTTGTCCTGTATGACAATAAACTACAATATTCTTTGATACACTCACCTGAGAGGGAACCATTATTTTCATTGATTTTTCAATCATGTTTCATTTCAAAGACTACGTGCATACATGGAAATTCCCAAACCTTTTATCCTGGGTTAAAATATCATTGTACTAAAGTCCCATTTCACCCTTCATATGTACGAACCAAATTTGTAAAAAGGGTATTTATAGAACTATGTGGGCTTGATTACCATCCTTATGGGATACGTAGGAACGTTCGAGTGTCCCTCGAATCCAGCCCCAATTATTTGGGCCTAACCCCAAATTCCACTTTCAGTACCTTGGCTGAAAAGTCCCCATGAAAACACACACTATGTATTTATTACAATGGTCCAAGCTCTATGACCCTAAACTAAGATCTCTAATCCTTTTGTCCCACACGACGTTAAACTATAGTTTAAGAACTACGTATGGCTTAATTCTCATCCTTATGGGATATGTAGTGAAGTCCAACATTTAAATTCAGGACCCAACCACAACATGATTATGGTAAGTGTTGATCTGTGTATCTCTGTATACATTGAAAAATATCCATCTTTATGTGTCATAATCCTAACCTTAAATATTTTCAGATCCTCAGAACCCTTTTCATGACTTCTAGTCACAAAAATGTCAAACTTCTGAGAGTTCTTTTTCCTGACTATGTAGCACATTCCCATAGGAGGCCTTGCATAAACAGTCTACATAACAGACTTGTTAGCCAAAAGATACTATTATTTTACTATGTAGCCAATTCCCTTAGGTGGACCTACATAATTCAACCCCCTAATGGGTTTGTTAAATAATGGTAACTTCATTATTGGGAAGAATGCCTCTTTTGTCCTTATTTGTCTTAAATGACAGTATGTAGGGATTTTCAAAAATAACCATCCTTAACATATCTGTCCCATATCCTTTTTCATGATCTAAAAGTATTCAAGTTTATGGTTTATATCTTCCTTCCCTACGTTTGGGCCAGAACTTCGTAGGATTGATATTCATCCAGTTCTTCGATAATCTTGTTTGGAAATATCTTCTCCATATTCAAGTACCTTTTTCCATATAGAAAACTCTATACTTTGGAAGATTTCAATCTCCATAAACTTTCACTAGCTTTTAGCACTAGGAAAGTAAATTTCTGAGAGTTCTTTTTCCTGACTATGCAACACGTGCCCATAGGTGTCCTTGCATAAACAGTCTACATAACAGACTTGTTAGCCAAAAGATACTATTTTATTTAACTATGCAGCCAATGCCCTTAGGTGGCCCTGCATAATTCAACCCCCTAACGGGTTTGTTAAATAATGGTAACTTCATTCTTGGGAACTACTTATTCTAATGCCTTTTAGCTCTTTTTCATATCATTCCTCAGATTCAAATATTCTTAAGTCATAGTTTACATATTTTCCCTCATACTTGAGTATGGTACTCTGTTTTCAGATGAGTTATCAAGGAATTGAGTCAATTCTAATCCATTTCGGTCAAATCTATTTCTACCTTAAACATTAGCCTTTTTATGTCCGACATGCATGACTTTAAACTGCCCAAAAAAGACAAAGGAACTCTGAATAAAAGTCAAGTTCTAGATCACTAAACATAAATTTAGTATGATTTAGGTAAACATTGAGAAATTAAAAGGTTTGACGTTTGTAGGGTTATTTACATTAATCCTAGTAAAAATCAAACTATGCTTACTAGGCTCATTGGATTAGATAAAATATAAAGCATGTAGCAAAAGAGAATGCAGGTACAAATGAGTGAAGGTGAAAGTGTTTTTTTTCATTGATACATAAGAGTTAGAATGACATCCACAGATTGGAGTCTCTTATCTTTTTCAAGAATTACAAGAGGCTTTCAACATAAGTCTTCAACTGATGAACCACATCCCGAGCTTCATCAGCAGCTACTTGAATCTCATGCACTCGACCAAATTCACTCTTTTCAGCCTGATGGAGTACTTTATTGGCATCCGCAATGGTCTTCATACCATTTGTTTGAACTCCCTCTAGTGAATTATTCGGTTGGTCAAGTTCCCTAGTAAAAACATCCAACTATTGCTGAAGGTGCATCTGTTGGACGACTTTTTCATTGATTTTATGCTTCAGCTCCTTCATCTTGGTAGCATAATCAGCCTCAGCTTGGGATACCACAACCTCAAATTCACCGATATTAACTGAAAATTTCACCCGGGTCAGATCTTCGCGGCACTTTTTCTCCTGCTCCCTCCTGAAAATGATCTGTTTCACCGCGGTATGGATCTTTTCATATCCAAAACTGCCAAGTCCTAGTATGACAAATTGGGATGAAAATCAAGGAATTTTCGATGATATCTCTTCTAAAGGCACCTCATATATGATTTTCCATATGTTGTTCCATGCCTTGAGTCATGAAAATTTGAACGATTTAAGCGTCTCTGGGTCTGATTTAACATAATAATCACTGGGGGTCAGGTAATCTGGGATTAATGCACTTAAGGAAGTTCCCTGTTCTGCTCTTTCCCCCTAGCTTGTGCTTCTTCGCTTTCAATTCCCGTGGGGGCAGAGGCTGAGGCCTCACCTCCAGACCTAGCCACTGCAGTTTATAGCTCTGTATGATTAATTGAAAGCATTGGTTAGCTTAAAAGGATAACAAAATAATTTATTGTCTTGAAAATTAAGTACAATCACAAATTTTTTTATCCCTTACCCGACGGTGGGTCAGCAACCAGAGAAGACTCCTCCCCATCTTTCCTAGTTTCAACGGGATCTTCAAGATGGGTATTAGGAGGGTTTAATGGGTTTAGCTCTACTTGAGCTAATGTTTCTGCAATGGTAGGGTTGACATCAATGTCCACACCCTCTTCAGGCATTGGTAGTTCAGCAGCTTCTACAGATGAAAATGCATATTATTTTCAGTCATGATTAGAAGTGTAAATTAAAAAAAATTTACTGGGCGAATGATAACACTCACGCACAAGGTCTTCTAAATCACATGACAACTTAGAATGATCATAAAATTCTTCTAAATTCATTCCATGATTCATCATTTCATCCAATGATATTTTAGAATCCTGGTTAGTCTCACCAGTGGGAGCATTTGTTGCATCTTCTTTATGACTTATGTCCTGCAACCCCTGACCCTGGACAACATCTTCAGATATAATCACATCATCAATTAAACCAGTCTCCATAATCTCTAATGAAAGAGTTGAACCTGAAGTATCACAAAATGGAAGTTAGTCGTTGTTTCGTTCAACATTTTTTATGAAGCATTATTGACTTACCAGAAACAGGTTCTTCTCTTCTTGCAACAATAGCAGGAGGGATACTGGGAATAGATGCTAGATCTTCTCCAGGAGAAGCCAAGTCAGCTTGGATCTGTGATTGTTCCACAGCACCCTCCGTGGTATTTGAAGGAGGATCAGTCCTTTCCCTCAGGGGGAAAATTGAAGAAGACCCTGCAATCCCCAGAAATATGAGTAACCATGTGGTCATGAGTATAAACTCATGATTACTTGAAGGACTTACCGCTGCTAATGAAATGTTTAGCTATGGACTTCCTCCTTCGTTGCCTTTGCTTCTTTGTTTTTTTGGGAGTATCGGTAGTCTCCCTTATTGGCACTTGGATTGGCGAATGGAAGGCTATGTCCAGCGCCTCATTCATGGCTTGCTGGAATGAAGATATCTTGCCTGGTTCATGAGGAGAATCAGCAGCAGCCCCGATGGCAGTACCACCAGGGCTATACTGTGGTGAAGGAACCCTAGTTCCTTTCTTTGCAAGCTGCAAGATGAAGAAAATAACTTCCATAAGTAATAAAGCTTGGAATGAAATCAAGTTGCAAAGCAAATAAGGGAAGAAAACTTACATCTTCAGGAGCCACATACTCAAGCCACTCCTCATCTCCAGAACCACCAGCCCCCTCAGTGGCGCCATGATCGATCATTTCCTTCACCCTCCTGGTGACAGGAACAGACTCATCAGTGTCATATATGAGCATTTCCAGCTCTCTGATGTAAGCCTGCACTTCATTGGGGTTGTCCTCGTATTGAAGATTTGTAGAATCCATAAGATTCCCTATTCTAGGGAGTTGTAGGCCCTCACACAAATCTATCCAGGTGGTCTCATTACCACAATATAAACTCTGCCATAGCTGGACAGCCTCTGGTCTTAGATATGAAGGCTGTGAGGAAGGTCCTAAAAATTTTGACTTCAATTTCTTCCCAGCTCTTACAACTACAGATCGAGAATAAGAAAGTAAGACTTATTGCTTTATAAAGTAGTAGTGATTAAATTATTACAATGAAATAACTCACCAGGAGTTGATGGAGTGGGTCTTTTAATTCTAGCCGGAGGATTATATCGGGCATGAAACCGCTTTGCCGCTGGTTTTGCCTCATCATCCCCATCACAGTAATCTGGTGAATTAGTTCTAGAAGAGGAGTCTGTCGAATCAACTTCTGGTAGGGAAGAATCACCTTCATAAGGAAGGGTTTCTTTCCCTACAGTCCTCTTCCTTTTCCCCACCTGATAAACTGGGTGATTCAATATCCCTTTGGGGTATGATGCTATCCAGTGTTCAGCATAATATGTAGTCAAATTATGTGCCGCTTTTTCAACTGGTAGATCAAATACTGCCCCAGTTTTCTCCCTTGACGTCAGCAGCCATAGTGGCCGAGCAACCATCGGATGTTGCTCTAACCTGACATGTACCGGAGGAGATACAACAATATGTTGCAGACATTTGAATTGACGTGCAAATCTATATGGAGCATAGGCCTCGCATATGATTTCTCCGTCAATCTTGGCAACTAGCACACCATCCCTGCAAGCTAGCATGTATGCCCTCAAATCCAAATGGGATGTCCCATCATCAACAAACCTCCCAGTTGGCGGACTTACATAGGGAAAGAAGTTGAATTCCTTAAATATGCTCAGCCTCACTTTCATATCATAAGAATTAACATCTAATGGAGTAACTCCCGAGAATTCTTGCACTGACGTCCTGAAAGAACTTCCAAGAATTTGTAATCCATTCTGTACATTATAAGTTCTGAAGTGTGTAGCGATCCATCCCCACAAAAATTGTACTGGTCCCACTATTCTTAAAGGATATTTACCTATGAAGGCATAAAGTAAACTCCTGTGAATCTTTGCTAAAATGGGGGTATCCAACCCAACCATTTTTCCCTCAACCAACTTTGCCTCAATAACGAAGGTCCCTGGCCTGATGCCTCCCTTCGAATCCCTAACCGGCAAGAGATAAACACTGAGCCACATTTCCAAGAAGCTCGCCAGACGAGTCTTCTTTGGGATTATTTGATTCAATTCATATCCCCACTTCTCGAACTCTCCTGCTTCTAGAGTTGGCCAGAATGTGCCATGAGAACCCCTCTTCTTAGGTTTTGGGCAGGTGGTAGGACGTTTGGGCCTCTTGTCCTTGTATTTCTTTATCCTGGATCCTTTTTCTTTCGGATCCTTCTCCTTTGGCTCCCTCTCTTTCTTCTCAATGAGAAATACATTCATCCATTACTATAGATGAATATCGTTTCTAAAATGAGTTAATGAGGTCTCTGAACTCTTGAGCCTGTGGAAGATCTTAAATAATTCCCGAGCTAAAGCAGGAGTCTTCTCTGAATCATTCCAAGTCATCTTGGGAGGAATGAATTCATCATACATATCGCCCAAAATTGGATCCCCTGAAATCTTGTGGAAATCCCACAAACTGATACCTAATTCTCCATGAGTCAGATGGAACGAATTATTTGCTGGGCTCCAGTGGCTGAGTATCTCCGGCACGAAGTTATCATGTCTATAAACATATGTTTTCCCAACCCAGACAGCTTCGTATATTGCAGATCCCTTCAAATCCTCGACAAACTCTGCACAAGTTTGTCGCACCCAGTATGCCCACATCCACGTTTGCTTCATGCCTCCCCCAGGACGGAAGTCCCAACTTTTCTTCCAGCCTTTGGATTGATCCATCTGAGCATTTTGGAAGATTGAAGGATGATAATGTGGTTGCAGCTTAGGTGTATGATTTTTCAGATCTGGTGTGCAAGGGATATGATGCATCATGTAGGCCTTCTCCACTGTTCCAGCATTTAGAAATACTCCTCCACCCAAGATATTTGATGAAGCAAAGTTGGTGTAATTTTGAAACCACGAAAATGGAAGATAGTTCTTTGCTTCTGGAATGGTGACTTCTTGCAAATGACCATAGCCATACAAAGGCAGATAAGTGCTCTGTGGGAAGTCATGATGATATTTCTTCAGATACTTAGCCAAATTCGGAAGAGTTCTATCTTTGACAGTATAATAATAATGGCCAATGATGTTCATCATATCATCTATCAGCTTGCTAGCAAGTTCATCATCTATTCCGGGTCTAAGAGCCATTGATTCTGCACAAAATTTGAATAAATTAAATTCTTAAATGGATTTATTTTTCATAAAATTTGTGAAGAAATCCAAAAAAATGGAAAAGGCACTAAGGCGTGCAAGTCTAAACTTGGCATGCAAGTGTTCTTGTGTTGCGCTAGTTTTTACCGTGCAAGTCTAAACCGTTCAAGTATAGATACCTAGACAGCAGCGCGGTGGCATAGAAACAGCGGAAAGAAGAGACTTGCACGACGAATATAACTTGCGCGGCGAGATCTCGAGAATTCGTAAGCA
Source organism: Viscum album (assembly GCA_963277665.1). Lineage (NCBI taxonomy): Eukaryota > Viridiplantae > Streptophyta > Magnoliopsida > Santalales > Viscaceae > Viscum > Viscum album. The sequence continues at coordinate 1,490,339,367 of OY728162.1, read as the reverse complement.
GATGCTATGTGCGGCCAAGGATCCTATATTTATAGGCCAGGAGGCCTATCTGCGCGCCTACACTCAGTGCGCTCAAGCCTTGCGCGACTCAAACCTGCGTGCCAAGTGTTGCGCACTGAACACTTTCACGCCACCAGTTCTTTGGATGTCTCCTTTTTTCCTCAAAGTCACATCCACATTTTCTTTTGGATCCAACTCTAAGGGGGGACTTTTGTTGACGCTCCTTTTTCGTCACAGAGTCTAAAGATTTAAAAAGAGGAATATCTTAGCTCAAATTGATTCATCCTTTGAAGAAAATATCAAAAATCGGCAAAGGGATGAACAAGAAGAAGATTTCCCACAAACCGCGCAAGTTTCCTCATAGTCGCGCAAGTCCACTTGTGCGACGCTATGGTCGCGCAAGTGACTTGTGCGACCTAAGTGATAACCGCCCGGGGTCTTCTCCTGCCTATAAATAGACCCTGTGGGCCCCCCATTTCGGGGATGATTTTTTTTTCAGAAACTCATATTTGAGCTCCCGGTGCCCTAGTCTCTTCTCAAAGCTTCCAGAACACTTCTAAGGTAATTTCTTACCTAGAACGGAATATCTAAAGAGGGGACAGAAGGCCTAAGTGTTGAAACTCATCAACACTTGCGCTCCGAGGTAGCCATCCCTTAAGGGAAATGACCACACTTGCGCGTCGCCTTACTCCTTCAATAAAACCTACGCGCCCCTCTCTTGGAAGAACTTCAAGAGGATTCTAAAGGCTTTAACCTAAAGTCGCTGAAGTATTAACCTGCTGGGTGAACACCGCGCAAGTACCCAATGTGTCGCGCAGGTATACCTATGCGACCAAGACTTGTGCGTCCACGCAGTACCTGCGCGCCTGCCAGGACTTGAGCGCCCCTACCTTTTTGGGTTCCCTTCTTGCCCATTTTACCCCTCTTAAGCTATTCCACCTCTCCTATTTAATATTTAGTCTTCAAGACACTCTTCAAAGCCATTTATAGCATGATTTCTTGATTTTACTTCTTTATCTGAAAGGAATTTTGTGGAATATCCCTCAAAACATAGTGATTTACACATCTTTATGTCACTAAATATTGAGATTTCATTCATTCAACCTCATCCTTTAAGATGAGAGAATCTAACATGGGCCTCTTTTTCAGGAGTAAGTCCCAATCATAATTCCTTTAATTTTGGGCCTCCTTTTCAGGAGTAAGTCCCAGTCATAATTCCAATACTAGGCCTCCTTTTCAGGAGTAAGTCCCAGTCATAATTCCTTTAACCTGGGCCTCTTTTTCAGGAGTAAGTCCCAGTCATAATTCCAATACTGGGCCTCCTTTTCAAGAGTATGTCCCAGTAATAATTCCTTTAACCTGGGCCTCCTTTTCAAGAGTAAGTCCCGGCCATAATTCCTCTAACCTGGGCCTCCTTCTCAAGAGTAAGCCCTATTCTTAATTTCTCTTAATCAATCCTAATTTACCATTGATTTGGGATTCCTTCTCAGGAGTAAAACCTAATCATCAATCCTCTCCTAATTTTGGGCCTCCTTTCCAAGGAGTAAGTCCCAAATTAGAGTATTCAAATCTCCATAAAGCACATATACCTTTATGGACCCTATTCCTGGATTTCTTCTCTGAAGTTAATCCTAATATTTATCTATTTTTGGGCATTCGTACATACATAAGTCCCACATAATTTCTTATGATTGCATCTTTCATGGCCCAATTGTCTAATTTTTACCAATACCTCTTGTTTCTCACACCGAGCATGACTCACGTGAGCCTAGAGGGTAAAAGTAATTATGACATCCTTCTTTGAGCAATCAATCATAAACATCATACTCGCCACTCAAACTACATGGGTTCTGATTCCTTTTACAAAACAAAGGATACGTAGGTAGCCCATCTGCGGGTTCGATGCCAAATATGAAATAATCCATGTCCCTCTAAATGACAATAAACTTCAAGTGCCCCACTGAGTGGCTTTGAAACCAGTATGGTCATCATAATGACCAAGAGACTTTTATATAAATATTCCGAAGGATACCACTGACCAAGAATCTTTAATAAATATAGATGATTCTCTATCAATGAAGAACCTCAAATACATATAAAAGATTCTCTAAATTTTGTACATATTTTATCATTAATTGTAAGATCTAAAGGAAAGCTCATTTTATACTTTGTAATGTAATAAGGATTCATGAACATAACTTAAATCTATAAAGGGAGTCCCGGAATAGACAATAATTCCCCTAAAAAAGGTGTGATGAGTCCGACCTCCCATCCTCTCGACCAATGAAAATTCCTAAGCCTCATCAGTCCACAAAATAATGAGCGCCTACCTTTGGAAAGTAGGTCCAAATGGATGTGGAATCATTGGATGTTTCTGGTTCTACGAACAAACCCATTAGAAACCGATCATAATGTTTGAACCTCCCATCAAGAGGTCACCCCTGAATTCCGAGGGAAACGAAATGATTATCATTACTTATAACATAATATGTGAAGTATCATGATTTGTAAATTTCCATGATTTGGGATTATTAAAACAACTATCTCACAAAGGGTCCAACAATATCATATAAAACAATTATTTTTTATTCCAAATACATAAAAATTTAATCTCTAGTAAAGTGCACCCCATCCTTACATTCTGATAGGGGTACATTGGTTTTGATGAATAATCTTTATTTTTAGAACTATATTACTGTTTCATAAATTAAATATTTTAAATAAAATTGGATAAAATAAATAATGTAAAATAATATATTATAGAATATAGTTGACCTGAAATGACTACTCATCATGAAGACTGATGAAAGTATTCCATGTTTCCTACATAATAATGCTGCATAACTAATTAGTTGGTGGGGATTTAATTTCCCCTAAATATCCCGAATATGTTACATTATAAGAAGAGTCTAAAACCCTCTATGGGATTTTACAGTATCTATTAAAAAATATTTCTTATGGAAATATTATAAAATAATAATAAAATTTAAATCAATGTTTTATAATATAATTTGTTGGTAAAATAGTGAAAGTATATCATAACATTACCATTACATATTCCCAAAGGGTTTTATTTGTTATAGGATGGACATGGTGCCATGGATATATTCCAATAATCACATTTATCCTCCTTGTGATCCCAACATAACCAATGAGCACTGATTTTTTAGGTTTAATAAGTTGGTCGCATTGATTCCAACTAACCTCAAACTTCATACCTTAACTTCCTACCTTCATAATTTTATGAGGAAAAGCATAGTATATTAAAAAAAATAACGTTATAATTGAAATGTAATTATTTTTTTAAAAGTTTAAAGGGATTTGGATCCTCTATTAAGAATCCAAATCCACTCTTTGTGGTCCCCTCTAACATATAATAAATTGCCTACATTCGAATGTCCATGAATTGATTGTGATATCCCAATAAAAGTGTTATCTTTGATTGATTTTTCATCTAACCCTATAGTTATTTTAATCTCCAATAAGATAATTAGAAAATTATTTTTTCTAGATCTGAGACATTAAATAATTTCACTAATTGTGATTATATTATTAATAGCTCTTATTTTTCCCCTAATACAAAAACATTTACCTTCACAGAGCTCATTTAATCTTCTATTACTTCACTACTATTATCAACCCATTTGTAATGAAAAATCAGTACTTGAAATGTTTTATAATCTAACTCATATATCTATTTGATAATGAAACAATATGACATATTCACATAAATTTGATTTCTATCCCTGGAACCAGATATGTGCATTGGTTCTGCCACAAGGATAACTCCACTATTTTGCATCATACTCGAGTCATCATGTTATTTTGTACAAAACTTATACCCATTGATTAAAAAACTGATGTATGATATAACATTATTATTTGGTCTCCTTTCTAGCCATGGAAATTTCTTGGAAATTGAATTCTAAATTTTCTATAACTCATTTTACATTACATATTAGTTGCATCATATAAAATATTGATTATATTGATTTGATATACATCGTTCATCCCTTGATGAATTCAAATATCTATGAATTTATTTTTGGGATTCAATGTATGGATCAAAATATTCACTATTATATAAAATGTAAAGGTGTGATTGATACTAATCTATAAAGGTAATTGAAACAACATCTATTTTAAAAATACTTTAATCCACAAGGTGTCTTTTATTATGAGACTTTGGGAGGCTGGTATTGTCAACATCTAATAGGTAATCAGTACAAAATTCAATATCTTCTTCATCAATATATCATTCTACAGTAAAACTTTTCAGATAACTTCCATTCTTGATATACACTTTCAAAATCCTCATATACCATTTAATGGGGTACATCCATTTTTAGTGGATACGACTACATATTTGAACCCCTTTAACCAAGTGAACCATTACTTGGACAATTATATCAAATAATGATGGTGGTAAGAACATATATAATTCACATAATATGCCTGAAACCTCTATATTCATGATTGGAAACTTCACTAAGTCTATATATTTACTAAATTTGGATTTGAAAAAGAATTAGAGTCTGGTTAATGTATACTATTAGTTTTTTTGGAAGAATGAAATGTAAAGAAACGAGAAACAAAATTTGTATTAAAACATGATGGTCTTCTGATTTTAGTCCCTGTAACATAAAATTATTCATTGATACAACATTCTTGATATTTTATGAGTACCCCTATGGAAGTTTTACACCATTAAAGAAAATGAAAATTTGATTTTTTTCTATTATGTATAGAGTATAAGCTACGGGAAGAAGAAAAGTCCACCATTTACCCTTTATAAATTCCAACTCTTCCCCTATCCCCATTTCAATCATGTCCAACCTATCCTGAAATCCATCATTTTTTTTCTAGGAACATCTAGTAATGTTAAAATAACACTATCAAATAAGTTTTTTTTACATTCATGACATTAATAAAATGGATGGAGTACAAACAATTCCAATATGGTAATTGAATGAAAATATCCATTTTTCTAACATGATTTCATAAGGTTTTTCAATTTTTTTTACCAAAAGTAGTGTTAGTATCTGTTATGTTATCAAACATTTTATCACCCATTAATGGAGATGGTGTGGTACCTTGTTTGGTTTTTTCATCGAATGTTGTCTTCCAGGATTGGTATTTAAGTTGTTGAGGTAAAACTCTCTGATATCTTAATAAAAAATTCTTCTAGGAATGTTTTAACTAAACTAATAGTGTGAATAATTCAAAAAAGGGACACCCTTACATTCCTTTAATGCTATAGCCTAAACAATTTTCATAAGTAGGAAATTAATTTATCATCCCATACAACATAGCTCTTAATGTGAATTATTCACTTTTATAAGAATCATAGATTATAAAATTTGTTCCCACATCAATTTCAGATCTTCGATCAATGGATCCAAGTATACATCAATATCATTTTCAGGTAACTTTGTTCTAGATATAACCAGAGAAAAGATAATTTATTTGTGCTTCATGAATAACCATGGTGGAAAGTCGCAATTTACCAACATGGTAATCCATTTACTTTGAGTAATACTCTATACTACAAAAGGATTTGTTACATCTGTAGATAATTCAATATGAATATTTCTTAGCACGTTTCCAAATTTTGGATATTCATAATCAATTTTCTTCAACTAAGGAGAATCTTATGGATGACATAGGTTACCATATTTAATTATTTTATCTAAATTATATACCAATTGTCTCATGCTTTCTTGACATCCAAATAGTCTTCTAAACCATGGAATGATAGGAAAGTACCATACAACATTATAAGGAATTTATTCATTTTTCATATATTGATTCATGCCACACATATGGAATTTTATTAGTGATTCATGTTCCTTAATAAACAATATGAAATCATTTGAAAAAGAATGTATTTTTTAGTGATCATTTCTATTGAGCATAGAGTTATTTCAACATCATATGTTCAACATGGAAGTTAATTTTATTTTGGTATCATATCATTCAACATACCAAGTAATTATATAAATATGGTGTCTCCCTATCATCTTCCAACATTCAAATTATATACTTTCAATATAGCTAAAAATGTTGTGTATTTAGTACAACCAGTATAAAATGGCATCTTAGAACAAATATTTAACTTCTCAAACAACTTTGTACAATTACAAAGGGAATCTTTAATTACCATTTTCATTTCTTCCATTCAATCTCTATCATCATTTACACCGGTATTCATATCAAATGAACCATAAATAGTAGTATCATCTTAATCAGCGCACAAAGTTAGATTTCCCCATTCTTAATCTAGTATTTATAGATCTGATCTATTTCAAGAGAAATCAAATATTCTTCCAACTCTTCCAAAATAATTTTTCTTGAATAAAGACTACATAAACATATATAAAGGATTTGAGAAGGTATTTTTTTATTCTCTATTGAAAACTTGATGAAATGTTTATCTACATATTCATACTATTACTTCATAAGATTAGAAATAATCTATTTTTATATATATTCATTTGATCTATTTTATAAAATATTCATTTGGTAAAAAAAATTTAATAAATACACATTATATATTCATCATCAAAGGATAAAGTTGTAGATAATTATAATAAGGGGTACTTAGCATTTTATTGTTTTAAATATTTTCAGTATTCTTTAATAGAAATGGGTAATTGAATTTAAGAAAATAACTAATCCACTATGGTAGGTGTTATCCTATAAATTCAACCAAAATGACCACTAGAAACCGGTATGGTATGACTACTGCTCAAAGTAGTTAAACCAACGTAGGTGCATATCATGAAAATATGGGGGATGAGTCTCAAGAAACAAAATGAAATAAAAAATATTTGGGATATGTAGATGATTAGGATTATAATTGTCTCTATAAATCAAAAAGTTTATGGGTTGGGATTTGGAAAAGCACCAGATAATTTTTTTTTGTTTTTTTCCTAAAGTTAAAATGTTTCTCAGGGTCACAATGGTTTGGCATATAATCTAAACATAAAATACAAGTTCACATTTCCTTTACTCTTTTATACCCCATTCCAAATTCCTAATGGGTTGAGATACAAGTTCACATTGGATCGATTATACAAGAAATATTATCCCTTGAGTATTAAAATTATTGCACAGAGACTACAATATGCTCTCTTAGTGGAAAAAATGTATGATTTCCTAGTATTTATTATTTTAAACACTAATGAGAGGATACTAGTTGATATGGAAGGAATAAAAGAAATAAACTATCTTCCCTTGAATGAATGAAATAATAAGTGGATGAAATTAAAATAAATTAGTAGTAGGGAAATATATTAATAAAGAATAAATTAAATATCCCATGACGATAAATGTTTTCAAAATTCTATATTGAATCCACCTTCTTTACAAAAAAAATTTCAAGAGAAAAAACATTTTAAATTACCAAATATTTATTTAAAATTTCAAATATCATCTGAAAACCAGTTTAAAAATTCAAAATGATGTAATTTAAAATTTTAATATAATGCTTGAATCCCATTTTTTAAAATTCCACATGAAAGTCAACCAATGTTTTTCAAAACACTTAATGGGAAAAAACTTGTTAAAACAATTTAGAAAAACAATACCTTCTTCTATAACATTTCCATTATTTTGAATCACCATCATTAGATAACATGTCTAAAAACTCATTTTAAAAATCTAATCATGCATTACAAACATTTTAACACATTTATAAAAAATGATAAAACCTATTTAACAAATATTTCATGAGTTTAAAACACATACCTATCAAGCATTTAATTGATAAAATTTCTATAAAATTCAATTATAATTTCAAGAAACCTCTAATAATTAACTTTTGAAACCCAATAATTTTGATACGACACATGATAGTCAAAATAATTTACAAAAAAACAATAACACCTAGTTTAAAAATAGTAACATTCTATAAAATTATTTTTTGAAATGATACACCAAAACTAATTTTTAAAAAAATATTAAAATTAATAATCAATAGAAAACTAGTTTTTAAATCACCCAAATAAAAAATATTACATAAAAAACACTCTTTGATCTATCTACAGAAAAAATAAAATCACATTATGGGATATTTTAAATCATAATAGTTTAAAATAGAAAACCTGAGAGGGATATAAATATGTGTATGATTTTTCCTCAAGGTTTGTAGAATCATGTTCCAAATATGTAACATGTTTATAAGAGTTCTAAATACCATACACATGGGTTATGAATTGTTTTTAGACCATAAATTCAATGGTTTTTCTCTAATTGTTCTTCCACTATTACTGAAGAACTCAAGAAACCACCAAAATATCTGATTCAACTAAATGGGGTTAAAAATATTATCACCTCATGTCAAAATCCATAAATAAATAATAAAAAGAGAATCAAATTAAATAATTAATCATTATTAATCATGTAAAATCATTTATTATCATTACATATTGTGATCACTAACCTAAAAATACCACACCTCATGAGTTTTGATGTAATGGTTTCATACAATAAGACTCATAAAATAAAAAGTGTTCTTAGAAACCATTTTTGTAATGAATATGCTTGGCTCAACTAGCTAAATCACATGAACTCTTCCTCCATAAGACCCAAAGTTTGTTCTCGATTTCCAAGAGATTAGGGAAATAAACATGTTATTAATATATATAAAATTGGGATTGATTTCACCCTTTAATAATATTAAACAAGCATTGTAAACATTTCTAAGTATCTATCATGGTGTGTTTATACATTATACATCCATGGATATAAAATAAATAATAGAAAAATAATAATAACAATGGATTTATATGAAAAATAACTAAAAAAACTTGTTATATAAAACATCAGTTTAATACATAATTAGGTCTCTTTGTAAAGGAAAATAAAATTCAAATAGAGAAGATTTCAAGAGTTTCCCATAAAAGAGAAACCCAAAATAAACAAAAAACTAACCCATAAATCACTCATCTCAATGTAACCCATGGTCACTTACCTTCACCAAAATGTCCATAAATGGACTACATGAATGACATATAAATTGAGATCATAACCTCAAAACATAAATAATATATATACCTATATGGGTGTGTATGTAGGGTGGAGCTAAATAGGCCTAGTAATATTTCACAAAAAATTCAATTAAATTTCATTTATAAAACATTTCATAAAAAAATAGTCTGAACAAAATTTAAAAAAATGTTTCAAAAAAGGAAAGTATAATGGAATGAAATATAATACATTTATCTCTCTTCAAAATCCCAAGGTGAAACCTTTTTGGGAAATAAAATACAACCAGGATTAAGATCAATACATTTATACTCATGTAGATAAAAAAAATAATTTAAAATAATTCTTTCAAAATCTATTTTTTCCAACCAATAGATGGAATCATACATTATAAAAGAAAAACTATTTTTATATATTAAAAATTTTGACTTCAGAGTTTATGAAAATAACTCAAAATCAATTTTATTCATTTCAAACATTTGTCAATGCACATTTTATAAAAAAAAGAAAAATGAAACTCAACCATAAATTAAATATGGAATATAGATCAAATGAGATCAATTATAACAATAACATATAATAATAGTAAACAAAAATAATATTTCCCCAACATATCCATGAAATGTAAAAAGGGATGAAAATAATGTGTGTAGTGGGGATATCTAAGGTAATATGATCAAATTGAAAATGGAGAAAAAATGACAGAAGCTATAAAAGATCTCTTCTACATTGGTAGTGTGATGTAGTGTGTACATGAGATCCAAACTGATTTAAATCAAGTGGAAGAAATAATCAAGCGATTGTTGAAGAAGATGAGAAACTAGTGCACACATTAAAGTATTAAAAGGAAATTGAGATTTTATAAAATGGAACCAATGTGGAAAAAAGGTAATGAATAGAAAGGGAGAATGAAAAAAAATATTTCAAAAAGAAATGAAAATGGTGAAAATCCAAAATCACATGGAAACTAGAAAACATATAGGCAAAATAACCTTATTTTGAACCTAAATAACCAATCAATGAGTGAGGAGTATGAAAAAATAACATACATTGGATTTGAGCTTTGATTCATTTGATAGAAAGAAGAAGAGGAGTGTCAGCAGAAGGGGACTTTAATGAAAACTTGAGAATTGGGACTGAATCAGTCACAGTTAGGGTTCTTTTAAATAGACCGATGATACTTTTATCAGGGCTTCCAAAAAAAGCACTAAAAAAGATACCTTTAATTAGTGGTAAATTAATAACCACTGATAAAGATATCTTTTATTATATTTTTTTGTCACTAATGAGGCTCAACCATATCAGTGCTAAAGAAGCATTGATAAAATGCATCATTATCCAAGTTAAATCATTAGCACTGATAAAGGATTTATAATTATAATTATAAACAAATAAATTAAAAATATTTATAAATAATTGTATATGATTATATATATATTTATATCAATATATATATTTATATAATTATATAATTATATATTAACATATTCATTATTTAAATATATTTATTATAATTTTATAATTATTTAAATATCTAATTATTAATTTATAATTATAAAAAAATTTTTAAAAAATTTTTATTTGGTATTTGTAATTATAAATTTATAATTTTATAAATATGTTTATAAATTAATACATTTTAAATATATTTATAATTAATTATTTATAATTATAAATATATTTATATCATTATATATATATATATATATAATAAATATAAAAATAAATAAAGTAAATATATTCATTATTTAAATATATTTTTTATAATATTATAATTATTTAAATATATAATTTTTTATTTATAATTATATAAATACTTTTTATAAATAATAATAATATATTTATTTCATTATATATATATATTTAATAAATATATATAAATCTAAATCTAAATCTAAATCTAAATATGAATCTAAATATAGTAAAAATATTCATTATTTAAATAAATTTATTATAAATTTAGAATTTTTTATTTATAATTATATAAATACTTTTATAAAAAATAATATTTATTTATATATTATTATAAAAATATAAAATTATAAATATAGTAAATATTTATTTATAAATATTTATATATGTATAAATATTTATTTTGAAATTTATTTTTAACATTATTAATGGATATGTAATTTTAAATGCATGGATGTTATAAATGAGTGAAATTAAATAATAAAAAATTAGTACACATTGAACATATTTAAAAAATGGATAAGTTTTTTTAATTAAATATAAATTATTAAAAAATCACAGATATATTTTGAAATATAGATGAAGACATATTAAAAATATTAAAGCATAGTAAATAAATAAATTATAATAAATAATAGAAAATGATTAAATTCCAAATAAAATAAAAAATAAAAAAGTCTAACAATAAATAAATAATACCAAACAATAATAATACAAAATAATAATAATAATATTTACCAATTAAAACATAATTTAGTAAATGTATCATGTTATAATGAAATTATAATATTTATACTAAAATTTTAATAAATTACATAAATATCAGGTGTATGTGTTTCTATATAAGATTTCATTAATTGCATAAGTAATTATGTGTCTACGTTGTAACGACTTGAGGTTTTTAAGATGGTAGAAATCCTCCACTCATTTAAAACTTCAGAGTTTAGTTGGAAAATCAACTCTTTCCAAGATTATCAAAACTTAATTCAATGAATTTATTTGACCCAAGATCTTATTTTCAGATGAGTCTTAATACTTGGTAAGTATTTTAGGGTTTTGGTTGGGTTTCAGGTGCATCAGACACCAAAATACCATGTATTCTAGGATTCATGAACTAGGGCACACAGTTTGGATAAACTGTGCAGACTCCTAGGAGAAATTGTGCGGCCTACCAGGTTGACTGTGCGTGGATTGGAAAATCATGCAGGAGGGGGCACATGACTGTGTAACCATGTTTTCAATTTTTGACATAGGGATCGTGCACATTTTGGAAAACCTTACGTACGATCTGTGTGAGCACGGTGCTTCAGTCGTGGGTGTCGCACGGTTTGTGCATGATTAAGAAAACCATGTGGCCCATTAAACATGGGAAGTCACCTTTTTATCCCTACCATATATTTCATATTTTTCTTCCATTTTCTTCTATATTGGTCTTGTACAACAGTGGGGATCTCTCATTTTCATCCTCCTATAAGTGTTGAGCCACACCTCTCATCTGAACTCTGTTTCTTAATCTATCAGGTGCATTGGATATGCATTAGTGAGTTCTTAAATCCAATTTCTTCATTTTCTTATTTCTTTCATGATATAGAGTGTTAAATCTGTGTGATCCATTTTACCATATTTTCAAGTTGTTCATCTAAAATGTTGATTTCATCAAAACTAGCTTGAGTTAGAGGCTATGATCCGACATGTAAGAATCTATCATCAAGAGGTAGGTGGTTCTCATATTTCTTGGTGAGTTTACAGTTGTTTTGGGGGTGCAGTTTGAGGATACCATTAGGTTAACCTAGCTTTACCTTAATTAAATAACGTCTTTCCATTAAATTAATTGTGAGACCATATGGGATGCATCTATGCATTTCCAATCCAGTTCATCCAAGACAGATCTGGGTACGAGGCTTGAGACTGCTTCAGTTGTTAGTCTATGTGTGTTATTTAATTAATAAATTTATTTTTTTGATTTATATATATATTGAATTTCTTGTGATGAGTTCCATAGGAACTGGATGATCTTGAACTGAGTATTGAGATGTCAATGGTCATTTGGAATGTGGAAATATAATCATTAGGTTGGTAAAGGCCTTGATTCTATGAGTGATGATGATAACAGGTTGGGTGACATGGGTTCCAGATTGAGGTGACAAGGTCATCAGGATATGGGCATGACCCGTGTGATATTGGACGACAATGGTCAATAGTTTGAGAGACTTATTCGTAAGGGAATTTGGTGAAGGATGGTGTTTTTAGGGACTTATTTAGTGACTTCTTCTCACTCTTGTTGGCCAGTACATCGTTGGAGTCATGTTCACACAGTAGGACTCATATGATGAGGTGGTTTTGACCACTTGAGTGGGTAGAAGCCTATATTAGTTGTGGATTTGTAGGATGTTTGGAGGTTCTTCCTATATAAATCCATGAAGATATTGAGGAGACATTGGTTGATTGTGTTGGGACTATTGGTTAGGGGATGAGGTTCACCATACTTGAGTCCATTGTGCCAAGACATAATTGGGAGGATGCACATTATTGTTCTTCAGGATATCCTCTATTGAGCCAATGATGAGGTTATATTAAGGATAGATATCATTTTTCCTCAAACATTTAGCATTGAGCCAATATAGTTACTTCTATGTTGAGGTCTATGGGACCAGGTATGTAAATGGGGAATTCCATTGATATTTTAGATATGTCATTGGACCTGAGGTGTCGGTTGGAAGGAGGTTCCTGGGGATTTTATTATAGATATAACCTAAGGGTTCACTTGGACTAATTTACATCAGGTGATACCTTGGTATTGGGCTATGAGTCCTCTCCCCTACAATGTTTCGACATTGGATGAAGAATTTAATCACTTACTTCTGGATGATGAGCGTAAGGGAAGTGGGTTATTATTAAGAATGTGTGCAATGCTATTTTATTTACCTTTTATTATACACATACTTAATCATATATGTATGATATGAACACATTAGTGGCGGCCTAATGAGATTATTTCTCACACCATAAATGGGCCCTTTTAGGAACATTTAAAATTTATGGATTTTTATTCAGGTAAATTTTTGGGCTCATGAACATGATCTTAGATGATGGGATATTTTAGGATGGAAGGCATAAGACCATGGGTTCTTGCCTGAACTCAATTTTCTTCTCTGGTTTCCTTTTGTATCATAATGCTATTATATGTACATATTGAGGTTGTTTGTTGGTGACCCTTCTTATTATTGAATTGTATGACTTGTCCTGTGTGAATGTTTTTCTTTAATATCTCCAAATGGCATCTTGTGATGTTTCATTCTGAAGAATGTTTATTTTAAATTATTTATTATTATTTCTACTCCTATTGATGTGCTTCTGCCTTTACTGGGTTACTGGTCCAGTGTCTGTTGGTCTTTCTTTTCCACCATGTTATATTATATGGAAAATTATTATATTATCTCTAGAGGGTATAGTCTCCCCACTATCACCTATTTACACCCTCACTGCAAGTCTATAGGCTTTGGAATATGGGGATGCACTCCTAAGGCCCAATGACACTCTCCCTATAGCATTGTTTGAGTGGATAGATGGGTCAGGGATCTATAAATGATATTATAGTGAAATTTATTATGATTAATTTGGGGTATCGCTATTTGGTCTATGGTAGAATATAGATTAGGATATTTTGGGAATTGGATTTATATCTCATATTAGGATACCTGTAGCCTCATGCATGGGGGACAAACTGAGTTGTCGGGGTGGCAATTGTTTTTCTGCATTATCATTTTATAGTTGAGACAATTTCCACCTCGATTGGTGGACTTTAATGTGATTATTACATGTTATGATATGTGAACCTTCTCCTAGTATGGAAAGGGAGGATCTTTATACCTTTACACCAATATGGAAAGGGGGTGTTTTCTTATGATTTTAATAGGCACATTAAATGTTTTCTATATATGAATGTGCATGTGTTAAATTTCAATGTGACATGTGATAAAAAAAATATATGGGAATTGATATTATAAGAGTAGGTAGGGATGATGATATGGGGTAGTTTTGATCAGTAGGTTGGGAAATGAGGTCGTCAGATTTAGGTGACATGGTTCATCGGGACAGGTATGGCCTGAGGGATATGTGATACAAGGATCTGATATGGGTGGGTAAGGGGTCAAGAGGTTGGATCTAGTGTGCCATAGTTGTGATTGGGGAGAGTAAGGGTAGTGAGGTTGCACCACCAATTATATATTTCCCTATATGTGATATATATGTGTGTGTTTGTGTGTGTGTGTTATCTGTATTGTCTGACCATGTTATAGGTATTTAGAAGGATTCCACCTAGACCGGATCTAATGGAGTGTCAGGAGGGTGTTGATTTGGTGTCACTTTTGTAATTATATTACGGGATCCCTGAGGTCTTGGATGAGAACCTGAAGGGTCGCGCAGATCATGAGCTGTAGGTATATGCTCCATTACTAGCGGGTAAGATGTCAGATTTAGCAGATTTTGGGTTGTGGCTTGATAATTATCTTAGAGTGAGCCTAGTATGGGTTATTTGGAGCATAGACAGGGGATCTAAGGGAGTAGATCCTTCATTTGTATTCCTAACTCGAGAGTTCCAGTCACAGTACCCTCTATTATTTCAAGGTGAGGGTGCACTACATCTGGATGAGCATTAGATTGAGTCGATGTAGATGATCTCGAGTAGCTTGAAATTCCTTTAGGGTAGAGGGTGAAACTAGTAGTGCATATTCTCAGAGGACCATAAAAATAATGGTGGGACATGAAGGTTCATGCATTCAATCATGAAGGACTGGATTGGAAAGAAATATAGGCTAGTTTCTTTGATCATTTCATTTTAGAGATGCTGAAGGAAGAGTTAGTTTGAGATTTCTTGAGCCTTAAGTAGGGATACATGCCCATAATGGGCTATGCGGTGACTTTACCTAAGTCTTCTCACCTTACACCAAATATAGTGAGAGACGACACAATGAGGGTGAGAAGTTTCAATGACGGATTATGGATTTCATTTTGGGTGTAGGTGTACATCTTCTGGTTTCCCTCATTCTCATAGGTGGTGAATCAAGCACTCATAATCGAGGAAAATTTGATGGATCATTCGTACTTGAGTTGGGTGATGGCATCAGGTGATATTAGTGGTGATTCTTTAGATAACAGGAAGTCGGGCCGAGAGGTATCCCAATATGGCATTCAAGATAAAGACTCAGGTAGACGACATCATATTGGGTTGTTGATGATGTTATTCTAGTGTGGGAATCTAGTTCATTTAAATAATTATTATGATTGAGCATCGAAGAAGTACTGAGATTGTAGGAATATTGGGAATCTTTATAGGTTCTGTAGGATAAATTCTTGGATAGTTATAAGTCATGGAATGGGGTATAATTAGGGTTATGAGATCAGATTGGGAGTGGTTATAGGAGCTGGTATCCAAGGCTCAGC
This sequence comes from Viscum album, assembly GCA_963277665.1. NCBI lineage: Eukaryota > Viridiplantae > Streptophyta > Magnoliopsida > Santalales > Viscaceae > Viscum > Viscum album. The sequence goes on along the minus strand of OY728162.1, from coordinate 1,490,323,245 downwards.
TAAATTCAGAGGTTGTGGCAGAGATAGCGGGACCCAACAGTGGGACCAATGGCCAGTTTTTGAGGAAGCACCATAGGGAGGCTATCCCTCAGGTAGTCTAACTTTAGGATAGGTACACATTTTGGGGCTTATAGGTGCAGAGAAGGTTGGGGGTCCAATTATGATTAGAGGTATGTTATAGGTGTAAATGTGGTCCTTTTTGTTTTTTTAGAATATCCCATATATAAGCATGTCTATTTTGGGTGTACGAGGTACACGAGATATATCTTTGGACTAATCAAATTCTAGTAAGTAGTTTGGCATTAGATCAGATGCATTATATATATATATATATGAGGTGTGTGGCACTGAGATTTATATGTGAACATTATTGGGTGCATGGATTTGGAGGTGTGTTAGAATCTATAAATCATTGTGATGCATAACTTGTTTTAGGTGCATTGGATTATGTGAATCATTTATATGTGGTACTTGTTTGAGGTGTGAGGCATCAGGATTGATTTTGAGCATCTGATGAGATGTGGGACCTCATAGGTTTCATGTGTGTTATGGACATGAGGAGGACATCTAAACAGATGTAGGATATGATGAGTGTCAGGTATGTCATAAGAGGACTTGATGATCTGAAGGAGTGAAAATTCATCACAAGAGTACTTTTGTGTCTAGGAATTGTCGATGGTCTATCGGTTTTATTTTAATTTTCGGTTAGGAATTGACTGGTAAGTTAACTCCTAAAGTGGGGAGTTCCTTGAGAGAGAATCACTGTGATAGATAACAAGGTAGTCCAGGGTTCATTAAATGGTATTGGTATATTTGGTACCATCTTTTATTTATTCTTTATTTCTCAGGGATGAGCTATGTTAATGTGTAGATATTGTAACGCCTTAATTTTTTGGAGTGGTTCGAAATCTTCAACCCGTTTAAATTTTTAGAGTTTGGTGGGAAGAAAAAACATTCCATGATTATAGAATATTAATTTGTAGAGTTTCATTAACCTAATAAATTTATTTTATATGATTCTTATTTCTTAGAAAGTGTCTTAGGGTTTTGGTTGGGTTTTGGGTGGATTAGATGCCAAAAACCCATGTTTTTAGGGTGCATTATTTGGACAAATTGTGCAGCCTTTGAGGAGAAACTATGCATCCCTACAGGTGTAATGTGCATGGTTTGGAAAACTGTGTAAGAGGGGTCACAAGATTGTGTGGACATGTTAGAAATTTTTGAAAGAGGTCTCACAAATAGTTTTTGAATGGTTTGTAAAACTGTACACTTGAAATATGTGAGCCTGGTGCTTGGACAATGGGGGTTGCATGGTTCAGGAACAGTTATCCAATCCATACGAGCTAACCATGCATCCCATTAAAGGTGGAAAATTAAATTTTTATCAATTCCCTCAATTTCTTCTTTTCCTCATCTTTTCTCATTTTTTGGTCATGTACAACAGTAGGGAGCTCTCATTTTCCTCCTCCTATTGGTGTTGAGCCACACCTATCATCCAGACTATGTTTATTGATCTTTTAGGAGTTCCAAAACCATGTTAGTTAGTTATTAAATCATATTGTTTCTTTATCCCTTTGGTATCACCATATAGAACACTAAATCTGAGCAAGTCGTTTTACCTTATTTTCGGGGCATTCATGTAAAATGCCAATTTTTTACAAATCAGCTCGAGTTTGATGAAAATATTATATGTGAAATCATCTTCAAATGCGAGGTATTTGGTGCTCATATTTATAGGTGATTTTGTGGTTTTTTCAATTGTGTGGTTTGAGCACATAATTAGGTAGATCAAGTGTGACCCTATTTAATTAATTTCTTTATTTTAAATTAATTTTGAGACTATATGGGATGCCTCTAGTATTTCCCAAGCCATTCCTTCTATGGAAGAGTTGGGTATGGGTCTTGAGACCACTTGGGCAGTTATTCCGGGTGTTTTATTTATTTAATATATTTAATTATTTGAATTATATATATATATATATATAGAATTCGTTGTGATGATTTCAATGGTAAATAGATGGTCTTGGCTTGAGTATTTTGATGGTGTTGATCATTTGGTATGGGATGATATAATCATCAGGTTGGGAGAGACACTGATTATATGAGCGATAATGACTACAAGTTGGGAGACATATGAAATGGATTGGGACAAAAAGGTAGTCAAGCTATGGGAATGAACCATGTGATATTGGAAAGAAATGTCCATCCGTTTGAGTGACACGATCGTAGGGGAAGGAGGTGCCATATGGTGTGGCATAGGGACTTATTTGGTGATTTCTGCTCACCCTTATAGGCCTATAGGTCATTAGAGTTGTATTCACACATTATGAATCAGATGGTGAGGTGGTTTTGACCACTCTTGTGGGTATATTCCTCCATTAGTTGTGGATTAGGATGATGTTTGGTTGTTTTTTCCATAAAAATCCAAAGAGATAGTGAGAATCCATTAGTTGGAAATGTTGAGACTTTCAGTTGGGGGATGAGGCTCACCGTACTTGAGGCCATTAGGCCAGGAAATACTTTCGAGGATGGAATTATCCATTCCATAGGACATAGGTTTATGATCTTACAATGTTGTTATCTTATGGAATGATATTTATGTGTCTCGATCTTTGGGCTTTAAGCTTACGAAGATACATATGAGAGGTTAGTGGTACCAGGTATGTGATTAGGGCATTCCTTCGAGACTTTGGATACAAAATTGGACACAATATGTCGGTTGGAGGGAGGTTCCATGTTATTTTATTAGAGGTGGGACCTAAGGGTTCACGTGGACTAATTTACATTAGAGGATTCATTAGGATTAGTCTAAGGAAAATATCCTGTACAATTTTCTGACATTAGCCAAAGAAGGTGATCACTTCCTTGTGGTTATTGAGAACAAGAGAAGCAGGTTATTATTATGCATGTGTGCAGTGTCATTTTATTTACCTTTTAGTATACAGTTTCATAATCGTAGATGTAATATAGGCACACATTGGTGGTGTCCTACTGAGATTTTTTCTCACACCCTACATGGGCCCTTCCGAGAATGTGTAGACTTTAGGGAATTGTGTCGAGGTAAAGGTTCTGGCTCAAGAACTGGATCATAGTGACTGAGTTAGCATGGGGTGGAAGAAATGGTACCGTGGGTTCTTTCCTTAATTGGAGTTTCCATTGTGTTTTCTTTCAGTATTAGCATGCTATTATATGTACACACTGATGTCAGCCATTGGAGACCCTTCTTCTTATTTTATTGTAAGACCTATATTGGATTCTTGTTTTGATTTAGTAGCTATAAATTTAATCTTGTTATGTTCAATTATGAAAATGGTTTATTTTTAATGATAAATTATTCTTACTATTGCTATTGATGTACTTCTTTCATGGTTGGGTTACTAGTTTAGTGTCTATTGGTCTTTCATTTTCACTATATTATATTATATAGACCATTATTATATTATTCCTATAGGTTATAGTCTCCCCATTATCACCTCTCTACACCATCTCTACTAGTCAACGACCTATGGTGTAAAGGGAGGTGCACCTAAGGACCAATGTCACTAGACCTGTAACACTATTTGGGTTGCTAAATGGGTCGAGGCGCTACATGTGTGGTATATACAAATGTATTAATTACATGTATATATATATATATGAAATCAATGTATCACACATTTAATATATGTTAAACTGAAAAATCAAATGACATTCAATTATTTCCATTACTCGATGCTATTAGTCAATATTTTTAATTAATATCAATGTTTAATTATAAACTATTCTTCACTAAATATATGACTTATTTAATGTAAGCATAAATATTTTTTATTAAATAAATCATGTTTTAGGAAATATTATATATGTTGATATATATATATATATATGTAAATATATTTCTATATTAAACATATTAATGAATAATTAAGTATAACAACATTAAAAATTAATATGACATTAATAATTTTTTAATTATTACATTTTATTCATTTTCTATTTTCATATTTAATATATATTATTTATTACTATTTATAATTAATATATATATTAAACTTATTCATTTTTATTAATAATCGTTTCATTAATACCTTTTAAATAATTATTTTAGGTTTTTCAATTTTAATTTTTTTGTTTAATTATTATGATTTATTCATTTTTTATTTATTTATTCATTATTATTTTTTCATTTTCTTATATATATATATATTTAATATATAATATTTATTAATATTTAAAATATTTAAATATGTATTTTAAATTTATTCATTTTTATCAATAATTATTTAATTAACAAAATGTTTAATATTTTTTTAATTGAACCGTTTTTATTTTTTTGTTTAATTATGTCATTTTATTAATTTTACAAATATATATATTTAATATATACCATTTATTATTATTTATTATTTAAATATATTTACGTTAAATTTATTCATTTTTAACAATAATTATATAATTAAATAAATTTTTAATATTTTTTAGTTTACTTATTTAATTTTTTTAATTATTTCATTTACTTTGGGAACATTATTAGTGCTGAAAAAAGTGCTGATAAAGGGTAAAATTTATCAACGATACAAATAAATCCTTGATAAAGGGAGCCCTTTATTAGCACTGATAAATTTTATCCTTTATTAGTGCTAAAGAACACTGATAAATGGTACCTTTTATCAACACTTTTTTTTTCACTGATAAAAGGAAGCTGCTATCATAACTTTTTTTAATGGTGATAAAGGGAACCTTTATCATCACTTTTTATAGCACTGATAAGGGCTAGTGCTGTTAATTGCCTATTTTGTAGTAGTGTATCGAGATGAATTGATAAGGGAACCTTTTAAAACATGTAATTACCCCTATAAAAATTATGAATTGATATAAATACATATGTTTGGTACATATAAAAAATATAAGAAACGTGTAAAAAAATAATGAAGTGGTAAAATGAGGAAAAGACAGAGAAAGCGTAACCAAAAGAAAATATGGAGGCTCAATGATATCAATTACCTTATATCTAAATGCATTATTCAATTGAACTTAATATCATGGAAAATAAACTTAGATTCCTTAATTTCTTAATTGAGAACATCTTAAAAATGTATTTGATTTATTATATTTTTATTAAGTTCATTTATGGCCTATTTAGTGAGTTATATGGTTAAATTTTGTCATTCTGTGAGTGTTTGTTTCATGTGTTCATGGTTGGTTAAGTTGTATATAATTATGGAAGTTCTTCTTGAATAAGAATACTATTACAGAAGTTTAATGAAATGGTGTTGATACACATAATTTTTTTTAAATAGTCCCATATATCAATTTTTTGACATGAGGTTGATTTATTTGATAAAATGTTAATGATAAATACTTAGTTTATTTTTTTTTCATTTTTTCTAACCATCACGAATTAGTTTCATTTTCATCAATATTATGTCTATATATTTGTTCCAGAACATTAAATAAGTTATGAAATACTTACTAAAATTTGATTTAACCATAATAATAGTTTTATGACCAGAAATGAAAGTGGTAATGGAAAACAAAAACTCATAAACCTCAAAGATGGTTAATCCCCATAATTTGGACAATAGTTTCTTTTCTTTGAATATCAATAGATGGAATTAAGGTATGAATATAAGATATTAAATTAGAAATATAAAATTATAGTATATACATGATACTATAGTTATAATTATTTGATGGATTAAATTAGAGAGGATATGTTTGAAGAAGAAATGAAATTAAAAGAGGTATTTTGAGAATGTTACCTTTGAATATCACCTCTTTGAAAGACCCCTTGAGGAATTTGGAAGTTGTATTTTTGTGAGACCAGATGCACTTGGATGTGGAGAGAGTGGGTAGTAGAGTTTTTGGATGATATTTTACAGTATTCAAGTCTTGGAAGGTGTGAGGATAAGGGATAGTGGGTTGGTATTTATAAGGGGAGGAGATGGTTTTTTTGGAATTTCTCCAAATATTTTTATATAATAATACTATTTTCAATAAAAATGCTTCCAAATTTCCTAAAAATTCACATGGTATGGCTTTTTTGACCATATATTACCCCATTTGTGGTTATTTAATATATTTATCACTCTTAAATAATTTAATAAAGAATTAATTCTATAAAATATCATTAATGTCAAACATGGTTCTATTGATTACTATGTCTTTAAAAACATCAACGAAATAAAAAAATCCAGAACAACTATTTTGTTATATAATAAATATGTCAATATAATCTATAAAATTTCTATATCATATTAATTATATAAAATTGTATTTATTTAAATATTTTTATTATCATTTATTAGATTTTTACATTAATTTAATAATTATTGCTTCACCATTGTGTAATTAGTTAACATAATTATTTATTCCCTAAAAAGTAAAAATAAATTACCATGATAAAGAAAAATATTTTTTATTTCAAAATAAAATTTATTTTTAACATAAATTTTGGATTACCACATATTAAAAATGTTATCCTTATTTAAACCTATAGTCTGGAATTTGTGACTTTTCTATAAATAAAATACTATTAGTGTCTTAATATAAACCATGTGACTCAAAAGGTTCATAAAATTTATACATGGATAATTATGGTCAATAATTTCTCATAAAAAAGAACTAGGGAAAGTGTTAGGGTCATTTTCTAATCCTTATATTATTATTTTAATCCTTAATTACGCAATTTACCCTTAATTGTGGTAACATAAATTTTTAAGGATACTATTCAGATTAACCAAAAAATAAAATGGGTTTATTCAAAAAAATTAGACCTATATATTCAAAATATGGAAACAGTTTTTATAACATAAAAAACATAATTGGAATAATTTAATTTAATATTAAACCGAAAAAGTGCAATAAAAAAACAATTTTTTCGAAAAATGCCCTTCTTAATTATTAAATTTTTTACAGTAAATTAGGGTATAAAAATTCATCAAAAAGGCAAAAATTAGATTATTTACAATAAAAAAGAAATAATAAAAGTTTTAATATAATTTGAAATATAATTTTAATTTGTAAATTATTTAAAAGAAACTGCATTTTTCAATATAAATCAATATTTTCACTACTCATTAAAATTTCAAGTTTTTTAGAAAATTTTTGAAAAAATAATCATAAGATAATTTAGAAATTATGAATTAAAAAATTATGTATATTGTTTCAAATAATTTTTTTAAAAGTGTCAAAATTAATTATATTTATTTTCTTAAATAAAGCAATGAAATCATTTTTTTGAAGAAAACTTATTTTTGAAGAATAAAATTGATTTTATTAATTTTATTTCTTAGGAAATAATAGAAGAATATATTTCATAATATGGTTATTCCTATTCATACCATTCTATTCAACTTCTTGTTATTATGTTCATCTTAGAATAATAATATTTCAATAGTATATTATAGTTCTTTTGAACTACATGTTGCATGCAAGAAAAACTACCAAAGAAATTAAATTATTTAAAGAGAAACATTTCATTAAAATATAGACTTGTTTCAGTTATCAAATTTAACTAAAGAATACATGCTCATACATCTCATTTAATTTGGGATTTCATGCCTATATATCACATTTGACATGTGATGCCCTTCCATGTTATCACATTTACTTTGGACTCCATGCCCGTATATCACACATATATGGGACACCTTACCTTTTTATCACAATTTCATGTGATGACATGCCCATATATCACAAGTATATCATAATCCTTTCCCAATTATTATAGGTAGATAGGACACCTTCTCTAGGTATCACAAATATATGGGATATTGTGTTCGAGTATCACAAGTAGTTGGGATACCTTGATCGAGTATCACCAATATTGTAGAGGTTATTCTTGAGTATCACATGTAATTGGGACACTGTACCTTTGTATCATAATTAGTTGGGATTCCATACCTGAGTATCAAAATATAAGGGAATCCATGCCCATAAGTCTCATTTATAAAATAAGGGTCGTTTGTGATTTAATATAATACAAAGGTTTATATACAATTAATTTAACCTGTTATTTAACTAAGGGGAATATCCCTTCACCATATGGAAGTAACATTAAGTGGTTGTACCAATCACTCCTATTTAATTTAGGTTTTCACTTTACTTAGTCCTCCTGATAAGACTTATTAGAAGGTTGTTTGGAAATATAAACACTTAACAATTAAAGGGGTATTGCATAAGCACAACCTAAGGAGGTGCAACTTGTTGAGTTAGGGGACCTACAACCATAAAAAGGGTGAATGGCGCATTTTTAACATGCATAACAACTTAAAAAAAGGAACTTTATAATTTTAAGGTATCATGCAGAAATTCAGGCACATGACATGACATTGCATGTTATAAAATGAATTGGATTCTGGGAAAAGGTACTAGATCACCTACCTTTTGTTGGTAGATAAACCCTCATTAGTTATCAGTTTAATATTCTAAGTAGAATGTAAAAAATCAGAAAAATAGAAAAATTCCATGGAAATAGGGTATGTTAGCTCACACTAAAAATATCATCAAATATGGAAGAATAAACGACGAAAAGAAGGAAGATGAATGGAGATGTTACCAATACACATCCAATGAAATTGATGATGAAGAAAACAAACCTTGGGTGGAGATGGGGATTAAAGCCTAATTATGTGGGTGGATATATCTCTCCTGGTGGGAAGCTATATAAAAGAGGGGGATACTTTAAATGAAGGGCTCTACTACTTTTAAAAGGGTAATGACATATTTAAAATGTGAATGGAATTCACACTGTGAATTCCATGGGCCAGGGGAAAAACCCTTTCATATCCTGAATTAAATTCATGGGATCTTGATAAAGAAATTTATTTCATGAATTAAATTAATGTTGTGAATTGGTTATGCATCTGGGATCCATCTCCTTACTACTTTCCTTACTAAAAACAAACAGACTCTCCTAGAGGCATTGTTACCAAGGTCTAAGATAGAAGACAATCTTAATGAGGATTTAACTGAATATAAAATAATCCATACCTCTCTGAAATTTCGAGACATTACAACCTCCCCTCTATAAAATAACTCATACCCAATATTCCTTTCTGATGGTGATAGAACATAATATGAGAATAACTTCATCCACTAAGCATGTACACCTACCTCTCACTCTGAGGTCTCATCCTATACATAGTCATGTTTCCATAACACCCATTCTATAGGAACTAAGATTACTAGTATATCTATCATGCTATGATCAGTGATATACACATGATTCTTCTTAAAATATTCATATAACTTTATCTCAATATACCAGGAATCAAATGAATGAGATAAGTAGAAATACAAATGGTGAAGTTTTGATATATGGAAGACATCATTCATAGCCTGGTACATAAGAGGTAAATCTAAATAATAGGATACTAATGAAAATATCCCTAAGATGTTGAAAGTAGTGATAGAATGAGGTGATAACCTTCACTTTTTTGAATCCATTTATGAACCAATCTAGGCGAAAATTTTAGAAAGTTATAATGTACCACCTCAAACTCTATAGATTGTTGAAAACAATCGATATAAGAATTAATCTAATATTGATCTATAGTCATAAAATTCTGAATAAAATGCACCTTCATTGATGTATCTTGAATGAGATGAGGTCCCAGTAGCACTGCCTCACCTACCTCTTTCCAGCAAAGGGGTGAACAACCTGACCTAAGATATAAGGCCCCAAAAAGAGTCATTTTTATCATTTTCTGAAAGATATTATTTTATTAAAACCAATGAGTGATTTATGTTTTTCCAAATATTCTTCAAATTCAAAGACACATACTCGAATCATTTCTTCTATCACCTGTATCATATGATCAGGCTGAACATCAGTATGAGGGTGGTATGTTATAATCAAAAGAACATTAGATCCCAGTGCCTTTTGAAACCCATACCAAAACCATGATGTTAGAAAAGTGTATATGTTCTATACCATAGAACTTGGAACACCATGAAGGTGTAGAATCTTATGAATGTAAATCCTCCTATACTCTTTCACATAAAATATTTCCTTGATCGGAAGAATATTCACAACCTTGGAAAACCTGATGACGATCACCCAAACTGTATAAGAACGTAAATAGGATCTCGAACTACCCATTAAAAATCCATGGTGACATCATCTCATTCCCAATCAGTAATGTATAGATACTTTTGAATTATAGAAACCCCTACTAAGCATGTACATCTTAGTACATCTTAGAAATACCAGGGTGTACTTCCCAAGTAGCGACATGAGATTCCCAAATCAAATCTTCCTATATTTCTATAGGCACCCATAAATACCTAATAAAGTATAGGATCTCATCCTCATAGATAACACAACCAGGAGGTGGGTCCTCACTAAAGACACTCTCCCTTAGGATAAGGCCCTTGTGGTCTAAAATATGCCTCATCCTTACACATTCCAGAAGGGTGGATGTCACTTTCAAAGCTTCTAAAATAGGGTTTACATGATATTATTGATCCTCCAAGTGTATCCTTGAAGATAATTCCATCAAATTCCACTCATTACTAGCCTCTATGATGGCCAGTATCTGATTCTATAGGCTCAGGGCATCAACTACTACTTTTCACTTCCCAAGCTTGTAAATTATCTCATAGTAGAATGGTTGTAGGTATTATACCCACAAGAACTGCCTGAGATTCAAGTCATGTTGTAAATAAATTTATTTCATAATTTTTTTCATCTGTGTAAATGAAGAACCACTCCCAAAATAGATAATTTCTCGAATATCATGTGGAATGAACCAAATTTTATAGATCAGAGTCATTCATAGATTAATTATTCTCATAAGGTCTTAACTGGTGGGATTAATATACTACAACTTTATCTTTATACATTATAACTAGTCCTATCTCAATTCATGACATGTCACAATACAATGTATAACTCTTTCCTAGCTCTGGTAGAATCAAAATTGGTGTTGAAGTCTGTCTCCCTTTAAAATCTTGAAAGGATGCCTTGTAGGCTTAAAACCATACTAAATAAACAACATTTTTAGTCAAGCCCATGAGAGGTGATACTAGGCATGAGAATCCCAAAATTAAATTCCTATAGTAGAGAACTATCCCTTATAAATTTCATATATTGAAGATGTTTTTGGGACTATCCTAGGAGACCACAACTCTCACATTCTCTTGTTCAATAGATACTCCTTCCTCTAAGATGATTTGACCTAGGAAGTGAACCTTATCAATCCAAAAGTTGAATTTGGTGAGATTATCTTAAATATGGATCTCTATCAGTGTATTTAGAAAAATCTTGGGATTTTTAGCATTGTTGTGTTGATTATGAGAATATACCAAAAAATATTCCATGAAGACTACCACAAACAAATCTATATATGGGTGGAAAACCATATTCATCATGTCCATGAATTTTTTTTCATGTTTATAAGACTGAGAAACATAAATAGATAATTATACAAGCTTTATCTACTATGGAATTTCATACATAGTATGTCTGATGGTTTCACACACACACCTGATGGTAGCCCAACCTCAACTGATCTTAGAGAAAACTGTCACTCCGCAAATCTTGTTAAAGATTTTATTTATAAATGACAGTGGATACTGGTTCTTAATCCTAATATTTCTCAACTAATAATAATCTAAATAAATATTGAGGTTCATTTTTCCTTATTTTATAATAAAACAGGTGAACCCCATGGAGATGTACTAGGTGATATGAAACCCTTAACCTCTAAATCCCCAAGAAACATTTTATGTTTCCAAAGATCAGTAGGTGTCATACTATAAGGATGAATGAACACTTCATACACTCATATAATTATCAAAATGTGGAATTAAACCTCTCACACAGGAGGTAAAAAAACTAAATTATCTGGGAATATGTCCCTAAAATGATCCAAAATGAGAGAGAATTTCATATGTCTTATTCCCTGATCTCTTAAAAAGATACTAGTCATCTGGGATTTCACTCTTCCCAACCTAAGATGATCGGGTCTAGATCAACACTCTTGTAAATCCTATTCACCCTTATTAATGTAGTTATCACCCTTGACTAATGTTAATAACACCCTCCAGTGATATAAATTAATGTGAGAATGATACAACACTAATCGGTCCATTATGAGTATGACATAAAAACCAATCATATTGAGGAAAAAGAGGTTCCATAAGAAACTATACCAAATTATCTTGAGGGGGAACCATTTTAGTAGCACACACTCTCATATTTAAACCCTAATGGTGGTTAAGATTCATTAATCCGAAATAATACTCTATCTCTAAGACCATACTTTCTATAATTGTCATAGATATAAAACTATGTGAAGTGCCTATTACAAACAAGGAATATACCAAAGTAAAGGATACTAGAATAGTACCAATAACTATAAAAGTCCCAATAATGTTCTCTATGGTAGGCTATAGTTCATAAATATGGCCAAATCTGTGGCACTATGATACAACATTCCTACCCTATGTAGGTCTAGTCTATAGATGATGTATATCCTGAACTTGGATAACTAAGCCATAAATGCCTCTTTATCCTAAATAATAAGTAGTAATCAAGCTACCATCATGGAGATGTTCTAATAATCCCAATCCAAAAGTTGGGATTGATACCAATCATTTCCCACTTGGAACTAATGGGAGGGTCTTTCAGAAGGGTTGAAGATTCCCCAACCTGTCGCAACCTCCACATTCAACAGGATCATTGGGTAAATATGGATTTTTATGCCTCAATATCTCACACTATTATAACACTATGTAGCTTTCAATACGTGTCATATGAATATTGATTCCCCCATGTGAATACTTGATTTGACGTTTCTTATTTCTCAAAGAAATGCTTCCCTATCTTGGTACTAAAACCACCAGGGCCCATGCCATTAACTTCCCTTAGCTTCCACTCAATAATGAGGTTTTGGTTCACTATATCATAAAAATTGGTCAACTAAAATACATACACTCATGATTATATGGTGTATACAATCGTATTCTCAAATAAACTCAATATCTTAAAATCGTTACTGCAAGTAAATGAGAGCCTCTGAGCCGAAATTTCTCTTCTTTCGGTGCACCTAGGGTTTCTTCATGGGAGTCAGCTCCCCCCTCCTCCGGCGCAGCGACAATGGATCGGAATTTGCCTCTCTGGATCTCGCCTCAGAGGTGGTTGGTCTCAGCGAAGGCTTCTTCGGGATCTTGTCTCAGAGGCGGTGAATTGGCGGTGTGTTCAATGTGGTTCGGGTGTGGCTCTAGATAGATCCGGATTTCTTGGTTTGGCAATGTCCCGTCCTGGCGATGACACTGGTGGTCAGATCTTAGCATGGTGACGGTGTGTATGATAGGCTCTGGTGGTTTGGCCTCGGCGTCTGCTTCCGGTGGCTGTTTGGATTTGGTTTGGCGACGACGCGAATCGACGGCTTCCGGTGGCTTGGTTTCAGATTTACTGCTTGGCGTCAGCTTCTGGATGAGATCTGGCTACAGTTTGGCTTTAGGCTCATTCTGGTAGGGCTCGGTGTCTTCTCTAAAGTTTCTTGGAGGAGGGAGGATTGGTTTTGGTTTGTCATATTTGATTTCAATGCGTTATTGATGTTCTTTCTGTGGTGTCGTCATCAGAGGTGTCCCTGTTCTTCCCGCTGTTCTTTTCCACTTTCTGTGGTTTTTCTGAATTGGAATCTGGAGAGGGTTCTTCCGTGACTTTTTTCTGATCGGATCCAGCCCAGAGCGGCGTTTTCATCTCAGACCTGCTCGGTTCCATGCTACGACGATTCTCTATGGATATGGTGTTGGATCTTCCTGTCCTGGGTGGCGAAGATTTGACTTTATTCTCCTTAATTTGTCCTCCTTTTCATATCACCGCAGATGTGTTTAAAGGGTGCCTTGTGGTCGCGATAGGGTTCTTCTGTTTTCGGTCCTTGTGGTGATTGTTGTGGGAGAGTTTGACTTGGCTCTACCCATTTAGATTATTTTCCTCACAGGTGATTTGGTTCTCTTAAGGATTTTGATGTGTTCGGTGAAGTTGTTTTGGATTGGTTCGATCCTGGAAGTGGAGAGTTGTGAAGCTGGACTTGATCACATAGAATAGACCCAGAGGAGGATTCAGAGCTGGTGGTTCAACCTTTGTAGTTCTTTTCAGATTCGGTTGTTTGAGAGGGTATGGCGTCAGCCGTCGGATCGGGCCTGTGCTTGGACACAGGACACTTGCTAGACGATTTTCCTTGCATCGTTGGAGTTCTTTATTTTGTTTTTATACTAGGAAGGGGCTATTCTAGTTTTCAATCTGGTTTTCACTATTTTATCTTTCAGGTATGATTGTCCTATGTCCATGAATTCTTTGGGATTCCTCCTTCTTCCCTTAAAAGGGGGACTTATCAATAATAAAAAACATTTGAAGGCCTTCATGCCATTGGATGGATGTTACTAGAAAGTTTTAGTGAAAACCACTGATGTTCAGTGAAACAAGAAGAATACTTAATCATGGAAATATCACCATTATATATGTGTATAAACACTCTATTGTTGTTTTCTTAGAGCATATTAGGGAATAAGTGTTCATATAATGCTATCTGGAAGTCCATCCAGGACATAACCTGATGTCGACCCACCTGTTTGATTACATACCACCAATCCTAGGTAGAATTATGAAGTAGATAAGTTTCAATATTGACCCTCTTCTTTGGAGGCATTTACAGGTTCTCGAAGATGGAAAAAATTGACTCTAGCCATGACTCAATAGCCTGGTGGCCACCATTACCTAAAAATATAGGTGGATGATAATTCTCAAATTATCACATCAACTCTTCCATAGTAGGGGTAGGCTGCTGAGTTCCTTGCTCATGCTGCATAAACTGTAGGAACATCTCTCAGAACTAAGCATCAGTGCAAAGTTGAGGAATACAAAGAGGTTCCTCAAGTGTATCTACTAGAGGTATTCTGGTTATTTAGGATCCACAACCTGTTGAGAATGATCTTCTCCACCTTCATAGAGCATGACTCAAGGTCATCGTGGTGTATTAGTTCTAAAATTTTGAAACTCATGCCTCAGATAGGATTTGACAATATATAGGATAAAATATATTAGAAAATAACAGGTACATAACCTTCCTATAAATTATTCACACATCTCTACTTTCTCTTATGGCTATGTCTAGGTGATAATAAAGATCACAATGGATCAGAAAATAAACTCCATACTTCCCACAACCATGGTCAGGTCTGGATCCAGGTCTCACATCACATTGCATAAGTCTCAGTATATGGAGTTTCAATGTCAAAGTATAAAAGAAAACAACCTTTAGATTGCAATTGGAATTTCCATTTAATGGCAACCATTTCATTTATGATTTCAAATTTAGTTAATTTTTTACTCTTTTATACATATATAGATATCATGTTCCAATTATATGCAACACCATTTAAAATTTATAAATTCCCATACACTTTATAAATTTCCATTGTTTCCCCTTGTAACTATAACCTAACCCTTACATCTAGTAGTAGTGTATAACAAGTCATGAAAATTTATATGATTAAATGAATTAAAATTAAGAATTTATAAAAGTTCATGATTTATAAATTACAATTAGAATTCATGTAATCACAATCAACTAATGATTCGGCCCTTGGAACCAGTGGTCTATGGTTCAAAGATGGAATAATTGGTTAATTAAGGTAATACGATCAATATATATGTTAAGACACCATTTATGTTGGTGAAAACACATTAATTAGTCCAATTATTTTATCTCTTAAATAAAGATTATCACATTTATATATTAAATAGTAAAAAAACTTATAAAAATCACATGCAATATAGGAAATGCATGTAATGAGATACACCTATGTGGCATGAGATAATGCATGATGTGAGAATGATCATGTGCCTATAATGATTCATTAAATGAAACCTCCTTTCCTCATTAGGATAAGGGTAACGTAAATCCCTCAATAATATAAAATTTCAAAACTCATGTGTGTCACCCAATAATGAAATCAGTACAACTTTAATAGGTGCATACAAAAAAGGTAATATCCCAAACCAAGTAATATGTATTTACCATGTATATGGGTTATCTAATACCAACCAAAATCTCATTACCAAATTCGAATCCATTCCTAGAATCCTTTATAATAACTAAATAGTAAGAATAAGGGAAAAAGAAACATCTAATAC
Organism: Viscum album; assembly: GCA_963277665.1. NCBI lineage: Eukaryota > Viridiplantae > Streptophyta > Magnoliopsida > Santalales > Viscaceae > Viscum > Viscum album. The sequence continues at coordinate 1,490,307,116 of OY728162.1, read as the reverse complement.
CACGTTTTAGCATCCCGGACCCAATTCACTCATAATTAACTGAACCCGGTTGGACATATAGCTTCAAAAATGCCTATATATACGCCAAAGGCTACAGTCTAGTAGTGAGTGACTAGGTTTTATCATTGTTAACACTATGAAATTAAGTCAGAGTTTATCACAATAATATAAAATAACGATAGACAATAGAAATAGTGGTAAATTACCAGGAGTGGAATAATCAATCATCTAGATAAAATAAACATACTAGAATAGAATCAATAAAATAAACAAAATGAAACTCATGTTTTGTGATATAGAAAATGGGTAATAGTGTTACATGAATAAATTATGGTATAAATAAACATAAAAAATCAAAATACCATCTTAACTAGTTTTGTGAGAATATACACAGTCCTATGCTTCTGTACTCCATCCTAAGATGACAATCAAGCATGTACAACTGGATTGTTTCCTTTTTCCCTACCTACATCTATGAGATCTTTTTGGGTACCAACTAGATACCCAAAAGGGTGTGAGATATACTTAGTAGAACACCACCAAATGTTTCTAGTAAAATCCACACTGTTCATATAAAAAGACCATTGTGAATTTATAAATATGTAAGCAAGAGTATGAAATGTAAATGGGTCAGATCTAATTCCTAAATGAATCCAGGACGACACTACCTACATTAGCCTATATTTGGAGATATATAAAAAAATTAACTATATGTCTATATGTAATGATATGTATGTATATATATGGTCTATATAGGTAGTTATTTTTATAGGCATATATTTGGATACTATTACCATACATGATCTGAGAGGTAACTCTAGTGCCCATGGATAGTAGTATGAGTCCCATAGAATGGTGCGGGATCCATATGCAGGTGAAATGAATCATATGGGTGTCCATGACCAATTATCACATTTAGTTAGAGACCCCATTAATACACATAACATTTTATTTGGGACGCCATTCCCGTATATCAGATTTCACTTGGGATTCTCTACCTTATTATCACATTTACATTGGACTCAATGCCTTGTTATCACATTTACATGGGATGTCATGCCCATATATTAGATGTATATGGCACACTATTCCCAAAAATTATAAGTAAATTTTATTTCTTTCACTATTTTCATACATATAGGTGATTCCATGCTCACATATCATAAATAATTGGGACTCCCTTCCCAAGTATCACAAATATATGAGACACCATGATAGAGTATCATAAGTAGTTGGGATGTATTTCCCAAATATCACAAGTAGTTTCAACTCCTTGACTTGGTATTGTAAGAGTTGGTGTCCTAAAACCAACTTTCTGTACTATGATTATATGGATATTTAATGTATTTGAATGTTAAACAACTTATTGCATATTGTTTATTGTTCCGCATGACTGTGATATAATGATGTCCTAGAGTATTTTTTGCATTGATAAGGTCATGGCAGTTCCCCGCTATGATGAGAACCTTGAAATGCTATAACAATATTCTTAAATATAGTTATTTGGTTTGATGACATACTATAATGGGACACATAGTATACAGTCTGTCTTGTGCGAGTACTCATAAGTAGACGAGACATCCTCTCATGAAGTTCACACTTGGTAATATTTAAGATGGGAGATTATGAGAACATACCCGCCAGTAGAAATTCCACATGTTTTGGTGTCATCAGTATTCCTATCTGCGAGAATGTGTAATGTTACTTAGACTTTAATATTATCATTAATACATGTCATGACTCACACACTTTGATTTACTGATGAAAACCATCACACCATATGATGGTGGGATGTAGGGTATGTTGGGTGTGTCATGAGTGACATGTTATTAATAGATAAGACGATGAAGGATTGATCCATTCCATTTATGGAAGTTAATATCTCAACCCTTTGATTGAAATAGAATCGTCGCACAAAATTCCATGGCCATGGTGTAACGATGAGTTTATTTTGGATAGTCAAAGAATAACGTATCAAGCATAAACATTGATGACACTATCATGAAACCATATTGATGATATATTTATACAAATAGATTATATTACACAGTGAGCTTTCGTATGTGGATGTCATTGTTGTGACTTTACGTTCTTTCTCTTGGGTTCCTTGACCCATTTCTAGATAGTACTCTTGGACATCAGGAAATCCCGCCTAATGCCCATGAGAAATAGTCCGAGAGGGTCACTCACCAAGTGTTTTTGGTTGTCTTGGTTAAATTCTATATGAATTTAATTAATGAAATAAATATTATTCTCATGACCGTGGAATAATTATATTCAAGTTAAAATGATTGCATAAATTCAATTAAATATATTTATTTATTTTATTGAACATTTAATAAATATTTATTTACTAGTTTGTAAATAAAATACTTATTTTAGAAAATAATTTATTTATTTATTTATTCAGGTGTTCAATAAATGGAAGTGGAGTTTGAATGGACCAAGTCCAGTTCAGTAGTAAAATAATTATTTGCAAGACGATAAATAATTGTTTAAATAGTTGGAACAAGTTAAAATAATAATGATGCTGCTATTATTTTGTGATGCAGAATTTTAATTATAATTCTGTTTTGCACAAGTTGGTACACCATAAATAATGACGTGATACTATTATTATGAGCAGGAGTTTTCTCTAAGTTCATTAATGTATTTAATTGCTATTATGAAATTAAATATTTTAACTGAAGTTCCATGCATATAAATAGAAAAGTATATATATTGTGCCAGATAGACTACACCACAGGCTTGGTGAATTAAGAATTGTTGAGCCAAAAAATTTCTCTATCAAATCCTCTAATTCCCTCTCTCAAGAAATAGATATGTTCTCCAAACTAAAGATCAAGCGATCAAGAATGACAGACACAAGACACTCACTTTGCCGTGCTAGCACCTGAAGAATGAGTGGTGTCAATCAGAGGCCATCAAAGCATGTGTGGATCACCCCTAGAGGGATTCTGGTTTGGATCTTTGCAAGCACAATGAGAAAATCTAGAAGGGTCATTCCGAACAATCAACATCATCAACTAAGAAAGTACTGAAGAACCAGGTATCCTTTTCTTTATGAAGTTATTTAAATTAATTATAAACACGAGGTACAAGATCCCTTTCTATCTTGGATCTAGCACCTTTACTTTTGTCTACTTCATTGATCTTAATCTATGGATACTGACGTTTATTGTCATATTGATCCCAGATCAGTCATCAATTATAGAAAATGATAAAGTTGGGCCCCACCTAATGATGCATTTCTACTGCTTCTAGATCCTTCAAGTGGTATCAAAGGAGGGTTCATCATTGTTTATAATTATTTAATTATAATTGATTATTTACAATTTAATAATTTAGTCTGTCAATTCAATTTTTAATGATTCCTGTAATATGAGATTTCAAGATATGTTCTTCGACTTTTTGTATTTCTTTCAAATTTCACAGAAACGAATAATTTTTCGATTAAAATTAAAATGAGGAACTCATCAGGGGCCCTTGAAAATTCTATCCATGTAATATGAAAGTACATGCCACATGTTCAGACTTACACTTCGTGTTCTCTTCCATACATGTCATGTAATCATAACTACACACCATGTAGACGTGTACAACGCATTGTGAGTAATTCAATAATTACTCAAGTCGTGAGAATTTATTACATGTGATGTAAATAGATTTACACCGAATGTTGTCCAGGACAAATAGGCACACTCTTACTAGGTTACACGCCATGTGTCCCACTGGACACAACATGTAGTCCCTTCAGGTTAAGAGAAAAGCTGTGTATCCCTTACACGGATTGAGCTGACTGGTAACCATGTAACGTAGTGACAACATGGCATGTATCCCACTATACACGCCATGCACTCTAATGTTTCCAAAGTATGTCTCACATGATAAGTCCCTAGGCATGTACTTTGGGAAATATGGTAAAGGTAGTACATGTCGTGTAGTCGAAAATACACACCTTGTACTTTAACAAATTATGCAAAACTAAAACATTAATTTATGCATAATTCCAAATCTAGATATCATGTATTAATCATTATAAAGGTTTTTACTCTATGCATGAAATCATACTTCATTCCATGTGTCTTAAGAGTAAAACAGTATGCAAATATAATAGATATTGGGTAGTTTAAAATGAGTATTCACCAGGTTACCTCTAAGGTGCATTTATGTACAAGGATGAGAATCTCAAGGAAATTCAGAAAAGGATTAAGATAAAAATATTGATTAATTAAAGATAATAATTAATCGATTTGAGAAAAATTTATCCTAATAAGAATGATTAAATAATTGAATGATAGTTTTATTAAATGCGTAACTTTTAGTATGTATGTGAATGTTAATGATCTAGATCATACCTTGTTTGTAATTGGTTTCCCATTTTATTTATTTATTAAATTAATTGTTAGAATGCATGCCATCTCTTCTCATTAATATGTAGGTCCTGCATGCCCATGGTTTATTTTATGTAAACCCCCTTTTAACCCTACCCTACATGTGAGTTACAATCATACGAAATGGATGGAGCTCCCAAGCTAGTGGAGGCGGTTCAAGATGGATCCAAGAAGAGACCAATCCTTGGAGATACAAAGTAGGAAAATTGGAAAGCTATAAACATGAATCCAAATGGTTCAAGGTGTTTCTCCCCTAGGCCAGAGTTATTTTATCAACTGCAAGATAAAATAACCATTAGAAAATCCCATGATCATGCCCTTTACATTATTTTATTTCTTTCATTTGCATGGTTTATCATTATAGATGTGTTGTCACGACCACATAATTAATGAATTAAACAAGCATGCAAGATGGTACTAAAATAAAACAAGCTTATGAATAAATATTATCATGATATGGTTAATCACTTAAGTAAGTTCCAATTAATATTAACAAGCATGTGATAATTATAATAAATCAATTTACGCTTAAGAGATAAAAATTCCTCAAATAAAATATTAAGTCAGACCAAGCCTTATGTTACTTGATTAATGGAAAGAATCAATAAAACTATGTGTTTGACCAAACCTTGTTGGGATACTTACTTTCATACATAAATACCTTATGAAAGGTTTCGGGTTGACTTAACCATATTGCATTAAGATGAGTAGCGCTCTCTAGACTTGGTGTAATACTGGAGGAAAGAGTTGAGAAAATCCAAGTCAGGATTTTATGATTAGGGAGTCCACTCAATAGATCAAGGAGCTGCAAGCCAGTAGTTGGAAAAGAACATCCTACTTAAATACCTTCAAATAGCTTGGCCAAATCCTGTTTTAGTTATGCGAAGGGGAATGTGGATCCTTTCCACTAGAATTTCATGGAAACTGGACATTCTGATTTCATTGGTGAGAGCCATTGGGACTTGATAAAATAGTGGGATAAATAATAATTTTAATTTTTTATTTCTCATAAAATGTAATCACGAAAGTACTAATGACATGATCTTTTAATTGTAGAATAAAATTACAATATCTTAAAACAAACTATCCTTATGATCAATTCTGGATAAAGACAATATCCTCACCAAAATTAATTACCAAGAATGGTTTAGATTCCTTCGGGTGATTCTACACCATGAACGGAAGTCTTACGTGCTGGAGCCAGTATTACTTGATCTGCCTGCCAAAGAAGCGAGTGATCAAGATTTCCTTGTCTATGATCAATATAAAAACGATGTGGTTGACATTAAATGATTGATTTTATCATCTCTGTCTAGTGATCTCATGATGTCTCATGAAAATATGGATGCCTATAGCATGCTCTAGCACCTACGTCATCTTTACCTGGAGAGATAAAGATAGAAAATGTTTGAGATCTCTAAGGCACTCTTTCAGAGTAAGCTTAGAGAGAGTGCCTTAGTTGGGCCTCATGCAGTCATGCTCATTCTCTACATTGAGCGTCTAGAGGTTCTAGGGTTTGAACTCCCTGAAGAACTGGGCACTGATCTCATCCTCACATCACTTTCTCAGTGATTCTCTAGTTTTGTTGTTAGTTTCAATATGAACAACATTGAGAAGAATCTATCCGATTTTTTATCCTTATTTTCCAAGTGGACAAAGATATGAAGCACAAGAATCCTTCTATCCTTATAAAGAATAAGAGGAAAGGGAAGGAAAAAATATTTAAGTCCAAAGATTCTTCACAGCCTTCCAAGAAAAATAATATCAAAGGGGGGGAAAGGGAATATGAGGGTGTTTGTTTCTCATGTGGTAAGAAGGGCCATTGGAAGAATAACTGCACCTAAGGGGAAGATTCAGGTGCATTTGTTATTGAATGAAATCTATCTATTTCTACAAATTGGGTATTAGATACAACTTTTGGTTCTCACATATGTATCCAAATATAGGAACCAAATAGATTCAGGAATATTGATCATGGGGTGGTATATCTAAGAGTAGCCAATGGATCCAGACTTGTTGTCGGGGACTACCAACTCATGTTGCCATCTGGGATGATCTTGGTGTTAAAGGGTTGTTTTTATGTGCCTTCTGTAACCAAAAACATTATTTCTATATCCAAACTAGATACATATGGATTTGTTTTCAAGTTCAAAAATTAATGTTTCTTCTTTAATGAAGATAAAATTTATTTTGGTAAGGAACATTTGTACAAGGGTATTTACAAGTTGGATTACACAAACCAAGTAATTGAAATTGATAACAAAGATACTTCGCATGACTCATACAACACCCAACTTTGGCATCACCGACTAGATCATGTAAATGAGAAACGCTTGACAAATTTACATCAAGATGGATATTTAGATTCTTTTGAACTAAAACCACTTGGAATATTTCATGCATGTTTACATGGAAAAATGTATAATGCCCCATTTAGTGAGAAAGGTGAAAGGGATAAAGAGATTCTTGAATTGGTTCATACCTATGTTTGTGGACCATTTCTAGTGGAATCAATGGGTGAGTACTCGTACTTCATAACTTTTACAAATGATTTTAGAAGATATGGATATATCTACTTAATGAGGTATAAGTCGGATTCCTTTGATATGTTCAAGGAATACAAGAATGACGTTGAGAACCAACTTGGTAAGAAGATTAAGAAACTCTATTTAGACTGAGGTGGGTAATATATTAATCTAGAATTCAATGATTACTTACGGGAGTTTGAGATCCTATCCCAACTCACTCCTCCTTACACACCTCAATGGAATGGTGTAAGAAAAAGGATGAACCACACCTTGTTGGATGTGGTGAGATAAATGATGAGTCATTCAAGTCTTCCATTATCCTTTTAGCGGTATGAATTACAAATAGTGGTACACAAACTAAACCAAGTACCAACTAAATTGATAAATTGTATTCCATACAATCTTTAGAGTAGGAGAAAATTCATGTTATCGAATTTACATGTGTAGGGTACTGAAACAATTGTTAAGGCCTCTTCAGGTAACAAATTTGTACCCTGAGGCACAAGGTGTACCTTTATAGGATATCCCAAGAAAAGAAGGAGATATTACCTATACAACCCCTTATAAAAAAGTTTATAATGGAAAGACATTCCATATTATTTGAGAGGGATCCCTTATCCAAAAGAGATAGTGGGATCAGATAGACTTTGATGAATTTAATGCTCAAGGAACACAAGAGTTGGTACATGAAAAGATTCCACAAATCCCCATGGAAGAAGAATCTATTTTAGAGACACAAGTACCGCATAAGAGTACAAGAGAGGTTAGAGAACTGGAGTGGTACCTTTTTCTAGTTACCGAGGATGGTGACTCATTATTAGTTAATAATAATGATCCTCTAACCTATAAGGATACAGAGAGTGGTACAGACATTGCCAAGTGGCAAGAATCCATTATTTCTGAGATGGATTCGATGTACTAAAACTATGTTTTGGTTTTGGTAGATCCTCTAGTTGATGTAAATCCTTTTGGATGAAAATGGATATTCAATATGAAACTAGGCATGGAAGGACAAGTCAGTACCGATAAGGCACGACTGGTTACAAAAGGGTTTAAACAACGTCAAGGCATTGAATACGATGAAATATTTTCACCAGTTGTGATGCTGAAATCCATCCGATTTTTTATTGGCCATTACTTCTTACCATGACGATGATATTTGGAAAATGGATGTCAAAACTGACTTCCTTAACAGGAAATTTCATGAAGATGTATACATGACACAACCTGAAAGGTTTGTGACTCCAGAGGATGCTAATAAGGTATAAAAGTTGTAGAAATCCATTTATGGATTAAAGAAAGCATCCAGGTCATGGAACATTTGTTTTTATGAATCTATAACAGATTTTGGTTTTATCAATAATGAATGTGATCCTTGTGTCTACAAATAGTTTTGTGGGAGTGGAGTCATTTTCCTAATAGTATATGTTGATGGACTATACTTATTGGAAACGAGATACCAGTCCTACAGTATATTAAGGCATGATTAAATAAACGATTCTCTATGAAGGACTTGGGTGAGGCATCATATATTCTTGGGATCAAGATCCATCGTGATAGATCCATGCTATTTCTTGGCCTAAGTCAATGTACATACATTGACAAGATACTGAATAGATTCAGTATAGAATAATCCAAGAGGGGATTGTTGCCAGCATCCCATGGTATTCAAATTTATAAGAAAATTTGTCCTCAGACACATGAAGAAAGAGACAGAATGGAAAGGAATCCATAAACTTCAGCGACTGGTTCAGTCATGTGTGCCATGATATGTACTAGGATAGATTTTTCCTATGCATTGAGTGTGGTAGGTAGATATCAAGATGACCCAGGTGACCATCATTGGATGGAAACCAATACTATCCTTAAGTATCTTAGGCCTACTAAAGATATGTTCTTGGTTTATTAGGGAGATGAATAACTACTCATCAGAGGATATGAAGATGCTAGTTTCCAGACTAATCTGGATGACATGAAGTTGCATACGGGATACATCTTCACTTTGAATGGAGGTGTTGTGAGATAGAAGAGCTCAAAGAAAAGTGAGGTCATAGATTCTATAGCGGAGTCTGAGTATATCGCAAATTATGAGGTTGAAAAAGAATCATTTTGGATGTGAAGCTTTGTCTAAGATCTGGATGTGGTACCTAGCAGTAAATATCCCATCACACTCTATTGTGAGAATACTACCATGGAGGCTCTCGCAATAGAGCCAGGGTCACATCAGTAGAAAAAGTACATACATCCTAAGTATCATATCTTGAGGGATTTTTCTCAGAGAGGTGAAGTTACAATGAGAAGTATTTCCATGGAAGAAAACATGGCAGACCCATTGACTAGATCCTTGACTCAGGAGAAACATGATCATCTTGTGAGGTCTAGAGGACTAAATGTCATAGGCAGTTGACTATTGTCCATGTGGGAGTTTGTAACAGTTAGTTTCCTAGAACCAGCTGTTTGTACTTTGATTACATGGATATTTAATGTATTTAAATATTAAACATGTTATTACATATTTTTCATTGTTCTGGATGACTATGATGTAATAATGTCCAAGAGTATTTCTTTCATTGATATGGTCATGGAAGTTCCCCGCTATGAAAAGAACATTGAAATGCTATAAAAATATTCTTAAACATAGTTCTGCAGTTGGATGACATACAGTGATGGGACACATAGTATACAAACTGTTAGGTGCGATTAATCATAAACAGATGAGACTTCCCCTCATTAAGTTTTCACTAAGATGGGAGATTATGATAATAGACCCGCCATTAAGAATTCCACATGTTTTAGTGTCATTGGATATTCCTATATCTGAGCGTGTATAATAGTCCTTAGGCTTTAAGATTGTCATTAATATGTGTGAAGACTCACGCACATTGATTTACTAATGAAAACCATCACACCTTATGATGGCGAGAAGTAGGGTACGTTGGGTGCGTCATGAGTGACATGTTATTAATGGATAAGTCGATAAATGATTTGTCTTATCCATTTATGGATGTCGATATCTCAACCCTTTGATTGAAATAGAACTGTCGAGAGAAATTCTATGGCCATTATGTGATGATGAGCTTATTTCATATAGTTAATTAATGGTGTATCAAGCATAAAGGTTGATGAAACTATCATGAAACCTTCTTGATGTTTTATTGTGATGAAGAGATTATATTACACAGTGATCATTCTTATGTGGATTTCGTTGTTGTGACTTTACATTCTTTTTCTTGGGTTCCTTGACTGGTTTCTAGATAGTACTCTTGGACATTAGGAAAGCCCACCTAATGCCAATAAGAAAGAATCCTAGAGGGTCACACAATAAGTGTTTTTGGTGGTCTCAGTTAAATTCTATATTAATTTATTGAAACAATTAAATATTATTATCAAGACTATGGAATAATTTTATTCATGTTAAAATTATCGCATAAATTCATCAAAACATGTTTATTTATTTTATTGAAAATTTAATAAATAATTATTTACTAGTTTGTAAATAAAATATTTATTTAAGAGAATAATTTATTTATTTATTTATTCGGTTGTTCAATAAATGGAATTAGTGTTTGAGTTGACCAAGGCCATTCCGATAGTAAAATAATTATTTTCAAGATGGTAAATAATTATTTAACATGTTGGGACAAGTATAAATAATAATGATGCTGTTATTATTTTGTGATGTGGAATTTTATTTATAATTCTGTTTTGAGCAAGTTGGCACACCAAAAATATTGATGTGGTATTATTATTATGAGCATGAGTTTTCTCTATGTTCATGAATGCATTTAATTTTTTTATACAATTAAATATTGTAATTGAAGTTCCATACATAAAAATAGGAAAGTACGTCTATTGTGATAGACTGACTACACCACATGCTTGGTGAATTGAGAATTGTTGAGGAAAATTTTCTCTCTCTCAAATCCTCTTCTCCCCCCCACTCAAGAATGAGAGACATTATTCAAGACCAAATAACAAGTGATCAAGAACGACCAAAGCAAGATACTCACTTCACCACACTAGCACCCGGAGAATGGGTGGTGTCGATTGGAGGTCATCGAATTACATGTGGATCACTACTATAGGGATTCTGATTTGGATTATCACAAGTGAAACTAGACAATCTGGAAGGTTCATTATGAATGATCAACATCATCAATGAAGAAATTACCGAAGAACTAGGTATCCATTTATTTATGAAATTAATTAAATTAAATGTAAACATGATGTGGAAGATCCCTTTCTATCTTGGATATGGTGCCTTTCCTTTTTTGTAATTCTTTGATGTTAATCTATGAAGGATAACATTTATCATCTCATTGATCCCAGATTTTTCATTGATTTCAGCAAAAATTTAAATTGGGCCCCACCCAATGATGCACTTCCGCTGTATCCAGATCATTCAGGGTTCAAAACTATAAGGGATTCCATTCCTATAAATCACATTTATAAAATAATGGCCAATCATTATTTAATAAAAGTAAATTTTTTATTTATAATTTATTTAACATGCCATTTAATTAAAGAAAAATATCCCTTATTCATATAAAATTCATGTGAAGTTTTCATACCACTCACTCCTATTTAATTTATGTAGTCACATCACTTAGGCATCATGAAAAGAAAACATTGAAGGTTTCTTGGCCATATAAAAATTTATCAATTAGAGGTACATTACATAAGCACACACTATGGGAGAAACTATTTTTGAGGTCGGGGAACTTCAACCATAAAAAGGCAACATGAGGCATTTCTAACAATCATAACAACTTAGATAGAGGAAATTTAGAATTTTAAGGAAACATATTTGAATTACTTATTTGGGAATGATAGAGAATGTTATAAAATGACTTAAAATTTGGGAAAAAGTACATTACCACCTACCATAGTTTGGTAGACAAACCTGCATCCATTATCAACATCAGATTTAAATAAAAATAGAAGAAAATAAAAAAAATATGAAAATTCCGAAAAAATAATTCATATTAGCTGACACTAAAAATAACACCAAGTATGTCAAAATAAATAAAGGGATGAATAAGAATTAATCTCATATCCATATGAATCCAATGTAACCGATGGTGAAGATAATGAATCTCAGATAGAGATGGAGGCTCAAAGCCTTAAGAAGAGGGAGGATGGAGCTCCCATTGTGGGATACTATGTAAAATGTGAAGACAAGTTAAATAAAGGGTACACTCCCTTTCAAAATGGTCACAAAATATTCACAACATTAATGGAATTCACGTCACGAGGTCCTCATGTATGGGGGAAAACAACTCACTTCCTAAATTTAATTCAAGGGGTTTGGCCAGATCGATTCAAAATATTAATTACAATCACATCGTGACTTGGTTCTATATCCCGGATCTAAACCCTTCTACCTTCCTTCCCAAAAACAATCCAACTATTATAAATTCATGGTTACTGGGGTCTCATAAAAAAACATAATACATATTTAATCAAACATAAAAAGAATCTGTACCTCTCTAAAAAGTGAAAATGTTACAAGAATGATAATTAAAAACACATATATTTACTCATTAAACACATTTTCTATCATTTAAATGTTTTTATAAACTTTTAGGTCATTCTTATAAAATAATAAAGTCCTTAAATTTATAGTTTTGGTAAAAACTATTTATTTCACTATTCACCAAAAGTCAAATATTTTAGAAAAATACAAGAAATTCATATTAAGCTCATATTTATGTTATGAATCCAAAAATGAATTTTATTTTTTAAAATTCAAATTATAAAATTTGAAAATTTAACTCTTAAATAAAATTTTAAAGTTATAATAAAAATGGTTTTCATAGGAAAATTAATTTTCAAACATATTAATTATTCTTATTCTAATTCACTATTAATTAATAATATAATTTATGTAAGTATATTATTGGTACAAAAGTATATTTTATCTATAATTAATTTAGTTTTTAAAAAATCCATAATAATTTATTTTTTTGAAAAATTAGACTTCAAATCATAAAACAGTCTTATTAGTCATTTAGGTACAAAAATTTTATTAATAAATGCCTTATCCTTAATAAATACCATTATTTTTATTCTTACACATATTTTAGAATTCAATTACATCTATTTTTACCAACCAATTCTACAATAACATTTTAGAAATTTTATAATTTTCTATGATTCATTGTGGTTTTATGTTTCCTATGTCAAATTCTACTGTACTTTCAATTTTAATTATCACTCACAAATAAGATTTTTTAGAGTATTTAAAGGATATTCATAACTTGAGATAAAATTTCAAATGGGGTTTCTTCCTTAATAACTTAAATATTTATAGGAAACATATCTTTTCCCCTCATCATGTAATCTAATTGTTTGCCTTTCCAATTTATATTTTTCTATATTCCCTCCCTTTTTCATTTATTGCATCTTCATGTTCCTTAAGTACATCCCCCTTGGTTATTCTTACTATATTTTTTATCTAAAGGAAATTGAATCTTCTTTCCATCATCATATTAATCACCTATAATTCCATGAAACTTCATCCTTCTCTTATTTGGTAGTTTTGGAAAATCAACTATGTTTACATGTTTAATCATAACTCTTGATAGATGGTTTGGCATAATCATAATATTTCTCTCTCCAACTGTAATCTCGTTAGGTTTCTCATTTGGAAAATCTTTTCATTGTCATTAGAAACCATTATTAACTTGGTTCCTTTGGGATTCGTCCATTGCTAAAACCAAAAGAGGTTAATCAATAATGATAAACAATTAACAGTATAAGAGAACTATTGTAATATAATTATATTAAAACATTAACCTCGAAATATTTTACTCTTCAAAACAATCAAATTTGATTTTTGTTAAACCGAGATCACTCTCGATTTAGCCTATATCATTATATGTTAAACCTAGGTAACTTTTAGGTTTTTCTACCATACTTCTTTACCAAATCAATTAATGTAACTAAGAAATATGTAATTAATAATGCATTTTAAAGGTAATGTGATTAAGAAAATCGTTTCCCATGGATGTGTCTATCCAAGTTTTTAGTCTTAGTCCCACTCATCATGTCGATGAGTAATGATTGAGTTGATACTCAACTATCCTTTTTTTGGTTGGTTACCACTTGGTGTATTTGTGCCACAATCATATCCGCTTGCTAGTATATAGACAAGGATGTAATTTCTAGGACAACCCCACAATCTATACTTTACCAAAACATTAGTATGTTATCATATAATTAAACATATCTAAAAGACTTATCCATAGGGTTTTCTAAAAAAATATCTTATCGTAATCCCTAAAATATTCAATATTACCAAAACGAACCTAAAGGGTTGTTTATACTTTTGGAATTATGATCGACCATAACTTGTCATACTTTAAATTATCATAAAATAAAATCATAACCGTAAAGGATATCTAGACCCTTTATTGATAATAATTGTGACACCTCAGAACCGCACCCCAAGAATCTGATGTGACTAATCAACTTTGAATATTGGCTTTGAAATAATCCAAAGAGGTCCAATTTACACCAATATTAATTAAAAAATCACTAAAAAATATTTATTCACTTTGATTTTAAGTAACTCTTTGTTTTAGAGTTTTATAGAGTTAATAAAAACAATGAACAAAAAATATCACGTCTTTCTCATCAAATGAAAAATTTACACTACATAAGAAGCTATATAATTTATAATAAGTCTTCAACATCTACTATAAAAATTTCCCAAACATGATACTCTTCTATAAATATCATGTGTAATTATTTTATTCCTAACCTAGGGAAATTAATGCAAATGAAGGGCGAGCTCAAATTCACACTAAGGGAAAATTTACATCATAATCCATCAAGGCATGAACTTGGCATAGATAATATGGTAGAAAACAAATTATTATCAAATAATTCTATATATGTGATCACATTAGATTGAAATAAATAAATTCTAAACAATATCGATAACCACAAGGACAAAAATAATGAATTAATGGGAATAAAATGCACAATTATGGATATATTCATCTTTACATTGAAGTTCTCAACCAAGAAATTATTAATTCTATCATGGCTACAACTAAGACCTCATTCTTATTGTCAAGGTCGCAATAAAGAAATCATGCTAACATTTGGTAGGCATACACTAAATATTAAAACCTTTTGTCTCATGAGACTAATTGATACATTAAGGGGATATATAATACCAATGTATTATCATCACTTCATTAAGTCAATTGAATTCACCATATGAAATATTTGAATAACAATACCATATATAATCAACTTTACTTAAAAAATCCATATTGTAATAAATACATACAAAACATAATTTTTTTACCCATATTAATAAAATGGATAACATGATTATAACCTATCCAGAGAAAGAAGGTGGATGATAAAATAATAAATAATCCCAATTCCCAAGTATTCAATAATCATTCACATTGGAATTAAAAAACACATATTTTCAATATTTCCTCAATGAATAAATGGAATATCTATCTATGTATGTATCCCAAAAATAAACACTATATAGGTTAATAGATATACATTGAGTTAATAATTATTCTAATCAATCAATGTATAACATCTAAGTGAACACCCTTCAATCAATGGAAGGAAATATAGAGTGTTTATATAGTAAAGGAATTATAAGGAAAATATTTGTTATAACCAATGTTAATTTATATAGAAATAGTTGTGATAGATCATTTTTTGGAAGAAATTAACATTAAAAAATCTATCTAGATAAATAAGTTGGATTATATCATTTTAAAAATTTCCCTCATTTAGAACAAGATATGACAAATAGAAATGGCATGGATGAATTTTTTTTTGAGTTTTAGTAAAATCACATTGGAAAAAAGAAATATCCCTAATATTTTGAATGTAATATAAATAAATATTTTATAACAATATGAGTGTAAGAATTTATTTTTTATAAAACATTAAAACGTATATATAAAGTTTCATAAGAACTACAAAAACAGTAGAAGGATGTGTTCACATGGAAAACATTAAAAAGAGATGTTTTCACACTTTAATGAAAATATACCATATGGAAATTGTTAAAAATTTATTTAAAGGTATTACGTAGAAGTATAATTATTATAAATTACTCAGGAATATATAAGGACATTTGAAAAAGATTCAAATTAATTTGGATATGAAAAAAGGAGGTTCCCGACTAAGAAGAAGAGATATGGTCAGTTTCACTTATAAGAAACACTTCAGTTAAAATAATATTCAATGGGAAATGAAAATTTCAAGGTACATAAAAAACCTCATTAATATCCAAATAATATAATGAGAGGTTTGGAAATAGTAAAAATTATATAGATGAATTATCTTTTAGAAACTATCTTCATTTGAAAATAATATTGGAAATGATACCCTTACGGATTGAGTAAAATTTTAATAAAAACCACATTAATGTTGGGGATTTAAATTGAAAATAAAATAATAGGAATAAAATATAATTCATGATATAACATCTCAAATTTTCATTGTTTTCACCATATAAAAAAATGGAATGTAAAATCAAACATGTCTCCTAGATTTAGAAATCAGAGAAAGAAACACTTAAATGAATTCATGTCTCCCACTAAAGCACAAGAGTCTACTTTATAAAAGAAATAAAAATATTAATAAAAAATTTAGTAACTTTATTCATATATATAACCATTTATAAACTAATTTTATAATTATTAAATACAAGCATATTATTTATTTATTATCTATTTCCAATATCGTGTGTTAGTAATATTGATCGTTTTGATATAGCTTCATAATAATGGAGTTATTATTAATTATTCTCCAAAATTTAGTCATTAATATATTATAAAATATATATTTATTTAAATTTTATAATTAACTATAATGTTATAATTTAATTATATGGGAGTTTTGGTTGTGATCCTTAAATATAAAATTGATGATGAGTTTGTTTTAGTGATTTTGCAGGAAAAGATGCTGGCATGTTAATTAATGAGTTTAAAATTAAAAAATCCATTAAAAAACCAAAAAAAATATTTATTTATTATTTCTACCACATATTATCTTTAATTAAGTTCTCATAATAATCAATTATTTTATTTTGTAGCATTGTTCAAGTTGGTGGTTATACCAACCCAAACATGAGTATATCATAATTGATGGATGATTATGATTATGAAATTGGTTATTTTGGGTTTAAAATCATTATAATAGACTAAAAATGATATCATTTAGTTCATTTAAGAGTAAATAATCACATTTTAATACATTTTAATAGATAAAAATGAAACTATATGAAAAATGAGATATGTTACTTCATGGAGGCGGTAGTCCTCACAACGCATGGTTAATATTTTTATTTCTTGAAGTATGAGATGAAAGTAATGATGAATATAATTTTTATATTTATAAAAATAATTATATTAAAAACACAACATATATTACTTAATTTCTCTTTTATAACTATCTAAGAGTGATCGTTGTGAAAAAATTAAAATCATCACTTCATGGAGGCAGTAGTCTGCACAAAATGGGAATATTAGTTTCTTTTATCATATTTGAAAAGGGGAAAGGTGGTTAATAGTTATTAAATTAGAATAAAAAATTAATTAAAAAAAATTATTATTTCATTATATAAGAATTATAAAATTATTTTTGGGAAAGTAAAAATAAAAAGAAAAAAGTTAGGATAAAGTACTCATATTGAGGGCTTGGGATTTAGCTTGGAAGACGAGTTGGAAATGTTATGAATGGAGGATTAAGTAAAATTAATATAATTCTAGGGGAAGGTAAAAAGTTTTATTTTAAATAGGAAATAAATATTTTTAGTTTCATTAAAGTTTCGGAGAGTGGACCCTTTTATAAGTGGTGAGAATTATTTTTTTAATATTTTAACTCAATATAAAGTGAGCACATATTTAACATGTCACGAATAATATAAAATGGAAACTAATATAGTTTAGGATGAAATATGGTCCAAAATACCTCAAAAATGTATGTTCAAACAAGTTTTCAAGTCCTTTACTCTTATAATTTTCACATTTATCATTTTTTGTTTCACCAAAGTAACTAGTTGTTACTAAAGTAAGTCATTTTTTATAAATAAAAATAAAATTGGACTTATTAAATATTTTTTACCTAATTATTCAAATGATAAATATGTTTTTCATATAAAATTTATATGGGTATGGAAGATTAGTTTTATCATTACTATATTCATTTCAAAAAACCCCATTTTTAGAAAAAGTGTATTTTAAGATAAAAATATAGTGTTGGGTAAACTTGTCAATATGTTTGATTTTAATGATATAAATTCATTTATTATATCATAAATAAAATTTTGGTGGATTTCATATAAATCCAAAACTGAATTTTATCAAAATAGTTTTTAATTAAAAGAAAAGAAAAAAATTGTTTATATTGTTGTAAAATATTACTTCAGTTTATAAAATGTTAAAAATAGGTTTTATAAATTCATAATGGTACTTAAAAATGAATATTTTTACTCATTAATCAAATATTTGATCAGTTAAAGTTTTTATAAACTTCTATGTATTTCTTATATAATGTTAATGACAATTTACAATTTTGGTAAAAACTGTATTATTCACTATTCACATACAAGTCATATATTTTAAAAAATTACAAAAATAATAATAATAATGATATTTAAATTCTTAATATAAAAATGAATTTTAATTTATCAAAATAAAAGTATAAGTTTTTAGAGTTTACATTTTAAATAAAAACATAAAAATATAATGAGAAACATTTTCATAGGAAAATTACTTTTTAAAAATATTTAATATTCTTATTCTTATTTCCTATCAATTAATAATAAAATTTGTGTTAATATATTATTCATATTAATAATATAATATGTTTCTAAAAAGACAAATAAAAATATTTTTTTTTAGAAATGTTACATTTCAAACATCTTAGGTCCTAGAAGAATATATAATTTTAAATCCCAGGGTCTTTCAATTCATCATATTCTAAATATCAAAAATAAATTAAACAGACATATTATGTAAATCATTTTAATTTATAAAAGGAATTAAATTATTTAAGTAAAAAATTAAAAATTCAAAGATTACATTAGCATTATTTACATAAGGAGAATAAAACATAGGGACACTTATTACCTTATAAAATAAACAAAAGTAATGATATAAAATTATATATTGTAATAATAATATAATTAAATTCTAAATAATACATATTTTGGCCACTATGTTTAAATTAATAATGAAAAAATGATATGTTAATAGTACCACACTCATGAACATATCCCAGAGAACTCTTTGAAGAAAACATTAGGTTTTGGTATAACTTGTTCCTTCCTCTATAATGAGTTAATGAAAGATAAAAATAATTCCAATTAATAGGAATAAAAAGAAATATAAATTTTGATAAAATTATGTGCTAATATATTCATTCCCAATAATACATGGGTACCAAATTCTATCTAGTTGAGCACTCATCAAGTAAATCTATTGGATAAAAGAGAAAATCACCACTTAGTCATATAAATTAATGATGATTTAGAAATAATATATTAATATCAATTTTATTTTATCAAAAAATTAAATCAATGAGGTATCTATAATCAGCATTCATTTATTATCTTTTTTTAAATATTTATTTGTTTTTTGTTTTTCCAAAACCACATATTAATGAAACTTCTTATATTTACTATTAGACTACTAATGACAGAATAAAAGGGATAGATATTGAAAAAATGACTATTTTTATCTTATATTAATTTATTCTATTAGATTATATATGTTTTCATTCAATTATTATAAATAGAGAAACCTATCCTTTATTTGATCTCATAAAATGATATCTTCTCCCTCTTTTCTTTTTTTCTTAAGAAATATCATTATTCAAAGTTTAACTCATTAAAAAATGAGATTTAATCTTATTACCTTTCAATTAATGTTTCCTTTTTTATTTGATCTATTTTTATATGTTTTCTTGAGAGTACTTATGGAGTGGATGAAATCATTAATTGTATTTTCTTAGTGCTGATCAATTGTCTCTATAATGTAAAATGGAAGAAAGTTATTTTCTATATTACTCTTTTGGAGAATATAGTTCCTAGAGAAATTGGATAGTTCTTCTCATTTAGATACAAAATAACAATTTTTTCATTCTAATAGTCTCAATTCATCTAAGGATATCCTTGATGAGAAGTTTTATTTTAAAATAATTACATTTTTAAGAGAATGAGGATTAAGACAATATTGGAAAAGAGATAGGTGGGAGGAAGAGAATACATGTTACAAACAATATGTTTATGAGTATTTTATTGTTAATAAAAGATATAATTTCCACATATTAATCAAAAGATTATTTTTTAATTAAAAATCTAAATTATAGAATAAATTTTAAAATATCATGAAAATACTATTTTCTACCTTTTAAATTAACTCTTGTATTATTGCTATAACATTTTCTATAGAAATTATTTTAATTATAAATTTCTTTATAGAATAAAAAATTTAACATGGTATAGTTTATTAATTTATAAAAATTTAAGAATCTATCCACAGGAATAAAAACAGAAGCCTAGAAATTAAAATAAATATTTGAAAAATAAATTGGATAAAATATCCTTAAGTGGAACATAAATTAGAATACCTAGCCGTAATTGGAATAATTCTAGTAAAATCAGAAAGATATTTAAAATACCAAAACATAAAAGAAACATGAAGTAAAAATATGATGATGTTTTAAATTATTGATGTGTTTAAACATAAGTAAAGAGATTAAAGAAACATATATTTATTTTCTAACATTACAATTGACTTATTTAATGAAAAACATTAAAAATAATTTTCAATTTAATCCCAAAACATCTCATTATAAATGGGAATACATTCAAGGATTGAAATATTTGAAATTATGTTATTTTATTTATTCATTATAAAAACATTTAAAGGATCAACTGGATTATGAAGTCAAACAGAGACTTCACTCCTCACATTGAATACCATATCACTATTTTGGATAAAAGGTTTTCATTAAAGATTGTATTAGAATGAAACATTGTTAGAAACTAGTTTATATAGTTCAAAAAAATTCTATATGACTATAAATAGAAAACCTCTCATCTGTATTATTAAATATATGACATAAAACATATGTATCCTATCTAACCAATACTTTCAACTTTCCATGTTTCTTATTTATGATTCTTGCAACCAAATCCTTAATATATTTATACTTTGGACTACTTTTTCAATGATTATTTTTGGGGAAATTTATTTAAACATTTTATATACCATAATTTCTATCATTTTATATTGAACCATTATCTCAATATAAGTCTTCTTTTTTTTATTCCATGTTTTACAATTATGATGTATGAGTGAGGAAGAGTGGAATTTCAATTTTTTTCTTGTATATCTATTTTCTTCATTTGTCACTTCATCAATAAAGGTTATCATTTATTATTTCACTCTTCATAATGTTTATTTGAGTGTACATATTGAAGGTGTGGTGTTCAATCTCCATCATAAAATGAAACCAATGTTTTTAAACATGTTATTTATTTGTTAAAATTTTATTAACATCATTCATGTAGTGTAATGTAGTTTATTCCATTGTTATGGAATCATTTATTGAATGATCAAAGGAGATATTAATTCTATCATATGTGTACAATGATATATTTTATTTTTTAAATCAATAAGTATCAACCATTTCATCTCTTTTAACATCTCATCATTTTCTTTTGATCATTATTTCAGTTTATAACATCACAACCAAATTCATTATTAACATACATGAAAGAAAACTAAAAGATATTATAAATGTTATATGAGAGAAAATAAGTGGTTGTGATACTCATTGAGATATGAATTTTCTATGTGATAATATTTTTTTCTAGGTTTCTATACATTCAATTTTGATTTTTTAATGACAAACTACATTAAAATTTAGAGTTTTTCAAGGGTTTTTTAATTTTTAGTCATTTATTCATCTATATATAATATATTATTTGGTTTAAGTTAAAAATATATATTAAATAATTAAATTAATTAATGATGAACCATTATCTACTTAAATTGGAATATTTTTAATTATATAACCACAAGTACAAGGGGATATAAAGTATAATTTAAAGGAGGAGACTTATGGGGATCTAATTAGATATCTTTAGGGATTACTTGAGTATAAATACCTAAAATACTTAGCTAGAGAACTGAATAAGTTATATTTTTTAATTTCTATAATTAAATTAAAATGTGTCAGTGGAAAAATCTATTCTATAAAAGTTTTATACCTTTGTAGAAAATTATATATTGGTTATAGAGGAACAGATAGAAAATAACCATTCACTACCCCATAATTCCTTCTACATTCTAAAGGAACTCTATGTGGAATAATAGTTACTAATTGGACAATTAATTTGAGTTAATAAACCCATGAATTAATTCTATTCAATATTTTTCAAACTATATTACCGAATAATTATACTTATTTTGATATTTTTGACTTAGAAAGATGGATGTATGACTTATATCACGATTAAAAAAATGATATAATACATTGTTTGGTGTGTTTTAAAGAGAATATGGATGACCTTAAAATAAATCCCATTTATTCATGTGAGGATGCTTACACTAAGCTATATTTCAATAAAGAAAAAATAGCTCATACTAAACCATAAAATGATCCACTTCCTAGGAAATATTTCCAATACTCAATGGATTTCACGGTTCCTCATAGTCAATCTAGGAAAGAGGATATTTTTATCATCATTTAATCCCAACTATATTACTTAATCACAACTGATGTGGGTGTAAACAGAATAATTTTCATAATGGGGCCTCTATAAGATGTATTTAAAGTGTAATAAGGGGGAAGATATGGTCATTACTATAAAATAAATTATACCCACCTTTAAACTATGGATAATCTACGACAATTTTCTAAATACCGATAAAATAAATTTAGTGCGTTACGGGAATAAAAAAATGTTTTTTAGTTTTATAAAGTATTAATTTGTTATTAATTTTACATTAAATGAATAATGAATTTTTTTCTTTTCTTATGGGTAATATGGAATATATATGTATGAGTTACCAATTTAAATATTTCCATTGAATAATCATTAAAATTTTTATTTCTATCATACTAACCTTATGATTATCCTACTATATTCCCTATTTTTATTGGCGTGGTCATGTGTGATTTACATTGGAGACAATTAAACTATTAAGTGTGGTGGAGAGGGGGGGGGGGGGGGGTAGTCATGATTTTAAATTTTTATTTTCTATTAATTTTTAGTGTGTTTCCACTTTTTAAATTTTAAATTTTTCAGGGAGTTTTTTAATTTTTTGGTACATAAATTAAATATCCAAAATCAAATTTACTAAAAAATATAGTATGATAAATTTATGGTTTTCTAAAATGTGTTATTAAATTGGGTTTTATTTTATTTTGTTTCATTAATTTTATTTTCTAGTATTTATCTATGTTTTCACTTATTATTGAAGTTCATGTCCATGAGTGACTGACTAAAATAAATTTTCCCATCCTGAGAGGTATTATAATTCAATTGAAATATTATTTCTGATTCCGTCCTTTACTTGATTGAATCAAAGAGTATTCTTATATTTTAAGATCTTTTTCTAATTCTTTTTCAAAACATTTTTAGTTTAAGAAATTGTACTGAAATAATGGATAAAATATTTTAGAAATTTTATACCTTATAATACATTGGGACCACCTTATAATTTTATTGTTCTTTAATACCTCCGAATACATAGGAAATAATATTGGTGAGGTACATTTCAAATAAAAAATCATTTACTACCCATCTATTTCTTATTTTGCATAATTTATATTTCATACAGAGTATGGAGGTTGGATATTTTTTAAGTTATATAATAACTATTATACATACCCAGGGACATCGTGAGATATTAGAATTTTTTAGTAATAAGGTCCATGAGTCAAATTTTTTATATTTTTTAAATTTGAATTTCACATTAAAAAATAAATTGAAAAAAGAAAAAAAGCATGTGAATAAAAAAATATTTATATAATAATGGATAAGAGGAGGAATAATTCATTGAAGTTTTATTATTATTACATGTTAGAATAGTTTAATAAAAATATAAGGACTACGATTATGGGGTGAAATTTTAATGAGTTTGAGTGATTCATTTTTTTTGGACTTTGAAATATAAATAATGGATTATTATTAAAGGGAGTAACTCCTTATAAAATCCTTCATATGTTTTATATAACTACCCACCAAACCTATACATATGAAAATCCACATGAAATTCCTCATCATTCATACATTTTGTTTTTATCATTATGTGTAGAAATTAAAATTATATCAAGCCTTTAGAATAACATGGAATTTTTGAGAATGAGGAAAACATTTCTTATATATTTTATCTTGGTCAATGAGTAAAAATAATTCCATTTAAGATGAGTTAAAAAATGGTTCATGGATGGAAATAAAAAAATATAATGACCATGAATGAAAGAGAAGATAAATAAGGGGATATTATTTTGTAATAGAAAGATTCAGAATTTTTAATTGAAAAGAATAAAAAATATTCTATCACATTTGAGTTGTGTGTTCATTTTGACTAGGGTATACGATTTTCCACTAAAAGTAAACAATGGTAAGGGTGGTTGAATTTATAAAGAACATTTGTTTGGAATATTATATTATTAATAAAAACTATAATTTTTTTCTTTGTGAAAATGTAGTGAATCAGTTATTACCATTTAATTATATGAAATATATTAATGAATATTTTAAGAGATATATACTAAGACTGTAACATCCCGGATCCGGGTGCCACAGAACGGGTGCCCCAAACCCGGATGGTCACATGAACTCAAGCACACTTCCCCAAATTCCAGAGGCTGCCGACTAGCAGCGAGGGACTAGGTCAGATAGTGGGGAAACTATGCCCTCATTTTTCAAAGGGTAGCACAGTGGAAAAGATAAATAGCATACAACAACGGAAGTAGTAAACCAAACACAACTGAAATGGAAAACTGAAGGAAAGAGAACCATCAGTCATATATATAAAGATGCATCATTTAACTAATTCTATGAATGTAGCTAGAAAATAATATACTGCAATACAAAACCATACAACTCAAGTACAAGGTACAACCGAACAACCAAATCGAGTTAACAAAACGCAGCAGCATCACAAGCCGAAGCTCGATCCCATGCTCTCCTACTCCTCTCCTACAATCATGTACTTGTATAGGGACCCTTTCCGCTATCGATACCTACAAAAATATAGTCTGTTTGGGCCGAATACATGAACCAAATAGGGTGTGAGAAATAAATCCCAGTAGGCACCCACCAAAGGCCTGTGCCCAACTTTCAGTGAAAAAGTGAAACAGAAGTTTGTGAAGGTAAATGCAGTAAACTAGTAAGTACTCATAAGTAACAATCCATACAAGTTTTCATTGTAATTTTAATTATTTTTATCTCCTACAAGATTGTGCTTTGGCTTGGTAGGTAAAAAATAGAAAATCATTCTAAATAGTCGTGTCATCAGACATACTACCCTTACCCTTAGGTAACAGAATCAATACCCGCAGGTGATTTCCCTCTGGCATAATGATCATTTCCCTCAGGCATACATGATATTTCACTCAAGAACAGAAACCACTACCCTCATGCATAAAAAAGGTAACCCTCATGCCAACCAAACACTACCCTCAGGCCAAGAAACACTACCCTTAGGCTAAGTAAAACACTACCCTCAGGCTAATAGAACACTGCCCTTAGGCTAAAGGAATCGGGCCGAGCCCAATGCATAACAAAAATTTATATAAACTGTCTCACAAGGAACTGAAATGCACAAAATAATCATGGAATACCCTCGGGTATCCTGGCCGAATGGCTAAACAGAGGAACGCACCCCCGGTGTGGTCCTGGATCCAAGCAGTGATCCCAACAACAGTTTTAAACTTATCATTAGATTATCTATGAAATTATAGATATATTTTCAGAAAATTCTTCAGCCATAAGACACCCCAACCATGGGCGCATAGCACAATGGTACACAATTTCAACACAACAGTTGAAAGGAACATCAGACCACCTACCTCGATCTTCACTGATCGGTATACGTGAACGTCACCTCCTGAAACAAATGAGAACGACATAGATATGAGGTGAACATAATCTCATTCAAAATAAAATAACTTTCCCTCAAGAAATAATTGGTTATAAAGGCTTTAGGAGGAGGGAGAGCTTACCCGTGCGGTTCCAAGGAGATTGACGATGTAGGAATCGGGTTTCCAGTGTGCGGTCGGGAGATCCTCCAAGCTCCGGCTATCTCTCCCACTTTCCTCCACCATTCCAAGATTCCTCTATGAACAGGGGATTCTACTTCCCATTTTAAGCAAAAAAACAAAAACAAAAAAACTATATGGTGTGTACTCTTAAGTACACGACATGTACTTGTCATTTTTTAACTGTTCCTCTGGCGGCTTATCTCTACCGCGGGACTATTCATCCGTCAACATGAGTACACGAAGTGTATTCCTAATTAAACAATGTGTATTGTTACTCTGCTGGCAGCTGCCTCCACCTCCTTACTGTTCACCCACTAACTGATTACATGGCATATAAATACAAGGTACACAATGTGTAGTCAATTTTTACACTCTTCATTGCCGACAGGCCTACACGCCCTGTGTACTCATCTCACACGGCCAAAGTACACGGTGTTTGGAAAAGTACATAGCGTGTACACCCAAAATTTTGGATTTTCCCTCATTTTATGTTGTTTTTTAAAAACACTTAAGGAGAAGGAAAAACGAAGAGACCCGTACCTCATAAGGAATAACCGGGTTCTTACAAACCTCCCCCTTAAAGCAATTCGTCCCCGAATTCCCCTTCCAAGGGTGGAGAAGATAATGCTCAGAATAGTTCTGGCCAATGAGCACGTACGCCGGTCTCCCACTACTAGGTTTTATCCTACACTCGGCCATGCTGCCATAACACCCATATGAGAGGAACTGACCGACCTCAGAGAACCTTCGTGCTCCTATCAACGATACGAATCAGATGCTGCTTAAAGGATTCATCGGCTTGAAGCTCAACCTCCTCAGGATGAAAGATGTGAGATGGTTATGAGTGATAACGACATAGATAAGATACATGGAAGACGCCGTTCATGGCCTGGTACCTCTGTGGTAACTGCAACCGATAGGCTACTGACCCGACTCTCTCCAGAATCTCAAACAACCCCACATACCTCAGGGAAAGTTTACCCTGTCTCCTGATCCACCTGTGTCCCAACCTCAGAGAAACACGTACGAAAACATGATCCCTGACCACGAATTCCAAGGGTCATCTGCGGTGATCAACATAAGATTTCTGATGAGACTGTGTGGTATCCATCCACTTCTGAATCAACTAGACCTACTCTGAAGTCTCCTATATGAGACGTGGCCCTAGTAAAGCTACCTCACCTGCCTCCAACCAGCACAAAGGTGATCGGAATTGCCTACCATATAAAGCCTCGTAAGGTGCCATCTCAATAGTTTCCTGAAAACTGTTATTATAGGAAAACTTGACCAGGGGTATATGTTTCTCTCAATAGCCCTCAAAGTCTAGGATGAATGCATGCAACATGTCCTCTAGAACCTGTATCGTACGCTCTGACTGGACATTAGTTTGAGGGTGGTAAGCTGTGCTCAGAAGCACCTGTGTACCCAGTGCCCTATAAAAACTCTACCAGAAACGAGATGTAAAGCGGGCGTCCCTATCAGAAATGATAGTACGAGGGACCCCATGAAGATGCACTACCTCTCGGATATACAAATTTTCGAGCTTTTCAACACCGAAGGTCTCCTTGATCCGAAAAAAGTGAGCTACCTTCGTAAGTCTGTCTACAACAACCCACATGACATCACTTCCTCGAGGTGACCTCAACAACCCGGTCACAAAATCCATCGTGACATCATCCCATTTCCACTACGAAATGGGTAACTATTGTAATAGTCCATCTGGCCTCGGATGCTCTGCCTTCACCTGCTGACATGTGGAGCATCTTATAACAAAACCAACTACCTCTCTCTTCATACCCAGCCACCAATACTATCGTCTCAAGTCATGGTACATTTTGGTATCTCTGGGATACACTTCCCATGTTGAAGCAGGAAACTCCCGCATCATCTCCTCATGTACATCCCCTAAAACCCACACTCTCCATGGAAACGCAATACCTCATCATTGCCTATCATCTATCGAGGAGGAGGGTCCTCACTTGCCACTGACTCCTGTAGAACCAGGCCTTCTAAATCCGATAGCTGTCTCATCCTCACTCTATTCCAGAGGGTGGAAGTCATAGCTAAGGAAGAATGATAGGTTTTCCCCTGATTATCATGCTCCTCAAAAGGCATATCAGAGAACAAATCCATAAGCTCCCACTCACCACTAGCCTCCTGCACTGCCTGTGTTGGAGTCTTCTTACTCAGTGCATCAGCTACTAAATTACCCTTACCAGGTGTATAGACAAGCTCAAAGTCGAAGGACTGAAGGTATTCGACCCACCTTCTCTATCTCAGGTTCACTTCACACTGATTAAAGATGTATTTGAGAATTTTGTGGTCGGTGAAAACCACAAAATTATCTCCCAAGAGATAATGTCTTCAAAAGCACAGCACATGAATAACTGCAGCCAACTCGAGGTCACGTGTCGGGTAATACCTCTCATGTGACCTCAACTGCTGAGACCCATACGCAAAAACTAGATCACCCTACATCAACACTGCTCCTAGCCCAATACCTGATGCATCATAGTAAACTGTATAGATCTTCCCTTGATCTAGAAGTATCAGGACTGGTGCTGATGTCAACTTTCCCTTCAGCTCCTGAAAGGCTATATCGCAAGCTTTTGACCAAATGAACTTCACTCCCTTCTTAGTCAAACCCACCAATGGTGCTTCTAACTAAGAGAAGACCTGTATAAAATGCCTGTATTAACCATCCATCCCCAAGAAACTTCGTATCTCAAAGATGTTCTTAGGCTACTCCCAGGAAACTACTGCTCCCACCTTCTCTAGGTCTACTGCAACTCCTGCTTCTGAGATAATAAGACCCAGGAAGTGAATCTAGTCCATCCAAAAGTTTCACTTTGAGAGCTTATCATATAGCTAATGCTCTCTCAGTGTACTCAGTACAATATCAAGATGGGTGGCATGGTTGTGTCGAGTGTGAGAGTACACCAAGATGTCATCCATGAAGACTACCATGAAATAATCCAGATAGGGATGGAACACATGATTTATTAGAGCCATGAAAACTTCTAGTGCATTTGTAAGTCTAAACGGCATCACCAAGTACTCATATAGACTATATCTACTCTGAAAATATGTAAGCGGTATGTCGGATAGTCTAACGCATAACTGATGATATACGGGTCTAAAGTAAATCTTTGAGAACACTCGTGCTCCTCGAAGTTGATCAAAAAGATCATAAATCCTTGGTAAGGGATATTGGTTCTTAACGATCAGTTGGTTCAGCTTCAGATAATCCACATAAAGTCTAAGGGTACCGTCCGCCTTCTTAGAAAACAGGATAGGAGAACCCCAAAGAGAAGTACTGGGTCGAATGAAACCCTTTGCATGCAACTCCTCCAACTGCTTCTTGTGCTCCTGTAGCTCATGTGTGGCCATCATATTAGGAGGAATGTACATCGGTGCCACTCCTGGCAGAATCTCAATGGAGAAATCCACCTCAAACTCTAGAGGTAGACCTCAAAAGGCAGTCGGGAAGACATCCCTAAAATGATCAACCACTAGAGGGAAATCCTTTGGAAAAGTTCCACGATCATCCAGGTATAAGCTAACAATCTGGGCTATCACACCACCTCACCCACGATGCTCGGGTCCAGCTCGGCTCGCCTGTACATCCCATTCTCCCTTGTATAGAAACTCTCCGCCCTACGGTGATGTGAAACTCACCCTGTGACGATAGCAATCTACAAAGGCTCGAAAGGGAACAAACTAATCCATACCAAGAATGACATCATAACTTGTCATCTCTAAGACATAGAGGTCCCATAGAAAGTGACACCAACCAACCTCTATGGGGAACTCTTTGCACTGACGCACACCTACCGTTCTAATCCCCAATGGAGTGTCTTGTGCCATAACATCCAAAGAAGAAGAAACATCGATCCCAAGGCTCTCCACAATGACCACAGATATAAAACTATGTGTAGAACCAGCATCAAAAAGTGCAGAAGATAAAACAGAAGCAAGTAGGATAGTACCCCTGATAGTAGAAAGTCAGGGATCCTGCTCATGTTGGGTTTGTTACACTTCATATGCCTACCTAGTGTCGCGGCCATGCGATACAGCCTGGCTACCCTGAGCTGTCCTGACCTACTGCCTCTATGATCCTGGTGTCTGGCTACCACGGACACAACCACCATCTCGGCCTACATGTCCTGATGTATTCCAATTCCCTAACTGGTAAGAAACTGTTGGTCCTGCTCCCGCACGCGGAGTTTGCACAGAACCCCTCTCACTAGCCACTGGTATAAATTCCCTACAAAAGCGCTGTAGATGACCCATCTTTCCACAAGCTGGGCACTCCACTAGGTCTCATGGACAATGAGGCCTCTTGTTCCCCTCTCTATAACACCTGTAGAAAATGACCTGGCCAACTAAAGAATTCTACTGACTAGTACTGCCACCATGAGAGAAACTCATCTATCTCTTCCTATTACCTGTATAAATAGTATCAGTAACTGATTCCGAACCACCCTGGACTGCACCACTAGCCTCACACAGGTTCCACT
This sequence comes from Viscum album, assembly GCA_963277665.1. NCBI lineage: Eukaryota > Viridiplantae > Streptophyta > Magnoliopsida > Santalales > Viscaceae > Viscum > Viscum album. Next base: position 1,490,276,396 of record OY728162.1, on the reverse strand, counting down.
CTGTAATCAGTGCCTGTTTCACAATAACATCATGGTAGGAAACCTGAAAACATTCACCTGCGCATGGATGTCACACCGAAGTCCATCCTCAAAGCGTCTAGCCCTCAACGACTCATCACCAACCAGAAAGGGTGTAAAACACTGAAGATAAGTGAATTGAACAGAATAATCCATCACTGTCATGGCGCCCTGCTGCAGATTCACGAACTCTCAAGCTCGATCTGCTCGCAGCATCTTCGGGAAGAAGAAGTCATAGAAGGCTGCCTGAAAATCTTCTAATGCCATGTATCGGTGTTGCTCAGATTGGGTGGTAACATCCCTACACCTCTTGACAAAATCAGGAAGAATTTATCTAGTGAGATTGAACCTACTCCCAGGAGGCATCTCTAGATGATCAAATATCATATGCATCGAATCCATCCAAGACTCCGCAACCTGTGGTCCGCCATCCACTGAAAACTGTAACACCCCGAGATTTTATGAAAAATATTCTTTTTAATTTCATTAATGTCTTGTGTTGTACGCTACGCCAAAAGGAGCTTGCACAACACGCATCCTTGACTTTCCTTTCATTACACACAGTTGCGACCTTCCTCGATAGCGTGTGTAGTACGCAATACTGAGTTTCACTAAACAACGATATGCTATTAAAATATTATTAAAACTAGTCGTTATGAATAGTAATAACAAATTTTTGAAATTTTTTAAATTTTATTTTTCAAAATGGACTTCATTTTTGGATTTGGAATATTGAAATTAGCTTAGGGGGAAATTTTGGTACTTTTCGGCTAACTTTCATTTTCTGATGAATAGTGAAAATTTCTAAATTTTAATTAAAAACAACCTTTTTAATAGAAAAAATTAATAGTGATAAATTATTAATTTTAGTGGTTTTAAAGTATATTTAGAATATATTTTTACAATTTAATACAATGTTGGTTATTGGATGTAATTTCACATTTAAACCAGACATAAACAACTGTCAATCTTTTGATAATTATTATCTCTTAAGAACACGCTATTTGTTTTGACGACGGGAAATAATTTTTAAATTAATTAATGCAACTGATATGTTATCAATTTGGTAAAATAGATATCATTTTTGAATTCATAATATCAAATATAGCTTAGGCCTAATTTTTGGTATTTTTCTGGAAACTTTCATTTTTTGATGAATAGTGAAACCACTAAGTGGTAGTTAAAAAAATGAATTTTTCATAAAACTTAATTTTACCGCTTCTGTGAGTGGAATTTCAAAAATCCAAGAGACACAGTTGATGTCAGTAAGTAAAATGTGGTTCAATGAGATGAAAATAATTTTTGGTGAATAGTAACTTTTTACTTTTTTTAACCATGGTTAAAAGTAAATAGGGTAATTAATGGTAAAAATGATATTATTATTACCCGAACACGTGTTCTAATTCTATTGGATAAGTTAATTTCGACCAAAAACAACCTTAGGAATAAAATATGACCATTTAGGCCCACTTGGATTAGATTAGGGCATTTATTATTAATTTATTTAAAGAAGGGTTAAAATAGTTAAAATCAAAGTTTAATAAGTAAATAATTTTTAATATAAGGTTATACATAAGATAAATTCGACTATAAATATTCATTAGAAAGATAACAATATTTCCTACACAATGATATTTTATTTGTAATTTTTATACATTAAATAATTTAATTTATTTATGACACAATGATGATGTAGTAATTATCTTATTAATGAAATATTCACATAATTGATGTTATAAATACCAAAATAAATATAATTTGAGGCTTTTTATAAATTACACTAATTTTTTAGGTTAATATGACATGTTAGTATTGAGTTAATTAATGTTTTTCGAACTAATCATTCTGTTATGAATGTTAAAAAAATCAATTACTAAATAGTGTCAAAATTGACATAAAATAGTTTTTAAAACAAATATTATATTATTAATTTTTATTTTATTCCTAAAAATCTAAGGTTCGGCCAAATGACTTATATAAGGTTATATATATTACTAATAAAGAACTTGGGGTTTTTTTGGCTTCTTATAGTATGTTTATTAACCTTATAGTGTAAGAACACAAAAAGACACGGTAAATGTAAAATTATCTAACTTAAAGTAAAATATAAATGATAAGATTAAAATAGGAACCTAAACTTGTATAAATTCTATTGTATGAGAGGATTTCGACCCATCCCTACATTATCTTATAAATAACTCAATTTGTAGCTATTTAAAACCGAATTTGGCTTTATAATAAAATAATATTTTTAGTTTTTCCAAAGGTGCCCCTCTCCTCCCTTATAAAAGGGAACCTCCTCCCTCTCTTCCTCACACCACTTTGAGTCTTCAAGATCATCCAAAACCTACCAAATTATATTCTACACTTCCCTAGAAACATCTTAGAGGTTCCGGTATTCTTCAAAGACCAATTATTGTGCCCTAAAAGGAGATCTCAAAGAGGCGCTTCAAAGAAGAGGGAATGTCCGTTACCTATTCTTTGAACTTTATTTCTTCTTCCACTTCTTCTTATTAGGTTGTTTCATTATGAAGTAATAAAATCAGTATCACTCATATAATGATATGTTATTATAAGTATGAAAAAACCCTATTTCACCATCTATCCATCCTACGGAAAATGAAATCACCGTGCGTGCGTACGTACGGAATACCGTCTCCACGACGTAGTGTAATCTATTTTCCACCACCACCTTACTTGGATGGGTATAATGGTGTACATAATAACTATATATGATTATTGTAAAGTGATATTGATTCTGAAATAGTATACATACACTCAAATACAATTCCATGATCATGAGAACGATATCATCGCTCGTGCGTACGTACGAACTACTGTCTCCACGACGCGATGAGATTCATTCTCCACGTTAACCATTCATGAATGATTATAAAGTATATATAATAAGTAATAATGAAATATATGACATAATAATGATACTGGATTTATGTGTATATATATATGTATGTCATCTACTTAATTCCATTCAACTCAATAAGGAAACGAAAACATCGTTCATGCGTACTGCCTACCGTCTCCATGAACGGTGTATTTCTTTCCATTTACTGATCTATTATATATATGTATATTCTGAATATATATTATATATAAATCAGGTTTTATATTCTGGAATTAAGTAATCATGATATAAGTAATCATATGAATAATTACAAGTCATAACACGGACGACAAATAAAACGATTTTACCCAAAACGCTCTTTAACATGGAATTTACAAAAGAACGGGTAAAATAAAGTCATAAGTGAACCATATATGATATCATAACAACGAGTATGATTCTAGAATAAGTCAATGACACTATTTAAATCATTATACAAGAGGTTCAGACACTTACAAAGAAAATCAGACCAAAGGTAAGGGAAAATATCAAATTCTCATTATTATCCGAGATTGTTTATACTTTGAAATTTACTGGGGTGTATTTTATCATCCACATCCATGTTTCCTCAATATGTAATATTATTTACATCCACCTACAATTTTTTAAATCTAATTTTACCCTTCGGTTATTTTTTAGTAAAATATATGAAAGGAAGCTTTTGTTGTTTTTCGTACGAGGTACTTTCTGACTTTTCCGAAAAAAGTACAAAGAATGTTTTTTTACTTATATGGCATGAATGGATTTTTAAAACATTATTTCCAAGAATCTTCCTTTACAAGTTATCAAGTTTATTTTTAATCAACTTATTTTAGTTTATAATTGTATGACATGTTAAGAAAGGAAAAGTGTTTTTGAAGTAGAAAGGATATTTTCCTCAAGAATGGAGTTCAAGTGTTTTATAGAAATTATTTTCCATCTAAGATAATAAAGGGTTCTGTTTTCATCCCTATTATTACATTTATTTGATTATGTTGTGATGGAATTATTTTTATGAATTCCTTTATCTTATATGAATTGTTTTATGATGTCATGATGTTTAAGAATCCCATTTTTATTACATGGATTATGCAATGATGTATGATTTATGATTTTGTGGAACACATAAGAATGGTATAATTATGAGATGGGTGGGACCTATATCTCCCTCCAATGCATTGGGTAATGATTTTATATATTATGAGATAGACATGGCTGGAATGGTAGGTTAAACCGGTTCAGTGAAACAGGACTGAAACGAGGAGTGAACTCGGTTCAGAAATGGACTTTGTCCACTAAGATAGTCTTGGAATTGAGTCTTGACTAACAAGAAATGATTCTCTGTGATTATGTGTGTATGAAAAAAAGTTTCGTGTTTTAAGTTATGATTATTGGGATTACATTTCACTACTATGATTTATCCCATGTTATGAAATTATGATTTCTGTTGCAGGTTAAGATTTCCAAAGTTATGTTCTAATGTATATGATGTGATTGATATTTCTTTTGTTTACCCTTACTGAGCATTTGAGCTCACCCTTTTATGTTTTCTTTTCCCCAGGATATAAAGAAAGGTTTTAGGTAAAAAAAGGAAGATCTTTTTGGGATATGTTGAAGATCTTTCACCACGATTAGAAGATTATATTCCAAGTTTCCAAAGACACTAAACTATTACGGTCCTTGTGTGTGTGTTTTTGTTATGTACTAAGTATTCCGCAAAAGTAATGCAATGTCCATGTACGTTAAGCTTAGGGTCTCTACAGTTGGTATCAGAGGAAAGGTTTAGCCAACCTTTGGAAACTAGGATGCGAAATCTTTAGTGAGATCCCTAGAGATATTTCTAAGGTATGTCTAGGGATGTCCCTAAGGTTAAGTATAAGTATAGGTTATAGTACTAGAATTATGGTAACCCAAGATGTTAGATATTGAAGTTACTCCCCCTTTATTATATTGTTTTCCCTAGCGTGATTTTTACCTCTCACACTATTCTTTTTGGGTTTTAGTCGATGGCTGGAACCCGAAGGAACCATGTTGATCAATGTAATGGACAATGCAATGATTTTCCTCCTAAACAAAAAAATGTTATAGGAGATGGAGTGCAAAATATTATTGCTATACTTACACAAGCTATGAATCATTTTGGACTTCCAAATGAGCAGAGAAGGGAACAATATTCTATTGAGTCCTTCATGAGGCAACGTCCACCTTCTTTCAGTGGGTCTTTTGATCCACTTGTTACTGAACAATGGATCATTACCACTGAAAAGATATTTTCAGTTCTTCAATGTTCTGAACATGATAAAGTCATCTTAGCAGTATATCGTTTGGAAGGTGAAGCGGATCAATGGTGGAATCTTATCAAGAATATGAGGCCAAGAGATGAAATTGAGTCCATGGAATGTGACAAGTTCAAGAACTTATTTTTCGATAAGTACTTCCCTCGTATTCTTCGAACAATGATGGAGAAGGAGTTTTTTGAACGAAAGAAAAAGGATGATGAATCTGTTGGTATATACGAAGCGAATTTTACAAGGCTTGTAAGGTATGCATCTGGATTTATCATCCAACCTGAAAGTAAAGTTGATTGATTCTTTAGTGGATTAAAACCAAATCTTCGAAGGGCATTAGCTATAAGAGACTTCAGCAGCTATGAAGAAATTGTGCGTTGTGCTATCAAGGTAGAAATGGAATTTGGTGTTACTTATCCATCTCATAGTTTTGACAAGAAATGAAAGATGGAGTTCAAGGAGAAATCTCAGAATAATGGTGAAAAGAAGATGAATGTTTCCTTATGCTGAAAGTGTGGAAAGAAGCATGGTAGATATTGTCTTAAAGGGACTATAAAATGTTTTAAGTGTGGAAAATAAGGTCATCGAGCAGCTGAGTGTCGAAGTAATGGAAAAAGGGATTCTAATGATGTGAATAAAGAAAAGAATGCAGAGAATGCACCACCAACACTTCAATGCTTCAAGTGCAAGGAAATGGGGCATTGTGCTAATAAATGCCCTAATCCATGGGTTAGTGATGATCGACAGGAGTAACCACTTAAGGCAAAGGAAAAAGGGAAGTCACATGCGATCAATATTGGCGATGTTGAATATGACAACAATGTGGTGGAATGATTAAGTGTTTATGTAATGGGATTCTAAAATAATGTTGTATATAGTATCATGAAATATTGGAATATTTATGTATTGGTCTATTTTGGTTTTCAATGGTACCGGTAACCATAGAATGTGATTGAGATATTTTTGGAAAATAAGATGATATGAACATAATGAAAGGAAAACGAGAAAATGAAATGTTTGACTGTATTCATGGTCTCATGACTGATATAAGGATAAGGTTATATCATGGTTTGAGTATATAGAATTTTTGGATTTTGGTATGTGGAAAGAGTTAACTTTTGACTGCATTCATGTTTTCACTAAGGTTCAATGGGTATTTATTCTTCAAGAGAATACATGATTAAGGTATTCACATGTTTGTAATTTGACCAACAAGATATATCTTATGATATATGGGGGATAAATGATAGCATTCACGTGATTGTTATGTGACATTTCAAGTAATCATTTTCTTTATACTATGAGCTTGGACCGAAGTATTTTAGATAAGCCTAAAGATTGGAATGGATTATGTTGGACATAAGTTAGGATAGAACTTTTTTCAATATTATTGATGGGATGTTATAGTAATATATCTTTAGAAAAAGTACAACCTGTAGGATGGGCGACAACCCATCACGTCGGACAAGGCTGTGGGAATCGAACCCACAACCGAAGTGTGACTGGACTTTATCGCCTACCAATGGCCTATAGGAAGTCCCTGTTTAGTAGAAACTAGTTTTATTATATTAAGCTGTATAATATGATAAGTATAAGTCCATTTTAGGAACCATATATGATTAATATCACCATAGATGGACTTATGTATATTTGATAATTTTTGCTAACCTTTTATTTGAAACAGATGGAATGACCCATCATTCTATCACATGATCTGCTAACACATCACGAATGACAAATTCAACTTCATTTCATTAAGATATGAAGTGGAAATTGTCCAAAGAATGACCAACGGTGATACTATACCAAAATCACGAAAGTACTTCTTCTAATTCCAATTTCATCAACTTTAGGGAAATGATCTTGAAAACCAAAAATGTTGTCCTAGTGCTCTTATATCTGATGAATCAGATGGTACCTTAGATCATCACAAATTTATGGCTTTGTGATTGCTGGCTTTTCCATAGCCATGTTCTCTACCACTCTCCATCAGAACATGATGGTTAGATTTCTCTTCCATATGCATATTTTCACCTATGTGGAAACCCAGTGATTAGTTTATTTGGGCAACCGTTGCGTTTCATGATTTTGTTTTTAAAGATTTGTTTTGGTATTCCTTTTTACAATGTGGGTTTCTATTAAAGAAACTTTCAAGTAGTAAACCATTTATAACCCCGACGAATTTCATGGGTGAAATTCATTTTAAGGGGGTAGAATGTAACACCCCGAGATTTTATGAAAAATATTCTTTTTAATTTCATTAATGTCTTGTGTTGTATGATACACCAAAATGAGCTTGCACAACACGTATCCTTGACTTTCCTTTCATTACACACAGTCGCGACCTTCCTCGATAGCGTGTGTAGTACGCAATACTGAGTTTTACTAAACAGCGATATGCTATTAAAATATTATTAAAACTAGTTGTTATGAATAGTAATAACCACTTTTTGAAATTTTGTAAATTTTATTTTTCAAAATGGACTTCATTTTTGGATTCAGAATATTGAAATTAGATTAGGGTGAAATTTTTGTACTTTTCTGCTAACTTTCATTTTCTAATGAATAGTGAAAATTTCTAAATTTTAATTAAAAACAACCTTTTTAATAGAAATAATTAATAGTGATAAATTATTAATTTGAGTGGTTTTAAAGTATATTTAGAATATATTTTTACAATTTAATACAATTTTGGTTATTGGATGTAATTTCACATTTAAACCAGACATAAACAACTGTCTATCTTTTGATAATTATTATCTCTTAAGAACACGCTATTTGTTTTGATGACGGGAATTAATTTTTAAATTAATTAATGCAACTGATATGTTTTGAATTTTTTAACATAGACATAATTTTTGAATTTATAATATCAAATATATCTTAGGACTAATTTTTGGTATTTTTCTGGAAACTTTCATTTTTTGATGAATAGTGAAACCACTAAGTGGTAGTTAAAAAAACGAATTTTTCATAAAACTTAATTTTACCGCTTCTATGAGTTTAATTTCAAAACTCCAAGAGAAACGGTTGATGTCAGTAAGTAAAATTTGGTTCAATGAGATGAAAATAATTTTTGGAGAACAGTAACTTTTTACTTTTTTTAACCACGGTTAAAAGTAAATAGGGTAATGAAGGGTAAAAATGATATTATTATTACCCTAACACATGTCCTAATTCTATTGGATACGTGTAATTCGACCAAAAATAACCTTAGGAATAAAATATGTCCATTTAGGCCCACTTGGATTAGATTAGGACATTTATTATTAATTTATTTAAAGAGAGGTTAAAATAGTTAAAATCAAAGTTTAATAAGTAAATAATTTTTAATACAAGGTTATACATAAGATAAATTCAACTATAAAGATTAATTAGAAAGATAAAACGATTTCTTACATAATGGTATTTTATTTTTAATTTTTAGACATTAAATAATTTAATTTATTTATGACACAAAGATGATGCAGTAATTATCTTATTAATGAAATATTGACATAATTGATGTAATAAATACCAAAATAAATGTAATTTGGGACTTTTTATGAATTCCACTAATTTTATAGGTTAATATGGCATGTTAGTATTGATTTAATTAACTGTTTTCTAACTAATAATTCTGTTATTATTTTTACAAAAATCAATTAATAAATAGTATCAAAATTGACATAAAATAGTTTTTAAAACAAATATTATATTATTAATTGTTATTTTATTCCTAAAAATCTAAGGTTCGGAAAAATGACTTAGATAAAGTTATATATATTAATAATAAACAACTTAGGGTTCTTTTGGATTCTTATAGTAAGTTTATTAACCTTATAGTGTAAGAACACAAAAAGACACGGTAAAAGTAAAATTATCTAACTTAAAGTTAAATATAAATGATAAGGTTAAAATAGGAACCTAAACTTGTCTAAATTATATTGGATGAGAAGATTTAGACCCATCCCCACCTTAGCTTCTAAATAACTCAATTTGGAGCTATTTAAAACCGAATTTGGCTTTATAATAAAATAATATTTTTAGTTTTTCCAAAGGAGCCCCTCTCCTCCCTTATAAAAGGGCACCTCCTCCCTCTCTTCCTCACACCACTTTGAGCCTTCAAGCTCGTCCAACCCCTGAAAAATTCTCTTATAAACTTCCCTATAAATATCCTAGAGGTTTTGGTCTTCTTCAAAGACCAATTATTGTGCCCTAAAAGGAGATCTCAAAGAGGCGCTTCAAAGAAGAGGTAATGTCCGTTACCGATTCTTTCAACTCTATTTCTTATTCCACTTCTTCTTATTAGGTTGTTTCATTATGAATTAATAACATCAGTATCTCTAATATACTTATATTTTATTATATGTATGAAACAACCATATTTCACCATCTATCCATCCTACGGAAAATGAAATCACCGTGCGTGCGTACGTACGGAATACCGTCTCCACGCCGTGGTGTAATCTATTTTCCACCACCACCTTACTTGGATGGGTATAATGGTGTAAATAATAACTATATATGATTATTTTAAAATGATATTTATTCTGAAATAGTATACATACACTCAAATACAATTCCACGATCATGAGAACGATATCATCGCTCGTGCGTACGTACGGACTACCGTCTCCACGACGCGATGAGATTCATTATCCACGTTAACCATTCATAAATGATTATAAAGTATATATAATAAGTAATCATGAAATATATGACATAATAATGATACTGTATTTATGTGTATATATATGTATGTCATCTACTTAATTCCATTCAACTCAATAAGGAAACAAAAACAGCGTTCATGCGTACGTACGACCTACCGTCTCCATGAACGGTGTATTTCTTTCCATTTACTGATCTATTATATATATGTATATTCTGAATATATATTATATATAAATCATGTTTTATATTCTGTAATTAAGTAATCATGATCTAAGTAATCATATTAATAATTACAAGTCATAACACGAACGACAAATAAAACGATTTTACCCAAAACGCTCTTTAACATGGAATTTACAAAAGAATGGGTAAAATAAAGTCATAAGTGAACCATATATGATATCATAACAATGAGTATGATTCTGGAATAAGTCAATGACATTATTTAAATCATTATACAGGAGGTTCAGACACTTACGAAGCAAATCAGACCTAAGGTAAGGGAAAATATCATTATCTCATTTTTATCCGAGATTGTTTATACTTTGAAATTTACTGGGGTGTATTTTATCATCCACATCCATGTTTCCTCAATATGTAATATTATTTACATCCACCTAAAAGTTTTTAAATCCAAATTTACCCTTCTATGAGTTTTTAGTAAAATATATGAAAGGAATCTTTTGTCGTTTTTCGTATGAGGTACTTTTTGACTTTTCCGACAAAAGTACGAAGAATGTTTTTTTACTTATATGGCATGAATGGATTGTTAAAACATTATTTCCAAGAATATTACTTTAAAAGTTATCAAGTTTATTTTTAATCAACTTCTTTTAGTTTATAATTGTATGACATGTTATAAAAGGAAAAGTTTTTTTGAAGTAGAAAGGATATTTTCCTCAAGAATGGAGTTTAAGTGTTTTATCAAAATTATTTTCCATATAAGATAATAAAGGGTTCTGTTTTCATCCCTATTATTAAAGTTATTTGATTATGTTGTGATGGAATTATTTTTATGAATTCCTTTATCTTATATGAATTGTTTTATGATGTCATGATGTTTAAGAATCCCATTTTTATTACATGGATTATGCAATGATGTATGATTTATGATTTTGTGGCACACATAAGAATGGTATCATTATGAGATGGGTAGGACCTATATCTCCCTCCAATGCATTGGGTAATGATTTTATATCTCATTAGATAGACATGGCTGGAACGACAGGTTAAACCAGTTCAGTGAAACAGGACTGAAACGAGGAGTGAGCTCGGTTCAGAAATGGACTTTGTCCACTAAGATAGTCTTGGAATTGAGTCTTGACTAACAAGAAATGATTCTTTATGATTATGTGTGTATTCCACAAAGTTTCATGTTTTAAGTTATGATTATTGGGATTACATTTTACTACTATGATTTATCTCATGTTATGAAATTATGATTTCTGTTGCAGGTTAAGATTTCCAAAAGTTATGTTCTTATGTATATGATGTGATTGATATTTCTTTTGTTTACCCTTACTGATCATTTGAGCTCACCCTTTAATGTTTTCTTTTCCCCAGGATATAAATAAAGGTTTTAGGTAAAAAAAGGAAGATCTTTTTGGGAGATGTTAAAGATCTTTCACCACGATTAGAAGATTATATTATGAGTTTCCAAAGACACTAAACTATTACGGTCCTTGTGTGTGTGTTTTTCTTATGTATTAAGTATTCCGCAAAAGAAATGTAATGTCCATGTACATTAATCTTAGGGTCTCTACAAAAACGTAGGTGGATGCTACTATTGGATGATTCGTGTCAACTCTTCCAAAGATGTGGTGGCCTGCTGTGCTACCTAGAAGGTCTACATGAACCGCATGAAGCCTTCATGGAACTGCACCTCCATGACTGTGTCCGGTATAATGTATGTCGCCGCATCTTGCACTATTGGAGGATCCACAGGTAGCCCATGGCCTACCATCTAAGGATTATAATCGTCGCCTCACTCCTTGCGAACAACCGGTGTTCGTCTCGGTGGCATGACTATACAAGGTCAAACGCACACCTTAGATCAAGTTTATCAAAGATTGAAAACAAGGAGTGTAAGAAGGGAACATGAGAAGAAAAGCATTCAAGTTTCACAAAACATGACTACATGGCATGTATAAATACTACACGACATGTTGTCACAGGCTATCCACATGGTTGTGTACTCCATCTAAAAATTTTCGTGTAACACCCCAACTACATGGAGTATTGTCCTAACACACGACGTGTACCTGAATCCTTCTTCCCTACTCGAGTACTTCTACAAGGCTAGGACACATGACCATTCTATAACAAGACTACACTGCGTGTTCAGCAGTCGACACAGTGTGTACTCTACCAGCTTCCATCGGCCCATGTTGTGCGTCACACAACCTGTGTATCCAGGTCCCACTACATGGCATGTTCCAAAAAGACACATCATGTTTAAAGTCACCCCAGACCGACCTGTGTTGCTCACTACACGACCGACTACACGGCTGAAACTACAAGACGTGTTCCAGGTGGACACAACGTATACTAGGAAAGATAACACTTACCCATGTTGTTCATGACATGGCCGGGTACCTGGGTTAGACTACACAACGTGTTAAAAGGTAGACATGGCATGTATGTCTTAAGGTTTCCTCCGTCCGTGTTGTTAGTTACACAGGAGGACACCGGGTCAACACTACATGGCATGTAAAATCAGTACACGACGTGTTTCCCCAATCCATTCCCCACCCCATGTCCTCTCCCACACTGCCAATGATATGGGAAGAGACTACACGATGTGTACATAAAAAGTTTTCATTTCTTCCTGAACATAAGAACACACGGCGTGTGTCCATAGAACTACAAAGCGTGTATCCTGGGTTTTCTGGACAGTAAGCCTCAGAAACTACTCCAGGACCCAGAAAAGTACTGAGACCAACACCTAAGTGCCAAATTCCAATCCTTGAGGGCCCATACTCCCCTCGAATCAAATCTTGGAATCTTATACACGTTATAACCAGGAAAAAACGTTAATGATCCACCAAATTCTGGTAATTGAGGGCCCATACTCCTCAAGAAACAAATTTTGGCATTCATTCTATCAAAAACACATAAAAAAATTTACCCTAACAAAAAGCATGTATTTATCAAAGCATCTATCACAATAGCATGCTCTTCTAGCACATCAATTATCACAATAACATGAAAATTATAATGCACCTACATGGCATAGAAGGAATGCATGACATGTGATTTCTAGCATGTGCCTAAATGATGCATGAGGTGGAACAACCTCATCTCATTAGGTTGAAACTAAATAGAACCCATGTATAACATATAAACAGCACAATAATAGTGCATTACCCAATGGTGAAAATCAAATTAACTGAAAAATTGCAAATCCAATAATAATTTCAACAATGAGGTAGATTGGTTTTCCTTGTACACGATTTAGCTACTCCCGAGAAAAACATAGTACCAACTACCATTTTTGTTCTATCCCTAACTAAGGCTCCAAAGAGTAAGTCAAAGAAAATAAATCTCCCTTTGATACCACTTTGTAACATCCCAGATCCGGGTGCCACACAGCGGGTTCCCCGAACCCGGTTGGTCACATGACCTCAAGCAAACTTCCCCAAACGCCAGAGGCTGCCGACTAGCAGTGAGGGCCTAGGTCTAATAGTGGGGAAACTATGCCATAATTTTTGAAAGTGTAGTGCAGCGGAAAAGATAAATAACATACAATAACGGAAGCAGTAAACCAAACACAACTGAAATGGAAAACTAAAGCAAAGCGAACCAGCATCCATATATATAAAGATGCATCATGTCACTAATTCTATGAAAGTAGCTAGAACATGATATAATTCAATACAAAACCATAAAACTCAAGTACAATGTACAACCAAACAACAAATAGAGTAAACAGAACGCAGCTGCATAGCAAGACGAATCTCGGTCCCACGCTCTCCTACTCCTCTGCTACAATCATGTATCTGTATAGGGAACCTTGCCCCTGTCAACACCTACAAAAATATAGTCTGTTTGGGCCAAAGACATGAACCAAACAGGGTGTGAGAAATAAATCCCAGTAGGCACCCACCAAAGGCCCGTTCCAAACTGTTAGTGAAAAAGTGCAACAACAGTGTGCGAAGGTAAATGCAGTAAACTAGTAAGTACTCAGAAGTAACAATAAATACCAATTTTCATTGTCATTTTAATTATTTATATCTCCTCCAAGCTTGTGCTTCGACGTGGTAGGTAAAAAATAGAAAATATTTCTAAATAGTCACGTCCTCAGATATACTACCCTTACCCTTAGGTAACAGAATCAATACCCGCAGGTGATTTCCCTCAGGCATAACGATCATTACCCTCAGGAATACATGATATTTACCTCAGGAACAAGAACCACTTCCCTCAGACATAAACAAAGTTTACCCTTAGGACAACCAAACACTTCCCTCAGGCTAAGAAACACCACCCTCAGGCTAAGTAAAACACTGCCCTCAGGCTAATAGAACACTGCCCTCAGGATAATGGAACTGGGCTAGCCCAAAGCATAATAAAAATTTATATAAAATTTCTCTCAAGAAACTGAAATGCATAAAATAATCATGGCATACCCTCAAGTATCCTGGGAAAATGGATAAACAATGGAACGCACCCCTAGGGTGGTCCTGGATCCAAGAAGTGATCCCAAACAGTAATTTTAAACTTATCATTAGATTATCTATGAAATTCTAGATATCTTTTACGAAAAGGCCTCATCCATATGACACCCGAACCATGGTCACGTAGCATAATGGTACACAATTTCAACATAATAGTTGAAATGAAAATCATACCACCTACCTCGATCGTCACTGATCGGTATATGTGAATGACGCCTCCCGAAACAAATGAGAACGGCACAAATCTGAGGTGAACATAATCTCGTTCAAACTCAAATAACATTCTCTTAGAAAATAATTGCTAAGATAGGCTCTAGGAGGAGGAAGAAATTACCTGTGCGGTTCCAAGGAGATTGACAGTGTAGGAATCGGGTTCCCGGTGTGCGGTCGGGAGATCCTCCAAGCTCCAGCCATCTCCCCTGCTTTCCTCCGGCATTCCAAGATTCCTCTATGAACAGAGGAGGATACTTCCTGTTTTAAGAAAAAAAAAACAAACTATACAGCATGTAATCTCAAGTACATGGCGTGTACTTGTCATTTTTTAGCTTTTCCTCTGACAGCTTCTTTCCACCGCGACATTGTTCATCCATCGACATGAGTACATATCGTGTATTCCTGATTACATGGCGTGTACTGTTGCTCCGCTGGCGGCTACCTCCACCTCCATACTGTTCACCTGCTGACTGATTAGACGGCGTGTAAATACAATGTACACGGTGTGTAGTCAGTTTTTACACTCTTCACTATTGACAGTCTTACACGCCCTGTGTACACATCCCACATGGCCAAAGTACATGGCGTGTACCCACAAAATTTGGGAATTTCCCCCATTTCCCCTTTTTTTTTCAAAAACACTTAAGGAGAAGGAAAAAAAGAGACCCATACCTCAAAATGAAGAACCAGTTTCTTATAAAGACAATTCATGATTCTGAGGCCTAATGACCCAAAAATTGATATTATAAAAGTAAAGAATATATTAATATTACACATGTGTAGTTTTTCTAAAAAAGTGTAATAACTCCCAAATGTAGTCTCAGATAAGAAATATGGGACCATGGTAAAATTGGAAAGATAGGGTTTACCCTAGGCACAACCAAAGGTTGGTCGACACCAAATTTCTGGTTGAGGCAGTTGATGGTGGTGCATTTAATTATAATAATTAATTAAATTTATTTATTATATTTAAAATTACCATGAAAAAATATTAATATATACACATTATTATTAAAATTATCTAGGGTTAACCGCATTAACCCTAGAATAATTGAGATGATATCTAAGAATTCATCATAGGTGAATCAAGATCATAGGATGATGTGTGATTTGATCAGGGTGGATTGAGAAGTAACTAATTCAACAAGACTTATCCTTCACTAGATAGTTCATTATTAACAAAAAATAGATATTAATCAAAGTCCATTTTTATTAAATGTTTGGACATTGATTATTTATATTCTTATAATATATGATTATTTTATACTTCACATGATCATGGTATACGATGAAAATTGTATAATTCAATTTATTATTGATTATGCAATGTTCTCACACTGGTTTCCCAATTTATATATTTTTTTTGTGAAAACTTGAACAAATATGGTTACACCATTTTTCTTGTTCTTTTATCCCACCCTTTCTTCATGTTCTTTTATTTTTGGACCTTGGCATCACAATTCGACATTTCCAGAGTGGGATTTAGCATGACCGAACCCCCAGATTGATGGTGGATGTGTTTAGGATGAATGAATCAATGTTTAGAAGATGGATCAAGATATATAGTGAGTTGAAAGTGATTATTTAAGGATATAGGATATGGAGTAGAAATTAGATCGATTGGAAGAAAATGAGGGGTATGATTGATTGTGATGCAGGATTCTTTTAGGTTGTCAAATTTTTATTATCAGCCAATGGAGTCCTGAAATCAATAGATTTTGGTGTTTTATAATGATCTCGGGTAGTCAAATGGTGGAAATAATAGTAAAGAAATCAGATATGGATATTTGTAAAAAACAATCTATTTGGACAATGAAAAACTAGACTACACTATGTGTAGTTTGGAAGAAAACTTTTCATTTAGTATCCTTCATGAAGATATAGTGGTTTGAGAACAGATAAGTATCACAAGTCATGTGGACAGACCCATACACCATGTAACCCTCCCCAGGTGGCCAAGTCATGTTCCAACTGAAAAACTCCAAGGACCCGATGCAGACGGGAATGCCTTGCACTCTGGGAGTACATGGTAATGGTCAAGAACCCATGGATGACCAGATACAGAACCAGGTACACAGGCACAACCTAAAGTACATGGGCATGACCAGTTGTACACGAGTAGGCCCTAAGTAGCCAAGACATGACATGTTCTACCTATTAATACTATGTGCAATGGATTTGATTCTATGTTGTATCTAGATGAAAATACAACTATGAAATGAGGATGGGACACATTCCATGTATATCCCATTCACAATTTTTATTCACTCAATTAAATTATTTCTCTCATATGTCCTTCATTTGGAATCAAATTTTATCTTGTGAGTAACCTATCTCGAGTAGTTTTCTACTTAGAACGTGATGGTGGATTTTGTTTTGGAATATAATATATGATTCTAGGTGTTATTATCATGACACTTATTTAGGTTATTCATGAATTTGGAATTGATCAGGTTAGGATCATTAGAGTGACACTGAGGTTGGAACTCCTCTATCACACTAGGGTCCGACCCATATACAATTTATTGATAGAGATGGTACTCCCCTACACTGGTTTTGACTCCTCTTTCTATAGAGTATTACTCCCCCATATTCAAGATCATAATGTATGTAGGTTCTCTATGATAGTTCTTTCTCCCTTGCCTATATAGCATAATATCGGGGAGAGGGCCCCTCCATGTGATTTTTGGTGAGGTTTCATTTGATGGTGGGCATTAGTGATAGACATTTGAAGTTGTATAAATATTCATTGAATTTTTCTAGTTTATGAGATGGGCATCCCCTTTCTCTCTTGCCTTGGTTTCTTTATGACCATATATATATATATATATATATATATGGTTGTTGGATTTTGTTTCCCTCTTTCTTTTGGTTGATCTATATTTATATTGTATTCTCTATCGCTCCCTATTCAATTTTTCTAAAATCCTATTGGGTATGTATATACTCACCCTTGTATGAGTTTTTCCAACATGTTTCATATCTTATAAAGATGATGGATATATAAATGGCGACTTTGGTGGTGCATAGTGATACCAGGTTTCATTGAAAGGGTATAGTGGTCGGGCTTGGAGATTAGGAGTCGAGCTCCCTCACTATTATTTGATTCTAGTTGTTGTCAGGTGGGGACTTAATTCATGGATGGGGATGTATTTTTATCCTTTAAACTTTAGTTTTATTCTATCATACCCTGATGTATTTCATAGAGGTTATTACATTCATGGTTTACTCTGAATTTTATTATCTTTTTATTTTTCATTTTCACTATTTCATGGAGACAAATTTGTGTGTGCATACATGTACAATAGGAAAATGCCTCCAATTTTATATTATTCCCTCTTGGATCTTATCTCCATACCCAATCCTATTAGAGGTGGTCTTAGTTTTATGGCCGCTCGACCTTCCATCAGAAAGGTGTGCCCCAGTGGGTTGGGTTGTAAAAAATTGTTATTAGATTAGTTAATTCCTTAGGATGGTTTTTGGAGTTATCCGCTTATAAGTAATTTGTTTGAATTTCGGGAAGTAATGTAAAAGTGTCTCGAGGGTTTCTTTTAGGCTATAGAACCTAGTTCTTGTGTGGAAACCAACCTATCCATTCACCTAAATTACAACTTGTCAACATAGAAAACTGATACATCGATTCTAGAGAACAATGGTACATGAATCATATAGGATTGATTCCATTGAATATTCTTCTTGAGTAATCTCCCCATATATATATTCTCATCTAACCATGATATGTATTGAGAACCTTCTAGATTCCTCAATGAAGAAATCTAGATAGTTTATCGATTAAGGATTGTAATGATGACCTAATGAGTGGTGAGGTCTTGGTTCATGGGCCATCCTATCAGGTTTTTTCTACAAGAGGGTTGGGAGCAGCACCCCTTCCTATCAATAAGAAGTTAGTACTGGAAGTTCAGATTGAGGATTCTTGTATTATTATCACACTCCATGAGTTCAAACATTAGAAATGACAAAGGTTCCACGGTGAGCATGATCTCCAAGTAGTGGATGTTTGGCTTGAGTCAGTGATATGACTTTTTAGAATGGTTTAGAGCATGACCAATATGATGGTTGCACTGGTAGTAAGTCTTTTCCATGGAGAAGTTGGGGGTTAGTGGATTCTGGTGACACAGAACCATGACAAGATGACACTTTCATGGTTAGATTCTATTAATTGTTTTGTAAGGAGTATTAACCTTCATGCTTGTTCTTAGTTTGGATATAAGAACATATTTAGTTGTAGAAGGGTGACAAGCATATTTTAGAGTACGTTTCAAGGTTTAGTAACATCCCACGAGACTCCCATGATGTGATTTTTTACAAGTTTTTCCAAGTGAGGAAGTTTGAGATGGTTCACTAAAAAGGATTTTTTTCCAGAGTGGTCTCATTTTTCTTACCCACTTATGCTGGCATTCTAGAGCATGATTTGGTGATAAAGAACATAATAGTAGAGAGACACATGGTAGTTGGAGCCAGCAGTGGACATCACGTGGCTAAAATTTATATAGCATCTAGTAGACATCAAACATTGAGGTCTCGGTAGAGGAGTCATACACTTGATCAAACTCAGACACATGGTTCTGTATCTCAAGGATAGGTCACTTTGATAATGATTTCATAACAATTTTTTCTAAAAATGACATCAAAATAGTGGATAAACCCCCACAGAAGAGATAACATCACGATCATGGATCTCCCAGATGTGGAAAAGGAAACCCTCAGGGAGGATGTGCTGGAAGAGGAGTAGGATCCTCTCTAGAGGGAGGGGAAGTTAGTGGAGGATGATTCTATGATATCTTACCACCACCAAAACTAGGTGTCCCATGTTAAGCTTAGGGAGTTGGTGGTCGGGGATGCAACAATTGTAGGACATAGAGGGTTATGACCAGGCTGCACATGAGATTTTCTAAGTTATGATCTGTTTTTTCTACATTTAACTCAGTACTAGTAGAATCATGTTCAAGTCATTCATTCATATCCTAAATTTGTAAGATCTAGATATTCTAGTAGATACTTTATCCCAATAGTTATATCTAGAGGTTCTTATAGGGATGGATTCTATAAATCACATATTTTTATGTAGTGAGAGTTATCCCTTAGTGGAGAGAGTTTCAAGTTGGACCTCATTTTTGTCATGATAAATATTTATGGCATCATCTTGGGTATGGGATGATTCTGGGATGTCTAGGACCATATTGACTATCATCATGGACATTTCAGATGAATACAGACAAATGAGTTGATATTCCCTTATGTTTATGAGAGAGATCTCATGACGAAGTGAGTCAGTTTTGCAGGAAATAAGTTTCAACCCATCACCCATCAGTTATAGAGTTTTCCCTTGGTGGATTAGGCTCGTCAGACATCTATATTCTTTTGGTAGTGGGGGAAAATATGAAAAATTTAACTATGGATGTTTTGGGACTACATCCATAGTGAATGATAGTCTTTTAAATCAACTTACACCATGGACTATGCCAATATCCTTCATAATATATCCGATGGACCCTATTTAACTCTGGGAGTTGAGGGTATAGTTGTAGGACCTTAAATAGAAGGGATTAATTAGACCCAGTGTTTCCCCATGGGAATATTTAGTGTTGTTTGTGAAAAAGGTAGATTGAATATTGAGGCTCTGTGTTGATTATTATCCTTTTAACCATGTCTTGAAAAAGAAAAACTATGCCTTATAAAGTATTATTTACATCTTTGACTGGTTGTGAGGAACAAGTTGGTTATTAATGAATGATCATAGGATTGGATACCACTAGTTGATGGTTCTCAAGGTTGACATTCCATATATGACATTCCAATGTTACTATAGACATTATGAGTTTCTAGTGATTCATTTTACTATGATGTATTCCCCTGTAATGCTTATGGCTAAGATGAACTAGATCTTCAAGCCATACTTGGACTGCTATGTAGTTGTCTTCATTGATGACATTTTCATATACTCTATGTAATAGGAGGATCATAAAGAGTATTTGAGGATGGTTCTAGACTTACTCTAGGAGAACTAACTTTATGGAAATCTCTCCAAGTGCATATTTTAGAACCACGAGGTTTACTTTATTAGAAATGTCATATCATATCAGGGATTAGATATGGACCTGATGACTATTGATACAACAATTTATTAGGATCTATCTAAGAGTGTGTCCAAGGTGTAGATTATTTTTTCTCTTTATGGGGTACTATAGGATGTTTGTATAGTAAATTTCTATAGTAACAACCCTGTTTACCACCTAGATGTTTAAAAAGTTATCAATTTACTGGGACTAAGAATTTTATGAGATCCTAAGAGGAGTGGAGGCTGAGGATGTCTAGTAAACTTGTGTTTAGACTATCATAGGAGGTCATGTAGTATGTAGTGTTTTGTGATGCCTCTGAATCTAGGCTCTACTGCATGTTGATGCAGAGGCAAGTAGTGATCAGATATTTTTAAAGGAATTTTAGACTTTATAAGAATAACTATGCTACTCATAAAATGGAGTTAGAAATGGATGTTTCTCCTATTAATATGTGAAAGAACTATCTTTTTGGATATCACATTGTTATATACTTAAACCACAAGAGTTATAGGTATATCTTCAGACATAAATATATGAACCTGATACAAAGGAATTTTAGGAGTTCCTACGGGAAAATAAATTCTAGATAGTATATACTCAAAATAAGGGTAATGTGGTGTCCGATTACCTTATCAGGAAGTATTGTTCTCACTTGGAGGAGGAGGTATCTAAGCTATTAGTTTATTCTTATTTGAACCTGGTGGAGAATAGGGGCACAAATATTTTTTAATAGATGGTGTTGACTCCTTATCTTCTATAGCATGTGATAGAGTTTTAGTTAGGATAATAAAAAATGATGTTCTTCATGAATATATATCTTCTTGGGACTCACTAGATCAATTCTCTGAAGGAGTGGGGCACATTAACCTTTTCTGGGGATGGATGGTAGTTCCGATCATGATGTGAGAGGTGTTTATGAGATAATACCACAATTCTCTATTGGATGTACATATCTTAGTGGTAAATATGTAAAAGGATATCATATGGATGTTTTTCTAGGATAAAATGAGGTTTACATTTTTCAAGTTCATCTCTCGGTGTCTCACGTGTCAGCAGGTAAAATATGAGCATAATATTCTAATGGGTTTGACGAATCCTATTGAGATTTGGGATTGGAGATGTGAAAAAATATCCATATAATTTTTGAAAAGTAATCCGTGGATAGCACAAGGTCATGATGAAATCTGAGGGATAGTTTCCCAACTTACCATGTCAGCTCACTTACATGATTTCATGGAGCATAATTTTGTGGAGAGTTTGGAGAATTTCTATGTGATAGAGATCATGAGACTCCATGGGGAACCCTTGACGATTTTATCTGACTGTGATGAATGCTTTACATAAAAGTTGTGCAGAGGACTGTTGGAGGA
This sequence comes from Viscum album, assembly GCA_963277665.1. Lineage (NCBI taxonomy): Eukaryota > Viridiplantae > Streptophyta > Magnoliopsida > Santalales > Viscaceae > Viscum > Viscum album. Next base: position 1,490,254,214 of record OY728162.1, on the reverse strand, counting down.
ATTCAGGGCTCAGTTGAGGATGAGTGTAGTGCTTCATCTCAAGAGGGATGGGTAGTCTAAGAAGGTTATACAGGTGTTGGAGGATGTGTTTATGGTTAACATATTGGACTTAGCTCATAATTGGTAAGATCTATTTCCATTGGTAGTATTTTCTTATAATAACATTAATCAATAAACTATTAGCATAAAAACTTTTAAATCCATATGTGGGAGACCCTACAGATAACCCTTATGGTTCTCTAAGACTGGAAAGACTTATCTAGTTAGGCCATAGATGGTTTAGGTGAAGATAAATAAAGTTTAAGTTATTTGTAAGAGTATGAGGACAACCCAGAGTTGATATAAATATTATGAAAATTGACACTATAGTCTGTTGGTGTTTGAGTAGGGAGACCATAATTTACAATGTTTATCCTAGTGATTAGGATTTCCAAGGTTTTTCTTTGGGGGAAAGTTATACCTGAGTTTCATCGGTCCATTTGAGATCTTGTGGAGGCTTAGAGAGGTTTCATACCATCTAGATTTTCCCCCATAGTTGGACAATGTGCATCAAATCTTTCATGACATATTTGAGGAGATATATGTATGATACTTCACAAATTATTGACTAGGGAGAGATGGAAATCAATGATGGAGCCACCTACCTAGTATACCTTGTGGTGATCAAGGATCGGTAGGAGAGGATCCCATGAGGATAGACCATCCCATTAGTTTGGGTGTTTTGGCTACACAAGTGCAAGCAAGAGAGCCCCTAGGAGGGAGAAAGATTTATGTTGGATTATTTTTTTCACCTTTTTATTTATATTTTTAGGTAGAAAATCCTTAAAAGAGGATAGAATTTAGTAAATTAGTTTTTTCCATTAAAGACTATAACGAACCGAATCTAGAGCCACTCAACTGGTACCCCATACCTGGTTCACCACATGAACTCAAGCACATTTCCCTAAATTCCAGAGGATGCCGACTAGAAGCAAGGGCCTTGGTGAGTCATTGGAGAAACTATACCCTCATTTGGTAAGGTATAAAAAGAAAATGAAATAAAAATCAATAGCGGAAGCAGTAAACATCATACAATAACTGAAACTAAATAGTGGAAGCAATGTAAAATATAATAATGATGAAAATGATGCACCAGGTACAAGTATCTAAGGAAAGTAGCAAACACAACAACACGCTGAAATACAACTGAGAACAAAGTACTAAAAGTAAACAACAACTCTAGTAGAATCGCAAGCCTATGCTCGATCCTATTCTCTAGAGCTCCAACTTGAAATCATGCACCTGAAGTAGAAGGGCCACGATCCCTATCCACACCTGCAACCGTATAACCTGTTTGGGCCGAAAAGTAGGACCCAAATAGGGTGTGAGACTAATCCTAGTAGGCAATCACCACAAGATCTGTGCCCTACTGTAAGTGAGCAATGTAGAAAAAGTAAATGAAATAAATGTAGTAGTGAAACATGAGTACACAAAGTAAACAATCCTACAAATCCCCATTCACATTTATTTAGTAAATTAATTCAGTCATTTAATTATCACCCAAGGAATCTCGTAACAACTCTATATTCCAAAATCATAGCGAGTAACACAACAGGTATCTCAGCAGACTACCTAAACTACAAGAAGTACAAAACACAAGCTTGTTTTTTGTCTTTGTGGACACATCACAACCAACCAAAAAATTCACACTGACTCTATGGGTGGATCCAACTAGAAGACCCCTATAGTTAAGTAATCATACAAAGGCACATATACTCTGGGAAGCACTCACCGTCAATTACCCTGCGGTCTTGCAACCAAAGGTATAAAATATCTAAGGAAGAACTTACTTATAATTCCCCCTATAGTCTCAATACATAACTAAGGACACTATGAGGAAGCACAAATTCCAATTCCCATAGGTCCTGCGAATGATACTAATTTATATCAAACTCTCTAGGGAAGCCCAGAATCATCAATTCTCTCTTTAGTCAACCGCACCAGGTTCACACAGCCCTGAGTAGTATAGTCGTGCATAATCGACTATTAATAGCCCTAAGTAATTTCAAAAACTACTTGGATAATAGTTACAATGCATAAAAAGCATATAAACATCAGGCAATACATGCAATCAACTATAACAAGCAACTAGCAACTGCAATAGGGTTTGCCTAGCAACTGTGCCAAATGGTGATAAACATCCAAACAAGGATAAAACCCATGGGTGACTTTAAAACATGCTAAAATGCAATCATTAATCATCTAATAACCTCAAGCATACATGAAATCTAAAGAAGACAATAATACAGGTTCAAAACCCTAACCCGAGATACCCGATACGTGGGAATTCAGCACTTTTTGCACAAAAACTCAATGACATTCAACATAAGGAAAAAACCACCTACCTTGATCCTAGAAGATCGATATACTTGAACCTCGGCCCATGAATCAGCCTAGAATGGAGTAGATCTACAAAAATGTCAAAAATGTTCAACCTCAGATAACTCTCATAAGAGAAAGAATCAGGAAACACGGCCAAAGAAGAACCAGGAACTCACCGCTGCGATTCTATTGCAGCCAACGACGTTCGATTCGGACAGCAGGTGATAAATCATTGGCTCGGAGAAGATCAGCGGTCGTACCCTCACTCTTGGTCGAAGAAGCTGGAGAAGAAGACATATTCAGGGTTAATTCATGACCCCGATCTGTTTAATGAAAAAAAAGAAAGTACACGGTGTGTACTTTTAGAGTACACGACGTGTAATAGGATTTTCCATACACCACATTAAGTGGCCTCCACATCACCCCTATACACTGTGTGTGTGGCCTGGACACGGCCAGCACACGACCTTGCGCGACAACAAAGTACATGACATGTACTTGGAAAATTGACAGATTCTCCTCTTTTTCCCAAAAATGACAGGAAAAGGAAAACATACTTGAAAAGAAGGCCTGTGTTCTTACAAAAATCCCCCCTTAAAGAAATTCGTCCCTGAATTTCCCTAACAGGTTGGTGATGAAGAAACATTGAACACCTCTGGCCACTGTGATCACATATCATCCTCCCTCTCCCAAATCTCATCCTGTACACGGACGTGCTGCCATGACACCCGTACCAGAGGAATAGACTGACCACAGAGTACCTTTGAAATATGATCAAAAATCATGATAGGATTCTCCTAGAATGATGCATCCTTCTCCAGCTCAACCTCCTCGGGCTGAAAAACATGAGACAAGTCTGAGAAATAGCATCGAAGCTAAGAAACATGGAATACATCGTGCATAGCCTGGTACCTCTGAGGTAACTGCAACCTATAAGCAAACAGCCCGACTCTCTCTAAGACCTCAAATGAACCGACGTATCTCAATGAAAGCTTACCCTATCTCCTGATCCTCTTGTGTCCCATCCTCGGGGTAACACGTAGGAAAACCTGATCTCTGACCTTAAACACTAAAGGTCATCTCCGCTGATCAGCATAAGATTTCTGCCGAGACTGTGCAGTATCCATCCTCTTCTGAATCAACACCACCTGTTCTGTGGTCTCCTGAACAAGACGAGGTCCCATCATACCTTCCTCTCTTGCCTCCAGCCAACACAAGGGTTATCGGCACGCCCTACCATACAAATCCTCGTAAGGTTTCATCTAAATAGTTGCTTGAAAACTATTATTGTATGAAAACTACACTAGAGGTATTTTTCTCTCCCAAGAACCTCCAAAATCCAGAACGCAGGCTCATAGCATGTCCTATAGCACCTTAATCATGTGCTCTGACTGGCTAACTGTCTGGGGATGGTAAGATGTACTCAGAAGTACCTGTGTACCCAAAACCCTCTATATCCCTTGCTAGAAATGCGACGTAAAGCGGGCGTCCCTATTTGAAATGATAGTACTTGGAACCCCATGCAAGCGTAAAATCTCACAGATGTCCAATCGTAAAAGCTCATAAACACTGAAGGTCTCCTTAACCGGAAAAAAGTGAGCAACCTTTGTGAGTCTGTCAATGACAACCCATACCGTGTTATTCCCTCAAGACGATCTCAGTAACCCTATCACGAAGTCTATCGCAACATCATTCCACTTCCACTCAGGAATGTGTAGCTGCTGTAAAAGCCTTTCTGGTCGCTGGTGCTCCACCTTCACCTGCTGATAGGTGGAACATATCAAGACATAACCAAAAACATCTCTCTTCATACCTGGCCACCAATACTGGTGGTGTATATCACGATACATCTTGGTGATGCCAGGATGAACTGCCCAAATTGAGTAATGAAGGTCTCGTATCAGCTCCTCGCATATATATTCTGGCACCCATACGTGTCCCCAGAAACACAAGATCTCATCCTCTCCTATGATCCATCCGAGAAGAGGGTACTCTCCTGACACGCTTTCTCTTAGGACTAGGACTTCAGAATCTGATAGATTCCTCATTCGAACTCGATCAAGATGGGTAGATATAACATATACATATGAAAGAAAGGTCTGACCCTATCTGTCGTGCACATCCAAATGCATTTTAGAAAATAGAGCCATAAGCTTCCACTCGCTGCTGGCCTTCTGTACTGCCTGTATCTATGTCCTCCTGATCAGCATGTCTGCCACAGCGTTGCCCTTCCCAGGTGTATAGTAAAGCTTGAAATCGAAAGACTGTAGGTACTCAACCCACCTCCACTATCTCAGATTCAAGTCACGCTGCATGAAGATATACCCGAGTCTCTTGTGGTTAGTATATTCCACAAAATGCTCTCCCAGAAGATAATGTCTCCAACAACGCAAATAATGAACAACTGTAGCCAACTCCAGGTCATGCGTAGGATAGTTCCTCTCATGTGGCCGCAACTGCAAAGATTCGTACACAACAACATGATCCTCCTACAAAAGCACTGATCTGAGCCCGATGCCAGACGCATCACAGAAAATTGTATAACTCCTACCCGGCTCCGACAAAACTAGAATCGGTGCTGATGTCAATCTCCCCTTCAGCTCCTGAAAGGCTGAATCACATGCTTCTGACCAAACATACTTCACCCCCTTCTTAGTCAAGCCCATAAAAGGTGCTTCTAAGCATGAGAAGTCTTGTATAAATCGGCTGTAGTAACCATCCAACCCTAATAAACTTCGTACCTCGAAGACATTCTTCGACTTCTCCCAGGTAACTACTGCTCTCACCTTCTCTGTGTCTACTAATACTCCTGTATCTGAGAAGACGTGACCCAGGAAGTGAATATAATCCATCCAAAAGTGTCACTTTGATAGATTAGCATATAACTGATGCTCCCTCAGTGTACTCAAAATGATCTCAAGATGGGTAGCATGGCCGTGTTGAGTATGAGAGTACACCAAGATATCATCCATGAAAACCACTAAGAAAGAATCCAAGTAAGGATGGAAAACTCTGTTCATCATCTCCATGAAAACTGCTGGCACATTCGTGAGACCGAACGACATAACCAAATACTCATACAGACCATACCCATTCCAAAAGGTTGTAAGAGGTATATCAGATGGCCTGACATGCAACAGGTGGTAGCTGGATCTCTAGTCGATCTTCGAGAATACTCTAGCTTCTCAAAGCTGATCAAAGAGATCATATATCTGCATTATTGGATATCGGTTCTTAACCGTCAACTGGTTTAGCTTCCGATAGTCCACCCAAAGCTGTAAAGTAACATCCACCTTCTATGAAAACAGAAAGGGTGAACCCTAAGGAGAAGTACTGGGTCAAATAAAACCCTTTGTCTGCAGCTACTCCAACTACTTATTGATCTCCTTAAACTCAGGTGTAGCCATAATATAAGGAGGAATGGACACCAGTGCCTCTCCAAGACCAAGATTAATAGAAAAGTCCACCTCAAGATTTGGAGGAAAACCTGAAAAGTCTTCTAGAATGACATCTGGAAAGCGACTAACCACTAAAGGAAAATCTATCTGAGAAGTCCCCTGGTCATCCAGATATAAGCTAGAAATCTGGGCCATAACACTACCCAACCCATGATGCTATGGTCTAGCTCTGCTCGCCTGGACAACCCATTCTCCCTTGTGAAGAAAATATCTGCCCTCTGGTGATGTGAAACTCACCCTACGACGATAGTAATCGACAAAGGCCTAGAAGGGAACTAACCAGTCCATCCTGAGAATGATATCATAGCATGTCATCTCCAAAACATAGAGACTCCATGAAAACTGACACCCACCAACCTAAGGGGAAGTCTAATCACTGACTTACACTAGCAGTTCTAATTCCCAAAGGAGTGTCTAGCGTCATCATATCCTCAGAAGTATAAACAACAAGTCTAAGGATTTCCACTGTATGCACAGAAATAAAGCTATGAGAATCTCCTACATAGAAAAGTGTAGAGGATAAAAATAAGGCTACTAAAATTGTACCTCGAACTCTAGAAGGTCCAGGATACTGCTCTTGATGAATTTTCTCTAACGCAAAAGTCTGGCCTGCACCGCGGCCCTATGTAGCAGCCTGAGTTCTCTGAGCTGACCCTCCCTGAGACTGACCACTACGTCAAAAGCCTCTACCCTAGCCTAAACGACTTGAATAACTCCAACCCCCAGTCTGCTGCGGAACTGGTAATCTTGATTCTATGTGAGGAGTCGAAACTGATCCTCCTTCACAAGCCGCTGGAAGAAGAACCTTGCAGAAACGCTGTAGATAACCCATCTTGCTACAAGATCGGCACTCTATTGGGTCTCTCAGGCACTAAGGATTATTATGACCATTTTTTCCACACTAATATCACACCACCTGGTTTCTAGAAGGAAGATCTCGTCTACCAAAAGGAATACCTCACTTCCTCGAGTCACCTCATGTAGACTCTCGGTGGTGCTTCCTGCTGTCAACCTGAAAAGAATCTGCCCTAGAAGCTGAACCACCCTGGTACACAGCTCCAGTATGCCTTAGGTTTCTCTCCATGATAAGCGCCTGGTTGACTATCAGAGTAATAAAATTCAACTGAAAGATGTTCACCTGTGATCTGATGTCCAGCCTAAGGACTTCCTCAAACTTCCTCGCTAAAAACAGCTCTTTATTCCCTAGAACAGGAGTGAAACATCGTAACTCTCTGAAGTGAGAGGAATACTCCATAACTATGAGAGTACCCTGCTACAGGTTCATGAACTATCTGGCTCTATCAGCCCTCAGTGTCGCTGGGTATAATTTGTCATATAACGTACGCTGAAACTCGTCCCAAGCCATAGCCTGTTGGTGCCCTACCTACAAAACCACATCCCACCATCTCTTGGGGGAATCTCACAGCATATAAGTTGCCAGCTTTACTCTCCTCTCTGGAGGCGTCTCCAGGTACTCAAAGATGGATAGTGTGGCTTCTAGCCATAACTATGTAGCCTGCATTCCTCCATCCCTTGTGAACGTGGGATGATGCTGCTTCTGAAAAACCTGTGTCAGGTTTTCCATAGACAGGGAAGGATGCTGGGCTCCCTGGAAGGTCTGCATGAATCTAATGAAACCCTCTCTGAACTGAGCATCGACACCAGTTTCTGGAATCACTTTAGGTTCCATATGTGGAATGATAGGAAAAACTACTGGTAGTCCCTGATCTGCCGTATCAGGCATACGGTCACTGCCTGGTTCCTGACGTGCAACAGGAGGATGGCTTGGTGCCATGATTCTGCAAGATCACAAGCACAAATTTATTAAAAACGAACACAGTTGAAACCTAAGAGAGTAAAATGGAACAATAGAGATAACTCTAATGTTTGGGGAAAACATGACTACACAACTTGTTTCCTGAAATTTTACCCTGGGCATGTACCTTGGCCATACATGGCTGTGTAAACCACCCGGCTACACGGTGTCTTCTCAAACTACACGGTGTGTACTAACCCCTTTCCCCCTGCCTGATCACTTATACACAGCTAGGAACACGACCTGTCCCAGCAAGAAACTACACGGCGTGTTTTTCCACCACACAACATGTCCTTTTGATTTTTCCCATGTCCGTGTCGTTATCCACACAGACTAGTACACGGACCACTACTACAGAACGTGTGAACTAGTACACGACATGTTCCTACAAAAAATTTCACAACCCCGAGTCCCTTCCCACCCAGTCAGTGACATGGTTAAAAACTACACAGTGTGTATTCATGAAGTACATGCTGTGTAGTCTGGGTTTTTCCAGACAGTAGCCTCAGAACTGCACCAGAGCCTAGAAAACATAGAGAAACAGCATTAAGGTGCCAAATTCTGATCTGTGGGGGCCCATACTACCTGTGAATCAAATCTTGGAATTATAATCATGCATATAACAAGTAAACAGTATAACGAATCACGATCCACCAAATTCCGATCCTCAAGGGCCCATAACACCTCTAAGACCGAAGTTTGGTATGCATGATAAAGAAGCTCTAAACAATGATACCCTATCAATATAGTAGGTATTCTATCACAACAGCTATCAAAACAACATGCATTGTCTATTACGATTTCTATCACAACAACATTCAATTTATAATGAAATATAGATGGCATGACAAAATGCATGACATGTGATCTCCTAAAAAGTGCCTATATGATGCATGAGATGGAATACCCTCATCTCATCAGGTTGCAACAAAATAGAACCACAATCATATAAATAGTAATAGCACAAAACAAGTGCATCACGCAATGGTGAAATCAAGTAAACTGTAACATTTTAAAAACTCAAAAATTGAAATATTCGAGGTAACTTGGCTTTTTCCCTATACATGAGGTCTAGAATCCCAGGAACAACTATTTACCATTTACCTATTCCATAATATCCCTATCTATTGTCGCTAAATAGTAAGTCAATAGAAAAGAAAAGAAAATAACCTCCTATGATACCACTTTGTAACCACCTGAATCCGGAGCCACTCAACTGGTTCCCTATACCCGGTTTTCCATATGACCCCAAGCGCGTTTCCTCAAATACCAAAGGCTGCCGAGTAGAAGTTAGGGACTTGGTGAGTCATTGGGGAAACTATGCCATCATTTGATAAGGTATACAAATAAAAGGAAATAACAATCAATAGTAGAAGTAGTAAACAACAAACAATAACTGAAATTAAACACTGAAAGCAATGTATAATATAATAATGATGAAAATGATACAGCAGGTACAAGTATCTAAGGAAAGCAGAAAGCACAACAACGTGCTGAAATACAACTAAGAACAAAGTACTAAAAGTAAATAGTAACTCTAGCAGCATCGCAAGCCTAGGCTCAGTCCTATGCTCTCCAGCTCCAACTAGAAATCATGTACTTGAAGTATAAGGGCCACAATACCTATCCACACCTACAACCATATAACCTGTTTGGGATGAAAAGAAGGACCCAAATAGGGTGTGAGACTAATACCAGTAGGCAATCACCACAAGATCTGTTCCCTACTATCACTGAGCAATGTAACAAAAGTAAAGGAAATAAATGCAGCAGAGAAACCAGAGTACACTAAGTAAACAATCCTATAAATCTCCATTCACATTTATTTATTAATTTAGTTTAGTCATTTAATTATCACCCAAGGAATATAGCAACAACTGTATATTACCAAAGCATAGTAAGTAACACAATAGGTTTCTCATCAGACTACCTAAACTACAAGAGTACAAAACACAAGCTTGTTCTTTGGATTGGTGGACTCGTCACAACCAACCAAACAATTCACAATGACTCTCTAGGTGGCTCAAACTAGAAGACACCAATAGTCAAGTAATCATATAATGGCACAAACAATCTGGAAAGCACTCACCGTCAATTCCCCTATGGTCTTGCAACGAAAGATATAGACTCTCTAAGGAAGCACTTATGTATAATTCCCCCTATAGTCTCGATACATAACTAAGGACACTTTGAGGAAATGCAAAGTCCAATACCCATAGGTCCTGAGAACGATACTAATTTATAACAGACTCTCTAGGGAATCCTTGAATCGTCAATTCCCTCTTTAGTCTACCGCACCAGGTTCACACAGCCCTGAGCAGTCTAGTCAAGCGTAATCGATTGTTAGCAGCCCTAAGTAAGTTCAAAAACTACTTGGCTAATAGCTACAATGCATAAAAAGCATATAAACAGCACGCAATACATTCAATCAATTATAACAAGGAATTAGCAATTGCAATAGGGTTTTCCTTTCAGGCAACTATTCCAAACAGCGATAAATAGACAAACAAGGATAACACCCATGGGGTGATCCTAAAACATGAAAAAAGCAATCATTAATCATCTAATAACCTAAATCATACAATCAATCTAAGGCAGACAATAATACAGGTTCAAAACCCTAACCCGAGATACCCGATACGTGGGAATCCAACACTTTTTACACAAAAACTCAAAGACATTCAACGTAAGGAAACAAACCACCTACCTCAATCCTAGAAGATCAATATACTTGAACCTTGTCCCGTGAATCTACCTATAATGGAGTAGATCTATAAAAACATCTAAAACGTTTAACCTAAGATAAATTTCATAAGAGAAAGAATCAGGAAACGCTGCCAAAGTGGAACCAAGAACTCACCACTGTGAGTATATTGCAATCAACGACATTCAATTCAGACAACATGTGTTGGATCAGTGGCTCGAAGAAGATCTGTGGCCGTACCCTCGCTCTTGGTTGAAGAAGCTGGATAAGAAGACGTATTCGGCGTTAAGTCGTTACCCCATTCCGTTTTATGAAAAAAAGAAAGAACACGGTGTGTACTTTTAGAGTACACGGTGTGTACTAGGATTTTCCATACACCGAATTAAGCGGCCTCCACATCACCCCTACACACCCTGTGTATGGCCCGAACACAGCCAATACATAGCCTTGCACGCCAACAAAGTACACGACATGTACTTGGAAAATTTCCAGATTCTCCTCTTTTTCCCAAAAATTACCAGAAAAGGAAAACATACCTGAAAAGAAGGTCCGGGTTCTTACAAAGACATTGAAATATATTAAAAAATATTTAAGAAGTCATATTCTATAAGATAATGTGATTCTGAGACCTAGTGATCTTAAAATTTATATTATAAAAATATAAAATAGATTTATATCATGTGTACAAAGTTTTCTTAAAGAGGTGTAATAAACTGAAATGCAGTCCTGGGTTGAAAAAATGAGACCAATGAATAGTCAATAATGCAGGGTTTACCCTAAGCACGACCTATGGTTGGTCAGTTTCAGACATCCAGTTGAGATAGTCAATGGATGTGGATTCAATTAATATATATATATATATATATAAATACAAGTGACCTAAATCCCTCTCTATATACCTCATTATAACAATTATCTATGGTTAGACACATAAACATTGTGAGATTCGAGATTTGATTTTAGAATTCTTCATTGTTTAATCAAGATCGGAGGATGATAGTTGATCTGATTTAGGTGGATTAAGAGGAAATGAATGCAGTAGGATTTATCCTCCACTAGCATACATGTTATTTAACAAATACCCCAATCATTGTAGGACTCATCAATTGGGTATTTTCACCCATTTGATTAAAAAAATGATCATTGATTATTTAACTACATTTGATATGTGATTATTTCATCCTCCACATGATCATGATATATGAAATAATTTTTTTAACTCAATTCATTCTTTAGTATCCTTGATATCATTCTAATTTCCCCATTTGCATAATCATTGGCCATGGAATCATGGGAAACGTTGGTTAAAACATTTTTTGTGCTTTTCTCTACGTGTTATTCATATTCTTAAACATTAGACTATGGGGTCATGGTTTGATATTTCTATGGTGGGTTCATGTGCAATCAAACCCCTAGATTCATGGTGGCTGTTCATATAATGAGAAAATCAGTGTTTTCAGATGGATTAGGATAGATCATAAATTACATACGATGCTTCATTGATCCAGGATATGAAGCAGCAATGAGATCAAAAATAAGGTGGTGACAGGCATGATCAAAATTGACATGGGATTAATTTTGGTTACATGATTCTTATTTCTAGATAATGGAGGCTAGGAATTGATGGATGGAGGTGTTTTCTATTGATATCGGGTGGTCAAATGGTAGAAATCACACTAGCGGTGGAAGATCTAGTGATGCATGAAAACGAGACTATTTTTCTTGTGAAAACCCAACTACAAAGCATGTAGTTTGTAAAAACACATGTTGTATAGTATACCTTGTGTGGTGATAGGGTTTAAGGTGAAGATAAGGATCACACACCATGAGGCTAGACCCACACACTCTGTGATCCTCCTCAGGTGGTCAATATATGTGCTAGATGGAAGACACCTAGGACCTCATGTAGTTAGAAATATAATATACTCTAAGAGTACATGAGTACATGTTGGTACCTAACTACAAACATGTATATAGGCATGGACTGAAGTACACTAGAACAACTAGATATACATGGGCATGCGTTGAGCTTTTGAGACATGTTGTGTGCCACTTTTACGCACCTTGTATGAGGAAATGGATTCTATGAAATGTCCAAAGGAGAACACAAATACAAAACTATGTGGGGCGACAAAACATGTGGACACAATACACACTGTGTATTCCCTATAGAAAACTCTTCCTCTCTTATCTCTTTCATTTCGACTCATATGTTTTTTTACTGGTAGCTTATCCTAAGAAGTTTTTGTCCTAGAATGTTAGGATGGCCTTTATTTTTTCATATGCGATATAATATGAAGTTTTCCAAGAATGACGCTTCTTTAGGTTATGATTGATGATGGAAGATATAATGGTGGGATCATTGGAGTATTTTTGAAGTTAGAACTCCTCTATATCACCAGGTCATCGGTCCCCCATATTGTATTCCCATACATTGGGTGTTAGTAATCTATATATGGGGTGGTACTCCCTCATATTTACACTCAAGCAGTGTGTGGGTTATCTATGGGAATTTTAGCATCCTTGGATATCAAGAACAATAGTTAGGAGTAGGCCCCTCCACATGGTTTATTGTGAAGTTGTGTTTGATATTCTGCATCAATGGTGTATTTTTTGATCTCTAGGTAGATTTATCAACATTGGATAGACTTTTATATGGATATCCCTTTTCCCTATAATCTATGATTATTTGTGATCATATATATATATATATATATTTGTGTTTATGTGTGTGTTAGTTTTCATATCTCTCTTACTTTGGGTTGATTTGAACTTATTTTATATTCTCTATCACCCCCTCATTGGTTTTTAGGGTTTCATAATAGTTATGTATATACTTTCCCAATATTGTGCTTTCACACACATACCATGTATTATGAATAAGTTGGATAGATAAATAGTGACTTTGGTGGAGCATCATGAAATATAGTTGTTCTAATAATTTATGGTGGTCAAGCTTGGATATTAGAAGTTGGGCTCTCTTAGCTTTCTTTTATTCTAGTTGTTTTCAGGATGGGGCTTAATTTATGAATAGGTATGTATTTTTACACTTAAATTTTGGTTTTATTTTTTTGTACTATAATATATTTCTTAGATGTTATTGCATGCATGGTTTACTCTATATGTTAATATATTTTTATTATTCCTCTGCACTATTTCATGGAAACAGATGCATGCATGCATAGAGGCACATTTGACAATGGGATATCATTTTATATTATGAATTATCAGTGTTTTTTACTACACTAAGACTATTAGAAGTTGTATTGGGGTTGTGGTAGTCAGGACTTCAACTATCCTGGTGGGCCCCAATGGCTTGGGTATTTTAAAAATACAATTATTTAATGAACAAATTGAATAAAAGAATAAATTTAAAAATATCATGAAACTTCAAGTTTTCTCCTTTTAAATACACTCATATGATTTATTTAACATTTCATATGGTTCTTACAATAATTTTAACTTTTAGGAAAGAATTAATCCTTAATTGGGATATAATTTATTCAACTCAAAAAAGTGTTCAATATAGTCACATGATAAACAATAGAGGATCACAATGTGAAAAAAATTCTCAGAAATATAGTTTAGACAAACCATAGTTAAATGGGATATGCATTGGGCTATAAAGGCCTAATTGAAGTAATTTTAATGGGATTGAAAATATAATCCAAACACTTACATGTTTTAGAAATATAAAGTCAAATTACAGTGATTTTTTATTATTTAACAAATTTTAAAATATGAAAAATATTAATGATGGGAATATCACATTCCAAATGTTAACACTAACTTATTTAATTAAAAATTGGAAATAATTATAAAAAATGTATCATTATCAAGGTTAGTACATTCAATAAGATTGGTATTTTAAATACATAGATTTTAAATGTTCAGTATCCAATGTTTGAATGGATAAAATAATCGATGAATTCAAACTTTGGATATACACCTCAGGATGAATACCATCTCATCATTTAGTCCTTAAATTTTCCATCTGGGACTATATTGGGATGAAATTTTGACCCCCAAGAAAAGATATAGGGGCACAAAATTATTTATATATCCTTGAAGTTAAAATCAATCATTTAATGTTGTGATTTGGAATTATGTTAGGGAAAACAGTCCATCATTATCTTTCAAGTTCTAGTTTCAATATAAATTTTTTTTCAATTTTATTATTTCTTTAAGATTATGGTTTGTGGGTATGAAAAATTGGAAGTATTTTTCTGTTTCTATATTTTATACTTATTTCAATCATCAATCAAGGCCCCCTTCATTGTTACAGTCATTATATGGTGGATTTTATTTTACACAATCATGTTGCAGTGTCTGGTCACCGCTATAAAAAGAAACTAGTATTTTGTAATTTGTTATGGTTTAATTTTATAATATTCACATAATTCAAGAAGCATAAAATTGATGAACCCATGGTTATGTAATCATTTATTGAATGAGTATGATAGTTATAAAACTTATCATATATGGATCTAGATTGATTTAGTTTTGAAAATATTTAATCATTGGCCATTGTTTCTCTCAAAACATTTCATTATTTACTTTTCTTTTGATCATTGTCTCAATTTAAAAAATATCACAACCAAATTATTCATTTTATTTTATTGAATAAAAAACCCGAAAATTCAAATAACTGACACAATGGGTGATAAATTATTGTGAGAATCCTTGAGAGATGACCCTGATTTTCACTAATAAAAAATTATGGGTCACTATATATTGAACTTTGATAATTCATGAACAAACCACATTGATGGAAATATAAATGGACAATTAGAAGTAAATAAAGGTATAAAAATAAGAATAGGAGTAAATATTTTTTCTCATTTTATTTTATTTTATCATGTTTTATTTTTATTCATATAATTTTACTATATCATCCTATAATTTTCACATTAATAAAAATATTATTTCTTCTAGAAATGATATTTTTATACTTATATATTTTGATAATCATTATGTATCCATGAGATTTCGGACCAAAAATTTATTTTTGAAAAAATAATAACACATCAACATGTTATCAATTAATATTTTACAAATCAAAAAATATGTTCTATTTTATTTGGGAATCATGAAATTGTCAATTCCAACTAAATGGAAATTATATAGGCACTCAAAATTTATATATTCCTAAATTTACCCTCTAAAATGATCAATTTGTATTGTATCTACTGACAAATAAAATATGGCCATTTTCATTTCAATATTTAATTTCTAATGCTATAAAATATGTAAAATTCTATCCAATATTATGAATGTTGAAGTGTGTCTTACTTATCATTTATGATATTGGATATTCAAATTTTTATTTAATAAAACTTCATCCTACCATATTTATATTCATTTACCTTTTATGTTGGTACTATCTTCCCTGTGATGCTTAAATTCTCATTCTATAAGGTATTTTTTAATTATTACTACATTTATTTAACCATTAATATTTTACATGGGGGAAATATTGATTTATTCTTCATAGGGTGAATTGGGACCTTATTAATGAGGGGGTATATTCAAAGTTGTGTTAATGTCAATATAACCCCTATTTTTATAATAAAAAAATCTATGGGTTAAGTTGAAACCCAAATTCAGATATGAAATAGAGATTACAACTACACTTATCTCTTTGGTTTCAACTGATACATAAATTGTCTAATCAAACACAATAAACCTTTATTATTTATCTTTTAATATATTAATTTTTATGATCATCAAAATGGGAATTTTTTTTAGTTATCAAATAGATACCACAATTCTCATCCTATGGAATGACATGTTTTAGTTTTCAAAAGACACTCATATTTTTATCTAATATATGTGATTAAGTATTTTTTTTGTGAAAAAATTATAAAATTATACATGTATGACTGAAAGAAAAAAGAAATAAGACCACAAAAAACTATAATAGGTAGGATTACTAGTAACATATTAAGGAAAATGAATGATGTTAAATCAACTTCATTATTAGAACTTTATTTTCTTGAATAAAATACCAAGGATGATGGAACAAGCACAAAATATATACAAGAATCATTAATACCATACAATATTTTTATTCAATGTTTCACTTATAAAATATCTTAATGAAAGTATGATGATTTACAATGACTATAATCAATCATGATTAGTATTAACTCCCAATAGTTATATATTCACTTGTTAAGAAGTAAATGAACGATTTATACATCTAATATGAGGAATAAAGTAAAATAGTCTTGAAATAAGTAGTGTCAACAAAAATTGTCAAATGGGTGATTATCACAAGAGAAACCATGTCATCTTTAATTGATATATTCTTCAATAATCGGATTCATGAATCTATATAAATGCATCCAAGGATACCATTTGAATTATTAATTGGTGATATAATGATTAAGAGAAAAGATATCTTCCTAAATATAAAGTCACATTATGAATCTCAACACATCCCTTTACTTATCATCCTAATAACTTTTAAAGAATTTTTTTAACCAGGGATTTATTATCTCTCACTTCAATCCCTTATGCATTATTATTCCATATTTTTTTCACTTAAAAATGGAATAATAACTTTATATTTGTAAAAATATATCACTATGTCCTCTATTACTTGTGAAAAGATAAGTATTGGGGACAAGAAATTAACCTCAGATGATATTCTATTCAAATAATTTATAGGGATAACAAATTCTCCATAAATTGAAATGCGGGTGTTGATTTTACATAGTGTTGTATGAAACTAAAAATAAGATCCTCCAAGAATTTTAGGTTAAAAGTGAAGAATTTTCAGGCCATAAAAACTTTATATATATATATTTGAGATTGAATATTTCTAATTGGAAACTTATTTAACATTTCCATGTGTCTTATCCATCTATATTTATTCTTTAATAAATTAATTTTTGTAAAACTTTGCATGTCAATATCTATAATTTAGTTCAAAATATTTATTTCAAGATAATTACCATATACAGAGAGTTTTATATAAGTATTTACTCAAAATTATATAGAATTTATTTAAATATCCCTATATTTTATAATTTATTCCAATTATGGATATTTAAATTAAATGAAATTTACAGAATCTGAAGGAATGAATTTATTTATCCTAAATTTCACTTCTCAAACACTCATTATTATACTGATTCATATGCTTAATTTTGTGTATTCAATTTTTCAAACCTTTAATTTTTATATTATGTAATCAATTATTTTTTTACTTTAATTTATCGATTTAATCATGAAATTAAATAAGAAAGTTCATCTATAATCTCTTAAATCCATCCCTTTCTTGATGTTTCCTATCATAGTTAATCTGATTTCCAACATGTTATAAAAATATTGATCACAAACCCAAACACCTCTAATCCCCCCCAGATATCCTCTTCTTCCCAAAGACCCCTGATATCTCTAACTCCCCAATGCCACCATCCACTACTTCTACTTGATGTAGCATTACCACTGTAACAACCCATGTTTCATTTTAAATAATATTTTTTCCTAAGAAAATGTGTATTACATTATATTATACACAATAAAACCATATATATTCAAAAATTAAGTGTTATTTATATTTTATATAGAAATGAAAATCGATGGGATCAACTAGTAGAGTCATCCCATTTGAATCCCATTTTTCAGAACATGGGAGGGAAGTATCGTCATTTGGGTTTGACCTTGACCAAGCCCAATATGAACTTCATCATGTGAAAGTTGAATGAAATTGCCTATGGGAGAAGTTCAAGTTAGTGGATATTATCACTCAGTCAATGTTAGCTGAGCCACCCCACAAAACCACCACCATAATAAACCTTACCCTTAGAGAATATGTAGCTGTAATAATTTGTTACATGTCTATGTCTTAGTTACATAGAGTTTAATTAATTTGTCTTTTTTAATCAACTAATTACATTTTAAGAGTAGTTCTTCTTAATAAAATATAGGTCTAATTGAGATGGAAATTGGTAAATTGATTCTTCAGACACTAATTTCACTTTCAGAAAAGATAAAACATTTTATAAAAAACTATGGTATTATGAATAATATTTATTTTAATGAACTTTAATGTCAAAAAATGACTTATTTAAATATAAATGATAAAAATAATTTTATTATTTCCTTGAAAATTTTAAAGTGTCATAAATTTGACGATATATTAATAACCAGGTATTTTTTTAATAAATAATTGTTTTTATATAGAAAAGATAAAATTTTCATACATTTACAATTATTATGATAAAATAAACTTCATTTTTGAAATCATCACATAGAAATTAGGTTATTGAGTATTTTTGATAATTTTTAAAATTACTTTATTTTCTCATTAATGGTAAAAATTCAATTTGAGGTTTTGAACTATTTAATGACATCATAATTATTACATAATGATGTAATAAATAATTAACCATAATCGTCGACCTAAAATATGTTATTTTATTAATATTAAGTATTTTAATATATGTCCCCCGGTCACGAGTTAAGGTAAATTTAGTTAATATGAACTTATGAATAGTCCATTCAATTGGATTAGAATAATGATTATTTTTCGAATAATATTTTATGTTTTCATGTATTATGTTCCTATTTTTCAAGAAACTAAACATAAAAAGATCTTCTATTTTATACAATGTAATAAAATTCATATGTAATAAAAAGGTGGGATTACATAGTTGGTATCAAAAGATGGTTTACTTATTTGTGGAGTTTAGGATTTGAAAACATTATAAATAACCCTATTGAAAATTATAGGTATAGGAAAAAATCCTAGAATTTTGGAGAAGTATTAAGTAAGCGGTTTCTAAGAAAAAAAAATACCTTTATAAATATGAATAAGTGGATTTGGATCTGGAATATATCTATATAGGGGTGACACTCAAAAACACTACATTGAGATAGACTAAAATAGGAACTGGTGCATAAGAAAGGGCCTTTCTTCACTCCTAGTTTGACACTCCTGGGTGCTATGATTAATTAATCCCAAGATTTTTGTGATCCACTATGAAGGATATATAAAAAATGTAATTATTTTGAAAGAATTATATATTTAAGCATGATGTTTTAAGACATAAAAATGATTTATAATTATAATACTCATAAAAGAAACAACTTTCTAAATATGTTTTCTCTAATTTTATAAAATGGTGAAAAATAGGAGGAACTACGTAAATGATGAGGGAAAAATATCATACACTGAATCCCCTATGATAGAAGTTAAAATTTAAAAATTAATGAGAATGGTGAATCCACTAACTTGAGTTATAAAAAATAACTTGAATCAAGATTAGATACCAGATTTACCTCAAAGGGAACAAATTTCCATTGATTCATTTATGCATTAATGACCATGTTCTTTCAATGTATTTACTCACCCATTGATTGATGAACAATGGACACGATATATATAAATGTTCTCTTCTATAAGTTATTGTTTGTAACAATAGAAAGTCCCCATGGATTTATACTACTTAGAGGCAGAAACTGATCCATGGTGGAAACTGATTAAAAATATGAATCTAAGAAGGGAGATTGATGCTATGGAGTGGTAAGTGTTCCGGGGAACCTTTTTGAATAAATGTTTCCCTAATTATATGTGAATAAAAAATGGATAAGGAATCATTAGAGATGAAGATGAAGGAAAATTAATCAGTGGAATGTTATGAGATTAACCTAACAAGACATTCTCCTTACACCTCTATATTTATTATGGTTCCTAATGGAAAGGTTGATAGATTCTTAAGTGGAATAAGATCCTATATACTGAGGAATTTATCCAATTTAAACTATGAAAATGAAGAGAATGTAGTGTAAAGTGCTATAATGGTTGAATTAGTGTGAAGTGATGGATTTCTCCCATAAATTGAATGAGAAAAATATCATTGGAGATAAACATAGGGGGTAACATTGATTATAAAAGAGGAGGAAATCAAGGGAAACTTCTCACATGCAAAAAATGTGGGAAGACTCATTCGGGGAACTACTTACTCTGGATTTGAAAATGTTATAGGTTTGGAAGAGAAATATATAAAGATCAAAACTTCTATGGTGAGTTGAAGCCTGAAATTCTAAATAGCAATGAAAAACGGATGATGATATAGGCCCAACCTGAAGTATAATGCATAATTTTTAGATATATTGGTTACTTTTCCAATCAAAGTCCAAATTAGAAGATAATGGAGGGGAATCACCATCAACCTTATCTTAGGATAAGGGACCAAGGTCATGTTTTTTCTATCCCGACGGCTAAAGTAGAGGCACAAAATTATGTGGTTGCAGGTACACTTATTATTCTCTCATAGCTATTAAGTACTTTGTTTGATTCTGGTTCTATGAATTAATTTATTTTCTCTATGCTCAAAGAATATAAAATCAATACTTGAGATGCTATAAGAATAGTTATCAATCAATACTCCTAGAAGGATTATACAAGAATCACCAATGTATAGAAAATCATGTATTGAATTTGGAAAGAAAAAGCTCACCTCAAATGTAGTAGTTATTCCCATAGTGGAATTAGAAACTATGCTAGAGATAGAATGTCTCTCAAAGTATAATGATAAGATCAACTATAGAAGTAAGAAAATCTCAGTAGTCTTGAATGAATAACCAACAACTATTTTTAAAGGAGTGATATCCCGAATTGAACATTTTCGAGAAGCACCACCCATAGCCATCTTTATGGAGATGATCAGTGAAGATGACTAATGAAATGAAAGTATGAGAATAGAAAATTTACCCATATTTTAGGAATACATTAATGTTTTTTCAGAGGAGTTGCTTGTACCACCATAGAAATAGAGTTATAGTTCTCTACTAAACTCATACTTGGATCGAAAACGATATCAAAGACCACATATAGAATGGAAAATGTGGAGCTAAAGGAATTAAGGAAACAACTTCATGATCTTTTGGAGAAGGGGGTTATCTAACCAAGTGTGTCTCCTTAGGGATACACTTTTTTATTTGTGAAGAATAAAAATAGATCAATGTGGCTATTAATTAATTATAGATAAATTATCACGATCATAATGAAGAATTGGTAACCTCTCCAAACTATTGATAACTTATTTGAAAAGATTTATGGGAATTATTTCTTCTCTAGGTTTGATATTTGGTCTAGTTATCATCAATTTAATGTGAATAAATCATAAATTTAAATGACTGCCTTCCGATCAAGATATGGGCATAACGAGTTTGTTTTTGTGCCCTTTTAATTGACTAATTATCCTTATCTATTTATGGATTTGATGAATATATTATTTAAGGACAACCTATAAAAATTTTAGGTAGTTTTTATATAAACAATTATGATATATTCCAAAATTATTGATGAGCATGAGGATCATCTATGGGATATATTTAATACTCTGAGGAAGGAGAGGCTATTTTGAAAATTTTTAAAATGTGAAATTTGGTTCCAACAAGTTTCTTTCTTGGAGAACATTGTAACCAATGATGTAATCTCAGCTGAACCTTCCAAGAAAAATACTACCAAACAATTTCATTAGTAGTTGTTTTTTCATGAACTTGTCGTGGTTTAAATCTCCACCCAATAGAGTAGCAACATTTATTAAAACCACTACGTATTGTATGGTTTTGAGTTATTTATTGGTCATTTTTTAATTTATAGGTGGTTCTATTATGTTATATTTTTTTATCATTTAGTGGTGGTTACTTGTTTCTTTAGTAGTGTTTTTTATAAAAACAATATACTAGGGAAATATAAATGAAAAAAAGAAACTTCCAAGGAACATATTAGTGGCGGTTAAGATTAACCAAGGTTAAAAATTTTATATAAAATTTATTTAGTGGTGGTTTTATAAAACCAACACTAAATAATATTTATTTTTTTAATTTTTTTAATAAAAAATATAAATATAAAAAAATTACATATAATAAACTGAAACATAAATATATCATAAAACCTTCATATATAATTCATACATCCATAGTCATATACAAACATCTAGTCATCATAACTTCAATCTAAGTCAACCCATAAATCTATCAATATACATATAAGATATGTCCAACAAGATCCCATGCCCAATATACATTTGTTCTCCTCCACATCATTCCATAAATTGAAACTGACCACATTATCTCACTAAATGTAATGAAAAAAAATTAAAACAAAATATAATAAATCATAAATACAATAGACTAATTTTTAAAATTTTAACATACCACAGAAAATAAGGACCATCAAAAATGGATTCCAAAGAATGTCATGGATTTGAACGATCAACCTCCTACCTATAGTCGGAATCTATCCTTGAGAATGAATACTAGAACAATTGATAAAAAAATCAGAAATAGAAACGACATAGAATATATTCAAAATGATGCTCATCATATTTTTTTGTTAATAAAATAGAATAAATTTTAACATAAACCAAATAATATACTATTAAAAACACATTGAAAACATAAACACGCCTATTTAAGATAAGATTAAACTATTTAAATAGAAAAGGGATGAGTAAATATTCTAATTTACTTTTCAATCAATGTGAAGTGTGATTGAAATTTACATAATAATTTTTTTTAAATATATTGATATCAAATTATGTACTATATTTAAAAAAACTCAATAGTGGTTATTCCATGATTTCACATAAATATATGGTTGTTTTATATGGTTTTAACAATTACATGCATGTTTTATTGTTTCAAAACACTAAAAGTGAGTTTATGGCCATAATGGGAAAAACGTAATTTTTTATGAAATGATGTTAGTTCCTAAATTTTACAATTAAATCTATGGCCATTGCTCTATGATTTTTGGGAAATATGACACAGTTCTACTTTTTTTGACCCCCAACACTTGTTTTTAAGGCTTTTGTACCTTTTAGAAGTATATACTGAGTAATTCTAACCACACCACACTTCAGATTACTATTTTGTATACAAGTGAAAATCAGAAACACTAATTGGTGGTTTCCTCATATTTAAAATCACTTTAAGTTCATTTGATATGGTTTTGACTGTTCCATGCATGTTTTAGTGCTTTAAAACACTAAAAATGCATTTATGACCATAATAGTCAAATTGTAATTCAGAATGACATGTTGTCGATTCTTATATTTCACAATTAAATATATTTCATTTTTCCTATTATTTTAGGGAAAAATTATATTGTTTTTCATGTTTTGACACCCACCACTTATTTTTAAAAGTTTTTTAACTTTCGTAAGTGTATACAATGTAATTTTGACCACACCGCAAGTCATATTTATGTGTTGTCTATGCGTACATTTTAAAAAAACTTAACAGTGGTTTCCCCATGATTTCAGATCAATCTGGGGCTATTTTATATGGTTTTGACCATTCCATAAACAATTTAGTGTTTAAAACACTAAAATTTCATTTAAGGCCATAAAGAGAAAATCATAATTGTTAATGAATTATCTTGAGTTCCTACATTTCACTATTTAATGTATGATTGATTTCCCATGATTTCAATGAAATCTAACATCATTTTCCTAGTTTTGATACCCCCGACAATTGTTTTTAAAGTTTTTTGAACCTTTTAGAAGTGTATACCAAGTAATTCTAGCCACACTACATGTCATATTGACTTGTTGTTTTCACATACACATAAAAAACTCCACTGTGGTTTTCCCATGATTTCAAATCAATATACGGTCATTTTATATGGTTTTGACCATTCCTTGCATGTTTTAGTGTTTGAAAATACTAAACATGTATTTATAGTTATAATGGTATAACCATAAATTGGAATGATATATTGATGGTTTCTAAATTTCATAAATAAATTTATTGTTGTTACCCCATGAGATTAGGGAAATTCGACATTTGTTTCATGGTTCTGACCCCCCAAAACATGTTTTTGAAGGCTTTTGTTCCTTTCAAAAGTGTTTAATGAGTAATTACGACCACATTGCACATTGTATTGATTTTGTTTTCTACATACACATATAAAATAAAACCCTTAGGTGGTTTAACCATTATTGAAAATCTATCTAAGGCCGTTTTCTATGATTTTGACCATTCTATGCACGTTTTAGTGTTTTAAAACACTAAAAATGAATTTATAACCATACTAGGAAAACCATATTTCATAATGATGTTTTGTTAGTTCCTATATTTTATAATTAAATATATGATCATTCTCCCATTATTTTATAGCAATATGACTTCGTTTTCCTAGTTTTGACCCCCTGATAATGTTAAGGGATTTTATACCTTTCATAAGTTTATACCGAGTAACTTTTACTACACCGCAAGTCAAATTGATGTGGGTTTAGTATGTAAATGTCAAAAACAACTCAGTAGTGGGTTTCCCATGTCTGAACATCAATCTGAGCTCATTTTTTATGGTTTTGACCATTTCATGCACGTTTTAGTGTTTTATAACACTAAAAATGTGTTTCTGACCATAATAAAGAAAAAAATAATTCAGAATGGTGTTATGTTAGTTAATATATTTAAAATTAAATATAATGTCATTTTATCATGATTTTAGGTCAATATTATGTCTTTTCCTAGATTTTCACCCCTGACACTTGTTTTAAAAGGTGAAACTTTTAGAAGTGTATATCCAGTAATTCTAACCACACTGTACATTGGATTGACATGTTGTCTACACGTGCTCATCAAAAACAACTCACAAGTGATTTTCCCATGACTTCACATTAATATGTGGTCATTTTATATGGTTTTGAACATTCCATGCATGTTTAAGTGTTTTATAACACAAAAAATGCTTTTACAGCCATAACAGAAAAATTGTAATTCGGAATGATGTGCTTTAAGTTCCTATATTTTAATATTAAATATATGGTTGTTGTCTAATTATTTCATAGAAATATAAAATTTTTCCCTAGTTTGTACCCCCCGAAACTTTTTTATAAAGGATGTTATACCTTTTAGAAGTGTATACTTAGTAATTCTGACTAGACATCACATCAGATTGACATGTTGTCTACACATACATATAAAAAAACTCATTTGTGGTTTTCTTGAGATTTTACATAACTATGTTGTTTTTTTGTTTGTTTTTTTCCATTACACACATGTTTTAGTGTTTTAAAACACTAAAATGCATTTACAACCATAATGGGAAAACCATAATTTGGAATGACGTGTTGTCGATTCAAACATTTCAAAATTAAATACACCATCATTGTCCCTTTATTTCATGGAAATAATATATCATCTCCCTAGTTTTTACCCTCTACACTTGTTTTTAGAGGCTTTTGTATACTTTAGTAGTGTTTACCAAGTAAAATCTAAGAAAACAATCTAGTATTGTTTTTAAACTTATGGATAATGATCTATAATTCATTTTTGATGTGTAGTAATTAACCAGATGTGGCCAGTATGACTTGAAATGCATATTTTATATATAAAAGCGTCATATTAGTTTTATTTATGGATTTTTTATGTGTTATTTTCAAATGTGTGAATGATCTATATAATTTAGAATTTATCTCTATGGGATGAGTTCTAAGGTTGTCAATTTCTGTAGGGATCATACTATTCATCCATTGAAATACATAAACTAAAGAATTTTCCATTTTTGGTCGCCACAAATCATATGTTATCCAATAATAGTATTGTTCTTGTACTTTTTCTTTAAATCCTACAATTTCTCTTTATGATTTTCGATCAAGGACTCTACTCAAACCTCCAAGGGGTGTAATAGTAATGGATGATGCCGCCCAACCAAAAAAAACTAATGGGGTAGGCCCAAAACCCATCCCTCATACATTTTCAAGAATCTCCTTCCCTAAAATTATTTCAACCGCATCGTTCTGGGAAACAAATACTAATTGTGAATGATTCACATCTGAGAATTATTGAATTTCAACCTCTTAATACTAAAATATTAACAATGATTTTTTAAAATATCTAAAATTCATAATGTTACGCAATTAATAAATTTTTCATTAGTATTCTTTATTTCAAAAATATAAAAAAATATTGAAAATTATATTATAACAACAAACAATCCATAAACCCAAAAAATAGTGGCCCGCTAGATTTTCCAAATGATGCCAAATTTTCATTGTTTAACCCATGTAGCTGGCCACATTTAATTGGGTTTTATGCTTTTTAGTTTTTATAATACATTTTTTCATTATTATGTTTTTATGGTAATGAAATAATATGAAATGGTAATTAAATGTACATACTCAAACGTCTTTTGTAGGGTCACTTACACAAATTTCATTGGGTTTTCTATACAATTTAATCTACGTATCTATTCAACTAACATAGTGACCAAATTCATTAGACTTTATAAAAAAATGCAAGAATTTGTAAAAAATCATTATTTATAATAAAATGATTTGAATAATAATGAATAAAATAAAAACAAAAAATTTTATTTTCCTCAAAAAACTCTGAGACACTACAATGTGAGGAATTCATTTCTTCTCATGATTCACAAAATGTTTTTATATATTTCCTAAAAAAATTGAAACATTAATAAAAATAAAAATTTTATTGTTTTTATGTTTATTAAGATACTATAAAATATGAAGTTATCTTAAGATATGCATCTCTTTTGATATCAATAAAGAGCTTCCATTACTCATGAGAAATGACTTGAGGAACTTTATCATACATTTTTTATAAGCTCAGAGAAGTGTCATTAAACTCATTCCATAATCTCCATTTAAAATCTATCTATTTTTTTCCCATTTTATTTTTCCATGGGCATGAAATGTATTCAAATACAAAAAAATGAAAAACATATCCAGAAATAAAAAACATAACCCTTGATCAGTATATTACAAAATTTTACACATGTCTTTTAAATTAGTTTTCAGGTAATTTTAAATTAAAATAACTTTAATTGAATATTAGAGACCTTACTTTTTCATGCAGTAATAATATGAATATAATATTTATAAATAGTGGGAAAGATCATCATCTCACAAGCAATATTCCCAATAATCTGCCCATAAATTTCAAAAGCATCACCGATAGGCACGCCAAACTCATCAAATAGAATGATAAAAATGAAGTAAATTAATTCTCTTAAATATTTTGAGTTCATATTTTTATCCCTTATATGGTTTTATTTATCTTTTTGGAAAACATATTAAACAATTAAGAAAATATAACGTTTTTTAAATGACATACATACTAGTATCGATAACTCGTGAATATCCCCTTGATGGTGGGGTGAAAAACTACTCCATCACTAACAATGAATCAGGAATTGGGAAACCAATAATATCTAGGGAAACAGATGGCCAACTAGTAGACTCAAGTACAATAGAATCATTAGGATCCATATAAGATGAAAGTAGTGGTGGATTTCTCTAAGATGCTGATCATTTAGGATCTTGAAATTTTTTTATTCTCAACATTCCTATATTTCAAGTTGTTATGGCATATTAAATGTATAAAAAATGAAAAACTAATTTTTTTACAAAATATCATCTGACCCAATGCTATAATTAGTAATTAATGTATAAAAAGGGTTAAAACCATCATAATCAAATCCCAAACATACATTCCTAGGATCTTAAGAAAAATATAGATATAGTGAATAAAAAATCATCCATGATGTTGAATCTTTTGGATGTCTCATTAGCCCTTTGTTACTATCCTAAGCATACCACTTCATTTCATATGCATCCTTAGACAACATAAATAATCTTTTCAAACATGGTTTCAGATAAAATTAACACAATATCTATGAAGGAGTTTTCTCCTTTTGTTTCTTCTGAGGGTTTCATTGATTTGTATTCTCATTGTATTTTGTTGACTTCCATCTACATGTATGAAATCTTGTGCATTATTTTTTATCAGACTCTTCTCCCTAGCAAATCATGAAATAATTAGGGCATAAATGTCTCTTTTTATAGTCAAGTCCATGTTTTTTGGTGACTTTCTTCATCTCATAGAATGATGCAGGGATCTTAGGTTCACTATTTTAATCATTAAGAAACTCTAAAATCATGGACATTTCTTTGTCAGTAATTCCATAGAGACACTTGAAATGATACAACATAATTAAAAAAATTCAACTTTGAATACATGGCACACCCTACATACAATTCTTGTTGTCCATCCTCATCTAATTCATAATTTTTTCACTGATGTTCTGAGCTAGATTATCTTACTCCGGATCATCCAAAGGTTCTATTGATCTATTAAAATATTGATTATTGTATTCGACAAAAAAATCACCATTTATCAAAATTAAAAATGAATTCTCCTCTACCGGACCACATTGAATTTCGTTGAAAATATTTTCATTATTTTTAATTTACATAACATTTTATTCACCATGAAAAATCCAAAATATATATCTATTGGGAAACTGTTTCAGTATCAAATTCACATATAATTTGTTTATATTTAAGAATTTTCAGAATTTACAATTAGAACATAAACATTTTACTCTACCATCTACTGATCGGTTTTCAATTTCATAATCCTAAAATTATTCCAAACCCTGGGCAAATTGAGGTGTGTTTCGAGGAAAATTAATGAAACTTTTATCCATATTTGTTTGATTTTATTCTCACTATACATTCAGATATATGAAAATAATTTTTTATCGAACAAGTACTATCAAATTTAAATGTCACCAAACATCTCCATTGACTCTTTTATAATAACTATAAAGAAAAATTAGATGAATTAAATAATGAAAGTTTTCATAATAATGATATAATATAAATAATTAATCAAATAAATTATTATTTCTCACAAATATAGATGAAAAATGATAGAAATTTGATGAAAACCACATATTAGCACAAAATAAACCCACGAACATTATAAAAGATATCAAATATGTATTCCAAAATTTAGAGCTAGAAGATTAAGTTCATATCTCGGTAAATATAAAATTAAAATTTTTAGGTTAAAGATGTATATATACGTGTTAGGATAAGACTCAAGAGTAGGGTATTTTAAGTCAGATACATTCTTGAAATAATTAATTTTTAATGATGCATGTGTGTAAAGTAGACTCTACATTAAATATGATAATGATGTATCAATTTTTAATATTTTATATATAGATTATATTAATTTTATAGGATAAGAAGATAATGGTGTATTTTACGCAAGTGTTGAAACTAAGTAGGGTTCATTCCACTAAAAAATTAGTTTTATTAAGCAATGTACGAACCATTTCCCATGATCTAACCAAGAAAAAGATAAAGCCTTTTTAAAATATGAATTCAAAGTATACGTTATTTGGATATCATGATATGTCATGCATACCCAAAATATTCAACACTATATGCCTATATTTTATTGAATGTGTTTAGTGTGACTTTATGTTGTTCCATAAATTATATAAATCAACTCAATTCACATAACATCAAATCATATGTTCCTTCAATTTGAGTTAAACATAAAAAAATGATGTTAATGAAATTGAATAACGTGTATTGGGATTTTCAAATAAAATGAAAATAATTATCTATTTGAATAAATAAACTAAACACTACAATTACCTCTATTAAAATCATAGTAGTTAAAATAAAATCAGTGAAACTATATTGGCAATTTTAGTTACCATAACCAATAAATTATTACCATTCATGTAAAACATAACCCTAAATACTCTATCATTATTCGATAGATTTTACTAAACTAAAATATTCCTCACATATGCATAAAATATGAATCATTCTAATAAATTGAAAAAGGGTATAATTTCTCATTTCTAAGGCCTTTATCCTAAGATACCATTCTAATGTTAGTGATGAAACCATGTGTAACACCAAACCCTGGCCCCAACTTTTCATGAGTTATAAAATAGTCTCAATTATGTATATATAAAAAATTAGAGGCATTAACATATACTGAACAAAGTGTAATTCACTAATATCCAATACAATCCATGAAATTAGAAACAATCAAGATTCCATAATTACCTATATCAAAATCGAATTATATTTTTTAAAATTTAGTACTACATAACCAAAATTAATGATTATTAATACTCAAAAAAATAACATAAAAATTAAAATAACACATTATACAACAAAATTACATATATAAAATACTTTTTAATGAATGAAAAAATTCTATACTATTTTTATCACTCATGATTGTCCTTATAATGCTACTGAATAATAGATTTTTTATGAGTATGAGGAAACCTTTAAGGTGGGTCTATGCTGCCACGGAGGAGGGGATCCAATCTAGGGAGAGGGATGTCAGATCGTGGATCTGTGTTGCTTCTGAAGATGAAAAACAAGACAGGGAGAGGGTGGTCAGAGGGGGGGGGGGGGGGGGGTATATCACTATTCAGGAGGGGAGCCGTGAGTTAGGGTAGGGAGGTGGAGGGGGTCGTGGGGTTGGGGTCGAAGTGGTGTGTCGCGGTGGTTGAGGTATCTGATGAGAAGTGAGAAGGTAGTTTAGAGGGGTGGGGAGAATGGGACCCGCAATATCAGGGTGATACTGGGGAAGGCAAAGGAGGAGGTCAGGGGAGGGAGGGGTGGAAAGGGTTCAGGGTCACGTAGAGGGAGAAAGGGAGGGGGAGGAATTAAGATTTTTTTAGAATATTTAGAAGTTGGTTAATTTAAAACTACACTAATTTTTAAAATTAAAAATGCAGGGGATCTTTGAAAAACCACCCCTATATTTTATTTTTTTAATTGGATTAAATTTAAGGTGGTTAAAAGAACCACCTATGATCAACCATGTCTAAGAATTTTTTTTGTAGTGAAAGGTTTTAGAGGAGTGTCCTTATCCAACAATAGAAACTGAGATTTATAGATTCATTATTTCAGAAATATATTATAGGATGTTTGTTAAAAACTATTCAAAAATTTCTAATACACTAACCAATTTAACTAGAAAAGGGGATAATTTCATCTAGAATAAGGAGTGTGAAGAAAGTTTCCATGAACTAAGAAAAGATTGGTTACAACACCTTTGTTATCTCAACCCTCTATGAAAGAAGGATTAGTTATTTATATCATTTTATCTCTAAAAGGGAATGGGTGCATTCTCATGTAAAATAATAAGGCGAATTTTTATTAATATAAAAATTTAAATTCTCTTGAGAATAATTATCCGATATATGACTTAGAGCTGAATATGTTTACTTTTTCTCTAAAGATATGAAGGCACTATCTTTATCGGTAGAAATGTGATATATACATATAATTCCAATGTTAGAAGTATATTTTCACTGAAAATGAATTAAACATTAGACAAATGATATTATCAGAACTTCTTAAATACTATGAATATTAAATTCATTATAAACATATAAGGGAGAACAAGTCCATTGATGCATTAAGTAGGAAAGACCATGTTGTGCTAGAAATGATGAGGATTCAATGAGATCCATTGATCAAGGTCCTAGTAAGAATGGACATGGGAGTAATGAGGGAAGGAGAATCATCAGTCCTACCCCAAATGATTTATCAACCATCATTAATAGGGAAGATAAAAAAATATCAAGGATAATATCCTTTATTACAAAAGAAGATATGGGATGTGAAGAATGGGAAGCATCCATAGTAAAATATTGATCAAGGAGGTGTGAAAAAATTTCAAACAAGGATTTTTGTTCCATCTATTTTAGAGAAAAATAATAATTTTATGGATGAAGCTCATAGATCTACATTCTCTATATATCTTAGAATCACTAAAATATATGAGGACCTTCGTGATAATTATTGGTGGGATAATATGAAAAGGTATATTGTTGACTACACTGAAATGTGCTTGGTATGTCAGTAAGTGAAGGTGGAGTGACAAATTCCTATAGGGATATTATAACCACTACCCATTCCATCATATATATATATAGGAAAATATCATTGTGTACTTTTTCATTGGTCTCCCAAGAACATCAAAAGGAAAAAATTCTATATGGGTTATAGTTAACCGACTCACCAAGACATCCCATTTCATCGCTATTCAGGAATATTTATCGCTTAAAAAACATTTCTACATTTATGTGAAGTGGTAAGGTTGTGTGGTGTAAAACGTTCTATCATTTCTGATCCTGATCCAAGGTTCACATAAACATTCTTGATAATCGTTCAACATTCTCTAAGTACCGAATTGAATTTCATTATGGCTATCACCTCAAAGCAGATGACCAAACAGAGAGGACTATTCAGACACTCAAGGATATACTTAGAACATTCTAAATGAAAATTAAAGGTGGTTCAGGTCAACATATCCCATTAGTTGAGCTCTCCTACAATAACATATACCTTTCAAATATTCAAATTGACCCTATAAGGCTCTATATGGGAAATGATGTATAAATACTAATTTTTGGGATGGATTTGTTTAGGGAATGCTTATTTGGTTCAATCTTGTGAAAGAGATGATAGAAAAGGTTCATGAAATCAAACAAAACATAATGTATACTCAGAGTCGGTAGAAGAGTTATGATGACAAATATCAAAGTTACTTGGAGTTTAATGTTCGTGATATAGTTTTATTTAAAATATCCCCATGGAAGAGATTATATGGTTTGGGAAAAAAGTGAAGCTTAGTCCTAGGTACATTAGACCCTATAAAATCATTGAACACATAGGAGTAGTGTCATATCGTCTAGAACTTACAAAAAAATTATCATAATCCATTGATTATGATAGAACATTCCAGATCCCTCACATGTGCGGAATCTATAGGTTGTAAAACTAGAACATGATATCTCATATGAGGAGTAGTCGGTGGAGATCATGGACCATAGAGACAAGGTTCTATTCAACAAGACTACCCACATTGTCAATATCTTATGGAGTCATGGTGCACTATATGGATTTTCGTACTTCCTACTAGTTAGTTTTGTGACTGCAATTTTTTGGGAAAAATGGAGTAATGCTCCTCTCTTATTTAAGAGGGGGACACCACACCATATCCACCTCTTAGATAGAGGAATTTTCTTCGACATCAGAGATAGGATCCCCACTCCACCAATATCCTATGATTCTCTATTTTAGTTTTCATTTTTTCTCTTTTCTTTAAATATTAAATGAGTCTCTATTTATAGAATTTAATTATGATGTTTGTTTCAATTGTGATGTTTGTGTGTCAGTTACTTCTCGCTATGTTTCATGATTTTCATCAGAAATATCCATTTATAGAGAACTAACCTGTGAGGATAATCTAGGAAGTGAGTCCCAACATGACCCAGAGATCAGATTTTCAATGTGATATTTTTATTATTCTTCCCCTTAGAATATTGTGTTTCTAAATTCGTCTAATAAAAAGGGAATACATACAAAAATTTATTTGATACTCTCTCATATAATTTATTCTCCCCATCCTTTCTTGATTTCTCAAACTATGAAAATCAGTTGGTTTGTGAAATCTGATGGTCTCAAGGAAATCATTATATTTTGTGAGAATTGTTTTCTAGAATGAGTTGGTTAGGGGATTTTTTTTAATTATGGAAGAATGGTGAAGTACAGAAGAAATTTAGTGTTTAATAATTTAATGTTAAGGTGAGATATTTTTGTGGTCCAAGCCATTGATTATGAAATGAGTGAGGTTGAGAGTTTTTTATCTTAATTCCTTTTTAGATCAATAATATAGAGTTGAAAGTGGATCAAATTGGATCAAGACTTTTTCTCACAGACTATTCTTCTATTTATTTATGTCTTTGTATGTTATATGTGATCTATTCTCCTCTATGTGTCTTCAGTCTCTATTCACACTTTAATATTCCATTTTTATTTTTATCACTTCATCAAAAATTTATTATACTATTTTTTTTAATATAAAAAAATTTCAAAAGATTTTGGGAAAGACCACATATTCATTTGACACTTCTTCTTTGAGATAAACCTTAAGGACAACCACTTTACTATATCTTGGGTATTATAAATTTAAAGTTGACTATCCTCATGAAAAATCCATACCTCCTCCTCTACCACAATCTCCTCACAACTCACCATATCACCCAAATAGAAACCATTCCAAATCAATGTCAACAAACAAAATTATAAAAGTTTCGACACCAAAATCACAAACCAACAAAATAAATTTAGAAAAATCAGAATAAGATTTACCAACCTTTTCCTCCGAGGATACCACCTTAGAATTAATGTGTTTTTAATAGGTTAAGGAGAAGGTTTACTATCTCATTATTTCCAAAAACAGTCTACCAGGAGCATTGAATTTTCTTGGACAAGAGAAAGCTGTCCAAAATCAGGGAGACTTTAATTTTTTTGAGAATGATTTTTTTATGATTATACCTTTTTATAAGTTTAGGATAATTTTTATTCTACCTATGTCGGTTCTGGAGACTCATCTAGGCTTCATGATTTCCTATAATTTCTTGAGGAAGCTTCACCTACTAAGGACTTAATGGAACTCACAATCAGGGATAAAAATTCTAGTTTTGGAATTTATGATGAAGAGGAGTTGTTGGAACTGTTCATAGGATCAAAAGTGTATGCTGATACATTTTTAGTTTCTAGTGAAGTAGTTATATTTCAAGTTTAACCAGAAGACAAGTATCATCCTATATTTTTTGGCTCACAACATGTACACAACAATCTACATGATAAAGATGAGGGGTAGTACACATACATTTTAGTTACCCCTCCATTACCCCACATTAGGTATTCTACTACCAAGGAGGGGACATTGAAGGAATATTTACAAGGGTTAATCCAAAATAGGAAATGTAATGATGTTGGAATAAACAGACCATGATGATTCTTAAGCAGGAATCCTACCTAACCATCAGACTGGGGTATATCCACTGAATTTCCAGTTATGGATAGTCAAAATACAGCACCCCTTGGGGGTCATCCTAATATTATACCCTTAAATTCATTTTTTAATTTTTTTCATGCTGTTTAATTTGTATATAGTTTTCATAGTAAGATTAAAAATAGGCAGTATCTCCACGTGGTTGTAAATCATTATCAAAGGGACCAGCTCACTAACATTTCATAGGATCTCACTCATTATCATTAACTCGGTTAGAATTATCTTTGAGATTTAAATTATGAATAATAATATTTATCTCTTTACATATTACAAGTACATAAAATATGTAGTATGAGTTCCTATAGAAATAAAATAAAGTGAGGTATAAAAAATGAATGAGAAGCTTCCACTCAAGGAAGTACTATTTTTAATTCAACACATTTTTTTAATCTCTACATTCATATTATATGCTGCTAAAAATTATGTGCGGGGGAGAGACCCTAAATTTTTATGTAAATCTTGAATATTTTCCTTTTATTTGGCGCTTAGTAAGACAAAATATAGAGAGTTGAAAATTTGTTTTGAGCTAATTTGTGAAAATAGATTGCACACACTGTTTTCATTTTCACTCAACTATTTCAGAAACATTTGATATCATGCTACTACTTAAGCTGATTTAAAAAATATTTTTCCAGTTTATAACATCATAAAATAAGACTTTTAATAAAATTCATCTTTCCTAGTGGTGTTTTTTATATTTCTTTTTATATATAAGTTTTTATTTTTTTCCCTTTTTTTGTGTGGAAAACAATTTTTTAAAAATCCTTACTACCCCAATAATCAAAACATTCAATGTGAAGATTTTATAATCTGATTGAACAAAACTTTTAAATCTATATACTATATTTAGAGTCCACATTGTTGATGATATTGAGTTTTAAGTGGGGGGGGGGCTCTTTCTGGTCACATCAATTACCCTTTGATTTTTTGTCAAAAAATGGTTAACATTTTTAAAAAACTTCAAATATAATTTCACATACTAATGGTAATTTGTGTAAAATGTGCACATAAGTTATGTACTGCCTAGTGAATAAAAACGTATTTGGTGTTGAGAGTTGCATTGAGTTGGAAGCTGTTATGGATGTATGATTGATGAGGGAATTTTCACATGCTCCTTCTGGATTTTAGATTTTGGTTATAATTAAAGGAGTCAGATAAGATATATTTTTGAGTAATTAAGATCATGACTTTAGAAAAATTTATTTTTTTATTGGATCATGGGAGACTCATATTTTAATAAAAAAAACTGATCACTTTAGGAAGTCTACTCAAGTGATAACTATTCAAGTCCTTTATAATTGGTGTAAAATGGGAAAATGAGATCACATGGTGAGTCTCGGAGATAAGATGCACTGAGTGAATTTTTTTAATAAATAAAATCCATTTTCAACATTACTATGTTGTATATAGAGTGCTTTTCACACAAAATATTTCTGAGAAAAATTATAAAAAAAGTGACCTATAAAAAATGAACTCATTTAGGTGAGGTGAGTTTTCAACCGAAATGGAAATGTGAAGGATGAAATTCATTAAAAATTATTTGAATTGAATCAATAATGTGAGGAAATAATTTTTCTTTAATTTTTGGATCCTAGGATAAAGTGATAATTGAAAGTTCCTTTTGTAATGATTTTAGTTCCACTTGATTTAATCTTTCATCACTACTTTATTTAGAATATGAATTGGAATTGAAGTAGGGAATTAGTTGATTTCATATAGGAGGTATGACATCTTTGACAGTGGATGATCTTGAGTCAATAAGGTTTCTTTATGAATTTTCTATTCCTCTATGTTTTGAAAATCACAAACACTCTATCTCAAGGCAAATTTCTTTTCCCCTCAGATTTTCCTTAATAAAGAAAATTTTCCTTCCCCAAGAAATTTTATCCTTACCTGTTTTTTCATTGTTCATATTTTAGTTTCTCTAAATCTTACCCTTTTTTATTCCTAAGTGAAAATAATTGGTTTCACATATAAAACTTATGAATTATATAAGTTCTTAGATATAGAGTATTCTATTTTCAGGATCATAATTCAGGTTCCGAATTCCATAGAATTCAGACTCTGAATTCTATGAAATTCAAAGCCCAAATTCTCTGAAATTCAGAATCAGAATTCTCTGAAATTCAGGTTATGAATTTCTCTGAATTTAGAATCCGAATTCTATGAAATTTAGACTCTAAATTCTATGAAATTTAGACTCTATGTTCTCTGAAATTCAGACTCTGAATTCTCAGAAATTTAGACTTTTAAATATCTGAAATTCAAACTCCATATTCCTCAGAATTCAGATTCAGAATTATCTAAAATTCAGAATCATAATTCTACATAATTTAGACTCTAAATTCATTAGAATTCAGACTTCGAATTCCTCAGAATTCAGATTCCAAATTCTTTAGAATTTAGACTCCAAATTCCTTAGAATTCATTCTCTGAATTCCTTAGAATATAGAGTCCGAATTCCTTAGAATTCAGACTCCGAATTCCTCAGAATTCAGACTAGTTTATAGAATTATGATTCAAAATTCCTTGGAAAATAGAATATGAATATCCATGAGATATAGAATCTGAATATTTTTACTTAGACTCAAAAAATATATTTTATAGAGAAATCATATTTTACTTACTCTTGTTATAGTTATAAAATTATGTCATGTAATCTATTTCTATCTGACCATTGCTTGTGTGACACATGTACAGGTCCTTCCGAAATTCAAGGAAAAATATAAACATTGGATGAGGGAGCCGACCATTGGAAATGTGCCCATAAATAAAACCTCATTTGAATGAGCTCAAAACTTTGATGACTGTTATAAATCTCTAGAGATTACATGCTACTGAAGTGATTTTTAGAGAGAGATACTCTCATGGTTTTTGTGTACTAAACATCTTGTTCAGATTACTTCGTGCGACTCTGATTGTTGCTGTGTACAATCGAGGGCTTCTGGGGATAATAAGACAGAGGTTCCGATTACCTTAAATTTTGAGGACTTCCTTGATAAGGAAGAAAGAGGTGCCAGCTACCTTGATGTTCGAGGGCTTGCAGGGATAGCAATAAAGACTCTTATATTCCTATCGAGGTCTTACCCTAGTGTGGGTATGACAAACTTTCTTGAAAGTATAAATCAAGGGACCTTTATCCAAGATTGTTGGATACCCTACACTTTGGGTTAAAAGATTCTATACTTGTTACTAATATTGTTTCAAGTTTTTTTCTACTGCATATTGATTATTAAAGAAAATTATAACTATCTTATACTTTATTTTACTTGTATACACTAATTATTAAGATTATATACACTTTAAGGTATAATATTTGTCCCTATAAACTTTTCTTAAGTTTCATTTCTGGAACCATATTTCTAGAATCTATCAAATATGAAGAACTAATAGGTCTTGTGAATTTAACTTGTTTAACTTTGTTAAATAATAGAATGTTTTAACCAAGTTTAAAGGTTCCAAAGGAATTTTTTAAAGTATACAATTCACCCCCTCTTGTATATTGAGCATCTAAATCATTATTTTGATCCTACAATTGGTATCAAAGGAGGTCTTTGAAATACTTATATTCACATATAAGGTTTCTTTCTCTATTTTCTTTGGTTTTATATTTTCATTCCTTAGGATTTTTATCCTTGTTTACAAACTTTTACTATTAACAATATTATGTGGAATGATATTTTCTTTTAGATGATTGAGATGAATGTTGGTTTGATTGAAAATATTAATCCTACTAGACCACCTATATTTGATGGGAATGATTATGAATATTGGAGAGATTGTATGAAAACTTTTTTCATTAACACTAGAGTGGAAATATTTGTAGTGCTTACTGAAGATTACAAGATTCGTGATAAGGAAGTCAAAAAATTTAATAATCAAGAAAAGTAAGAATATCAACTAAACAACAAGGTATGCAATACTTTGTTGGGTTCCATGACTAGGAATATATATATCCATATTTCTTCTTGTGAAGCCGCAAATTGTATTTAGATGAAATTTGAGGTTACTCATTTTGGAACTTCCAAATTTATCTAAACTAGAAGATCTATGCTCAGAGCAAAATATCAGGGATTTCTATTTCCATATGGAGAACCAATGTGTAATGTACAACATAGGTTTATGAATATTGCTAACAGTTTACAATCTATGGGTGAAAGAGGTTTATATGATGAGGAACTTGTGGACAAGATTATAAAAATCATGCCTAATGAGTGGGAATCCAAGAGGACAACTATAAATGAGAATAGGAAAGTCTCACTATTTACTGTCGATGAGCTTTATGGAACTCTTCTTCAACATGAGACAAGAATTAAAATAAATGATGATATAAATAAGAAGAAAAATGGGAATGGAAGTGTTTCTTTTACAACTAATTCAAATCATATGAAAGATAAGACTCCTGAGAGAGTTACAATATCTAAATCAAAGAAAGTCACTATTTTATCTAAATCAAGTGAAAGTGAACATTCTGATATTGAACTATCTAATCTTTGTCAAAGGATGAACAAGAAATTTGGAAATAAATAAATTCATTATAGATATAAGAATAAAGAAAGAAAGGACAAGAAAGACTCTAAAGTCACTTGTTATGAATGCAAAAGATCAAGGAATATAAGGCCATATTATCCAATGCTTAAGAGAAAATATAGAAAGGAAAATCATTCTGAGAAGAATATAAAGTAGTACTACAAAGCTAAAGCTAAGAATGTTTTGAAAGCTAATGACACATGGAGTGCCAGTGGTGGTAACTATTATGATGAATCCTCAGTGTATAAATATTATGGTCAAAAGAATCTTGGTTTACTATCCAAGATACCTATTGGAAATCATTGTTTAATGGCCAAGGTACACAATACTGAATCCATAACCAATATATCATTGAACGCTAATTATAGTGATACTAAATATTATAAATCCTCCAATGAAGAATCTTATTATAATGAAGATAATACATTACCTACTTATGAAGAAGTTTCTAGGTTTGCTAAACTCCTTGAGAATGAAAATTCTAAAGTCAAGAAAAAGCTTGATAAGAAAAATTCTAGGATTTCTATTCTTACTAAGGAAGTAACAGATCTTTCTAAAGATTTTTATAAGAAAATATATGATTTTGAATGTATTTCAAAAACCTTTGAGGAAGTTAATTCTGAGAAGGATAAACCTTTTAAGGATCTAGAAAAATAATTTCTATGAAATATGTTTTTGAGACTAACTCTAGTGGTAAAACTAATGTTTTTGAGGATAAAAACTTAGTTATTAAGATAAAGTTGGAAATATGTTTATTGCCGAAGTGTTTTTCAAACTTTACCTTAGGAAAGGAAAACTTTGATAAGTTGTATTCCCAAATTCGACCTCTAAGGAATAATTCTGGATTTGGTTATGCTAATTAAAAACTAGTTTTTAGTAACAATTATTTTGTTCCTCAAAGTGCTCCATTCTGCACTAAGTGTTTGTGTGGTGGGAATTGGGAATGAAACTGTTCCTTAATAAAAACATAGTCTTTAGGTTTTCATAAATATTATTTCTCAAAGAAAATGTGGATTCCTAACATTTTTCTTTCTAAAGTTTTCAGATCCAAGAATGTTTGGGTTCTGAAAGTATAACTCTTTTATTTTCTGGAAAATAAAGATAGTACCAACAGAAATACATGGTACATGGATAGGGGATATTCCCAGAACATGACTGGTAATAAAAAATTCCTTGAAAATATTACCAAAACAAAGGGAGAAAAATTAACTTTTGGAGATAATGCTCAGGGAGAAATTATTGGTATGGGTAACATTGTT
Source organism: Viscum album (assembly GCA_963277665.1). Lineage (NCBI taxonomy): Eukaryota > Viridiplantae > Streptophyta > Magnoliopsida > Santalales > Viscaceae > Viscum > Viscum album. The sequence continues at coordinate 1,490,213,396 of OY728162.1, read as the reverse complement.
CTTCTTGGAAAAACTTTGATTTCAAATGTTTTATTTGTTAATTGTCTTAAACAAAACCTTATTAGAATAAGTCAATTATTTTATGAAGGTTACCTTGTGAATTTTAGGAATGACATGTGTTTAGTACACAATTCCATGGAAGAGTTTATTCTCTCTGCCCATAGGCAAGAGAATATTTACACACTAAACATAGAAGTCCTTAGGAGCCAAGATCTACCTTGTATCAATGAAATGGAAGATCATTCTTGTTTATGGAATAGAAGGTTAAGACATTATAACCTTAGGAACCTATAAAAACTGTCTAAGAAAAGACTAGTTAAGGATCTACCAGATCTTAGATTTGATTCTTCAAAAGTTTCTGATCTTTGTCAATATGAAAAGAAGCATAAATAAAGTTTTAAATGAATCAGTGAAGTCTCAACTAATGATGCATTATAGTTAGTGCATATGGATCTTTTTTGTCCAAAAAAAATGGGAAGCATTGGAGGGAAATATTATGTATTTTCCTTAGTTTATGATTACACTAGATTTATGTGGGTCTATTCTCTAGAAAATTAATATAAAGAGTTTTCTTATTTCAAAAGTTTTAGAGCCCAATTGAAAAATGAGAAAAAACTTCCATTGATAACTATTCATAGTGATCATGGAGGATAATTTCAAAATTATGATTTTGAAACTTTTTGTAGTAGAAAAGGAGTTACTCATAACTTCTCAGGACCAAGAACACCTCAACAAAATGGTGTTGTTGAAATAAGTAATAGAATTATTTAAAACATAATAAGAAATATGTTGAGCGAATATTCAATATCCAAACATTTTTGGGCTGAAGTTGTAAGTACTGATTGATACACTATAAATTGTGTCTTGATTAGACATTTTCCTAATAAAACTCCTTATGAGTTACAGAATGGTAGAAAACCTAGACTTTCCTACTTCAAGGATTTTGGTTTCAAGGTATTCATTCTAAATACTAAAGATAATCTACACAAATTTGCAACAAAATATGATGATGTAATTTTCTTAGGCTACACTACAACTTCTAAGGCTTATAGAGTTTTCAATTAAAATACTTTTACTGTTGAAGAAATAGTACATGTTAAATTTGATGAAAATGATCCTTTTTTTTCTAAACATCCTCAACCTACATCTTCAAATGTGTTTTCAAAAAATGATTATCAACCCTTGATAAGAGATCCTTCTGATCAGGAAAATGTTCAAGAGAATGTTTCTCAATCATTTACCCCAAAAGACTTCCTACCATACATTGATGAATAGGTTTTACAAAACCGAAATCATTTGTTTCTTAAGAATCATCCTAGTGATAGTATCGTTGTTGATGTAAACCAACCTATAAGGACTAGAAGTTCCTTACGAAATGAAGTAGAATATCTATAATTCCTTTCCCAATTAGAACAAAAAACCATTGATGAAGCTTTAAGTGATTATTATTGGATAAAATCTATTTAAGATGAGTTAAATTATTTTGAAAGGAATAAAGTCTAGACCCTGGTTGAAATACCTATGGAAACTTCTGTTATTGGATTAAAATTGGTCTTCAGAAATAAGTGTGATGAAAATGAAATCATAGTAAGAAATAAAACAATATTAGTTGCTAAAGGATATAATAAATAAGAAGTAATATACTATGAAGAAACCTATTCTCCAGTAGCTAGACTTGAATCTATTCTTATTTTACTTTCCTTTGCAGCATTCTTTAATTTCAAACTTTTTTAAATGGATGTTAAATGTTATTTCTTTAATGGTTATGTTCACGAGGAAGTTTTTGTTGAAAAAACTCTTGGTTTTGAAGATACAAAACACCATGAACATATTTTTAAACTTACCGAAGCCTTATATGGACTTAAACAATCCCCAAGAGCCTAGTATGATAGACTTACATGATTTTTTCTTCAAAATAATTTTGTTAAGGGAAATGTTGATCCAAATATTTTTATAAATAAAGATAAGAAAAATGTTTTTATTGTTCAAATTTATGTTTATGACATTATATTTGGTTCAACTCAACAATATTTAATTGATTCTATTGCAGATATAATGAAATCTGAGTTCGAAATGAGTACGATGGGTGAGTTATCATTTTTCCTTGGTTTTCAAATTTCTCAAAAACCAGAAGAAATATATATATCCCAACATAATTATTTTAGATATCTTATTAAAAAGTATTGATATGACAACACTAATAGTATAAGTACTTCAATTGGTACCTCAAATTCACTTGATCTTGATGAAGCTGGAATATTAGTAGATTAAACATCTTTTAGAGGTACGATAGGAAGTCTACTTTACTTTAAAACTAGTCATCTAGACTTAATGTTTTCGGTATGATTATGTGAAAGATATAAATCCAATCATATGGAATCTCATTTAAAGGGAGTGGAAATGATTCTTCATTACTTAAAGGGAACCATGGATTTAGGACTCTTTTATACTTGTGGAAAATATTTTGTTTTAAAAAGTTTTTTAGATGCTGACATTGGTGGATGTAGAATGGACAGGAAAAGTACATTCAGAACTTTTTATTTCTTAGGATATTCATTAGTTTCTTGGTCATGCAAAAAGCAACACTCAGTAGCACTTTCCACTACTGAAGATGAATATGTAGCAGCTAGAAGTTATTGTTCTCAAGTGTTGTGGATGCAACACACACTCACAGACTATGGTATGAGTTTTACCAAAACACAAATATTGCGTGATAATACTAGTTCCATTTCCTTAAGTGAAAACCATGTACATCACTATTGTGCAAAACACTTTGATATTAGGAATCACTTTCTTAGAGATCACACACCAAAAGAAGATATCATTCCTCAATTTATCGGAACACAAGATCAACGTGCTGATATTTTCACAAAATCTTTACCATCCAATAGATTTGAATACATAAAACAAAAGTTAGGAATGATAACTGTAAGGTAATATTCCATATTAACTTCTTGTTGAAACCTATCTCTTAATAGTAATAAACTCATTTTCATAGGGGAGTACACTTTCTTATTAGTAAAATTTTCTTAGTTAAAAATTTTAGTAATCAAAATTTTCTAAGTCATATTTTTTCTGTAGTTAAAATTTTTCTTAATCTAAAATGTTCGTAGTCAAATTTTTTGTAGTAAGAAATTTTTCGTAATCAATTTTTCGGAATATAAAGTTATTGAAAAAGAATTTTCCTTATTACGAACAATTTTACTAGCATTCTGAAAGGTATATTTTCTTTTCTAAATTCTCATAATCTTCTTTTACTTGTTGGTATTTTCTTTTTGTTTTAAATTTTTCAGATTCACTTTTCTTTAAATTAGAAATTTTTTCTTAAAAATCTCCAAAGATAAGAATCTATCAAAATACTTATTCAGATATCATCTCAACCATCAGATCTTCTCAAGAAGCTTTCAGCCGTGGGATCAATCTGGGAAGCTAAACCGTCATTTCAATTGCCTATATAAAGGACACCCAGTGGTCATGCCACATCAAACTCCAAGCTCTTGCGTACTGAAGCTCTACCATTCCTACATAAGATCATTCCGAATTTCATGGGTCTTCCTTAATTTCAAATGTTATAGGAAGCCTCTCCTCAGAATGAAATGTCAACCGTAAAGGAAATCAATGAATGGAAGATTTATCGTGAAAGGTTGGAAGACCAGGATTCTTTAGTAAGTAAGATTAAATAATCTCAAATAACATCTAGTTAAATGTATGGGAGAGTATAGATGTATCTAAACCCAAGGAAGAGGATCTGGTGATACCAGAGTAGCTAGTGGAGTTTTATGAATATGTATCTTTTTTAAATCAATGAGTCAAAGATAAATTTTCTTTCAGGAGTTATGGTAAGACTTATTCTATTTATTATTATAAATAAGGTAGTTTGATTGGAATACCTTACGAAGGAGAAGCAGAATTTTGTTCGCATAAGTTACTTGATGATATAGGAAGCTTTGAAAAGGAAAAGGTTCTGGCTTGTCTTGGTCTTTCAGAGGTAAATACTCTGAAGATTCTTCATATTTCTACGAATTTGCATATTCTAGAACTTTAGGTTCAAGGCTTTATCATTCCAAGGAAGGGAGATAAAGATACTCTCAAGAAAAGCGACATGTATGTTTTGTATTTCTTTGTGAACCTCTAGAAGTTGAATCTAGTTAAGTATATTTTGGTTACGATTGAGAATATCAAAAATGGGAATATGAAGTCCCAGATTATCATGTATCTGAAAATCCTATCAAAGATCATTGCTTCTTGTTTATAATCAATGACAATTTCTTGAAAATCTAAGTTAAAAAATTTCAGGGTAATGTTGATAAGCGATGACACTCTAAGGAGAACGAAAATTGGATATTCTGGGGAATCCTTAGAGTTTTATGATTTATTTAATGAAGAAGTTGAAGCTTTATCAAAGAAACATGTTGTAGTTGAAACCTACAAGATAGGTGGAAGGAAGAGGAAAGTGAAGGAAATTCAAGAGATAACAAAAGTACCCATTTCCAAGGAAATTCACTCTACACCTCCAAAGCCAAAGATGCAAAAATCCGACCTGATGAAGTAGTGGCTAAGTGGAGAGAAGACAGGAAATACTACAAATATTGAGAGCCTAAGTTTTTCTTGGATATGCTGAGGAAAAATCCCTGAAGATGAAAGCTACTGAAGATCTTGAGAAATAAGAGAAAGAGAAGAAGTAGAAAAAGAAATTTTCTGAAGATGAAATCATTCAATCTCTTCTTAATGCTACTGAAAAAGCCTTCGAGAATATTCCAGTACCAGAATCTTTTTTCAAATAATTACATCCATACACTCCATGAAAGAAGTTGGTGATTCTAGAAGCACATTAAGAAGAAGTAGAAGCAGAAATAGACGTCGAAGAGGAAGTTGAGGAAGAAGTAAAATAAGAAGTGGATGAATAAAAATAATAAGGAAGTGATGACATTGATGACATGATACAACAAGTAGAAGATTATCATGAGAAGGAAAGTCCTTCCAAGAAGTTGTCTATCTGAACTTCTGAAGCCAAATCTTCTAAGCTTGAAACACCTAGAAAGGATGACAAAGATCAGCAAGAAGTTAATAAGAAATTCAGGGAAGAAAGTAGTAATAATGATATTACTCATCAAGGAGAACCTCATGCAGAAACTGAGAAGTAAAATTTTTATGACGAAAAAATTGTTGAGCTATCAGAAAAAAGCATGAATCACCAAAAGATGATCAGATCATTTCAAAAAAGGATAAGGGTAAGAAGGTGATGCCTAATACTCATACCAAGTCCTTGGTTAGTAAGAAAGATGTTGGTACTTCATCAAAGATGAAAGATTATGTGCTTGAGAAAGAATCCACATTATCAAAGCATTCAAATTCAGAATCATATTCTCTTATCCATGACTTTGTTGTTCAGTCTTTGAAGAAGCTGGTTGGTACTATTCTGATATTTCTAACTATAGATTCAAGATCTCAAATGCTTCAACATTCTATAAATTAGAACAAAGATTCACTATCCATGGTGATGAATAAGTGTGTCAAACTTGAGTCCGATTTCAAAACTTTTTTCATTAATTTTGAATCCCATAAAAGATTATGCACGTAGATGACTAGTTGGTCAAGGAAAACTATTGAAGAGATGAGAATTATTGATGAGTTTCAAGATAATGTCAAGGATTATTTTGAAACCAAAGATGATAAGTTCAAAGATCTCACCAAGTCTTTTGAAGAAAATATATCTCATGAAGAAACTAATCAAAAGAAAGAAGTGAAAGATCTAAGTGGAAAATTGTATTTAGTTGCTCAGAGTTGGAATAGGGAAAGGGATATTAGAATCGAGCTTAAAAAAACTTCATAAACTAGAAGAAGCTTTAAAGACTCAGACTGATATGCTTAAAGCTTAGGATGAAAAAATCGAAGCCTTAGAAAAGAAAAGTGAAGATCAAGAACAGCTACTCAAGAACTTGGAATATGATCACAAGGAGCTCAAGAAGTTTAACACTATTGTGAAGAACCTAATGCTGAAAGAAAAGGAGAGATAATTTTTTTCCAAATATGATTTTTTTTGTATTTTCCTATTGTTAAATGTTTTTCAATCCTAATGAAATTATTATTGCACTTAATATTTTTGGTTGTTTTGTACTAATATTTTAGGTACCATATTTTCTTCTCCATTCCATTTATTCCTTTTTTAAAATCACAAAGGGGGGAAAGGAATGACAAAAAAGAATACTATGTAAAGAAAAAGTTTCCCTAATTATGGGAGAGATCATCCAAGGTAATGTTTTTATCATGAAGATTTTCGTATGCAAGAAAAGGAAAAATATCATTCAAGAAATCAAGAATACGATCCTTAGGTATTTCAAAGCCTATGGGGGAGTTAGTAATTTTCATTATGATCCATTAGTAAAGTGAAACAAGTTTTATTTTTAAGTTCATAAAAATTTCAAAATCCTTATATTCTTTTTAGTAAGGATGTTTGTGATTTCCAAAAATGAGAAGATTGTTGAGTTAATAAAGTTTCTATATGAATTTTCCATTCTTCTATGTTTTAAAAATCACAAATACTCTATCTTAAGGAAAATTCCTTTTCCTATCATATTTTCCTTAATAAGGAAAATCTTCCTTCCCCAAGAAAATTCATCCTTACCAATTTTTTCATTGTTCATATTTTAGTTTCTCTAAATATAACTCCTTTTATTCCTAAGTTAAAAATTTGGTTTCACATCTAAAACTTCGGAATTTTATAAGTTCTTAGATATAGAGTATTCTTTTTTCAGGATCAGAATTCAGGTTCCGAATTCCTTAGAGTCTAGACTCTGAATTCTCTGAAAATCAGACCCCGAATTCTTGGAAATTTAGAATCCGAATTCTCTAAAATTCAGGTTCCAAATTACTCTGAATTCTGAATCTGAATTATTTGAAATTCAGAATCCAAATTCTCTGAAATTTAGACTCTGAATTCTTTGAAATTCAGACTCTCAATTATATAAAATTTAGACTCTGAATTATCTAAAATTGAGACTCTGAATTCTCTAAAATTCAGCCTCTGAATTCGGTAGAATTTGGGTTTTGAATTCTCTAAAATTCAGACACTGAATTCCTTAGAATTAAAAATCCAAACTCCTTAGAATTAAGAATCTAAATTCCTCAAAATTCAGGTTCTGAATTATTTATAATTCAGACTCTGAATTCCTTAGAATTCAAACACAGAATTTCTTAGAATATAGACTCTGAATTCATTATAATTTAAACTTCAAATTCTTCAGAATCCAGAATCCAAATTCTACAGAATTCTGATTCCGAATTCCTTGGAAAATAGAATCTGAATATCCATGTGATATAGAATCCGAATATTTTTCCTTAGACTCAGAAAAATAGATTTTATAGGGAAACCATATTTTACATTCTCTTGTTATAGTTATAAAATGATGTCATTTATTCGGTTTCTAACTAACAGTTGTTTGAGTGACACATGTACAGGTCCCTCCGAAATTCAAGGAAAAATATGACCATTGGAGGAGGGAGCCAACCATTGGAAATATGCCAATAAAAAGAAGCTCATTTAAAGGAGCTCAAAACTTTGATGACTGTTATACAAATCTAGATATTACATGCTTCTAAAGTGATTTCTAGAGAGAGAGACTCTAATGATTTGTGCGTATTGATCATCTTGTTCAGATTGCATCGTGAAACTCTAATTGTTGCTGTGTACAATCAAGGGATTTCTGGGATAGGACGACAGAGGTGCCGACTACCATGATGTTTGAGGGCTTGCAAGGATAGCAAGACAGACTCTGATATTCCTATCGAGGGCTTACCCTGGTGTGGGTAAGATAGAATTTCTTGAAAATATAAATAAAGGGATCTTTATACAAGGTTGTTAGATACCCTATACATTGGGTTAAAAGATTATATACTTTTTACTTTTATTTTATCAAGTTTGTTTTCTACTGCATTTTGGTTTTTATGGAAAGTATAACTATCTTATACTTTCTAATACTTGTATAATCTAATTAGTAAGATTATATACACTTTAAGGTAGAACCTTATCCCCTATAAACGTTTCTTAAGTTTAGTTTCTGGAACTATATTTCTGGAATCTAGCAACATTGGAGAACTAAGAGTTCTTGTGAATTTACCTTGTTTAACATTGTTAAACAATAGAAAGTTTTAACCAACTTTAATGGTTCCAAAGGATTTTTTAAAGTATACAATTTACCCCCCTCTTGTATATTGAGCATCTACATCATTTTTTCGATCCTATAGAGGAATATTTGTTTCTATTGATTTCCAATGTGTGGTGGAAACTATGAACTACCATTTTTGAGAACTTCTGAAAAGTCAATCATAGTTTTGTAACTCTGTATGTAAAAGTTTTATCATGGACTTTCTTAATTGAATATCCAAAATCATACATTCTATTTTAAAAAAGTAAATGGAATTCATTTTCTTGAGGACAAACAAACATTTATGTGAGGGGGAGGTTGGTGTGCCTTATTTTCATTACTCTTTTCCATGTTATTTTTATCTTTTTATTCTCATTGTATTATTAAAATTTTGTTTTTTGTAAAATAATTACAAACTTTTTTAAACATTGTACATAACGGTAAAAATCATAATTTTTTGTTAAAATTTTTATTTTATTGATTATTTTAATCATTTTGAATTATTGAAAATTAATTAATTAATTCTGATCTAATATTCATTCTTTATTATATTGTTTTGTGTTTAAATAACAATTGTTCATTTTTTTATTCTTTTAAATATACTATTTTTCTTTTATATTTTTCATTTTATCTATTAACTTTCAAACCTATTCAATAATTATATTAATTAATTATTTTGAATTGTAAATAAATATTTTTGACTTTTGTTTTTTTGAAACATTGAATAATTATATTATGTTTTGCATTTTAATTCTATTATTTTAATCTTTTAATTCTTAGTTTTAATTAATTTATTTAATTTCATTAATTATTTAATCAGTTAAATAATTTAAAAAACTGACTTGGAATATCATTATTTTTTAAAATTAATTTATATATTTAAACTGTAATATGTAATTAATTAATTATTTAATATTAAATTTATTATTTGAATTATAATTATAATTTATTTGTAAATTTATTTGTTAATTTATTTAAAATAATTTTTAGTTTAATTAATTATATGATCTGTAAGAAATTATTTGAATTTTTATTTTATGTAGGTGCAGTACTGAGTCATCGCTAGGGTTGTCCAATGGTGACTCGTTTGAGTGATCGCCAGCATACACCCTGTGCTAATTTATTTGGCTCACCACCAAAGATGGTAGTGTCTCAACCACCCAAAACCAGTCTCCAAACTCCTCTACCACATATCCAAGACACAAGTAGCCCACACTTCTTCGAGTGGTGACTCATCCTTTACAGAAAATGAACTCAATACCCTTGTGGTATCTCATTTTTACACCGCAAGACCCCATTGCACCCCCACTAGCGGTGTCTAATTTTCACAACATCTGATCTTGATGAAGGTGTCTCACTTCTCACAACCAAAGATGGTGGTGAGTCCATATTACACCAGCTTCCAATAAATCTTTCACACTACCGGGCAGTGTCTCCCTCTTCACACTCACACCGCCATATCTTTTTCTTTTCCCGCACTAACAAATATTGCAGTGAATCTTCTCACCACCATCCCTCCTCCTCTATCTCACCATACACACAACTCACCTCACCACCCCACCGTAGCATGCCCTCACCCCCATCGCCATCTCCCCGAACTAGAGCCCAGCCGACCCCCTTCCCCTGCTCTAGCAAACTGCGCGACCCCCCATCATCTTCTTTTATTAATATATATATATATATATTATATTATACTATATTATATATTATTTTTCATATTATATATAATATAACATATATAATAATATATAATATTGTATATAAAATAATAACATATATAAAATTAATAAAATTAATATAATAATAATAAAATTTATAATAAATTGAAATAGATTTATTGTATTAACATTATATATATACATATATATTAATACTTGTATTTATGAAATATTTATAGTTATTATTTTTAATATAAATAATTATTTACAAGTTTTAATATTTTTATTTCTAATTATATTAATAATAAATATAGGATTTTGTAAAAATTTATTAGTATATATTTTGGCATTTATTTATTTTTTATTAATTTTTATTTATATATAATTATGTATGTTTGTGTATATATATATAAAATAAGTGTTTCATTAATTCAGGCTCCCTAAATTTGTTTCTTTCTTCTATTTTTTTGGCATAGGGGATGTGGTCGTGGGAACTGACAAGAGGAGCAAGTGATCACTTCCTCATATATACATAGGGAGGTGAGGGTTGTTACAAGAGTATGAGTATGCTCATAGAGTAATCAACATATGCAAGTGAATTTTATATTAAGGAAATCCATATGGATTTGTGTTACATCCTATTAGTTTTTTTCAAGACTAAATTTTATTTTTTATTTTTTCTGTTTTGTAAATAAGAGGAGGACTGCTGCTCTCTTGTTTGGGGGGGGGGGGGGAGGGACACCTCACAATCTCTACCTCATGGAATATGGAATCATCTTAGACATCATAGAGTGGATCCCCACTCCACCTTCATCCTCCACTTATTAGTTTTACTTTTTTTTCATCTCTTGTTTTTAAATATTAATTGTGTCTCTATTTTTTGAATTATAATGTGAGGTTTCTTTCAATTGTGATGTTTGTGTGTCAATTATTCCTCTATATGTTTCATGCTTGTGATCTATAATCTCCTGTAATTGAGAAATAAACTACGAGGCTTGATTCATGAATTGAATCTCAACGTGGCATAGAGATATTATCATCAATGTGATCTTATTTTTATTATATTTCTTATCATATTGCGTCTGTGAATTCAGCTAAGCCAAAGAGGAAACGCGCACATAATTGATTTTCTACTCTCTCGTCTCATTTATTATCCCCTTCCTTTATTAATTTCTCAAACTGATTAATTGAGTAGGGTTTTGTGATTTGATGGTATCAGTAAAATCATTCTAGCCTGTTATAATTTTTTTCTAGAATGATTTGGTTGGGGGATTCATTTCACATTGTGGAGGAACAGTTAATTATTGAAGAACATTAGTGTTTAACTGTTCAATGTTAAGGAAAGAGAGGTGTGTAGTATGAGAAATCAGTTATGTATTGAGTGAGGTTTATATTTTTTGATTTTAATTCCTTTATATATCAATGATAGAGAGTTTAGGGTGGATCAACCTGGATCCATCCTTACCCTCACTAAGTATTCTTTTGTGTCTTTCTATATTTTTATGTTCTGTGTGTTCTATGTTCCTCTATAAGTATTCAGTCTTTATTCACTATACCCTATGCCACATTTAGTTTCATCACTTCATCACTATTTTTTTTAGTTTTCTATTTTCAAAATATAAAAAAATACAACATTTTTTTAAGAAAGAACACTTCGCCATTCAACACTAATTCTTTGAGAGATGCCCTGCGGTTTGCCACTGTGATATATCTTGGGTATTATAAATGTAAACTTGACCATCCTCATGATAAGGATGCCATAAATAGGGGTATTGATAAGATAATTTGGTAGAGTTTTTTCTAGATATATATAAAAATGTGGAGTAAATAAGAGAAAGTAGGGATTCATTTATTAAGTGGGGGAGACTACTTAAGAGACCACTTTGTGTTGATATTGTATTTGTTTTCAAATGATTTTCAATGGTTTTTAATTAGATAAGAAGATCTTATTTTTGTAAAAATGATGAAGTAGTCCAAATTTTAATGGAGCCTGGATAATGTCCTAATGTCTTGATAATTCAAGAAATATATTTTGAAGAACTTGAGTTTCAAGGTGATACCTAGAGAATTGTTATGGATTCATTTGATGAAATTGGACGTATTGGTTGAATAATTATTTAAGTTATGTATGAAGATAATTTTCTAATTTTTATTTCATAAATATAATAAGTTGTTTTTAGAACTTGTGTTTCAAGCCTTATGAAGAAAATGAGGAGTAAAGGTGCTGCCAATCGTATTCGGGTTTGATTGGAAATAAGTATAGTGATGGAAGTCTGGGAAGTTACAATAAATTCCCTTGAAAATATAATGATGCTAAAGATGAATGTTCAAAAGTTAAAAATCATGATAGTTATGGTTTTTGATAAAAGTTTACGATAGTGGATTAGTATGGTTGGAGTTTTCCAAATAAGGTGTTTAAGGTGTCACCCTTGTATAGTGTTTACCAAAATTTTTAGCCTCAGAATCATGCGTATTTTATGGAAAATGAAAGGGATTTTTAATAAAGGATTCTGAAAATCATTATTCATGGACCGAAAAAGGTAGTTCATAGATCATGTAGGAGTTTCTATGAACAATTAAGGAAATTTGGAAAAGGAATTATGCATAACAGTGTTATACGGACTGCGAAGCTCTCTACGTGGACCACATAGGGTAAACTTTTATCAGGAGGTTTGAAGTTCATAAAATGATTGAAGTTCACAGGAGGAATGTATTTTTTTTGAGTGTTTGGGATTGTTTTTCAGATTAAATTGGCCACCATAGGGAAGAATGTTGCTATGCAAACTGCATAGGAAAAATAGTTCACGGGAGGAGAATAGTCCGCGATGAAGATTTTCCCACATCAAAGATATGGGAAAATCAGATTAGAGGAATTTTTGGATTTGTTTTCATATATAAAGGACCTTAATGACATCATTAATTATAATTATTTTAATTATAAAACATCTTCAATATGAGGAAGAATTTGATGAAGTGATAATAGTTAGTGAGGTAAAATTCTATAAAAGATAATAAGTTTTCAGGGTGAATTCTGTAAAGGAATGTTATTTTGGAGGAACAAAATTCTTTGATGGAGGAAGTTTTCTATGGATGGGGATATGCTCCATAGAAGCAGAGGTATTTCATGGAGGAAGAAGTAGTTCGTAGAAGAAATATGTGGCCCATAAAGAAAAGGTAGTTTGTGGAGTAGGGGCAGTCCATGAAGCATCGAATATTCATGGGGAACCATACATTCATGACGCATAGGTATTTTGAGAAGGAATGGTCATCCAAAATGTATGCATTCCACATGATAAAATATCGTTTTCAAAGGATGTAGGGAAGTTTATAGAGGATACAAGGTAGTTTTCAATGTATAAATACCACATACACATGATAGGTGTTTACACCCTTATCATGCATCATGAAATAGATGATTAGTGAACCACTGACATTGTTGAACTCACATGATTGTAGTAAAGTTTATAGAGTTTAGGTGATTTTACCAAGAAGAAAAATAATGGATTTAGTGTATTTTGGGTATTCACTAGAGAATAAAGATAAAACAAGAAGAGGTGGATGACTAATTTATATTCATTTGATCATTATTTTGTCAAGAAGAATTATGTGTTCATATGTCTATAACATTTATATTATTGTAACTGATAGAAGAATTAGATTGTGAAACTATCAATTTTGTAGCTAGGAATAATTATAAAATGTTTCTTGCAGGCTGATCTGTAAGTAAAAAGTGAAGAAGAAGGTTGTTTAAGAACAAAGAAGAACCATGACATCATACACAACTCAAAAGGTGGTGGAATTTCATGGTGTTCAAAACCCTCATCAACAAGGAGAATACTATCTTAGGAGGTAGTATAATGATCCATCTAATAGCTATAAAACATGAACTATTGGATTGATTACATAGTGATATATTATTATAAGGGCATATCCTACTCATTGTATTCCACACAAAAGGATTATTTTCTAGTGGATTGCGTGGTATTAAATTGCTTCCAAACCATACAAATTATATAACTACTCTTGTTGAGTAGTGAACCTTGTAAAAATTAGTGTGTTATTTTTACTTATTTTATACACTTTCACGCAACAAGGAAAATAGAATAAGAGAATCAAGATCCTAAGAGGTCTAATAGTTATAGGGATAAAAATTCACAATGTAATTAAAATGTACCAAACACTAATTAAACCCCTCTTAGTGTTTGGTATATCCCAAAATGGTCCTTTCAAGGACACACATGGAATTTATTAAAATATTAACATATATTAATTTCATACTCCATAAAAATTCATCCAAATTTTTAGATATTAAAAAGTGTGATTGGATAAGCTCTATAAATTTCCATTCAATGGAATTTATAAATGTTTAATTTTCAATCTCACCCTTATCACTTGGTTTAACCCCCCTAGTAAACCCATTTTAACCTTAACAATGGTAAGATATTATCATATATTTTAATATTAATTATGAACACAAATTATGTTGACGTTAATAACTAAAATTAATTATTATAATTAAAAATATTTAATCCATTTAATAAAATTGAATTCCAAGAAGTGTAATAATTTAATTTAAAATTAAACCCATAAAATTTGATGAAAAGAAGTTTTCTGTTTTTATTTTTCAATAAGAATAATTTTTATACCAAAATCTAAAATAAAATATATTTAAATGATATTAAATATATCTTTATTAATATAAGTGAACTTATCTATAACTAACTAACTTGGGATAGCCTCATAAACTGGAACCCAATCCGATGCATCACATACCCTAAGAGCATTTCTGATCCCCACTGGCTGACGACTTGAACCTGGGAATCAAGAAAAATAAGAGGGAGTGTTTTTTCTCAACATGAAGTAGAATACTTGAAATATATCTATATATATATATAGAATAATTAAATAATAGAATAAAAATCAGGAAAAATATACATTCCATTGTTTAAAGAAGACAACAGACGAAATACAACTCAGGTACTCAGAACTACCCCAAAGAATAACCCCAGAAACAAAATAAAACTAAAATAATGATTTCTACTCTATGAAAAAATGTGGTAATCAATCCACTATCTCATCAAAAACTACCTATACCAATATAACCAAAAACCTCACGACCTCATTGTGATAGATTTTATAAAAACCCTACTCTTTTTTACACACTTAAACTTGATTTATTACATAAACACACACTTAAGAAAACTCCGAGGATCGAGAGGTATATTGTGTTGGTAAATTATAAAAATTAAAAAATATTGTATAATGTAAAACATAACATATTTATTGAAAACTTCTTTTACATGACCACAACATTCCTTTATACTTATCATTGCATGGGATAACCTAAGGACATGCATAAGAAAAGGGTGAGCTATAAAGCCGTGTAAGGGAGTAAAAAAGGAATAAATTGCAGAATATCGTATATGTTAAAAAATAGTAATATCAATTGATCACAAGAGAAACATGAACATAAAGGCATGATATAGCATGATTATCATAACATGGGAATGTGGCAACAACATTTAACATGATATTAGCATGATCCAAGGATCATTGCATAAGGAGCATGAGTAAACCCTCATTGAACTTTAATTATCATGAGTAAACCATCATTTCACTTGAATTAGCATGATTAAACCCTCATTGAAGTTGACGTATCGTGACACTAATATTTACCAAATTTATTTGAGTGCTATCAAGGTTCACCCTTTATAAACATTTTCTTTCATGCATAAGTTTGCCACATGGATCACCTGACATAGAGTTACTAAACATTATAATTTATTCCATGATGATGGAATGTGGAATACAAACCTAAAATTATCATTAAATATGTATATGTTCATAAAGTTGAATAACCTTGATATATAAATGGGCATGTTATTCACTTACACGATGATTTTGGCATGGATATTTTGGTGTAACTTCGGTAGCCTAATGACATCAAATAGAAATCATAAAACGGATTAATGAGAGATAAATGGGTCTCTAATAATTTGTAAATGAAATGTATAGTAATGGGATCTTGGAATATAATATCCTAACACATTTAATTCAATTTATTTTCCAAATATAAAATAATTTCTTGAATGTAAATGAGAAGAGAAAAATTTATTTACAGAATTACGACAATGTAACATATGTACATGGGGGGGATAAATGGGAGAGAAATAGGTCTATAATCATTAAAACATAAGTAGGGAAGTATGGGAAATAATATAAATCATACCCCAATATTTTTAATTTAAAATAAAATGGTATAACAAAATAAATAATTTTGGAAAAAAATGAGAAATGATGAAATCCCTAACAGAATTTCAGCATGGAAACAAGTTTACATGGGAGGCATTAATGAGAGATAAAGAGGTATCTAATTATTAAAAAATAAGTAGGGAATTATATAGAAGTGATAAATCATACACTAATATTTTTAATTGAGAACAAAATGGAATAACAATATAAGGAAACTTGGACATAAATAAGGAAGGAAGGAAAGTGAGGATCCCTTATTTGGAAATGTGATCCCAAAGCTTGGGAGAGCCCTAAGATAGGCTTATTTGGAGCTTTGGGTGCCTTGGGATGATTATAGAGAGAGGTGGGTAGAGTTTTGTCATTATCCAAAGGTTTTTAGTGAAGAGGAATGTGATATTGAGTGGGTTTATATAGGAAATGAGAGTGAATTCTTTATTATTTTGATTTTGGACACTACACATTAAAAAAATAAAAAACACAAACCATACCATGGTTTTTGCCATTGGTTTTTAAAATAGGGGAGTGGAAAGCATTATATTATACGTCTAATGGCATAAATTATTAAAATATTAGGCTTTCTTATGTAAAGGTGAGTCACACTCTCAAGGAAATCATTTTAAAAAGGTACAATGTTTTATAAGTATTATAGGGTACATTAAGACACCATAAAATTAATCAAATAAATCTAAAATCATATTATTTTAAAGGTAAAACATATATTGTACTAAAACCTCTTTAATTGTATTTTATTATATCACTATTGGGTCATTATGACGTCATAAAACACATTATATATTTCAACGGAATTTAATTCTTACACAAAACATCAACTATCTCTGAAAATTATGAAAATTTCACTGTTAGATAATTTTGAAGTCCTAAATCCAAAAAATATATTAATTTTATCAGAATAATTTTCTAAATATGTGAATTTTTAATTTTAAAATAAAAACTCACATTTATCAAAAAGTCACGGGTTTTGAAACAAAATGCTTTCAAACCTTAATAACAATTACAATTGTGTTCATAAAAATAATATGATCATTTATAATTAATAAAAATTGATTTATTAATAATATTTTTAAAAAATATTATTTAATTAAAAAATCCATTAATCCATCAAAATATATTTCTTAATTGAATATTAACTAAAAATACTATTTGTTCTTTAAAAACCATTTATAAAGTTACAATAACAAAATTAATGTATATTCTTTATTATATAAAAAAATAAATAAAATAATCATAGTGATAGGGTTTTGTTATATAAACCCTTATAACACCCTCATAATACCTAAGGATAAGGTGTGAGATTGTGAAAGACTCTCGGGACGACTCGAATAACATTGCTCAGGTTGAAATCTCTATTATCTTCCACTTTTCCCATAGGCGTTTCCGTTCAAGCTTAACATGTTGAAGCACAACTTGGTCTTGGTCAAGAGAGAATGCTAGTGACGCTACCTCCTTTACATGCTCTGAAAAATGGGCTTCGTATGGATCAATTCTACTGAATGAGGATATCATTTCCTTCATCTGAGTTAATGGATTTATTAAACCCCTATATTTATACTAATCATGTGATCACTATTCAATAGATATATTAGAAATGGTAATAATTCATTACAAAAATTTAAAATACCTAAAAACAAAGAAGATCATATGTTTTATACAATATTTTTACATAATAATACATTTAATTAGATCAAGATGAATTTTCATTAATAAAAGTTTGTGCTGTTACCATCTTCCCCCTCAAGAAACTTTTCCCTCAAATTTTTTTTCCCACACTAAAACAGATGAGGGTAACTCTACTTCATCACTTCCCCTAATTCCCACATTGCTTCTTCAAACTTGTGGTTTCACCAGAACACATTGATGAGGGGCATTGAATTATTTTGTATAAATTTTTCCCTACGATCTAAGATCTTCACCGGTTTCTCTTCATAGGAGATGTCATTATCTAATGGTACCACCTATGGATTGAGTACATGAGATGGTCCAGGTATATACTTTCTCAAGAGTGATACATGGAATACAACATGTACTTGAGGTAGGTTTGGTGGGAGTTATAGTTGATATTACACTTCTTTAATGCGATTAAGGATCTCAAGAGGGCCGATGTACCTTGGAATAAGATTTCCCTTATTCCCAAATCTCATAACTCTCTTCCATAGTGATACAAATAGGAATACCATTTCTCTAACATTAAAATCTAGGTCTTGTAAATGATTATTACCATAGCTCATTTTTTGACTCTGAGAATCATTAATGTGCTGGTGGATGGTCCTAACCGTCTCCAAAAGTTCTTCTACCATTTCTGAACATAAGAGTTTTCACTCCCCAACTTCATCCCAACATATCAGTGCTCTGCTCCTCTTCCCATAAAGGTCTTCATAAAGATCCATTTGGATTCTTGACTGGAAACTATTATTGTAATAGAACTTAACAAGAGGAAGACGTTGATCCCATTCTCCATTGAAGTCCATTAATTTTTCTCTCACCATGTCCTCAAGTGTTTTGATAGTCCACTTAGATTTTCTATTAGTTTGAGGAAGATAAGTTTTATTAAAGTTTAACTTTGTATTCAGAGTAAGTTGGAGACTCTTCCAGAACATAGAGGTGAATCTTGGGTCTCAATCGAATACAATAGATAGTGGTACTTCAGGTAGCCTTACCACTTCTATTATGTATATCCATGACATTTGATCCAATGAGAAATCCTATTGAATTTCAATGAAGTGTGAAGTCTTTGTAAGACGATCCACAACAACCCAGATAGAATTATTTCCTTTGGATGTCATTGGATGTCCAGTGAAAAAGTTCGTGGTGATGTTCTCCCATTTTCCATATTGGTATGGGTAATGGTGGCATCATCCCCTTATAATTATACCTCTCACCCTTCACTTGGTGACATACATGTCACATTGATGTATACTCAGCGATCTCCTTCTTCATGTCATCGCACCAATAATTATCTCAGATATCTCGATACATTTTTGTGTTTGATAGGTGAATGGAGAAATTTGATCTATGTACATCATCCAAGAGTTCATTATTTAACTATGTATTTTATATAAAACATAATATTGATCCAAATCTTACAATTCCTTCTTCATTACACTGAACTCCGATGATTTACCTTTTCTGATACTTTCCAGTTTCTTCTGAATTCCCACATCATCCTTTTGAGAATCCTTTAACCTTTCCAAAAGAGACGGTTGAGAAATCATTTGTGAAAGGATTAATGATGTTCCCTTCTTTATGATTCTCATTTCTATCTTCATCAAATATAATAAGATTGTATCCTTTTCAATTCCCATCAGTGATAGAATCATTGGGTCCTTTCTACTTAGAGCATTCGCCTCCATGTACTCTTTCCTTGGGTGGTAATGGATTGAGCATCCATAGTATTTTATCATATCTAACCATCTTCGTTGGTGCATGTTGAACTCTTTCTGTGTGAATATATACTTGAGGTTTTTGTGATCCATATATATTACACACTTCTCCCCAAAGAGGTAATGCCACCAAATTTTCAAAGTATGAATTAACAGAGCCAACTCAAGATCTTGTGTTGGATAGTTTTTTTCATGAACTTTCAATTTCCTTGATTCATAGGCAATGGCTTTGTCATTTTGCATCAACAAATAGCCCATGAACTTCTTCAAAGAAGTACCGAATACCATGAAAAGTTATCCAATTATGGGTAGTGGGAGCACAAACACAGTGATAAGTATAATTTTCAAGTCCTTGAAATCCTCTTCGCATTCATCACTCCAAGAAAATATTAATCCCTTCTGGGTTAGCTTGGTATAGGGGTTTGACAATGGTGAGAAATTTATCACAAATCGGCGATAATATCCAGCTAAACCTAGGAAGCTATGGATATCCATCACCAATGTTGACCACAAAAATCCCTCAATTGCACCTGTATTGGAGGAATAGATAGATATCCCATTGATTGAAATGATATAAGAAAATAATGAGACTTCTTTAATCCATAACTCACACTTTCCGTACTTTTCATAGAGCGTATCCTTTCACAAGGTCTCTAGTTTTTCTCTTAGATTCTCCTCATTCTACTCCTTTGTTTTGAAGTATATTAGAATATTATATATAAAGGCTACCAAAAATTTTTCAAGGTAATATATAAAGACTCTATTCATCAATTATATAATGATTTATAGAGAATTAGTGAGTCCTAAAGTCATTACTATGAATTTATAGCGCTTATACCTTGTATGAGAAGAAGTACTGGGGAAATCCTACTTCTTCACCCTTACTTGGTAATATGACGACCTAAGATCCACATTGGAGAAGTATTGTGATCCACGTAGATGATCATATAATTCATCAATTCATGGAATATGATAATTTTTCTTAATCATGATTTTGTTGATCTCACAATAATCAATGAAAAGGTGTTTTAACTCAACCATCTTCTTGATGAAGAGGACTGGTTCACCCCATGGTGAAGCACTTGGGCATATAAAGCCTTTATCCAGATTCTCTTGTAGTTGTTTCATTATCTCTTTAATATCCAAATAATCCATTCTATACAGAGTCTTGGAATTTGGAAATTCACCAAGTAAAAGATCAATTAAGAATTCAACATCTCTTATAGGAGGAAGACTAGGAAATTCTTCTGGAAACACTTCATTGAATTCCATCACAATAGGCATGTCTTCAAAGATGGTTTCTTCATTAGACTAAATTATCTATGTAAGGTACGTGTGCTCATAGGGTAGTAATATCCACTCTTGAGATGATGGTGCTAAAGAAGATTCATCCTCCTCCTTGCACTTGTAAAGAATCAGGGGTCGATTCACCATATGGAGAGTGATTTACCTCTCTTAGAAATTTATATTGGATCTATATAGAGAAATCCAATCCATGCTGAGAATTTCATCAATTTCCACTAAAAGGAGTATAAAAAGGTTCACCGGGATGTTCTATCCACAATTTTTTACATGGGAGGAATTATATTCATGGGATGCAATGATTGCCCCATTTTCCATTCTCACCGACACCTATACTTCCATGATTTGTTGTGGTGTTGGGTTTGTTCAATTAAATGTTAGGATATAAAAGAATGCATAGAACTAGAATAAAAAAGTACATTCATTATTCTTGAATGAATAACTAGAATACCTATCATAATTTCCTTGTCAAGGTTTGCTTCTTCAGTAGTGATGGAAAAATATCACCCTTTTTTCCTTAGAGGTCATTGGTTGCCTCTAAAAATACTTATCTTAGGACACTGGTTTGCAATGTGCCCTAGTTTTTTGGAGAGAAAGTAGTGAAAAGGGTGTTGAGCCTTGAATGGATTTTCCCTCTCCTCTGTCATAGCAGTTGGATTTTCTTGTTGGCAGTTAATGTCCTGGTTCCCTTCTCTTACACATGTAAAAAATTTCCTCATCCCCTTTAGGCAATTTATGGGGTGCTTCTTTCTGCACCGTTTGAAAGTGGGGTGCTAGAATTTCTTAGCACCATTGGATTTATCCATCAGTTTGGCATAATTAAAATCCACCTTATGATTCTTATCCCCATTATACCACTGAGATTCGATGATCTATATTTTTACTTTTAGGGAACATTGAACAATTTCCTCATAGCTATCGAAGTCAGAGATCACTCGGGCTTTCTGGAGGCTAGGTTTTATCCCACCAAATAAATTGTCAACCTTGCATTTGGGGGAAATGATAAATCTAGAGGAATATCGTGAAAGACTTTTGAAGCTTTCTTCATATGATATGATGGATTTTTCATCTTTTTTATTGTAGTTTTGGAAGTCCCGTTCCATCTTAAGACGGAGCTTGTGAGAAAAATATTTATCAAATTTTTTTTTCCAGAAATCCTTCGATTCCAGTACCTCAATCTCTTCCAAATGATTCTTATTTTTGATCAATTTCCACCATTGATGAGATTCACCCTCCTTATAATAATCATACAAATGAACCTTCTCTTGTTCAGAACATTGAAGGATGGGTGAGATCTTCTCAATGGATTGGATCCATTGTTCGACGATTCAGGGATCATATGATCCATTAAAAGTAGGAGGCCTTTGTCTCATGATGCTCTAGATTATAGCTTGTTGTTTCTTGTGGGGGGGGGGGTTAGAAGTTCCTCTTGATCTATGTTTCAATTCAAAACATGAGTTAACTAAGATAGTATCGTGGAAAAGTTTGTGATTCTCACTCCCATCAGATTAGGCATCTCATTAGAACAATCATCACATTGATCTTCACATAGGTTATTAGGATGAGTCCTCCTATCCGCATCCATTGATAAGAATAAAAAGAAAATTAGGGGTAACATATAAAGGGGAATCCAATGAAAAAAGGGATAACTTATAAATTACATTTATTTTCATAACTTTATAATTTATAAGCTTTAATCTATGTTATCCATGATCTACTTCCCAACATATATCTTAGGGGAGTTTTTTCATTCCCTTAATAATGTTTCATAATAAGATTATGAATTTACTAAAGCATATCTCCCAGGAGTATCATAACCAAGAGTGTATCATGGCCCATTTTCATGCACCAGTTCCCATTTGAGGTTATCTCAAAGTGGTGTTCTCGGGGTTTACCCCTAGATACATTTATGCCAGATACACCTCTACTTTTTCGTATCTAGACATGGATGTATTTTCTTGAAAAACCATTTAATCTACACTTACCAAAATTTAGGTATGTTTTTATTATTTTTAGTCTTATCCCTATGGATTTCACTCAAGTTTTCTAATCCTAATCCAAAAAATAACAAAAAATATCCTCTGATACAAACTATAACAAACCTGCTCTACATTACACACTTAAACATGATTTATTACATAAACATGCAGTTAATAAAAATATAACTATCTAGAGGTCAATTTTCTTGGGAAATTAGGAACATTAGATAAAAAATTATAATATAAAACACAACATCTTTATTGGAAACTTATTTTACATGACCAAAACATTCCTTTGTACATAGCATTTCATTGGAGAACCTAAGGATATGCATAAGAAAAGGGTGAGCTATAAACCCCAGTGAGGGAGTAAAGAAGGCATAAAATGAAGAATATAGTATATGTTAGGCAATAGAAATATAAATGGAGCATAAGAGACACATGAACATAAATACATGATATAGCATGATTATCATAACATGGAAATGTGGCAAAAACATTTAACATGATATTTTCATGAGCCAAGACTCATTGCACATAGAGAATGAGTAAACCCTCATTGAACTTAAATTAGAATGAGTAAAACCTCACTGAACTTGATTTAGAATGATTAAACTCTCATTTTACTTCATGTATCATGATACTAATCTTTACCCAATGCATTGAAGTTCTATCGGGGTGAACCCTTTATAAAGACTTCATTTCATTCATAAGTGTGCCACATGGATCATATAACATGTAGTCCTTAAACAACATAATTTATTCCAGTATGAAGGAATGTGGAATACATACATGAAGTTATCATTAAATATATGTATATATATTTTTATAAAGGTGAATACCATTGATAGACAAATGATTATGGTATTCACTTATGCGATGATTTTGGCATGGAATGTTGGTGTAACTTTGGTAGCATAATAACGTCAAATCAAAATCGTAAAATGGGTTTATGAGAGAGAAATGGGTCTATAATCTTTTATAAATGTGGTGGATAGTAATGTGGTCTTGGAACATAATATTCCAACATATTTAATGGAATTGTTATGCATAATATAAAATAATTTCTTTAATGTAAATGAGGGGAGATAAATTTCCTTATAGAATTTTGGCATGGTAATAGGTGTACATGGGAGAAATTAATTAGAGAGAAAGAGGTATCTCATC
Organism: Viscum album; assembly: GCA_963277665.1. Classification (NCBI taxonomy): domain Eukaryota; kingdom Viridiplantae; phylum Streptophyta; class Magnoliopsida; order Santalales; family Viscaceae; genus Viscum; species Viscum album. Next base: position 1,490,189,496 of record OY728162.1, on the reverse strand, counting down.
ATTAAAAAATAAATAGGTATGTATGTGGGAGTTTAAAAATAATACCCCAATATTTTTAATTGAAAATAAAATGGTATAATAACATAATGAAATTTGGAAGAAAAATGAGTAAGGAAGAAATCCTTTACGGAATTTCGACATGGTAACAAGTGTATATAAGAGGCATTAATGAAAGATAAAGGGGTATCTCATAATTAAAACATAAGGAGTGAAGTATATGAGAGTTTTGAAATTATACCCCAACATTTGTAATTGAAAATAAATGTAATAACAATATAAGGAATCTTTGACATAAATAAAGAAGGAAGGTAAGTAAGGATCCCTTACATGGAAGTGTGATCCCAAAGGCTTGGGAGAGGCTTGATATGGGTTTCTTAGGAGTTTGGGGCACCTTGGGAAGATTATATACATATGAGGAAAAATTTTTGGTAGATATTCAAAGGTTTTTAGTGAAGAGGAATGGGAGATTGAGTGGTTTTATATAATAAAGGAGAGGGAATTCATTATTATCTAGGTTTTAGACATTACACATTAAACTAATCAAAACCACAAACCATCCCATGGTTTTTCCCATGGGGTTTTTTCCAAAGGGGAGTGTAAAATAATATTTTATAAATCCAATGGGTGAACTTATTAAAATATTATGCTTTCTTGTGTATAGGTGAGTCACACTCTCAAGGAAATAATTTTAAAAAGTTTAAATTTTTTATAAGTCTCAAAGGGTCCATTAATGCACCAAAAAATTAATAATTTTTTTAAATCACATTATTTTAAAGGGAAAAAATATATTGTCCGAAAATCCCTTTTATAGTATTCTATTACATCACTATTGGGTTATTATGATGTTATAAACACATTATATATTTTAACGGTATTTAATATTTACCCACAAATTCGACTGTCTCAGAAAATAATGAAAAATTCACCAGTAGATAATTTATATGTCCTGAATCCAAAATTGATATTAATTTTATATATATAATTTTATAAATATGTGAATTTTTTACTTTAAAAAAAACTTTACATTTATCGAAAATTCATGGGTTTTGACAAAAATGTCTTTGAAACCTTAATAAAAATTAAAATTGTATTTATAAAAATTATACGATCATTTATATTTAATAAAAAGAATTTAGTAATAATATTTTATGAAAATATTATTTAATTAAAAAATCTATTAATTCATAAAAATAGTTTTCTTAATTGAATATTGACTAAAAATACTATTTGTGCTTTAAAACCCATTTAGAAAGTAACAATAATAAAATGAATTTATATTCTTTATTCTATACAAAATAAATAAATAAATCACATAATCATAGTGCTAGGGTATTATTACATAACCCCTTATAACAGCTGCATAAGACCTAAGGGTAAGGTGTACGATGGTGATAGACTCTTGAGGCTGCTCGGATAACATCGCTCAAGTGGTAATCTATATTAACTTCCACTTCTCCCATAGGTGGTTCTGTTTAAGCTAAACGTGTTGAATCTAATCTTGGGATTGGTCAAGAGTGAAGCCCAGTGATTCTACCTCCTTTTCGAGCTCTGATAAATGGGATTCATATGGATCAATTATACTGTATGAGACCATTACTTCCCTCGTTTAAGTAAATTTGATTTGTTAAAGCCCTATATTTATACTAATCATGTGATCACTGCTAAACAACTATATTTGAAATAGTGAAAATTCTCAATGGTATTTTAAAATCCATAAAACAAAGGAATTTCATTTGTTTTATATAACCATTTTACATAATAATACATTTAATTAGAATAAGAGGAATTTTCATTAATAAAAATTTGGGTTGTTACACCTTTCCATTTCCAATATTTATAAAATAATTAGTTCTATACATAACCAAAGGGGTATAACCTAAAAATGTTTAGTAGGATCCCATAAAGGTTCTTCACATCAGGTCTCTATATTGAAATTCTAAAATTTCTAATTTATAGAAAAAATATCATGATAACCTATAAATTATTTTTTATAAAAACCCTGGTAAATATTTCCCTTTTTCCACAGTTCCAAAACAAGCCAAGAAAAATAGTTACTAAAAAATCCATGATAAATAGTTACAAAGAAAAATTTCTATAAAAATTTATAAAAAAATAAATTATATCAAATTTAGTGTAATAATAATCTAAATCATAGAAAAATAAATCAATGTATCATAATAGTTTTGGTTAAAAAACTACTCATACCATATTCAATTATATGTGTGAACTGAAGCCCTAAGAATGATAACCCTAGGTAGTATAAGAACACCCAATGAGTTAACCCCTCTTTCCCATAAATTTCAAAATCAAGTACCTAGAAAATGGACCTAGGGATAAGTTGAACCCCCTATGAAGAAAACCCCTGATAGTAAAATAGATGATTCCCCTAAGATAAACTTTACACCTAAGTAATCAAGGATTCTCATCTGATTAATTTCCCAAATCATAAATAAAATGTATTTAACCATCAATTTCAAAAAACCCTTTTCTTTTATCAATCCTTCATTGAAAAAACATTTTGGAATTATTTCAAACTAACCATTTTTCATTACCAAAATAAATAGAGAAACCAACTTCTATAGAAAATCTATTTACACACAAAAACAAATCATTCCAATTAATTTATGAAACATTTAATAAAATAGAAGAAATCATGGTTCATTTATCATTGTCTAGAGATAGAACCAACTACCTCACACTCAGGTTGCACACACTCGTAATAGGATCCACCAATATCGGATGTGAAACAAATAACAAATAGAGTCTCTAACAATTATTCCCATATCTTAGAATTAAAACCACGAATAAAATGGCCGACAAAGATGGTAGATAAAAACGTACCTCAATGAACTTGACTGCTTCACCATAAACAACATAAGGGTCAACCTTTAGAAGAAGAAGACACAACGAATCTACAAAAGATCAAATTAACAACACCACTAGGTTGATGAATTAAGTAACATATTGAAACATTGTGGTTGTGACTAATGGAAATAAAGAAAAAAAGTTTCTAACTAGAGAGAAGTTAAAAAATATCCATGGAGATTAAACATTGAACATATGAACACTGAAGGAGTAGAGAAACCCAAATGTTCATATAGAAATATATTAGTCAAGGAAGAATGGTTGAAAAATTTTAATGAAACACATGTTATATGCAACATGACTTATTCCAGTTGGGATGAAGGATTTAGGGAACAAACATCAGATTGATGATGTAACCCACCCCCACATCACATGTATGCTGAAAAACATGTCACCTCAGACTAAAAACCATGGGTGATGAATTTATAATGTATGAAAGAACATTATAGACTAAATGAATTTTATAATTTTAGAATGATATTTACTGACTATAATATTCTTATGCCCTAAACCATTTTCATGACTTGTTCCCCGTGACACGTTTATGCCATAAACATGTACTAGGGAATAAAATGGTCATATAGGGATTAAAAAACACAGGTTCTATTGAAACACCGAAAAATAGATCTTAATCATTTTGAATAAAAACAAATTCTACTAAACAACTAAAGAGTATAGATTAAATTCAAAAATGATAAAATATCCCCACTATAGTACTTTCTATACCTAAAAGATCATGTGGAAGAAGGGTTCCCCAGAATTAGGTGATTCCATTTCTCCATCACCCCGCACTCCCATGTATCATGATAATTGATCCATGTATCCATAACACTCTACCCAATAGTATTGACATCCCATGAAATAATTTCACATGATAATCAATAATCTCTAATGGTTTCTCCACAACTGAATCATCTGGATCCAAATAAATCTTTTCCCAACTAAAAAGGTGAGAGGGATTAGGATGATACTTCTTGAGTTGAGATATGTGTAAAACATCATGTATACCTTTCAACTAAGTAGTAATTCCAACTAATAGGTAGACTAACCTAGCCACTCAATAAGCTCAAATGTTCCAAAAAATCTCTGAGCTAACATTCCCAATTTTCAAAATTCGATGGTTGACCAAACGAGGGGAACATTTTAAGAAAACCGAGTCACTTAAAGAAATTTTTGAAGGGTGATATCGATGATCATCCTATAATTTATTATAACTCTATGTTGTAACCAGATAAAGAATTTTATCATGAATCCTAACCAACATCACTAAAAACAGACATGTTCCCATAAGAGTGACCTCACCCACCTATGCCAAAAAATAGGTGATATAAAATGGTGACCATACAAATCCTTGAAGAGAACCATTCTGATTGCTGACAGTTAACTATTATTATACAAAAAATCAACTCGCCCCAGCTGGCTATCCCATGGTCCACTGAAATCCAAGATATTTATATGGATCATATCCTCTAAAATTTTAATATAAAGAATTTTCAGATCATCCACATGTTGATCATATGTTTTACTCAACCTAACATGAGTCCCCATCAACTTCTGGTGACTCTTTCTAGAATTTGGAGGTAAACCCGGGATCCCTATCCAAGAAGATAGTAGAGAAAACCCAATATAGAACCACAATATCCTACACATAAATATAACCCTAATATATAACCTTAGTTGTGTTCCTTATTAGAATAAAATGAGAATACTTCATCAACTAATCAATCACCATCACAATAGCATTATTCTATTATAGAGTCTATCATAACCCAAAAAAAATCTATAGAAACCTTGTAACATTTTTAAAATAGAATTTAAAGATGTTGGAGAAAACCAAAATGTTTTAAATGATCTCTCTTTATCTATTTGGAAGTGTAAATTTCCGAAAAGTAATCTTCAATGTCATTTTTTATACCTAGATACTAGAAAAATCATCTCATGTCATTAAACATCCACATAGTTCCCAGATGAACTACACACAAATAACTTTTAATGTAAACAAAAGTGAAATTCTCAAAGATAATGGGATTAAAAACCAATCCCAAAATATAGAATAACATCACAGGGATTATACCAAATGGAAATTGTTTCAACACCATAAAGGGTTTCTAGGACTCCCCTAGAAACAATATCCTACACTTGTACCTACAAATTAGAATGAAGAAGAGATGATAATAGCTGAAAACTATCCAAAACCATAAATGAAACATCCTATTATGAATCAAAATGAAACTAAGAAACTTTCTCCATCAGATTCCACTCTTCTTTCAATTCTATAAAATCATTTAATGTACCTTTTATACTGAGAATTTTTGTGATGATATTCCCATTCTTGGAAATATAAGTGATGTCAAAACATAACTTATAAAAGTAATTATACCCACAAATTCTTTATAAGATTCAACTATTTATGATAAAAGATACAACTGATACACTTGTCTTAAAAAAGGCTATGATCCTCTCCCTAAATGAAAATGAATCCAACACTTATGTAGATGTGTAACCACATTAAGATCTAAATAATGAGTGGGGTAATTCATCTCATGCAGTCAAAGATGATAAGAGACATTGGTTACAACACGATCATCCTGTATAATCATGAAACCTAAAGGAACACCAAAAGAATTATATTATAACACATACCCATTATTGGGATTAGATAATATCAAAATATGATCCCATGTGAGAATATTTTTCAACTCATCAAAATAGGACCCACATTTCACATCCCATGTAAACCTCAGTCAAGGATGATGTAAAATTTTCAAAATTCTTGTTGAATCATCAATGGTATCTAGAAATACCAAGGAAACATTGAATATTAAATAAAGTTTGTAACTCCTACCATGAAAATAGAACCATCACTTCCTCCATATTAATTGATTAGCCACATTCCAAAATCACATGCCCCAAAAAATTCACATATTTGATCTAGAAACATCATTTCAAAGTTTTTTCCATACAGATGGGGAATCCTCATGAAATTACAAACAAAACTCATATGGTTATCGTGCTTATAGTGATACCTATAATAGACAAAAATATCATCCAAAACACAACAAAAAGGTATCAAGATGCTGATGAAATATATGGTGAATTAAATCCATACAAATTACTAGAATATTAGTTAGACCGAAAGGCCTCACATGATATTCATAATGGTCATAACTACTCCTAAACTCCATCTTCAATATATTAGACTCCAAAACCCTAAAATGATGATAACCAGACCCAAGGATGATCTTTGAATTTTTTATACCCCTTTAACTAATCAAAAAAGCCATACAAACATAGAAAATGATACTTATTCTTAACTGTTACGTGATTAAACATTCAATAGTATATGCATAATCAAAGTGAACCATTATCCTTTTTATAAAATAGAACTAGGGATTCCCACAATTAAACACCATGGTGAAAAAAACCTTTCTCTATTATATTATCCAAATAAATCTTGAGATCTTTCAACTCTGATGGTATAATGTAATATGAGGGTATGAATATATGTTAGATACCTGACACTGGTTCAATCCTAAATAATACCACCCTCTGTAGATGAAGACTAAATAATTCATATGGGGAAAATTAAGAAAGCCACAAAAAACTACAGGATGATCAATGAGAAAAGTAACCACATCAGGATCAAATGAAATAGAAAACACACAACTCATGTGTTATGGGAATGAAGGTCATGCATAACCAAATCATGGATCTCACTCTGTCTAAAACACCCAATATCTCCCATAGAAAACGAGTAACATGAAACACTGATGATAATAATAAACCGTATCATGATGAGTGATAATTCAATACATCTTGATGATGATTTCAAATAGTTACAGGTTAAGAATGATGAAATCCCAAACTAACTCCACATTAGCTATCAATAGAGAAGAAGTACTATGATACCCATGTTCTATCCTCTTCCCAAGAAGTGTCACTAACTCCATTAAAAATTATATATGATACATTTAAAATTTAAACACACATAAAAAATAGGAATAAATATATGAGTGGGAGTCACCTATGTGAATTAAATCAGTCTCTATAGAGAAAGTAATAAGTAAAGTACGCCTCCTTGTCACTGGATCTACATCAGCCTCTACCATAAACTTATCCACTATATAAAAGTGGTTCACCCCTATAGCTTGTGGCTAGATCTATGTGGACTTGTATGATTATAACTACAATATAGTGACCTTTGGCGCCAGTGATCCCTGACCATAGTGAGAAATAAACATAGTCTAAAAGAATCCTTATAGATGGTCATAGAGACTATCCATTCCACATCGTCACAGGAAAAAAATAATAAATTCAAGTGTTTCCAATGACTCCACACTAATAATGAGTTAGGGGTGCAGTATAGGCTGTAATTGAAGGTGTAGATGATTCCCACTACTGATAACCACCTTCACCACTCATGTAATGCTCATTGCACTTCATCATATTTCATTGTGCACCACTGAAGCTTTCTCATAGAGGAAGATAAGTTGTTTAATAGTAAATCGTTCCTAATGTGTCCATATATTCATTTATTTTCCTTTCTACCATCTCCTAATTGTTTAAAAGCTTTAACATAAATACTTATGATCTGATATCTAGTTACAAACCGACTTCTAAACTATCAAATAATCATTCTTTCCCACCTCCTGACCAAAATGACCCAGGTCCCCAAACTAATTGGTGTAATCCAAAATTGAATAATTTACTTGCTATAATGAGAGTGACTCTAGATACTTTTCCATCATAATAGACTCTATAAAATACTTTTTTGGGAGAGTTTCTTGAAACCCTTCTAATCCAAGCTCATGTATCATTCTTATTGTACCATAGAAATTCAGTATTGCTTATTGGGACCATAATTTATGAAAATCATTCACCTTACCTTGATTTTATCAGTTGTAACTAGGAAGATAAAGTTATAATCAATATTATCTAGTCATTCTTCCGAATCTTGATGTTCATTCATACCCTTAAATTATGGTGACTTCCCACACATGAACTCTCAAGATCAATATTTGTTTCCTCTTGATACTAGTTGTACATCAACAATAGTGTTATGGACTTTCAGTATATTCATTTCGAAAACACGAACTAATCATACAATAACCTCTATAAAATTATAATCTAGTGGCTTATTCCCTTGAGGAGAATCAGTTTAACCCTCCTATGGATCCCATGGAAGAGGTCTTGGAGGTATATCACAACATATAAAAAATAAAATAATTGATCAGCCAATAGGTTAATCCTAGTTCATACCAGAAAACAATAAGTAAAAAATGTTATTGAGATCAAGAACTCAATAATGGAAATAAATAACCCAACACAACAAAGTAATTTGAGTCTTTTCATTGAAATAGTTATCGAGGATCTCACCTGAACCTACTTCTCATGTTCTAATAGTCCTATCTTTAATCTACCAAAATCCCAAAGACCGTTAATCTTGAAGAAAAACTAACCTTTGGTGATAATATTAAATGAACATACTTGGGAAACCCTCACAAACTAGAACCCTACCCAATTCATCACATATATGAAGGGAATTCTTAGTCCCCATGAGATGGTGACTATCACTCAGGAATCAAAAACTCTTAGAGGGAATTATTTCACCCAACATAAAGAAAAAAAATGAAATATATATATAGAAAATAAATAGAAGAAAAAACAATAAAAATATATATTTCATAACTTAGCGAAGATATAAGAATCAATACAACTCAAGTAGTCAGAACTACCCAAAAATATATGTCCAACATCACAGGAAAACTAAAAAAAAGAAGGCTACTCCATGCGATAAGGTGGAAAAAATGCCACCATCTCACCACTAGATTCCCATATCTTGCTTAAAAAACATCACATCCTAACTATAAGAAGAAAGGATGCTTACCTGATAGAAGTAATGAAACCTCCATAGAGATATATCAATGAATAGAGGCACTCATAAGGAGCAGATATACACAAAGGTGCAAGTTGAAACCATAGTGTTGAGGGAGAATGGCTGTATAATGATAATGAGAAACATCAGATGTGAAATGTTACATAAAAATATTGGGGAAAATTATTCATTATGTAAACACATAATTCAGGCAGTAAACCCACCCATATATTACATACACCAAAACACTTGTCACCTATAACTAAAAAACTTGAGCAAAAAAATATCATAAGAATAGGATTTACGATTTAATGAAATTTTGCAATGTAATAATGTGATTTATGGCATATAATATTTTTATGCACTAAATGTTTTTCATGGCTTGTTCCCAATGACACATTTATGTCTTAAACATTTCCTATGTTTTAAAATGGTCCTACAGGAAGTACGAGATCCATATTCTATATAAAATACCAAAAACCACTCTTAAGACCTCCAAACACAAAAAACACACTCTTAAACATCAAAAAAGAATACCTTAAAATCCAGGATGATACATTATGTTACATAAAAACAATTTTAAAACAAAATGAAACTTTTTAAATTCTTGAAATAGAAATAAATTTTCATTAAAATTCATAATTTCTCCGTCTTCATTAAAAATTCAATATTTTTGAAAAAATATAAAAATTTCACACTAAGATAACTCTGACATGATTATTTCAAAAATAATTTCTATTTATAAAATAAATTTTCAAAAATTGAAAATAATTAATTATAATATTTTCTCATAAAAATCAATAAATCACATTTTGAGTATATTTTTTATGAATATAAATACATTACTAAAACGTTTTTAATTATTTATCAATGTATTTTCATTATATAATATACTTAACCTTTATTTTAAAAATGTGGTTATTCATATTCATATCCCCAATTTAATTTCTATTTAATAATGTTATACTATATTATGGTTCATTTATACTCATGTTTGTGTGCATTGAATAATTTGATGAAATTAAATTTATTTAAAGATAAATATATCATATAATATTGGAGTTCTACATTCTACCCCCATTAAAATTAATTTCACCCACAAATATTTGTAACATTGATTTAAAAAAATTAGGATAACAATGTTTCAGCAATCCTCGGGTTCCCAAGTTGCTTCATTAAATTTGTGATTCCTCCAAATAACATTAACCAGGTGAGTAGTAATGTTCCATAGAACATTATCTATATGATCCAAAATTTCTACTAGCTGTTATTCCTAGGAATGATCATTCTCCAATGTACAAACTTTGAGTTTTTTACATTTGAAGGATCACATATATACTTCTCAAGAGATATACATGGAACACATCATGAACTTGATAGTGGTTTAGTGGAAGAACCTAGGGGATATCTACCATCCCTACTCGATCGAGAATATGTAAGGTCCAATATACCTAGGTATAATATTTCACTAATTTATGAGACTTATAACCTTCTTATAGGAATAAATTCAGAGGAGTTCCTTCTCACAAATTTTTAAGTACAAATTTCACTACTGATTGTCATCATAACATTTTTTTATTGGCTATTAGCTACCTCAATGAGTTGTTTAATAACTATGAAATTAATTTCTATTTACTTATCTAGATCATGTACTAATATATTTATTTCTATAAATTTATCCTAGAACATTGTATTTCTACACTTCCTTCCTTATTGTTCATTATAAGGAGCAGTCTGAATGCATGAGTGAAATCTTTTGTTATAGGAAAACTCGACTAGATAAAGGCGTTGATCCCAAAAACCTTTGAAATACATAGAATAAGATATCTGCATATCCTCCAAGGTTTGAACAATTTTATCAAACTGAAAATCTATCTAATGATTATAAGAAATATTGAAGCACAACACTAAATACAGATATTTATGAAGACTTCACCAAAAAGTTTAGGAAAAACTCAGATCCCAATAACATATAATTGAATGTGACACTATATTAAAACTTATCACTTAATTAATGTATATCTTTTCAAGGTGATCATGAAAGAAATAATATGTGATATATTTTAAGCATACTAACTTCATAATAAAGAAAACTACAACCTAAATTTCATTCCAACCTTTATATGTTTTTGGGAGTTCAGCGATAATATCTATAGTGGTATTTTTCCATTTTTTTGAAATATGGGTAATGGTTGTAACATCCCCTTAAAATTATTTTTCTCAGAATTAAATTTATATCATACCAATAACTAAGATAAAAAGTATAAAATATCTATTCTCGTGTTATCCCACAAGAAATACTCTTTGTAATCAATACGAATCTTCATACATCTAGGATGAATAATGAATTATGAACTATGAGATTCATCCAACATATCATACTCATTTTCTAGTATTTATTAGACCCATAATTGATTCCTAAACCTTATCATTCCATATAAATCCAGATTTAACTCATGAATGTTTATAACCTTCTTTTTAAACCTTATATCTTCCTTCTACGCCTTATTAAATTTCACACGGATAGATGGCTAAACACTCATTTTAGAATGAATAAATTTCACTTCTTCCTTTATGATTTCATGATCCATCCCTTGAAAATAAAAAAATATTGGATATTTTTAATCCTCATCATTAATAAGATAACATGATCCTTTCAACTTAGAGTATCTTCTACATTGTTCACTTTCCCAAGGTGGTAATATATTAAGCGTTCATAATATTTATTCAACTCCAACCATATTATCAGGATCATATTCAAATAATATGAGTGAATACATACATTAACCTTTAATGAAAATTATATATGTCAAAACATTCTCCAAAAAGATAATGATTTTATATATTTAATGAAAAAACTAATGCAGCTAACTCCAAATCACGAGTTGGGTAATTTTTTTATAAACCTTCAGTTGTGTTTATGCATAAGTTATTATGATATCATTCAACAAATGGATGAATATATATATATATATTCTTCAATTAATCACTATAGATCACAAACTATTAGCAACCATAGGATAGTTTAGTCAGGGGAGAACTAACTAAACTTTTATTTAGTTCTTTCAAATTTTACTCACATTCATTTGTTCAAATGAACTTGACTCCATTCAAAGTTAATTTATCGAGTGGATTAGATACCCAATACAAATTGTTCTAAAATAATTGATAATATCCATCCAAACCAATAAAACTATGGATCTTAGTTGCATTAGATAGTTTGGTCTAATTTTCAATAACTTATATCTTTTATGGATCCACTTATATACCCTTTCTTGAAAATATATTACCCAAAAAATAAAAAATTTTGTTCCCAAAATTCACAGTTAGAAATTTTTTCATAAAACTTGTCCTTTATTAATGTATTTAGTACAATCCTCAAGTGATCTTCATGTGTTTCATAAAACATTTAATACATAAGAATATGATCTATAAATATTATCACAAACAAATCAAGGTAATATCTAAATACACTATTTTTTAAATCTATAAAGGTAGTAGGGGAATTAGTTAGAACAAATGAAATCAATTTAAAATCATAGTGTCTATACTACATAGGAAATATTTTATTGTGTAATTATTCGCTTTTGAGCCCAAATTGATAGTATATAGATCAAGGATACATATTCTTTATAAATTTTCCTCTCATAATTGATAAAATGAATCATTAATATAAGGCAGAGGATACTTATTCTTAATTATGATCTTTTTCAGTTTCTAACAATCAATGTAGAGTCAGATTGATCCATACATATTCTTAATAATAATAATAGGTGAACCCCAATGGTGACGTATCCATTATCAAGATTATCATAGAATTCCTTATTTAATTCCCAAAACTCAATCAGGTCCATTATATATCGATTCATTGAAATATGTGTTACACCAGGTATGAGTTATATTGAAAACTCTCATAACCTGGAGAAATAATGGGAATAAATTAGGGAAAACATCAAAAAAACCCCATATAATATGTATATATTTGATATTGATTTTCTCCAGAACCATCTTAAATAAACATCTTATTTGTATAGGAATCAAAACCTATAAAAGGGAGGTAATTTACATTATAAGTACATATTTATCATCACACTGATAGATAATCATAGTTGGCTTCATAATATTAAATGTTACTTCCCAGGATCAATGGTTTATAAGATATTTATATAAATAAAGTCAATACATGCCCAAAATTAACATCAAATTCTACCAGAGTAAGAATAACAAATTTTATAGAATGTACATTCCCAAAATCTTCAATCAGAGAAGAATCATAAACTTGAGATGTGATCATCATAATATTAATAATTTTTAATGATAATAAAAAATATAATTGATGAGATGGAATTTTGATACTCTTGGAAAGTTTTTCTGATATAAAAGAGTGGGAAGATCTAGAATCAAATAAGACATTAACAGTTCTAGAGTGGATTGTATGTGTACCTTTCACCAATTCATTATCGTACCCCCACATTAAAAATAGTGATCACATGAGTTTTCCATTTTTCTCATCTCTTAAGAGGTTATTGACATGAGTCATCATTATTAGCCTTCATATTTGAGTACTAGTTAGAATAATTTCCATATTCCCTACCTTTGAAACACTAGAGTGTGGGTAGTACATTTTGTGGTGCATTCTCTCCATCATTATATAACTTATTTTTCTCATCACTTAAAATTTTGATTACTCAACGACCTTCCTTTACAATCTTAAAAATTTTAATATCCCTCTTAATATATTTTTCTTCATGTTTCCTTCCACACTTCAAGAATAAATAAAATCTCATTTTATTCTCTACATATTTTTTATTATTTTATGTTCTTTTGTGTTCCATAATTATTTTCTTATCAAAACCATGATATTGATGGGTAACTCCAAATTCTATTTATACCTTGATAGTAAATAAAATGATTTATTCAATGATAATGAATCCTCAAATAGATAATTACCTTAAAAAATAGGTTTTAATCCCCTAATTAATTGATCTATCTTACTTTTAGGTTGGATGATGACACTAGAATAATACCTCACATTTCATATATAAGTTTCCCCATAGGTACTAATGGATTCAAAAACCTTCTACCTTACCTCAAAGAATTTATTATAATTTTCATATAAAGAATATGAGTAAGGTAATTATTAAACATTAGACAACTAAACTCATTCCACTCCATGGAGTCAATCAATTCTTGTTGCTTCATGATCTTAATAAGTGTACAAAATTGATATGATTTTTCTTCTAAACGATAAATATCTAAAATAACTTTTTCATGTTCCAAATAATATATAATGTAATATATATATATATATATATATTTATAATAATCCATTGATAATCAACCATTGGATCAGTAGAAACACTAAAAGATGGTGGATGTTTCCACATGAAGGCCTCAACATAAATTTGTTCCCACCTTTTCTTATTTTAATGTTTCGAATGATTCATATCATAAGAAATTTTTATAATCATAGAAAAAAGATTTTTAATTTCATCTCAAATAAAAATTTATTTCCTAGGAGGAAAATTATTTCATTGTCCATAAAATTCATTATTAAAATGGTTCCTTTAGGTTTTATCCATTAAGTAAACGAAAAAGTATATTCTAAGTAATAATAATCATAGTGGGAAACCACATAATCATGGAAAAACATTTATATGATGTCTAATTCATGGAACATTTTTTTCAATCTATGAAATATTAGGTTTAACCTATTTTATTCATGGTAATAATCTATTTAAATCTTTCATAATGGTTTAAAAAGAAAATGTGATTTTACATAAGAATATCCCCCAGGAGTCTCAAAGGAAGTGCGCAGTAAGGGAAAAATTGCCATGCATCTGAATGATGGTTGATATATACTCAAACAACTATTTTTAGGGTTATTACACCTATATTAATTTGTGCCAAAGCCATTTCAACATATAGTATCAAAATATGAGTGTATTACTAGGAAAACCACTTAATTTATTCCTTAAAAAAATGTTGGATGTTATCATATAATTATACTTATCCCCTAGTTTTTTGAAAATGAGATTAATTATAATATGAAAATATTTAATAAAATCTTATATAATAAAAACTCTAGAGACCCCAAATTTTTATACATAGATATTACATATTAATAGACGAATATTTATTACATAAAATTATTATCCATTATATAACCATGAAGGTTTATTTTCTATAGAGACTAGATACACAATCATCATATTTTTGAAAATAATTTGAAGATATCCCACAAATATATTCCCACATATTAATATTATTAGAAATATCATACTTAAAACATTTCTTCATAATCTTGTGAAAGGAAACTTAAGAAAGGGTGACCTTAGATGGTATGTAAGGGTAAATAAGGGAGACATCAATGATCACATAAGCATAACATGAGTATAAAGGTTTCAAAATATGATATTAACAATTTCAAATCATACCCAATAAATCATATATATTAATCTTGAATCATGGAGTAAAAAATGGAAGTTAATAAGACATGAATCATAAAGGAATCAAAGAACACGAACCATGGTAACATAGAATTGTGAAAACAAATTGGCATACACATAAGCATATAAAACCATTTCTTTATTCTAGGATCACTACACAAAATATCATAGTGGATTAATTTCACACCCCATTATATCATATCCTTAGTCAGGGTTCACTCCCAATACCATCATAGTGGAAAGATTCCGTTACAGAAGATGATTTATTCCCCATTCTAGACCTTATGATATCCATATTTATAGAATTCATTATAGGGACATATAATTCCGGTCCCAAATTTCATAAAACTATAAAAAAATAATATGTGTTACATAATAACATAAGTCATTCATCAAATATCATAACCCATTTAAAGAAAATGAGTTTCATAAGTATATCAGAATTTCATCACAACATTACCCATGGAAGATGAACAATTTTAATAAAAATATATTTATTAGCATCCTAAACCATATAGATAAAGAATAAGGATGGTATCATTGGATAATATAAATATAATTTAACAAAAATATCCTACCCCAATGGTTTAAAACCATTGGTAAAGTCTATAGAACCATCAATATAGCCTCTAACAATGGTTCTATGAACTGTGGGGTCTTAATCCATTAGTATAAGGCTATACTAATGGTTTCTATTATAATTATTGATATAGACCAAGGGAAATTTTGAACACTAATTGTTTTTAGTAAACCATTATTATAGATGTATACCAATGGTTCAAGAAATTGTGGATATAGTTTATTGTCCCCTTCCATGTTATACCAACAGTTTCAATGGAAACCATTGGTATATTTTGGTCTACTCATCCAGCACCATTGTCCAATCCAACACCTCCACACAATGAATACCAGAACCTATAAATAAAATACCAACCATAATATACATTCCATGTAGTATATATGTTGTACATTTATCATTAAACCAACTTCTTACTTATCAGTAGCTTTGAAACCATTTACAATACTATAACATACATATAAAATCTATATAGTCGATAGATTTTTGTAATTAAGAAGCATCCATATATATTTATATTTACTATCTAATCAAGAATATTTGGGATTAATATATCCCTCATCACCACCACTACCAACATAATCACCACCAGCATCACCAATATCCCCATAAACACCATCATCTAGAGAACCGATATAATTTTCTTCAACATTATCATCATCCGCTGGAGTGTCATAACCTCTACCACCACTAGGAACCACATTTCAATCACTTGGTGCATCATATATTGATTTATTTATTTCCATACATTAATAAAAACATTAGCATCCTCTAATGGAACCAATGGACATAAATCCATAATAGGTTTCAAGAACTACTCGATGACCATTTTTCCTCTTTCACACTCTTGTGTAGATATTTTCCCATATCTTATTATATATGATAATTTTTCAGCTCAGTATTGTCATATATTTGAGAGGAAATCAATGACATCTAATTCTTGGTGGGGGAAATGGTCTTCCTTGGTCGACATTAGAATCCCACTGGTGCTCCTCACCTAGTACCTATCTCAAATAATCATTTTCCCTAAATTTTTCATCTTATTTTACATTGAGGGCTTATACGGAGCAGTATTTAAAATATAAATCATATATATAATTATGAATTAGGTATCAAAATTTCAAATGTCAATAAAAATATTTATAATACTTTCTTATGTTTATGAATTTATAGAACTTCCATATTTTTTCCTCATACTCGATTAAAACATTTTTTCTTGAGGAACAAGGACTTAAATTCCCAATTTTAGTTACCACTATTGAAATTTATTTCTATAATACTTAATTGTTGAATAAAATTAAATTTGTACACAAAACCCAAAAAAATTTGATCAAACTTCAATGAACATTGATTTCTTTGGTTGGGGTATATTAAAATTAATTTTATTACATTTTCTGTTGAGTCGGTTTGGATTAGATCTTTAATTTAGTTTTAGACATTTTAAATTATTTTTTATTATTTTAATTAGCTTCGAGTTACTTTAGTTTCAATATACATTAAGATTATTTAACACTTTTATATCCAGATGAATTATTTATGGTTCAAATCTTATCATTTTGGTTCAATATAGGCAATTTCATGTTCTTTTCTTTTATCTCAATTCAATTAAATATTACATGGTTTTCTTTTCTTAAGTATATTGTGTGTTAGTTTGGTTCATTTCCATTAAATTTAATTTGATTTCATTTGAATCATTTTAATTTATAATGATTCACATTGAGTTTCATTTGTATCGTTTTTTGTGGTTTGAGGCTATTATTTTACATCTAGTTTCATCTTTTATAGTATTGTCAAGATTTATTCAATGTCTTTTTAATGAATTATTCTCAATATTATTTGGTACATTTACATATCATTAATTTCATGATTATTTAATTTAACTAGTTTTTTTATTTTTAGTTATAATTGATAATGTTTAAATTAGTTTGGGTCATGTTAATTTGATCTATTTAATTTATGCTGGTATTGTTCTAGTAGGAAGAGTATCATAGAATTTTTTATCTCTGATGTGGTTTTATTCCATTTAATTAAATTAATCTATATTTATTTCAATTTAATATTTTTTAGACTATTTTTTTATTTGGTACAACTCATTGGGGGGGGGGGGGTTATTAGGCATGATTAGTTCAATTTGGATTATATAAGGTTTATTTAATTTAATTATGATTTATTAAATTTGTTTTTAGTAAGTATTATTCTATTAGGAATATGATGTTTTAGATGGTTATATGTGTTTTTATTCTATTCAATTTCATTCCATTAAATTATATTTAATTAATTTAAATAAATATTTGTCTTAATTCAGTTGTTTTAGTCCCTAGTAAAACATAGTTGGTCATTAAAAGTACATGTTGCCTCTCATTATCCTACATTGTAGTGCACCTTAATGTGTGCATATAATTTATAGCCTCCTTGTTCCCTTTTTTTTCTAAATCTTTCTAAAAACAAAAAATCAATATATTTAATAACAACTAATTTTTAAATACTAACCATTAATGTCTAAGAATACATTAAACTCATTACTCTTCCAATATATGGCCATTTCATGGTATTGTGTTGTTGTACAATCACTGAATATTACGACACCCTCAAACCCAAATCCAACAATACTCTTCCAACCAACATATAACTTATACTTATATGATAATCATAATTCCTCAAGTTTAATTAACCATGAAACCTTAACATAAATTCCATTGGGAATGTAAAATCGATGATACGATGAACATGTGAATTCGTATAAATAAAATAATAATATTGATATTAATTTTAAAAAAATTCTTATCTGTATATCCTCTGATGAATTCTATTTTATTTATTTCTAATATTCCTCCATGAGACTGGTTTTATAGGAATTATATCATTTTACATGGATTCAGTTTCCATTATAATTATACATTGTATGGAATTTTTAACTATCCATTGATTTCCTTCATTGTAATATACCATTATTTTTGTTTGAGAGTTCCAGGGTTCACAATATGGGTATTCTCACATAGCCTATTAGAATATCCAACTAAATAGGATTATAGAAAACAATGTAGAAATAATTTACAGTACTAATAAAATAAATTATGTTATATATTTTTATGAACTTCTAAAAAAATATAATCCAGTGTGATCATTAGGCTCTAATGAATCCATAGGATAATCTGGATCATTACCCTATTAAAGATGTGCTTGTTCTAATTCCTGAACTTGGTCATCTATAATCTGTAGAGTGGAAGCTGGAGGAGAAAAATCATTAGATCCTATATAGATTGGACAAAAAAATGGAGGTGGAATAAATAAATAAGGATAAGGATATAAGGGTTGTGGATACATCATTTGATATAGAAATGGAATATGATAAGTATAACCTAAATAATATTAAGATGGTGCATGTTTCAAGTGCAGTGGAAGAGTCCTTTATCAATATGAACAACTCGTATTTTAGTATTAAATAACATGTAATTGTTCCATTACACGATTATGAGAACATTTCAAAAAAAAATAGTAGATTAATATACTAATTTAATATTTCAGAACCATAGAGATAAGATATTTAAATATAATTTATAATTAATTTATCAGCAAATATAGAATTACATCAACTTGTAATTTTTCTTTCATTAATGATCTAATGGAATAAAATATTTCTTACCATAGTTTCAATATAGGATTCAAGTGATGAATCCATCTAGTAGTGATGCAGTCATGCATGAAAATCATTGATCAACATCTTAGAAACATCAAGTGCTAGCACGGATAATCCTAACATCTTGCATTTTTAAGGGTTGATCACATCAGTTCTCTTCCCAAAGGAGAAATAAAACTTGTTGTTATTTAAAAATATTGAGAGTAGAGAAGCAGATAATTCACTATTGGGAATAATAATTCTATCCATATTAGATGATCACAAAAAAATGAATTTGGATGTTGATATAATTTTTTATTTATTATATCTGGTTTAGGGTTGGAAAACAGCACACAAACCCACCAACTGTATTTAATATTCCTAATTGACCTCATTTCTATCAATATAAATAATAATAATATTAATCTCTTTACATGTGAAACACATTAAGAATATAAATAAAGATCAATTATAACTAATTTGACCATTAATCTCAGTGCAGTTTCCTTTTTCATCTCATATCAATCACTAAATAATTACTATCTAATTAAATAAACATACGTGCATTATTCTTTGAAAAATATAACAAATCTTATATTTACCAAATTTGAAAACTATTATTTATTATTATTTCACTCACTTTATTCATTCAAATAACTTGTGTTTATTTTAATATGATAAACCAAACTCAAATAAATATTGTTTATTTTCCCTTTTCAAATTGAATACGTGAATTTAACTAATATCGCAAATACACATATTGTTTGACCCTTTAGGACTCATTCTATGTGGAATTAAGAATAATTGCCTAAATTACATGGTCATTGTCTAGTAACATTACAAGGAACCCATAGGGAAAGAATTTAATTTCACAACAACAACGACCTCAAATGAATGATTACTATGTAATATAATCCTTTTAACATAATATCACAAATAAAATAGGTTCCATGCCAATTTCATTAACCTATATTATCTATGTCTATTTGTTTGAATATTTTGAAATGATTTTTCCAAATAAACACCATGGAAATATACATATTATGGTGGTTCTATTCCCCTCAAGGGTCCTGAAATATTAAATTTTTCTAAGAGACAAAATGGATAAATACTTTCTCACATTTATCATTAATTCTATATCATTCATGACATACCAAATATATCCCACTTCATCATGAACATATGTCTTTATATTTTTAATCAATAAATAAAATTACGTGATTCATGATATCCATTATTACTTGTGTTTAATTTCTCTATATATTTTTTCATTGTATATCAATTTTAAAACTTCTCATATATCCTATATGTTTTAAACTTACTATTTGAATTTATTGTGGAAAAAAATATTTTTGGTAAATTATTTCTCATTATTTTCTTCTCAAATAGACTTTTAAAATTTCTACTCACTATATTTCATTATATGTTTAAAAAGTGTATGACATTATCATGGCTCTTTATTATATGTTTTTTTAATTATTATTTTTTATTTAATTAAAAAATGGTGAGAATCATTTTGGTTATTTATGTTCATTTTTTGTAATAAAACAAAAAAGAGAGATTGCTTGTGCATTTTATTACATGTATTTTTTTTGATTGATTACAAATCCTATCATGATTTCATAATATTACCAAATGTTTAATTTTGAAAAATTTAATTTTTTAATATTTTTTATTTTTTTAATATTTTTATTTAATATTATTTAAAATGTATTTAATCTTGATCATAGAAAAATATTTCTTTAATTAATAGTTACATAGATTTCAATTTATTATTTTTTATAACATATACCACATGTTTTATTTTATGTTCCTTGGATATATAAGTCATTTTGGACCTTTAAATATCATTTATAGGTTTTTTATAATTTCCCCCTATTGAAATATTTCTTATTCCCACATATCCAAATGGTTTTCACATAGCCAATTGGTTAACCACGTAGCCAATTTTGAATCCATGTAACCATTTTACACATTCAAATACTCTCTATATAGTTGTTTTATCTTGAGATACATAACTTCAAATTGATTTATTATTTTTTGGAAATATATTAATATATAGTAAATTTAATTTTAATAAATAAACTTTTGAATAAATGTCTATCATTTGATAAATAAGGTATTAAGTCATCGATTAATTTTTTTTTATAATTTCTATAGTTTATTTGGAACTATTTTTCATCAAGTGTTTTATAATAAATTGAGTTATATAGATATGATTAAGGTGATTTTTTCCCTTGGAAATATAATTAAACCATATAAATATAATTAAAAATTATTTAAATATATCCTTTATCAAGGTCCTTTTTAGCTCTGAAATTTGAGAAGGAAAACGTTTATTAGTTTTCCTAAATTCCCTTAAGTGAATTTCCTATGTTAGAAATTCAGATATGTGAGAAAATCAATTACATGATGAATCACTTACATGAATCACCTATTTAGAATTTACTATCTGAATCTCATACGAGATTTAACTACATTTATTCCATTACGTTGTAAATCACGTACATGACAAGTTTAGATACGTGATTCCCATTCCCAGTGAATCATTTATGTGATTTACATACGTGAAACACCTAAATCATGAATCCCTTGCATCAAATCACCTACACGATCAATTTTCATAAGTGAATTTACTATATAAATTCCAATATTTGGATAATTTTATGATATAGAGAAAAACTCCTAAGTGAATTTTGATACGTAGAAATGATTAAAAAATTTATTCAGTGTTTTACATTATGTTTCATATATCTTTTTGTTGCATGTTTATTTGTTATATTTAATTTTTTTAATGAAATTAAAAATTTATATCAATTATTTAGAACCTATATGAAGCATTTTTTATTGTTTTAAACATATTATTTTGAAGAATAAGGGATGTTATATATCCATAGATGAAACATAAATCTTGCAACTCAAAAATCTATTTTTATTATTTTATGTTGTTGTTCAATAATTTATTATTTTTAAATTTATTTTATATGATATTAAAATCCTTACATAATATTTTAATATTTTAAATTTTGTGTTATTAGGTTTTTAATTTTTCTACATATTTTCAGCTCGTCTTAAAATGGACTGTTTTGAATTTGGTAGTTTAAAAAATTCAATCATTTTATTTTCATGGGATTTACCATTGAATTATTATTATAGAGACAATTTAAATTATTAATCAAATTATTTTAGACTCGTTTTAATCAATATTTGCTGTTTTAAATATAGGTGTCACGTACGTAACCTATTTTATGGTTATTTTAAATTTATTTTCCACTCATGATTTGTTTTGGTGGTTTCCAAAGGTTTTATTGAGAATAGGTGAGTTTTCATGAATTGGGCCAAACTGCGAGCCCAATTCCAGATTTAAAAATAAATTTTGTTTCATTTATAACTTTTTCAATTTTTAATATTTTTGACTCATTCCAACTCCCAATTGTTCTCCCCCAATATAGTAACCCCACATTTAAATTTGGGGCCTTTATAAATCCATAAGCAAGGGGGATGTTTGTTTTTATTTGAGAATTGGGCCAACCCGAAGGCCCATTTTCTAGTTTTAAATTGTTTCATTAATGTATTAATATGTTATTCATTAAAATGGATTTTTTGGAGATTCCACCTCCCTATCGACCCTAATAAGCCCAGGCGCGCTCCCATTTCCTTTCCCCCCACTTTGGAGATCTATTTCATCGCGATTTGGTGCTGAAAGTCTGGGGGTTTCTAAAATCAGGCAGATTTGAGGAGGTAAGTTCATTCCATCATAACTCTCTCAATTCTTACTCTTTTCCCCCCATTCCAATTCCTAAATTATCTCATAATCCCTGTTAGAACTTCTCTTGAATTATTGGATATTTTTAAATTCATATTCTTTTGGAGTTTAGGTCGTTTCCTTCAAGATTATTTTGGGTAATGTTTCTCTTTTCAATTCTTCTCTTCTCCTTAGGGTTTCCACCCTATCTCAAGAGTTTATGGAATGTCCAGAACATAGGGTTCGAAAAAATGGTATTATTTGGTATCTTTTGGGTCAATTTTTGGTGGTATAGGTCTGGATTTATATTCCTTGATGAGCGGCGGTGGTGCGGTTGATGTTTCGCACCATGTTTTGAGGGTTTCGGCATAAAAGGTAGGTGATTCCATGTGTAATCATTTCTATATGAGTTAGTTTTCTTGAATTACTTATTATGAATTTAATAATATGATGTGTGTTGTGTGAGAACTGTTTATTTTGTATTTGGTAAAGCATTTGTTTTTACAGTTTCATTTTAGTAAAAAAAATTGGGTGTTTTACATGTGCAACCCTTTGGGTATTGTTTGGGTGTGTTCTATAACATATGAAATTGGTTTAATAAATGTTGTTTGGGCTGAAAATTCTGATTTGGTAGGGTATTGGTGTGCCATTAGGTTTTAAAGAGGTTTCTTTTAATGGTTTTAAGGTGTAAAGCCTTATTGTACATCTTGAAAGTGATATTGAAAACGTGTGCTTTCCATGTGGATCTTTTGTGGTATTGTTTGAGGTGTTTTTATAACACATGGGGGTAGTATAATAAATGTTTTTGGGGATGAAAATTCTGTTTTGAATTTTTATTGGTGTGATTTTTTCCTTGAAATATGGTTTTGAAATGAGTTTGTTTTTGTGAAAAGATTTGGTACACTCTTTAGAATTGTTTTATGGAAGTTTTGAATGGTTTAATGATTTATGTAAGATGTGAAACCATATTGGAAAACTATTTTGGATTGTTTATTCTTTAAAATGGACCATTTTAAATGTTAATAGTTCTGTTATGTTATGTTTATCCTCTTGGAAATGTTTTATAAAAATGTTTAATGGATTTACTAAAATCTGAAAGAGGTGTGAACGTTATATGGGCTGTTTGTGTGAGTGTGATGTGAAAAGTGGATTTTGTTTATAAAAAGGGTTATAGGAAACATGTGAGTGGGATGTTATGTGATGTTTAGTATATTTTTAGGTATTTTATAAAATTGTTAAAGGATGTGTTGGATTGTGAAAGTTATGCAAAAAGTGTTGTGCGCTATTTTGGTGTGGGTTTGATTTCAAAATGCATTTGAATGAAAAGTGGACTTTTGTGACTTGTGTTGTATACATGTGGGCTGTTTGGTGAATTTATGATATGGAAATGATATTTTCATGTGAAATGTATATTCATTGACTTGTTGAAATTGTTTGAGCACAAAGGGAAAACTCGGGTATCTAGGTGGGTGGACGTGTACTAGTATGCTAGTGATCCCGTGGGGTTTGGCCTCAGTTTCACTTAGCAAGATTGACACTTAAAACTCTAACTAAACTAATATGATGATGATTTGTGGCCACTAGGTTATGGGTATGTTCCCTACTAGTGTCTCGTGCACGAGAATAGATATTTGTGATGGTTACTCTCACCGAGATATGAGGTACCTGGGACCCACAGCTAGCTAGTGCCTAGGGGTTATTTCCCATTGCTTGTGATCACTAGATATTTTATACTTACCGTCGGCATACATGACATTTTTCTGGAAAATTCAGTAGCTTTGGTGTTTATTTTAAAAAGTGTTATTCCTTTAAAATAATCCACTTGAAAACTGTTCTAATTCAATGTTGCAGCTTTTAGAAATTGTAACTAGCTTTTCATGTTTTTGAAAACTTGCATTCTTTTCGTCTTTAAATGATTATTATATGGAATCTCTTAGTGGTGGTATCCTATTGGTATTTGGCTCACACCCTACTTACACCCTTGGGTGTAAGTAGACTTGGTTATTTTGTTGTCACAGGTTTGGGTATAACTTTTGTGCCAACAGTTCGGGTTTCCACCAGTCATTCATCATGCGGTGTTGTGGAGATGGCTTGAGGAAGATGCCTCTTGCCATGTTGAGGTTCTTGGGCTTTCTTTTCTTGGGTTTGTACCTTTGTAATGATCTTAAAAAATTGTTTAAAATTGTTCAATTCAGTTCTGAATTTATTAAAAAGATGTTTCGGTTTGAAAAATCCAGATTTGGTTTCTTGGATTCATTTGATGTTTCAAGTATAAAAAATCTGGTAAATCGTTCCCAATTTTCAGTTTTTGATACCCGGGAACTTGTGCCAGCCCGTGGGGATCGGGAACGCCCTTCGAGACTTGCCACGGGTCGGGTCGGGTTACGGTTTTTGCGGCGACCAGATTCAGTTCGTGACAAAATGGTATTAGATCCAGGTTCTGGTTAACTCTTTGGGTCATGTTATTTAGGGAACAATTGGGATAGATTAGAGTTAGAATTGTTGGGACTTTGTAGTTCGGTTATGGGTAGTGTTCCTGATCACCACACCTCATGACGGGATTCGAGTCACCAGGGGAATTCGGTATTTATCTATGTTCTTTGTTTTTCTTGGTTTAATGACAATTAGGGGAAACGAAAAGAGAGTTGGGTTAATGGTCTCAGTGAGCTCACAGGGCCTGGAAAGCCATGTGGAGCCAGAGATATTCTCTAGAACACTCTCTGTGACAGTGAAGTGATTGGAATATGGCCGCCAACCATATTTCCAATTCACCCATTGAAACTAGTTTCCTCTCAGATTGTTTTGTACTATAGTTTTGCAATCTTGGAACTTTGGTTTTAAAAGGACTTGGTTTTAAGAAGTATAAAGTTTTTCTAAAATTATTTTCAAATAAAAAAGGAGTAGATTTATTTATTCAATGGTGGAACTGAATTTTTAGAATTGTTTTGAAATGGAAAATTGTAGAGACCCGTATCTTGACGTACATGGACATTACATTAGTTTTTCGGAATACTTAGTACATAACAAAAACACACACACAAGGATCGTAATAGTTTAGTGTCTTTGGAAACTCGGAACGTAATCTTCTAATCGTGGTGAAAGATCTTCAATATCTCCCATAAAGATCTTCCCTTTTTTTTACCTATAAACCTTTCTTTATATCCTGGGGAAAAGAAAACATAAAAGGGTGAGCTCAAATGCTCAGTAAGGGTAAACAAAAGAAATATCAATCACATCATATACATAAGAACATAGCCTTTGGAAATCTTAACCTGCAAAAGAGCTCATAATATCATAACATGGGATAAATCATAGAAGTGAAAATGAGATCCCCATAATCATAACATAAAACTTGAAACTTTGTGGCATGCACACATAATCATGGAAAATCATTTCTTGTTAGTCAAGACTCATTGCAAGACTATCTTAGTGGACAAAGTCCCTTTCTGAATCGAGTAACCCTCGTTTCAATCCTGTTTCACTGAACCGGTATAACCTACCGTTCCAGCCCTGTCTATCTCATGAGATAAAAAATCTTTACCCAATGCATTGGAGTGAGATATAGGTCCCACCCATCTTATAATGAATCCTTTCTTATGTGTGCCACATAATCATAAATCTTACATCATCACATAACCCATGTAATAAAAATGGGATTCTTAAACAACATGACATCATAAAACAATTCATATAAGATAAGGGAATTCATAAAAATATTTCCATCACAACATAATCAAATCCATGTAATAATAGGGATAGAAACAGAACCCTTTTGTTGTCTTAGATGGAAAATAATTTTGATAAAACACTTGAAATGAATTCTTGAGGAAAATATCCTTTCTTCTTCAAAATCAATTTCTTTTCACAAAACTTAATGCAATTTTAAAAGAAAGAGATTTTATTGAAAATAGTCATGAAATATTTTGGAGGAAGCTTCATGAAAATAAGGCTTTATAAAACTGTAAAAATCCGTTCGTTCCGTATAAGTTAAAAAAAACATTCTTCTCGTACTTTTGTCGGAAAAGTCAAAAAGTACCTCGTACGAAAACGACAAAGATTCCTTTCATATCTTTTACAAAAAAAAATCACCGAAGGGTAAAATTGGATATAAACTATTGTATAAGGATGGAAATAATATTAAATATTGAGGGAACATGGATGTGGATGATAAAATACACCCCAGTAATTACCAAAGTAAAAACAATCTCGGATAAAGATGAGATTGTGATATTTCCCTTACCTTAGGTCCGACTTGCTTTGTAAGTGTCCGAAACTCCTGTATAATGATTTAAATCATGTTATTGACTTATTACAGAATCATATTAATTGTTATGATATCATATATGGTTCACTTATGATATTATATTACCCGTTCTTTTGTAAATTCCATGTTAAAGAAGCGTTTTGGGTAAAAGCGTTTCATTTATCGTAGGTGTTTTGACTTGTTGTTCTTGACATCATTATTACTTATATCATGATTTAATCACTTCCAGAATATATAATATTATTTATATATCATATATATTCAGTATATATATATATATATAATAGGTAGATAAATAAAATGAAAAACACCGTTCATGGAGACGGTAGTCCGTACGTACGCATGAACGCTGTTTTCCTTTCCTTATTGTCTTGAAATGGAAGTAAGTAGATGACATACATATTTATATATATACATAAATCCAGTAGCTTTATAATTTCATATATTTCATTATTATTTCTTATATCATTCTTAAATGGTTAACATGGAGAATGAATCTCATCGCGTCGTGGAGACGGTAGTCCGTACGTACGCACGAGCGATGATATCATTTCTATAAATATTGAATTGAATTGGAGTGGATTATACAATATATCAGAATCAATATGATGTTTTAATAACTATTTATAGTTATTCTTTACACCATTATACCCATCCATGTAAGGTGGTGGTGGAAAATAGATTACACCACGGCGTGGAGACGGTATTCCGTACGTACGCACGCGCGGTGATTTATTTTTCCATAGGATGGATAGATGGTGAAATAGGGTTGTTTCATACTTATAATAACATATCAGTATATGAGTGATACTGATGTTATTACTTCATAATGAAACAACCTAAGAAGAAGAAGTGGAAGAAGAAATAAAGATGAAAGAATTGGTAACGGTAATTACCTCTTCTTTGAAGCGCCTCTTTGAGACCTCCTCTTAGGGAACTAAAATTGGTCTTTGAGGAAGACCAGAACCTCTAGGATGTTTCTAGGGAAGTGGAGAAGAGATTTTGGCAGGGTTTGGACGATCTTGAGTGCTCAAATTGGTGTGAGGAGGAGGGGGAGGAGGTGTCCTTTTATAAGGGAGGAGAGGGGCACCTTAGGAATACCTCAAAATATTATTTTATATTAATGTCAAAATCGGTTTATAATGGTTCCAAAGGGTCTTATTTCGAAGCTAAAGTGGGGATGGGTCGAAATAATATCAACCAATAGGATTTAGACAAGTTTAGGTTCTTATTTTAACCTTATCAATTAGATTTAACTCTAAGTTAAATAATTTAACTTTTACCGTGTCTTTTTTTTTCTTTCACTATATGGTTAATACACTTACTATAACATGCCAAACGAACCCCAAATTGTTTATTATTAATATATATATCCTTATCTAAGTCATTTGGCCGAACCTTAGATTTTTAGGAATAAAATAACAATTAATAATATAATATTTTATTTAAAAACTATTTTGTGTCAATTTTGACACTATTTGATATATGATTTTTGTGAAAGTCATAACAGAATTATATGTTCAAACCAAGTTGCTTAAATCAACACTAATATATCATAGTAACCTAGAAAATTAGTGGAATTCATAAAATGTCTTAAATTACATTCATTTGAGCATTTATAACATCAATTATGTTAATATTTCCTTAAAAGGGTAATTACTACATCATCGTTGTGTCATAAATAAATTAATTTATTTAAAGTCTAAAAATTATAAATAAAATATCATTATGTAGGAAATATTTTTATCTTTCTAATGAATATTTATAGTCGAATTTATCTTATGTATAACCCCATATTAAAAATGTTTTAGTTATTAAACTTTGATTTTAACTATTTTAACTATTCATTAAATAATATAATATTAAATGTCATAATCTAATCCAAGTGGACCTAAATGGTCATATTATATTCATAAGGTTGATTTTGGTCGAATTACACTTATCCAATAGAATTAGGACATGTGTTAGGGTAATAGTAATATCATATTTACCCTTAGTTACCCTATTTACTATTAACCGTGGTAAAAAAAAGTAAAAAGTTACTATTCACCAAAAATTATTTTCATCTCATTGAACCACATTTTACTTACTGACATCAACCGTGTCTCTCGGATTTTTGAAATTCCATTCACAGAATCGGTAAAATTAAGTTTTATGAATAATTCATTTTTTTAACTACCACTTAGTAGTTTCACTATTAATCAAAAAATGAAGGTTTTCAGAAAAATGCCAAAATTTCATCCTAAGCTATATTTCATATTCCGAATTCAAAAATGAAGTCTATTTTACCAAATTCATATCATAGAATTTGCATTAATTAATTTTATAATTAAATCCCGTTGTTAAAACAAATAGCGTGTTTTTAAGAAACAATATCTATCAAAAGATTGACACTTGATTATGTCTGGTTTAAATGTGAAATTACATCCAATGACCAAAATTGTATTAAATTGTAAAAATATATTCTAAATATACTTTAAAACCACTCAAATTAATAATTTATCACTATTAATTATTTCGATTAAAAAATTTGTTTTTAATTATAATTTAGTAATTTTCACTATTCATCAGAATATGAAAGTTATCCGAAAAGTACCAAAATTTCACCTTAGGCTAAATTCGATACTCCGAATCCAAAAATGAAGTTCATTTTGAAAAATAAGATTTACAGAGTTTTAAAAAGTGGTTATTACTATTCATAACGGCTAGTTTTAATAATATTTTAATAGCATATCGTTGTTTAGTGAAACTCGGTATTGCGTATTACACACGCTATCGAGGAAGGTCGTGATTGCATGTATTGCAAGGAAAGTCAAGGATACGTGTTGTGCAAGCTCCTTTTGGTGTAGCGTACAACACAAGACATTAAAAAGAATATTTTTTATAAAATCTTGGGCTGTTACATTCTACCCCCCTTAAAATGAATTTCGCCCTCGAAATTCGTCGGGGTTATAAATGGTTTACTATTTGAAAGTTTCTTTAATAGAAACCCACATCGTAAAAAGGAATATCAAAACCAATCTTTAAAAACAAAAGTATGAAACGTAACGGTTACCCAAATAAACTAATCATTGGGTTTCCACATAGGTGAAAATATGAATATGGAAGAGAAATCTAACCATCATGTTCTGATGGAGAGTGGTAGAGAACATGGCTATGGAAAAGCCAGTAATCACAAATCCATATATTTGTGATGATATAAGGTACCATCTGATTCATCAGGTATAAGATCACTAGGACAACATTTTTGGTTTTCAAGATCATTTCCCTAAAGTTGAAAATTTGAATTAGAATAAATACTTACTTTATTTTGGTACAATCTCACTGTTGTTCGTGCCTTGAACAATTTCCACTTCATCTCTTAATTAAATGAAGTTGAATTTGTTATTCATGAAGTGTTATCAGATCATGTGATAGAATGACGGGTCATTCCATCTGTCTCAAACAAAAGGTTAGCAAAAATTATATGCATAATTCGATCTATAGTGAGATTAATCATATATGGTTCCTAAAATGGACTTATACTTCATATATCATACTGCTTAATATAATAAAACTAGTTTCTACTAAACAGGGACTTCCTGTAGGCCAGTGGTAGGCGATAAAGGCCAGTCGCACTTCGGTTGTGGGTTCGATTCCCACAGCCTTGTCCGAAGCGATGGGCTGTCGCCCGTCCTGCAGGTTGTCCTTTTTCTAAAACTACGTTATTATAACATCCCATCAATAATATCGAAAATCTTCTATCCTTAAACAATACTAACTTATGTCCAACATAATCCAGTCTAATATTTAGGCTTATACATAATACTGCAGTCCACTCTCATAATATAGTGACAACGATTACCAGAGATTTAATACTGTCGTTGATCCCCACATATCATAAGATATGTCTTGTTGGTCACATTCCAAACATTCAAAGTCCTTAATCGTGTATTCTCTTGAATACCTTAGTGAAAACATGAGTGCAGTTAAAAGTTAACACTTTCCACATACCAAAATCCTCAAAATTCTATATACTCAAACCATGATATCACTTAGTACTTATATCAATCATGAGCTCATGAATACTATTAAACATTTCATTTTCTCGTCTTCATTATGCGCATATCATCTTATTTCCAAAAAATATCTCAATCACTTTGAATACCACATCAATAAATATTGCAATACTCAATGATACAACATTATTTTGTAATCATTACATAAACACTTAATCATTCCACCACATCGTTGTCATATTCAACATTGCCAATAGTGATCGCATGTGATTTCCCTTTGTCCTTTGCCTTCAGTGGTTGCTCATGTTGATCATCACTAACCCTTGGATTAGGGCAATTATTAGCATAATGCCCCATTTCCTTGCACTTGAAGCATTGAAGTGTTGGTGGTGCGTTCTCTGCAGTGTTTGCTTTATTCACATCATTAGAAACCCTTTTTCCATTACTTCGACACTCATCTGCTCGATGACCTTCTTTTCCACACTTAAAACATTTTCTAGTCCCTTTAAGACAATCTCCACCATGCTTCTTTCCACACTTTGTGCATAAGGAAACATTCATCTTCTTTTCACCATTATTCTGAGATTTCTCCTTGAACTCCATCTTTCGTTTCTTGTCAAAACCATGAGATGGATATGTAACACCAACTTCCATTTCTACCTTGGTAGCACAACGGACAATTTCTTCATAGCTACTGAAGTCTCTTATAGCTAATGCCCTTCGAAGACTTGGTTTTAAGCCACTGAAAAATCTATCAACTTTACTTTCAGGTTGGATGATAATTCCAGAAGCATACCTTGCAAGTCTTGTAAAATTTGCTTCATAGGTACCAACAGCTTCATCGTCCCTTTGCTTCAGTTCAAGAAACTCTTTCTCCATCTTTGTTCGAAGAATACGAGGGAAGTACTTACTGAAAAACAAGTTCTTGAACTCGTCCCATTCCATGGAATCAATTTCATCTCTTGGCCTCGTATTCTTGATAAGATTCCACCATTGATCAGCTTCACCTTCCAAACGATATACTGCTAAGATGACTTTATCATGTTCATAACATTGAAGAACTGAAAATATCTTTTCAGTAGTACTGATCCATTGTTCAGCCACAAGTGGATCAGAAGACCCACTGAAAGAAGGTGGACGTTGCCTCATGAAGGACTCAATAGAATATTGTTCCCTTCTCTGCTCATTTGGAAGTCCAGAATGATTCATAGCTTGTGTAAGTATAGCAATAAGATTTTGCACTCCATATCCCATAACATTTGTTTGTTCAGGAGGTAAATCATTGCATTGTCCATTGCATTGATCAACACGGTTCCTTCGGGTTCCAGCCATCGTCTAAAACCCAAAAAGAATAGTGTGAGAGGCAAAAATCATTCTAGGGAAAACAACATAATAAAGGGGGAGTACCTTCAATATCCAACATCTTAGGTCTAATTCTATGATCTTTAGCGTAATTCTATTACTATAACCTATACGTATACTTATCCCTAGGGACATCCCTAGACATACCTTAGAAATATCTCTAGGGATCTCACTAAAGTTTTCACATCCTAGTTTCCAAAGGTTGACTAAACCTTTCCTCTGATACCAACTGTAGAGACCCTAAGCTTATCGTACATGGACATTACATTACTTTTGCGGAATACTTAGTACATAACAAAAACACACACACAAGGATCGTAATAGTTTAGTGTCTTTGGAAACTCGGAACGTAATCTTCTAATCGTGGTGAAAGATCTTCAATATCTCCCATAAAGATCTTCCCTTTTTTTTTTACCTAAAAACCTTTCTTTATATCCTGGGGAAAAGAAAACATAAAAGGGTGAGCTCAAATGCTCAGTAAGGGTAAACAAAAGAAATATCAATCACATCATATACATAAGAACATAGCGTTTGGAAATCTTAACCTGCAAAAGAGCTCATAATATCATAACATGGGATAAATCATAGAAGTGAAAATGAGATCCCCATAATCATAACATAAAACTTGAAACTTTGTGGCATGCACACATAATCATGGAAAATCATTTCTTGTTAGTCAAGACTCATTGCAAGACTATCTTAGTGGACAAAGTCCCTTTCTGAATCGAGTAACCCTCGTTTCAGTCCTGTTTCACTGAACCGGTATAACCTACCGTTCCAGCCCTGTCTATCTCATGAGATATAAAATCTTTACCCAATGCATTGGAGGGAGATATAGGTCCCACCCATCTTATAATGAATCCTTTCTTATGTGTGCCACATAATCATAAATCTTACATCATCACATAACCCATGTAATAAAAATGGTATTCTTAAACAACATGACATCATAAAACAATTCATATAAGATAAGGGAATTCATAAAAATATTTCCATCACAACATAATCAAATCCATGTAATAATAGGGATAGAAACAGAACCCTTTTGTTATCTTAGATGGAAAATAATTTTGATAAAACACTTGAAATGAATTCTGGAGGAAAATATCCATTCTTCTTCAAAATCAATTTCTTTTCACAAAACATAATGCAATTTTAAAAGAAAGAGATTTTATTGAAAATAGTCATGAAATATTTTGGAGGAAGCTTCATGAAAATAAAGCTTTATAAAACCGTAAAAATCCGTTCGTGCCGTATAAGTTAAAAAAAACATTCTTCTCGTACTTTTGTCGGAAAAGTCAAAAAGTACCTCGTACGAAAACGACAAAGATTCCTTTCATATCTTTTACAAAAAAAAACTCACCGAAGGGTAAAATTGGATATAAACTATTGTATAAGGATGGAAATAATATTAAATATTGAGGGAACATGGATGTGGATGATAAAATACACCCCAGTAATTACCAAAGTAAAAACAATCTCGGATAAAGATGAGATTGTGATATTTCCCTTACCTTAGGTCCGACTTGCTTTGTAAGTGTCCGAAACTCCTGTATAATGATTTAAATCATGTTATTGACTTATTACAGAATCATATTAATTTTTATGATATCATATATGGTTCACTTATGACATTATATTACCCGTTCTTTTGTAAATTCCATGTTAAAGAAGCGTTTTGGGTAAAATCGTTTCATTTATCGTAGGTGTTTTGACTTGTTGTTCTTGACATCATTATTACTTATATCATGATTTACTCACTTCCAGAATATAAAATATGATTTATATATCATATATATTCAGTATATATATATATATAATAGGTAGATAAATAAAATGAAAAACACCGTTCATGGAGACGGTAGTCCGTACGTACGCATGAACGCTGTTTTCCTTTCCTTATTGTCTTGAAATGGAAGTAAGTAGATGACATACATATTTATATATATACATAAATCCAGTAGCTTTATAATGTCATATATTTCATTATTATTTTTTATATCATTCTTAAATGGTTAACATGGAGAATGAATCTCATCGCGTCGTGGAGACGGTAGTCCGTACGTACGCACGAGCGATGATATCATTTCTATAAATATTGAATTGAATTGGAGTGGATTATACAATATATCAGAATAAATATGATGTTTTAATAACTATTTATAGTTATTATTTACACCATTATACCCATCCATGTAAGGTGGTGGTGGAAAATAGATTACACCACGGCGTGGATACGGTATTCCGTACGTACGCACGCGCGGTGATTTATTTTTCCATAGGATGGATAGATGGTGAAATAGGGTTGTTTCATACTTATAATAACATATCAGTATATTAGTGATACTGATGTTATTACTTCATAATGAAACAACCTAAGAAGAAGAAGTGAAAGAAGAAATAAAGATGAAAGAATTGGTAACGGTAATTACCTCTTCTTTGAAGCGCCTCTTTGAGACCTCCTCTTAGGGCACTAAAATTGGTCTTTGAGGAAGACCAGAACCTCTAGGATGTTTCTAGGGAAGTGGAGAAGAGATTTTGGCAGGGGTTGGCCGAGCTTGAGTGCTCAAATTGGTGTGAGGAGGAGGGGGAGGAGGTGTCCTTTTATAAGGGAGGAGAGGGGCACCTTAGGAATACCTCAAAATATTATTTTATATTAATGTCAAAATCGGTTTATAATGGTTCCAAAGGGTCTTATTTAGAAGCTAAAGTGGGGATGGGTCGAAATCCTATCAACCAATAGGATTTAGACAAGTTTAGGTTCTTATTTTAACCTTATCAATTAGATTTAACTCTAAGTTAAATAATTTAACTTTTACCGTGTCTTTTCGTTTTCTTTCACTATATGGTTAATACACTTACTATAACATGCCAAACGAACCCCAAATTGTTTATTATTAATATATATATCCTTATATAAGTCATTTGGCCGAACCTTAGATTTTTAGGAATAAAATAACAATTAATAATATAATATTTGATTTAAAAACTATTTTGTGTCAATTTTGACACTATTTGATATATGATTTTTGTGAAAGTCATAACAGAATTATATGTTCAAACCAAGTTGATTAAATAAACACTAATATATCATAGTAACCTAGAAAATTAGTGGAATTCATAAAATGTCTTAAATTACATTCATTTGAGCATTTATAACATCAATTATGTTAATATTTCCTTAAAAGGGTAATTACTGCATCATCGTTGTGTCATAAATAAATTAATTTATTTAAAGTCTAAAAATTATAAATAAAATATCATTATGTAGGAAATATTTTTAGCTTTCTAATGAATATTTATAGTCGAATTTATCTTATGTATAACCCCATATTAAAAATGTTTTAGTTATTAAACTTTGATTTTAACTATTTTAACTATTCATTAAATAATATAATATTAAATGTCATAATCTAATCCAAGTGGACCTAAATGGTCATATTATATTCATAAGGTTGATTTTGGTCGAATTACACTTATCCAATAGAATTAGGACATGTGTTAGGGTAATAGTAATATCATATTTACCCTTAGTTACCATATTTACTATTAACCGTGGTAAAAAAAAGTAAAAAGTTACTATTCACCAAAAATTATTTTCATCTCATTGAACCACATTTTACTTACTGACATCAACTGTGTCTCTCGGATTTTTGAAATTCCATTCACAGAATCGGTAAAATTAAGTTTTATGAATAATTCAGTTTTTTAACTACCACTTAGTAGTTTCACTATTCATCAAAAAATGAAGGTTTTCAGAAAAATGCCAAAATTTCATCCTAAGCTATATTTCATATTCTGAATTCAAAAATGAAGTCTATTTTACCAAATTCATATCATAGAATTTGCATTAATTTATTTATAATTAAATCCCGTTGTTAAAACAAATAGCGTGTTTTTAAGAAACAATATCTATCAAAAGATTGACACTTGATTATGTCTGGTTTAAATGTGAAATTACATCCAATGACCAACATTGTATTAAATTGTAAAAATATATTCTAAATATACTTTAAAACCACTCAAATTAATAATTTATCACTATTAATTATTTCGATTAAAAAAGTTGTTTTTAATTATAATTTAGTAATTTTCACTATTCATCAGAATATGAAAGTTATCCGAAAAGTACCAAAATTTCACCTTAGGCTAAATTCGATACTCCGAATCCAAAAATGAAGTTCATTTTGAAAAATAAGATTTACAGAGTTTTAAAAAGTGGTTAGTACTATTCATAACGGCTAGTTTTAATAATATTTTAATAGCATGTCGTTGTTTAGTGAAACTTGGTTTGCGTATTACACACGCTATCGAGGAAGGTCGTGATTGCGTGTATTGCAAGGCAAGTCAAGGATGCGTGTTGTGCAAGCTCCTTTTGGTGTAGCGTACAACACAAGACATTAAAAAGAATATTTTTTTATAAAATCTTGGGCTGTTACAAAAATGGTGTTTTTACACCTCTTTTGAAAGAAAGAACTATATTGAAGTTGGTTTTGAAAAGTTTTTACAATAGAGTTTTCTAAACAATCAATGAGTGTTTTAATGGGATGAGATGTTTTGAAATTGATGTGAATATATTGAGAGTGAGTTATTTTCTAAATGGTTGTGCATTTATGAAATGTTTTGTAAGATGTGAGTTGGAATTTGATCTCGTGGTTAGCGGTTTTTAGAAAAAGGATGTGTTGGTTTACCATTTTGGTTTTGAAAAGTGGAAAGAATTTTTGTTTTATCCTTTGGTATTTTCATGAGCAACCACATTCATGGGGTTATATGGGAAGAGGGATGGTTGATGACATGACTGGATGAGTGTCAGGATGGATATGAGGAGGGTTCCTGGTGTGGCATAGAAACATACATGTGTAAGGCCCATAGGGTACCATTGGTGGATGCGCTAACCGCTGAACCATTTGTTTCCAAAGAAATGTTTTTAAAAAAAACATGATTTGTTGATGATTTTTTTTGGGATGGTGTTTATTATGTGTTTCCGGAAAATGTTGATGTTGTGGGATGTTTTGAGTCCAAGAACCCCTCCTGTTTGAACTGTGTTTTGGGTTTGGGTTTGGTCAGTAAGTTGTGTTATAGGGACGGTTAGTGGTCTCTTTTGAAAAATGTTTCGGGATGCCTTTACGATGGTTCCCTACATGTGTTTGGATCTGGTTTGTGGTATATCTTGACCAATGGACTATCTTGGTTGGGTCCTTGGGTTCAATCATTGGATAAGGTACACCCCCATTAAAGGTTAGTGCACAATTGAAATGCAACCTGGATTGTTTCGCCGTTTGAAGACCCTCCAGTTGATCAATATAAGGAATCTTTTACTTAAGATTTCTAGATTGAGTCTACACCCATTCCTTTCATTGATTTTTAGATCCTCTTATAACGGGAGAGTGCTCTTGGAAGGTTGAAAGAGACCATAGTTTCTTAAGTTTCTTGATTCGTCGAAGGTGGATATGGTCTAGGGTTGTTAGTGTGGATGATTGTCTTGATGGTGTCTAAGAGGGCCTTTGGGTTCTTCAAAGTTTCTTTGAATCATGAGTTCATGTTAAACCATTGGTGTGGGAAATATGGTAATGATAGGATATTGTGGCCACTTTCTATAATTGTGTGTTGTTTGGGGATGTTGTATAAGGTACCTCTCCATGAATTGTTTATATCAGTTGAAATGGTCATGTTTGGTGATGCCTTATGATGTCATGTACTCGATTGACTGTATAGGTGAAAGTATTGAAATCCTCTGAGAGTCCTTGTTATGTTGGGAAAATGTCTCCCTTGGAAAAAATTCAAAATCATCAATTTTAGAGGAATGTGAGTGTAGGTGTTCTTTACTTCTATTGTTTCTCACCTGAAGAAACAAGTTGTGATGTGTGTGTATCTTCTTAGCCCTTGTTTCAGTGAAATATCGGGATAAGGTAAAGTGAGTTTGGAACGTGTTATGTCTAGAAAACTTATTTGGGACTACGGTGTAGTTTTTGGTGGCACCGAAAAGAAGAATTCTCATTCAGTGGGTTTCTAAATATTAACTACGAGGCCGAAGATGCTTCAATCATTTGATCTCCAGCCATAGGTCTCGGAGAGAAGTTGGCTCGTAGTCAGGGGAAATCCCAGGGCCATTTAAACCCTTGTACAAAGTCCTATCCTTAGTATGAAAGATGGGAATAGTTCAAACCTCTGGTTTCGTTATGGTTGAGCACATAGTTTGTGCACGTTTAGTAGTGGTCATGTGCTAGGAAGCCATGTAGAAAGAATTATATTCATAGTTAGTGCATAGTTTCCCAAACCATGCGGACTAATCCTGCGCCCTTCCTAAATCATTAATTTCTTTTTGGGTCTTTCTGTGTCGGCCCATACTGGTCGGTTAAGATGGTCAGTTATTATGATGGGGAGACCCACAATGATTCTCATGAATGTTCCTTCATAAACATTTAATGGAAGTATATACCTTGTACTAGAGATTATGTTTGGGCCTCCCACTATTAGTGTCTTGATTCTGTCTCAGGAAAACAATTTAAGTTGTCTCTTATGGCGGGGAGCCCATTTGTGTCTCTTCATACGAGTAACTCATTTTTTTCCTTGGACTTGTCTGGGAAGTAGGTATTATCATTCGAAGATATCTAACTACCTACATATTCATTGGATAAAAATTGATATTGGAGAGTTTCCAATGGTTTAGTTATAGTAGGGAAGTGCAACCTTGTTCAATGTGTTGTTTTTTTTGGGGTAAATTGATTGAGTATTGTTCAGATTGTGTTTGAGGTGTTTTCATTTGGGATAAAGCCTGAATGTACTTTATTGTTTCAGGAAAGTGGTGTAAGTTTGGTTTGTGAGAGTATTCCTTCCATCATTGATCACTGGAGGTGTTTTGACCTTTGGGGGTGAAACCTGGCGAGGGTGTACCTATTGGTTTCTCAGTTGGGTTTGGTTGTTGCTTTGACCTTGCTGTGACTTTCCGGGGCGGAAAGTTTTCAAGGTGGGGAGAATTTTCACGTACGTAACCTATTTTATCGTTATTTTAAATTTATTTTCCACTCATGATTTGTTTTGGTGGTTTCCAAAGGTTTTATTGAGAATAGGTGAGTTTTCATGAATTGGGCCAAACTGCGAGCCCAATTCCAGATTTAAAAATAAATTTTGTTTCATTTATAACTTTTTCAATTTTTAATATTTTTGACTCATTCCAACTCCTAATTGTTCTAACCTGATATAGAAACCCCACATTTAAATTTTGGGCCTTTATAAATCCATAAGCATGGGGGATGCTTGTTTTTATTTGAGAATTGGGCCAACCCGAAGGCCCATTTTCCAGTTTTAAATTGTTTCATTAATTTATTAATATCATATTCATTAAAATGGATTTTTCGGTGATTCCACCTCAATCTCTACCCTAAAAATCCCAGGCGTGCTCCCATTTCCGTTCCCTCCACTTTGGAGATCTATTTCATCGCGATTTGGTGCTGACATGCTTGGGGTTTCTAAAATCGGGCAGATTTGAGGAGGTAAGTTCATTCCATCATAACTCTCTCAATTCTTACTCTTTCCCCCCCATTCCAATTCCTAAATTATCTCATAATCGCTGTTAGAACTTCCCTTGAATGGTTGGATATTTTTAAACTCATATTCTGGTGGAGTTTAGGTCGTTTTCTTCAAGATTATTTTGGGTAATGTTTCTCTTTTCAATTCTTCTCTTCTCCTTAGGGTTTCCATCCTATCTCAAGAGTTTATAGAATGTCCAGAACATAGGGTTAAAACATATGGTCTTATTTGGTATCTGTTGGGTAAATTTTTGGTGGTCTAGGTCTGGATATATATTCCTTGATGTGCGGCGGTGGTGCGGTTGATGTTTCGCACCATGTTTTGAGGGTTTCGGCATAAAAGGTAGGTGATTCCATGTGTAATCATTTCTAGATGAGTTAGTTTGCTTGAATTACTTATTATGCATTTACTAATATGCTGTGTGTTGTGCGGGAACTGTTTATTTTGTATTTGGTAAAGCATTTGTTTTTACAGTTTCATTTTAGTAAAAAAAATTGGGTGTTTTACATGTGCAACCCTTTGGGTATTGTTTGGGTGTGTTCTATAACATATGAAATTGGTTTAATAAATCTTGTTTGGGATGAAAATTCTGATTTTTTAGGGTATTGGTGTGCCATTAGGATTTAAAGAGGTTTCTTTTAATGGTTTTAAGGTGTAAATCCTTATTGTACTTCTTGAAAGTGATTTTGAAAACGTGTGCTTTCCATGTGGATCTTTTGTGGTATTGTTTGAGGTGTTTTTATAACACATGGGGGTAGTATAATAAATGTTTTTGGGGATGAAAATTCTATTTTGAATTTTTATTGGTGTGATTTTGTCCTTGAAATATGGTTTTGAAATGAGTTTTTTTTGTGAAAAGATTTGCTACACTCTTTAGAATTGTTTTATGAAAGTTTTGAATGGTTTAATGATTTATGTAAGATGTGAAACCATATTGAAAAACTGTTTTGGATTCTTTATACTTTCAAATGGACCATTTTAAATATTAATAGTTCTGTTATGTTATGTGTATCCTCTTGGAAATGTTTTATAAAAATGTTTAATGGATTTACTAAAATGTGAAAGAGGTGTGAACGTTATATGGGCTGTTTGTGTGAGTGCGATGTGAAAAGTGGATTTTGTTTATAAAAAGGGTTTTAGGAAACACGTGAGTGGGATTTTATGTGATGTTTAGTATATTTATAGGTATTTTATAAAATTGTTAAAGGATGTGTTGGATTGTGAATGTTATGCAAAAAGTGTTGTGGGCTATTTTGGTGTGGGTTTGATTTCAAAATGCATTTGAATGAAAAGTGGACTTTTGTGACTTGTGTTGTATACATGTGGGCTGTTTGGTGAATTTATGATATGGAAATGATATTTTCATGTGAAATTTATATTCATTGACTTGTTGAAATTGTTTGAGCACAAATGGAAAACCCAGGTATCTAGGTGGGTGGACGTGTACTAGTATGCTAGTGATCCCGTGGGGTTTGGCCTCAGTTTCACTTAGCAAGATTGACACTTACAACTCTAACTAAACTAAGATGATGATGATTGGGGACCACTAGGTTATGGGTATGTTCCCTACTAGTGGCTCATGCACGAGAATGGATATTTGTGATGGTTACTCTCACCGAGATACGAGGTACCTGGGACCCACAGCTAGCTAGTGCCTAGGGGTTATTTCCCATTGCTTGTGCTCACTGGATATTTTGTACTTACCGTCGGCATACGGTACATTTTTCTGGAAAATTCAGTAGCTTTGGTGTTTATTTTAAAAAGTTTTAATCCTTTAAAATAGCCAACTTGAAAACTGTTCTAATTCAATGTTGCTGCTTTTAGAAATTGTAACTCGCTTTTCATGTTTTTGAAAACTTGCATGCTTTTCGTATTTAAATGCTTATTATATGGAATCACTTAGTGGTGGTATCCTATTGGGCTTTGGCTCACACCCTACTTACACCCTTGGGTGTAAGTAGACTTGGTTATTTTGTTGTCACAGGTTTGGGTATAACTTTTGTGCCAACAGTTCGGGTTTCCACCGGTCATTCATGATGCAGTGTTGTGGAGATGGCTTGAGGAAGATGCCTCTTGCCATGTTGAGGTTCTTGGGCTATCTTTTCTTGGGTTTGTAGCTTTGTAATGATCTTAAAACATTGTTTAAAATTGTGCAATTCAGTTCCGAATTTATTAAAAAGATGTTTCGGTTTGAAAAATCCAGATTTGGTTTCTTGGATTCATTTGATGTTTCAAGTATAAAAACTCGGGTAAATCGTTCCCAATTTTCAGTTTTTGATACCCGGGCACTTGTTCCAGCCCGTGGGGATCGGGAAATCCCTTCGGGACTTTCCACGGGTCGGGTCGGGTGCCGGTTTTTGCGGCGACCAGATTCGGTTCGTGACAATAGGTCATGATTTTAGAGATTTATATGTTATGATAATATATATATATATATAATAATCCAATTTTCTCATTTTTATTATTTTGAATTGTTCTAAAAATTTTCTTAACTCTGTTGTCCATATATATTTTTATATAAATGACACTGGTATTCTTAAATGAAATTCGCAGACATAAAAAATTACGACCCAATGTGTGCATACGACTTAAATAGGGAGTTTCTTTTCAATACTCTATTAAGCTTCAAGTGATCTTGTACACTATTTTTAAAACTACTAGAGGCTATCTTAAGGGATGAGGAAAAAATTATTTGAATTCTATTTCCTTGACAAGATGATCATGCTGATAAAATACTCAATAACCAGTACCTGTGTTTTATTTTATTCTATTTATTTCATCTAGGTTCTTGGGTCTGTAACACTTCTTCCTATCTTTCATGTACACTTTGTTTTTCTATTTAAACTTTTACTTAAAAAGGAATTTATTATTCTCTTCATTTATATTCTGACTCATAGATTATAAATTAAAGTATTATTATGTTGTGACTCACATGGTCTAAGGTCAGTGTTGTATTTGGGTTGTGTCTCCCCATTAAAAATGTAGTGTGTCATGGTTATCCCTCTATTAGAAATAAATTTATAATGGATTGTGATTCCCATTTAATAAGAAGGTACTACACAATGTATCTCTCACAGATTATAGATGTATAAGACTGGACTCGGTCCACTTTAGACTAGACTAAAATAAAAACCCTTATGTCATTTATTTTATTCTATTACCAACTAACTCTTATAATTAACTTATATAATTAATTTAAATAATCAATCTATTTGATTAAATTTGTTAATCTAGTCTATTAAACCCCCTTCTACACCATCTTCCATTACCCATTCTAAACTAACAAGGTCTTTATAAAAATAGAACAAGAGAATCACTTTCACCTATAAATTATTTGATAGAGAATTTTGGATTTCTATTGGAATCATTTCAGGAGGAATCTTGCAATAATCATCAGTATTTTGGAATTTTATTTTCAAATACCTTTTATTGAATCATTTAGATATACTGATTGAATAGTTATTGGGAACAATGATATTCTCTTGTAATTCCACAAATTGAGTTTTCTCTAAAGGTGTTATCACATAATAAGAAAATTAACTCTCTATTTTTCCATCGGTGCACACATAATATAGTTCTGGTCAAATATCCCAATCCAACAAGTCACTCTTAGATTTTAAGTCATTTTTTTTCTTTTAATTAATATTTAGAAAAATTAAAAGCATCATATATCATTTATTTTTCTAAATGTTCAATACTTCCAAACAACTAAATAACAAATTGGTTTGCCAATATAAAAACACAAAAAGTTACTTTTCTTTTTCTAATTGTATGTGGATTTAGTGAAAACATTATTATACTTTTTATATTTCATCTAATATTTCCTAAATGAAAAACTGATATCTCAAAATTCATTAATCACATTTGTTCATAACATACGTTGAGGTGGATAGTCTATGTCAACAGTATTTTCAAGCCTCCAAGGATTATTCTTATATTGATGATCCATGTGAAAGAATCATCGAAACCACATGAAACTAAAAATACGATGATATTTAATTCATATAGAACTTTTATTCATTATAAAAATTGGATTTGATAGTTTTCCCCCTCATGGTAAAATCATACATAATTTAACAAGAAGGGAAATCATTTATTTTCTACAGAAGGGAAGCACAAAAATTTAATATATTTTTTGAAGAAGCATTGACTATGTTCACAACCATATACCAAAGCATATTTAGCTCTTTTATTTAGGGTTTCAAGTACACATCTATATCATTTCTAGGATTATAAAGTCTAAATATTAGTACAATCAATAAAGTGGATATATTTTATACATATCCATGGAGGATGATTATAAACATGAATAAAAAATGGTCTTGTACAATGAGAATAAATCATTTTACCAAATTAATTAAAACCATAATAGGAAAGAATCTATTTGACATTATGTAGAGCAACCCTAATTTTTATTATATGAATATTACATCATTTTAAAGATAAAATACATATTAGCATTACCAACCCAGGATACAAAGGTTTGGTGTCTTGGTAAAATTAGGCACATACATTACTTATGCATAATAAAATATAAACATTTATTTAAAATCTTATTATTTATACCATTAAAGATCATTTTCTCCTTAGTAAATTTAATCACCTAAAAATTTATATCAAATAAAATGGTGAGCTAAAATACTAGCTAGAG
The DNA here is from genome assembly GCA_963277665.1 of Viscum album. Taxonomy (NCBI): domain Eukaryota; kingdom Viridiplantae; phylum Streptophyta; class Magnoliopsida; order Santalales; family Viscaceae; genus Viscum; species Viscum album. The sequence goes on along the minus strand of OY728162.1, from coordinate 1,490,144,564 downwards.
GATGAATAAGGGACATGAAACAATATAACAGGTGTGAATATAAACATCATCATCATAACATATGAATTTTATAATTATCAACATCTTCTAGGAAACATTGTATAATGACATGGAATGTGGCAATGCATAAAAATGAAACATCTTGTCTTAATGGTCAAATACCACGCATAGTTGTGAACAAAGCTAGTATCATGTTCACACATAAATTTTGTGAATAATCATGAAATCATCATTTTGAGAAAAGATAGTTTTATGTTTAAACATAATAAATATTCTCTAATGAGATATATCACATTACCCAATCCATTGGAAGACTATATAATTCCATGTCCACCCTTCACATCATAGAATTTACATAATCATGCATGAAACATAGACCATATATCAATAAAAGTCAAAAGGTAACATAGGTAAAGGAATGGGTTTCATAAGTATTTCATCAATCATAACTGAATAAACATGGTGTTCCAAAATGGAAAATGGAAAAGAAAATATTTATTAAAATAAACATCATTTATGAGTGAATTATAAATAACTCGCGAGTAGTCAAGATGTGTTTTTGGAAGAAGAGTTTATTTGAAAAAATCATTGTACTTGTCATAAGGTCATATTGAAAACACGTATATAACCGAAATAAAAATGGATTAAAAATGAAATTATTTTTTAGGATTATCAAGAGTATATCCACATTGAAATTTTTTATGAAATAGGAATAACCCAAATAAACAAAGTTATGTTTGAGAATCCCCTTACCTTATGTCTGAATGTGTACTGCACTTGAACTTAATATCCTAGATAATCAATTAGAATAATTAATTACTTAATTAAAAATACATTATACATTTATTTTATTTATTATAAATTTCTTAAGTTCATTTATGTTCATTTTCATGAGTTTTAGTGTTCAAATTCATCTTTTTAGGAGCTTTTGTTTTCATGGTTTCATGGTCGGTATAGTCGTACGTAATTATGGAAGTTATTTTTAAAATGAGAATAATACTCCAGAAGTGAAATTATGTGTTATTAATGAAATTACATAAGTTTAAATGGTTTCATATATCATTTTTTATATAAGTATTATCAATTTGATAAAACATTAATGATAATTTTTTAGTTTATTTTGGTTTTTTTGTCCGTCATGAAATAATTTTTTTTATTACCTATTATGTTTATAAATTAATTTTGGAACATTAAACATTCAATAATATGAATAATAAAATATTTTTAACCATATTAATTGTTTTATGACCATACATATAGGCTTTAATGGAAAATGAAAACTCTTCATCTATGAAGGTGGTGAATCAATACATCACAGACAATGTTTTCATTTTTATGAATAAATAAAGGAGATAAGAGATTTGATTATCTAAATTACACTAAAAAATAGGATTATAGTATATATATGATACTGTAGTTAGCATTCCACTTTGGTTAAGGGGATGTGAGTATATGATAAGGAAAAAAATAAATTAAAATAGAATGATTATAGACTTTACCTCTTGAATGTTGTTGGCTTGAGAACCTCTTTAAGGTACATGGATTTATTATTTTATTGAAAAAATAAGCTCATAGACATGGTAAAAAGTCTAATAAATATAATTTAGAAGAATTTATACAATTTACAAGTCTTATAAGGTGTGATGAAAATATGTGGTTAGGGGTGGTATTTATAGAGATGATTTTTATTATTTTAATCTTTTTTTATTATTTTTGCTCATTACAATCAAAAGTGTTGATTATTGTGACCAACTATAGAAATTAGTGCATATGAGTATGAACTAATTGTTTCTTACATAATTAATGACTAAATAATTCTTGTATTTTTCATAAAATGTTACATACTATAAAGTACTGTATTTCATGTAGTTGGGGTTTGGATTAGTGGTAAGCACCCCATAATTATACCTGAAAAATGGGGGTTCAAAACCCATTGGGAGCATGTACTGTATCGTACTGTAGCAGTAGCGGTACTGTAGTGGTGGTAGGGTAATGTGCGGTTCTGTAGTAGGTAGGTACTGTAGTAGTGCTGTTCACAAGAATGGGCTTTGGGTAAAACATTTGGGCCTACGGGCTATGTAATGGTTCCCCCTCTACCCAGTTAAAAGAGGTCATTACTTTGATTCAATAATAAACGAGGATTCCGCCCTAACCTTTAATAAAAGTACTGTATTTCAGTATACACCCAAACTTCAACTATTTTTGAAAAACCACAAAAATTTAACATAAGCATTATTCTAAATTTATATTTCAAAAACGAAATCCAATTTATGAAAAAAATTTCTAAATAAGAGATATTTAATTTTTTAAAAAACAATCATTTATTCAGAAATACTGATTTTAATATTATAAATAATTTTTGGACCCTTTGGAAGATTAATTATGGTCTCATAGAATTATATTATAATTATAATAAGATAAAGTATTAATTTATGAATATGTTTTATGAAAATATTTTTTTTAAATCATTAAATTAATTATAAAATTCTATATAAACATTTATGTTTCAAAAAAATACCAACACTTAATTTATCATTTTTAAAATATTTATTTACACATACCTTGAAATAAGTGTAAAATATTTTCAATTATAAGATGCGTAGTTTTTATTTATACTTTCATAGGTGAGGTTACTATTCTAATGTCCATATTACTATTCCTAGTGGCTAGATTACTGTTCCAATTCCTGGTTACTATTCTAATGGTATAGGTCCCTTAATTTCTACAAATACAATGGATTTTCATTCATTATTATTTAATTTCTTTTTTCTATCAGTTTTATATATAATTTCATCATTAAAATGAATAAAATGGTATCATAAATATTTTTTACTCTTATAGTTTTGTTCATGAGTGTGGTCATTCTAATTGATCAAGCATATCCAAATTTTCTCATTACGATTATTGTATTTTCTATTTATTATTAGCATTCTTATTAGTTATTTGATGAAAAAATTATCAATCTTAATTTATGATAATAATGTTTTTATTGATTTCTTTATTTGTTTCATGTGTTTTATGACATAATTTTAAGAAGTAAAATTCCATCAATAAAAGTTTGGGTTATTACATTACCCATCTCATCTAAGAAATAAATATGTTGTGCATTAATTGTCCACAATGATAATCCATTTTCAAGATGAACTAACTCATCATTATCATTAATTATCTCAGTATAATGACATCTTATATATGTTGATATTTTAGAAAACATGAATTGATTTTGAATCCAATGAATCAATGGAAAGTTCCACTAATTTTCTATGGTACACGAGATGGTGTTCCATATGCATTTGGATTACATAGAGATATACCACATTATTTACAGTCATTAAGGTCTACTACTTCCTTTTATAATAAAATACAATTTTTAGAGTGATCATTAATTTTATTAGTAGAAAATCCATATTTGTTAATTAACTTCTATTCCATATAATTATTTGAGGGAATAAAATCATTACAAAGAAGTATGTGCTTCAAAAAGGTAATAAATATTAGTCATTTGTGTTCATTATCGATATACAAGAGTCCTAACCACATATATAAATTTTTCACTCTCTCAGTATCATCATTTTCATTATTTTTCTTATTTGTATTAATATCATTGTCTTTATTTACTAGCATACATCTTTATCATGATGACACAAAAATTGAAACTAATCAAATATCAAATTCTCCATACCAATCCTTCCTTTCCATTTATGAACAATATAATATTTTTCATCTATCCATTATGATATCAAACATAACAGTTTATTGTAAATCCAAATTTTGTTTTATAGTACCTAACTTCATACCAACATAACTGAGGTCTTCAAACACAATTATATCATAGACAATTTATATGAATTCTATTTTAATCATTGTTAAATAAAAATTCTACAAAATCCAAATTATTTGAAACTTAGTTGAGATATGATCGCTATAATACATCCACCTTATATTCATTAAATTATATGAAAAAAATTACATTAAAATCAATAATTCACACCATAATTATAAAATTCATTTCCACCAATTTTAATATGAAAGTCAGAAAATCATACTAGTTCAAAACAAAACAATGAATAAGAGAAATGAAATATGCGATAACCGATGAATATAAATAAAAAACCAAAGAAAGTATAAGATAAGAAAAAGGATAAAACTATTACATAATCAAATAAAATACATACTATTTATGAAATAACTATTTTTAAAACATCCTCATTTTCAATATGAGATAAATCTAGTTGAATACATTTTTATTTATGAGTGAAAAAATTTCTATTGAATAACAACAATTCCTCTCCCAAAATTAAAACTAAAAAAACTTGGTATAATAACATAATATAAATTATAAAATAATTTATACATAAATGAACTAACATTAATGAAAAATATACATATAAAGGAATTAACATTAATTTAGGTCACTCTCCATCCCCCAAATGGGAGGAATTTGCCTAGAATCCTATACACACACACACACCTAAATTCAATCCACAGTGTCTGTGGAGTAAAAACACTACATAAGAAAAATGAATGCATTCCACTACAACCCAATAATAATGTACGATATAAATTAAAGTAGTAATGTAAAAATGGGTCATAATAAAATCCCACTGAAAGAAAGACAACAAAAAATTATGACATGTAAACACGGGAATTGAAGCTCCTGTAGTACGTTTCCCAAAACACCTCAGATCGTCTAATCTCACAAGGCACCGTCAAGTCCCGGTTCTAGTCCTGCTATGCCCAGGCCTCCACCAAATCATAATTCAGCTACACAAGACACAACATGTGTGGACAAAGCTCACGTAGGGGTGAGTAAAACAATACTCAATTGGGGACCCTGAAACAAAAAGTAAAAGACAAAAAAAGAAACACTACAAAGAAGGTACAATTTTCTCAACCCATGTATATGTCAACATCACATATAACATGAACATCTAGGTATACTCATGAAGGATTCCAAGATGAAACGTCTCATCCATTACAAGCCATATGGTTCTGATTGTAGCATTATTTATTATTATATATCCCATTGAGATATTTGAAGGAAATCACATTGAACAAGTCTACCAAAAGTATCCAAGAGAACATCTGGTCTCTATAAGTCACAAAGATTTCCTAAGATGACTGGTCTCACTGAGGCAAGGAGTCTCGATATTGCAACCAATACTTGGTCACAAAATTATTCTCAAGGCACAATTGTTCTGGGGAAACTCCCTCCTTGATCTATGAAGACATCAGAGACCCTCACAAATAGGTCCCACTACTTTGGGCCCCTCCAAAATAAAAAACACTGAGAACTACCTGAAGTACACTTATCAGGAAAAGTCACATAGGAAGGAAATATTTCCTTACACATATAGGTGTTCCTACACCAAGGGCTAACTAGTGGAGATCCTGACCCTACTAGAATTATCATACTAGGTATGGTATGGGTTCCAGTGTAATTATTGGTCACACCCATGTGGAAAACCCTATATAAGGTACCAAGAAGAGAAGTGAGGACCGAAAAGGCCTATCGGTGCATTATCTACTCTACTTAGACCTTCTGGGGAACTTTGACCTGTTGAGTCCCATAGACCCACTGGGGCACTTAGACTCTCTGAGTCTCTTAGACATGTTGGGTCACTTAGACTTGCTGAGTCAATTCATATTGGAACACGAACCATTCTCTATGATAGGAACAGGGTACTTCATCGAACCATCATAAAAAAAATAGAATACCACCATACCATTCTAGTATAACTATAACCACACCAAGTAATCTCAAAAGTACTTCCACATCGCAAGGGTCACAACACCAGAAACAGCTAGTCAATCATACATACGGTTTGAAAGATATGGTTGTTTTAGTTAAAAGGGTGTTGTTGGGATCCGAGTTCGGTCTAACCCGACCTGCTAGGCCCAACTCGATGGCTCCCTAAGCCCAATTTGATGTGGGAATGTTTTATCTACCTTGAATTTAGTGGTTTTATGCATCTGCTCTACACTACACTACCAGATCGTCAGGCTGATAGTTTTCCGCACACAGACCACTGACCGCATGCCTCCAGCTCGACTCGATGCAATCACGTCAGTGGCCCGCTCCACTGCGGCCTCCGACACCCCCCATGGTTGATCCACCGCATGTTCCTACAACCTCCAATTTGGGAAATTGGCTTTTTCCACACCAGTGCATGGCCACCGCCATGTGCTAAACCCCACCGGTGCAGGTGAGGTCTTCCGTTAGCCCCCAGACGTGCTCTGGTGGTCCATTATTTGATCCCGAAGAGGTTTCAGAATCCTCAAGCATGCTCTTTATCTCTAGGGGTCAGAATCCTCATTGATACCCCATTCTATGAAATCACTTGAATGGTTCTATTTTCTATGATGCCTCAATCCGTTCTCCACCATTATGTTCACTTCACGGTCGTTCCATGTCCATCTTGGATCTACGATATCGGATCGTTGCGCCAAGGATCAATTGCGCAATGATCGATCGATCGGAAAATGTCGAGTCGTAGACCCAATGAAAATTTCCCCTGTCAAATAGAGAATAGAGGGATAAAATCAAGAATCAACCAAAAGTGAAGGACCTCAACCGATTTGATTGTTGATCGTGGCTTGTTGCCGTTAGAATGAAAATCATAACCCAACAAAAATCAAAAGGTTGTTTGTAACACCCCGAGATTTTATGAGAAATAATACTTTTAATTTCTTAGATGACTTATGTTGTATGCTACACCAGGATTTTCTTGCACTATACAAAACACCTTATTATCTTGTAGTACATGCAACACTATTCTTGGCTTGTATTGCACGCAAGAGTGACCTTCCTGAATAGCGTGTGTTGTACGCAATACCGAGTTTTACTAAAAAAAATATATTGTTATAATATTATTATGAAATAGCCATTATGAATAGTATTAACCAAATTTTGAATTTTATAATAATATCATTCATCTTACACATATTCTAGAACATGAAATGAGAAAAAAATAATTTTTTTTGGTAAAATAAGCATTTTTCAAAAAATGTAGTTTTGCCGCCATTTGATGGTGCACCCACTTTGAATCTAGTTTTGACACGTTTATAAGTTAAATTTGAAAAATTAAACTTCTTCCTTGGAATAATGATATAAAAATTTACTTTGGATACATTTTTGATATTTTTCTGATAAATTTCTTATTTTGATGAATAATAAAAATACGCTAAATTTTAATTGAAAACAACTTTTTTCATCAAAATAATTTATATTGTTAAAATATATTATTTAATAGTTTTAAAGTATAAATAGAATATATTATTACAACTTAATATAATTTATGTCATTATCATTATTTTTACATTGAATTCAGAGGTAAAAACCTTTCAATCTTTTGCAATGTTTGAACTTTTAAAACTCATTTTCTCAACAGCAGGATTAATTTTAAATTAAATACTAAAACTTATGGGCCCTAAATTTAGAAAAATGGATTCAACATTTGGAATCATTAGGTCCAAATTATGTTATTATGAGACATTTTATTTTTAGGCATTATGAATAGTAACTACGGTAAATTTTATTTACTAAAATTAAAGGCAAATTGGGTCATTAAGGTTAAAAATAATATAATAAAATTACCATAACACTTGTATTAATATAATGGGATGATTATATTTTGTCCTAAAATATACTTGGGTCAAAATGGAATCTTTTTGAACCCACTTGGATGTGATTAAAACCTTTAATTTATTTTATTTAAAGAAAGTGATATATGTCTCACTCAAACTTTAATAATTAAAGTATTTCTAATATAAGGTTATACAAAATATAAATTCAATTATAAAAACTCATTTGAAAGATAATTGTTTTTTATTTATTATGGTAATTTATTTTTAATTTTTATGAAATATGTAGTTACCTTAATATCTTATACATTAATGATGTAGAAATTATTTATTTTGTGAAAAATCAATAATATAGTTTTTATTCAAATAATAATACCCATTAAAGGATCAAAAACCTGACAAAAACTTATTGGTCATGTATAGATAGGCCCGAATCATCCAATGGTCGAATTTTGGACCATTTGGAGCCCTATAAAAGCGATTATGACACTTATATTATATTATTTTAAATGAAGTCAAAGTTGGAACCTTCATAATTTAATAAACATATAATTTTAGAAGTTGGGTGTTCTAGAAGATAAATTAGACTAAAAGTATTCTTATAAAATATATTATATTTAAATTCATCATAGTATTTAATATTTAATTTTTATGCAACAAATAAGTATATAAAATAATTATACAAAAATGTTGTAGTAATTATTTTATTAAGAGAAATATCAAATAAATGGTTTTAAAAATAATAAAATAAATATTATATGAACTAATTAATGATCTAGATGAATTTTATAGATAACTATGACATGTTAGGAATCTATTAAATATTTTGTTTTGAATATATCCTCTATTTGGATTTTATTTAAATTCAAATAAATGAATATTATCAAAATGGACACTATTGATATTTTGTACAAATAACATGTTATTAAATTGTTTAAAAATCACAAAAATATTTAAAAATTGAAAATTGAACTTTATATTGTGTATAATGTCATAAAGTATCCAATTTGGGACAATTCAAAACACAAAAGTATGTATTTATAACTATTTAAAATTTAGAATATTATTACCACAAATATAATTAAATAGAATAAATAGAGGTAAAAAAATATAATATTTAAAATAAAATAAAAACATGTCTAAATTTTATTTTTTATGATATTACAACCTTATCTTACCTCATATCCTAATTTTAGTCACTTTGAAAGTTTTTATAGGAGTTTTGAGTTTATTATAAATTAATATTTTGGATGTTTCCAAAAGTTCCCCTCTCTTCTCTTATAAAAGGCCGCTCGTTCCATCTTCTCTTCACTCCATTTTAAGCCATCATGCTCAACCAAACCCTGCCAATTCCTCTTCTAAACCTCTATTTTTATATTATAGATGTTTGGGTCTTCTCAAAAGACCAACTCTAGTGCCCTAAGAAAAAGTTTAAAAGAGGCACGTTGAGGAAGAGGAAATCTCTTCTACCGATTCTTTCAAGTTTCTTTCTTCTTATACTTCATCTTCTTTAGTTGTTTCATTATAAAGTAATAACATCAGAATAAAAAATATACTGATATTTTTTATAAATATGAAACAACCCTATTTCACCTTATATCTATCCTAAGAAAAGTGAAATCACCGCACGTGCGTATGTACGACTTACTGTCTACACACTGTGGTGTAATTATTCCTACCTCATTCTTATCCGGGATTGTATATTCGTATGTACTTACTGGGGTTATGTTTATCATCCATTTCCGTGTTTTCTAAAAAGGTTTTCATAATTTTTTTACTATTCTTCCATGTATGTTAAAATTCATTTTTACCCTTTTTGACCTCTACCACATGGTATGGAAGGAATCTTTCTTTTGTTTACCATACAAGGTACTTTTTGACATTTCCGTAAAAAGTACAAGAAGTATGTTTTTTTAACATATACAACATGAAGGGATTTTTACGGTTTTATAACGCCATATTTTCATGAATCTTACTCTATAATATTTCATGATTATTTTCAAAAAAATCAATTTATTTTAAAATTTCAAGGCATTTTGTGAAAATAAAATGATTTTGAAGAAGATAGGATATTTTCCTCAAGAATTCATTTCATGTGTTTTATCGAAACTATTTTCCATCTAAGATGAAATTATTTATTATGTTTATGTTTCATGTATAATGTCTCTGTTTTTTAAATGGTTTGGCTTTTCTAATGATTAAATGATATCCATTTGTTTTATATAGATTATGTTATGATGGGATGATGTTTATGAAACCCATTTTATTCTTTGGGTTATGATGAATGATTTCTATTTATTTTGTGGCACACGTAAAAATTATTTCATTATGAGATGGGTGTGACCTATATATCCCTCCAATGCATTGGGTAAAGATTTATATCTCATTAGACAGACATGGATGGAACAAAAATTAAATATGGTTCAGTAATACAGGGCTGGAACGAAAAGTAAACTCGGTTCAGTAATGGACATTGTCCACTATGATGGTCTTGGAAGAAATGGATTAGCTACTATGGAAATCATATCATGTGCTTAATGTTTTTCCACAATTACATGTTTTATTCCCATGCTATTTTTTCATGATTAATGTTCTTTTAAGATCTATGCCTTACGTACTGCCATGATTTATTTCACAACTCAAGATTTTGTTGTTTAAACATTAGGTTCATATTTTTAAGTTCAAATGTATGTGATTTGTTTTATTTTCCCCATGCTTACCCTTACTGATCATTTGAGCTCACCCTTTTTATGTTTTCTTTTCCCCATGATATAAAGAAAAGTTTTATGTAAGAAAAAAAAGGGGAAGATCTTTATGGGAGATGTTGAAGATCTTTCACCACGATTAGAAGATTATATTCCAAGTTTTCAAAGACATTAAATTATTATGGTCCATGGGTGTCTGTTTTTATTATTTATTAAGTATTCCGTAAAAGTAATGTAATGTCCATGTATTTCAGGTTTGGGTCTTTATATTGTTCCCTCATAATAACCACGCAAGAGTTATCCCATCCCATAACAATAATCGATCCATAAGCCGATTTTTCTGTTAATTGGTTTGTGTTCATCGTGGAATATCAACAATGGGGGAAGGGGGAATCAAAACACAACAAACCACCCCATGTTGGATCACTTGTAGAAGTAGATTGAATTCATGTTGTCACGTTGATCCTTGTTACACCAACATTCATTGATTTTTCATCGGCTGATCAAATCCAGACCTCTAATCCATCATCGCGGGCAAGGGAGCCTCCTCCTCCTTTCCTTAGTAAAACTCCAGGGTTTGAGAGAAAATCTCTAGAATTTTGGAATATAACATTGGAACATACCCTTGATTAATGGAGGAAATACGTTAACACATTTTAGCGTTACTATTATGATTTGAAATAACATCACCATACCGCTTCATTTATGAATGGAGAATAAGTTTCTCTCTCGCTTCGTCATCGTGCCACCACGTTGTGAAAAATAAAAAGGAAATAAAACAAACTTCTTTTAGTTTATTTTCTTCTCCATTAAAAAATCAAAAAATTAACTTTTACCCTTATCCCGCGCCGATGAAGCCTATGCTCCTCCTAAGGAAAGAACATCCTCATGATCTCAATAGTATTCTAGTATTTCTAATCTAAGTTACTATTTATGATTTATAAGGATTTAAAAAATAAAATAATTTTATTTAATTATTTAATTTACAGTTATGCCATTTTTGGGTTTTCTCACTTGAGACCCACACTGACTAAAGGTAAGTTGCTCCTAGGGTAAACCTGCCATAAAAAATTCATTAGTGTCATCGTATTTCTAATCTGGTCACCCATGTAAGAGTTATTACAAATTTTACTTAAAATCTTCTCATACTCTCTTTTTAAAAAACAAAATATTTTTTGATGGATCATTCCAGGAACTCCTGGCCTTAGAATCGCACTCCTTCTCAGATCCCAGTCTCATAATTTTTCCAATAATTTTTTTAAAAATAGAATATAGAAAATATGATTCGGTACATTCTCCCCACATTAAGGCTTTAAATTCTTTAAAATCCAAACAAGGTTTACTCTAAAAAAAGTGAGAGAACCGAGCACAAATATGAGCCTCCCGCTCCCATGTTCTCCTTGTAAGGTCCCCGTGCTACCCCCAGAAAGACACCAAGGGAAAAGATCATCCACGAAGGATCTTTGATCTTCAAATTGTTACTCAACCCAAGACACTCCAATGTCGATTTCTAGATCTCCCTAGTTTATGATGCACCAAGGGTTATACATGAATCTTCTCATCTATGATATATTGGAGATGTTGTGTATCTGGTCTCACTGCGAGGTAGAGCCTAGTAGTACGCTAACATTCCAACTCTACTCTGTACTTGAAAGGGGGAATATTAACCTATGATATTGATTTTCACCCCAAAAAAAATCTATGTAACCCTCATTGAGGTGAGACCCAAAAGAAGACATGTTATCCTTCCTCAGACTCAAAAGGTCTCCTCTGTCTACTATTAAAAAACTTTGGATGGCCATGTTAATTCTTCATGTACTCCAAGTGGACCTGCACATTCTCTACAAAAACCTCCTGTTTGTAGAGGCATCCCATGTCATCTAATAAACTCTATTCATGGGGTATTTAGAATGTGGTCTGACTCAGTGAGTCAGTCAAAAATCACCCTGATGGTATCATGTCTTTTAGAAATACGTGGATAGATCATCATGAAGTCTGCCAATTTCCCTTCCCACTTCTTTCATGGTAACCCTGGAAAGTGAAGGAACCACCCACGAAACTGATCTAAACAATGATCATATTTTAACATGATAAGTAAGCTCAAATTAAACCCGTTCCATAATCCTCAGTATCTTCCTTGACACCCACATGAATATCCCAATTCATCTCACCACTCTAGGCGTCACTCCTAAGACTGTGTGTTTTTTGAAAACAATGACGTGCTCCACATATTTCGGATGTCTGTAAAGGGTATTCACTATGGAAAAGCATGTAAAGACTTGTAGTTGGTATCACCGAGTTGTGCCTTCTAGACTCATTTAGGAGTGGATGGTAACAACCAATGACTGGAGATAAGCTGCTTCATTTCCATCCATGATGGATAAACACAATGATGCCAACTACACTAATGCCTCATTCCGTAACTACTATTGGGATTCCTACTAAGAGCATATACTTCTACGTTTCTCTTTCTATGAGTATAGAAAAACTCTGAGTAAAAGTCTTGTGGGAACTCTGGTCATCACCTCTATCTCAAGCCCTGATCATACTAAGAGAATACATAATTTTGAACCTCGAGGTTGAAGCAGGTGATGTATATCTTTCCCAGTAGTATCGCCACATCTTCCATGTGAAGACAACCACTGCTAACTCAAGATTATGAGTTGAGAAGTTCTGCTCTTCAAACTCCATCTCAACCCTTACTGGATTCACTAAAACGCCATCCTCTATGGTGAAACTTCCTAGAAATAGAAGACCTTTTGAATCCAAGAAAGATACTTCAAGAGCATTACATGTAGTTGGTGCTCTCGAAGTGGGTCTAGGACCATCCTCATGTGTCTCTCGTGCTCCTCCTCATATGCCGAGTAAACTAAGATGTTATCAATGAAGATCAACTGGGGATGTACACGGTGAAACATGAGGTCTTACTAAGCCCTTCCTTTGCGTGTCTTCCATATGTACCCCCAGTTAATGGATCTCATTAAGATCTATATGATATGCTAGGGTAAATATTGGTTCCACCATGGGGTATAGACCAATATAGAAGTTTAACTCTCGGTGGAGCGGTAAAATTGGAACATGTTTAAGGAAGATGTTCTTATACTCTTCCATCACTAAGAAACTTGAGGACTCATAACATCCACTACACCAAGGGTCCGACTAGTAAACTGAATAGAAATCGCATGAACCCACCTCTTCCTGAGTCCTTTAAGAGCTGTATGGATTTCCCCTTTACTGATAAAGGGAAATATAGTTCTATCACCATGGAATAAATATAGCCTTTACCTAAAACAATCAATTTGAGCATCAATTGTGGATTTAGATCATCCCGAGAATGACATAATAAGGCCATGAAACCACTACCAAGAGATCCCAACCAAAGATCTCACCTCCAAGAGTCAAGTAACACTATCGGCACCAGTGTGGGGTCATTGGTTCCCCTCCATTATGAGTTCCTAAATGTGTGGATAAAGTTAAATGTTTAACTGGAACCTCAAGGTACCAAACAATAAAATTGGAATGAAAGGAAATCACTAGTAAATGTGTCTATCAATAATGCAACTATAGTAAAAAGACATAGATCATACCTTGAATCATCCCTGAAGTCATGGGTTCATAAGCCTTGACATCTTGCAGCTTTCTCCACCCATGTCCTCCAGCTTCTGAAGTCTAGTATGGACCATTAGGAGGTGGTGGTAGAAACACATCAAAATTTCAACTACCTCCTACTGCTTCTCCAAATCTCCTGCGACGTCCGCTGGCTAACAGATCTGCATACTCTTACCTTGAACTTTTCTTTGGTGGTTCATCAACCGCCTCTCTGACTGCAATATAAATAGTGGGACAATCTCAAGTGAGATTCGCCCTTTTTCGACAGGCATAATAGATATGTTTCTTATGGGAACTAGCACGTCCCTAGAACATCAGAAAAAACCGTTGGTTCTATAGATTACGTTGTGCAGCTACTATCAGTAGGTCATACTGACACTTCATCTAGGAAGATCATTACCTCAGATGCTTGCGATACACATTTGAATCCAGCACCTCATCATCTTATGCTAAAAGAGCCATCTAAGATGCATTCTGGAAAGTTGTATCCACCTGAACCACTGGATGTGGGTCTGCTAACTAATCATTAGGAGAAAGCATCACATGCTGACCATCCTAAAGAAAAACTACTATATGAATAGCTTCCATTAGGGAGGCCTCATTGAGCATTGGGTCAAACATCTGATTCTAGTGTGGAAACCCCACTGGTTGGTATTGTGAACATGTCCTCGGGAAAAAAATATGTATCACGGTTAAAAGAGTATACCTGATAAGACTCAAGAAAGGACTTGGAAAATCATAACCCGTTCCTATATGATGCATGTACCATTATTTTTCCTTGCAATTAGTGTTTTTGTGTACTGATTTGAAAAGTAGGTGTCCATAGTCATGTTGTATGGAAACATTGGTCGTCACCCCCACACTAGAGTCCCTAGCCTAAAAGACGAACACAAAACACTTCACACTGTTTTCCAAAACAAATCTTAGTGACTACTGGTACCAATGTGGAACTGAACCCCTCTGGTACCACTCAGTCCTGACCCATCCCCCGGGTCCAATGAAATTACATCCCCAATCCCACCTCTGATTGGTCAAGGGTTGGACACTAGCACCAATTAGGCATATCGTACAAATGGGAGGCATTTTCCTAAGAACCTATACAAATTCACCCAATTGAAATCCAAAGGGGATGGAGAGTAAAAACTCTAAGTAATGAAAACTCATGCATACAACTAGAACCAAACAACATAATATGAAAGAAAGTAAAGCAATAAAGTAAAAACAGGCAAGAATACAAGCCCACTAAAAGAAAGACAACTTCAAAGTTTGACCTATAAACATGGGTATTAAAGAAACTCTAGGAAGTTGTTGGAAACAACTTAAATATTCTGATCTCACAAGGAACAGTCCAGTCTTGGTATTAGTTCAGCGTCACCTAGGTCTCCGCCAAAGTTTTGGTTAATTTCATAAGACACGACACATGTGGGAAACAACCGTGTAGGGGTGAGTAAAATAATACTCATTTTGGGACCCATTAACACAAAGTAAAATACCAAAAATAAAACACCAACAAGAAGGTATTGTTAGCTCAACAAAAGTATATGTCAACAACAAATATAATATGAATATCCAGCTATACTCGTGAAGGATTCTAAGATGCAACTTCTCATCCACTTCCTACCATATGGTTCATATCATATCACGCTCGATCCTAGGAGATCCCACTCCATGATCTATCTCAAGGAAATCATGTAGAATAAGTCTAAAAAATTTTATCCAAGAGAACATCTGGTCTTGATACGCCATGGCGTTTCTCAGAGATGTCTGGTCTCACTAAGAAAATGAGTCTTGATATCGCAACCAATACTTGGTCACATGATTCTGCTCAATGCATGCTCATTTTGAGGGAACTCATTCCTTATGATATGAAGTCATTATAGATCCTCACAAATAGGTTCCTATTCTTTGGTCCCCAACTAAAGAGAACACACTAATAACTACTCGATGTACATTGATCTGGTCATGTCTTGAAGGATAAAAAGTTATTGATACATAGACTGGGGGTCCTGTACCTCGTTTTTACTGGGGGAAATCCAGGCCATACTTGAATTGTCATACTAGATAGGGGATGTGTTCCCGTGTAAATATTGGTAACACCCATGCCAAGGACCCTATATATGGTACTAAAAAGATAATTGAGGACTGGATGGGCCCCTCATTGCAGTCTATACTCTACGTAGACCTGATGTGACACTTAGACCAGCTGAGTCTCTTAGACCCACTAGGGAACCTAGACATACTAAGTCAGAACATGGGCCATTATCAATGATAGGAATGATATCCTACATCGAAACCTTATAGAAAATATAAATAGAATACCACCATCCCCTACTGGTCTAACTAAAACCCCACCAAGTCATCTAAAAAGGACCGACACATTGCAGGGGTACTAAATATGAAAATGGATCATCAATCATACTTATGGTTTGAATGATATGAGTGTTTTAGTAAAAGGGGGTTGGTTGGGTCCTAGTCTGATCCGACCTGGTCAGACCGTCCCAACTGGACCCAACTCACTGGCCCTGTCCTGTAGTCTCCAACGCCACCTATGGCCAAGCCACCGCAGGTTCCTCTGGATTCCATTGTGGGCAGTTGGCTTCCGCCACACAGGCATATGGCCACCACCGTGCATTGCCACCCACCACCGCCAATGTCGACGCCCTGACATCATCTTCTATGGGCCACTGGAGATGATCCTGTGCTCCATTCTTCGACCCTGAAGAAGTTATGGAATCCGAGGTCCATTCTCTTCCCCATCGGGAGTTTGAATCCTTGTTGTGACCCCTTTCCTTGAAAAGAGCTCGAATGATGGTATCTCTTATGGCACCTCGATCTGTTAGCCACCATCATCGTCAAACCTCCATCGTGCCATGTCCATCCTCGATTTACAATACTAGATCATTGCACTAAAGATCGACTGTGCAATGAACAATTGATCACAAAATTTCGAGTCGTGGGCCAAACAAATATTTCCCACGACGAACGAAAAACAGATGGAGAAAAGCATGAATCAACAAAAAGGGATGGACCTCAATTGATTTTAGTTTCGATCACGGATCATCGCTGTTAGAACAAAAGTCATAAGCCAACATAAATCAAAAGTTTGTTCTCCCATAAAACTTCGAAATAATAATTTCATCCCATTACAACGATCTATCCATGAGACAATTTGTTTGTTAATCGGTTCATGTTCTTCATGGAATATCAAGAGCAGGGTAAGGGAGAATCAAAAAACAACCCCCACATCTAGTTGGATCACTTGAAGATATAGATTGTAGTCACGTTGTCATGTCAATCCTTCTTCCACCGGCGTTCATTGATTATTCATTGCTTGATCGAATCCCCACCTTCGATCCATCATTGCTAGCGAGAGGGACTCCTCCTACTTTCATTAGGGAAACTCTAGGGTTCCAGAGAAATTCTCTTGAATTATGAATTCCACAACTGTACCATTCCATTTATTAATGGAGGAAACATGTTAATAGTTTCACATGTTTCAGGGTTACTGTTTCGCTTTGAAATAACATCACCACACTGCTTCATTTATGAAAGGGGACCCTGTTACTTCGTCACTGCATCACAATTGTGCCACACTTTGAAATGTAAAAAGGAAATAAAAAAATTCATTATTTTTATTTTATTCTCTTTTAAAAACTACTAAAAATAAACTTTTACCCTTAACCCACTTTAGAAGAGGTTAGGCACTCCCTAAGGAAAGCATATCCTCATGAGCTCAATGATACTCATGGATTTCCAATATGAGTTACTATTTATGAGTTATACATATTTGAAAAATAAAATAATTTTATTTAATAATTTTATTTATGATTATTCCATTTTTGGGTTTTCTCACTGGAGACCCTCACCGACTAAAGTTAAGTCATGTATAGGAAAAACCAGCTATCTCGAACACAAGAGTGCCCTAGAATTTTTTATTTGGTCATTAATTTAATAGTTATTTCACATTTTCTAAAAAAATGCACCTACATGCTATTTAAAAAACTTAACATTTTTTGATGGATTGTTTTGGGCACTCTAGGCCTCGCAATCACACACCGTCTCAGCGCCATGTCCCATAATTTTCCCAAGAATTTTCTAAAAAAACATGGAGAAACCTAGTAATTAATATTTAAGAGGAGTAAAAGTGTATTTTAATGAAAATGTTTATTTTTATTAAGGAATATCAAGAGAAAAGGATCAAATTTTCATGTATATAGAAACAAATTTAGGCTAAATAGAAACAAATTAAAATAAAACATCATATCTTACTAAAAAACATGATTATAAAAAATTAAAATACTTTTTATACACTACTACATATTTATACATAGTGATTATTAAAGATATAGTAATTAATAATCAACAATAACATTTTGATGAACATAATTAAACAAAAATAATTATGAACAATCAGATTATATGAGAAACACTAGTTGAAATAAAAAAATATTAATATAATATCTCATAGTAAAGTTTCAAATTAAGGATCATGAGTAAGTAATAAAGAAGATAAATTTTGGAAACATTAGATATCTTTTAGAGCATCATGTCATTGTACTATATTTACCTGGTATCACCATGTCCAAATAGTTCATTTTATTTGAGAGTTCCATATCATTGGGGTGGATTTTCAGGGGAGAAAACTGTCTATATGGCTTAATTTTAATGGGAGAACCACATCCCCAAATTATTTATTCCATGGGAGTGACATCCCCTCCAAATATAATACAGAAAACTTTAAATAATATCAAACCCAAATTCACATAGATGGACAAATTGTATATATCCTGATTTCTAACCAATTTATCTCCCATATATTAATATATATAATAATAGGGCATTAAATAACCACATAATACATTAAAAAACAAAAAAAAAACTATCTTAAGTAATTACATAATTAGTTAATATATATTTATGGAAGATTCTAGGGAAGGATACATATTTTCCCCATAGGGGGTTCTCTCATGATGCCCTGCTAGGGTTTTGGCTCACATTCGCTATCTCTGCTTTCTCAATCATATCAATTTTCATGGTTTTGTTGTCCTCATGTTGTTCTTTGTCTTAAACTGTATTTTGATGTATGTTTTTATACATCAATGGATTTTCCCACAAGAAGGTTTCTTCTTTCTCCCCATTCGATCTTGTTTCTTCTAATTCCTCTAATCTCTGTATCCATATTGTGACATCAACTAGCTTCATTCAACCTATTTCATTTATGCTTTATAGGAATTTTATTGGTGTCATATTCTAGTGTAATACCATTTAAGCAGTGTCTACAGAGGTCTTCTATTGTATGGGTGTTGGTACTTCCATCTCATAGAGGCTTTGGAACATAATTAGACTTGGTGGTGACCAGATGATTCAATGAGACCACACTTCACTAGTAGGGATTTTGGGGTACCAGTTTGAGAGGTGTTTATTGGTTCGGTTAGGTAGTTGTGCAAAATATCATTTGTTTTTTTATGTTTTGGTTTCTATATGTTATGTATTTGGATGTATTATGAAGTTTATTTGATTTATATTTATTTTCCTAGTATTTTCATTTCTCATTCCATGGGTGATGTTCCTTTTCGGTTGTCTCTCATGTTGTTGGACTTCTTCATCTCCACCTCTAATCTTATTTCCCTATCTATATCACTAGAATCTAATATATTATAGTGTAATGGGGTCATGGTTATTTTGGATCGTGTTGGTAGTATGATCGATGGTATCCAGATGCATGAGGAGGTCATGTTCTTTTCATTGTTGTTTGGGTGGTCTCTTCATCTCTAATGATAATTGGATATAGTTTTGATATTTTGATATGAAAACCCTGATTTTTATTACAAACTTAAACATGACTTATTAAATAAACTCTTAACTTGATAAAAAAGGACGATCTAGAGGTCTAGTTTCTTTAGGTATTAGGATCATCAACTTAAAACATGAAATACAACATCTTTATTGAAAACATCTTTTACATGGCTACTACATTCCGTCGTACTTAGCATTGCATGAGATAACCTGAGAACATGCATAAGAAAAGGGTGAGCTATAAAGCCCAGTAAGGGAATAAACATGGAATTACATGAGGAATATAATAAATTTTAGTTAATAGGAATATCAATGTATCACAAGAGAAACATAAACATAAAGGCATGATAAAGCATGATAATCATAACATGGAAATGTGGCGACAACACTTAACATGGAATTAGCATGAGCCAAGGCTCATTGCACATGGACCATGAGTAAACCCTCATTGAACATGAAGCATGATTAAAAACTTGTTTTACTTTAATTATCATGAGTCAACACCCATTTCACATGACGTATCATGATACTATACTTTACCCAATGCATTGGAGCGCTATCCGGGCGCACCCTTCTTAAACATTTCATTTCACACATAAGTGTGCCACGAGGATCATGGAATCAATCAACATAATAAGTTATTCTGTGATTAAGTAATGTGTAATAAATACATGAATTTACCATTCAATATGCATATGTTTATAAATGTTAATACCCTTAATAGAGACATGGGTATGGTATTCACTACACAATGATCATGGATTAGAAAAACGAAGTGCAATTTCGGCAGCATAACGATGTGACATAATGATTCATGAAAATGGTTGATGGGAGAGAAAATGGTGTCTCATCATATATACATTAAATGGATTGTAAGGCAGTCATTTAGATACATGTCCCAACAAACATAATGGAATTTAGATTCATAATACAAAAAGAATTACTTGGATGTAAAAGAGGAGAGATAAATCCCTCATGGAATTACGGCATTGTAACAGGTGTACATGGGAGGAATTAATGAGATTGAAAGGGGTCACCCATCATCCAAACATAAATAGTAGAGTATGGGGGAGGTGTGAAATCTTACCCCACCATTTTTAATTGAAAACAAAAGAGCATAAGAACTTAAAGAAAAATATACAAAAAATGAGAAAGGAATAAATCCCTTATTTGGAAGTGTGATCCCAAAGGCTTGGGAGAGAGGATTGAGATAGTATTATTGGGAGATTGGGGAAACTTGGGAGGATTATAGAGATATTAGGGTGAGGTTTGTTGAACTCCAAAGGATTTGAGTGAAGAGGAAGTGAGATCATGGGTGGGTTTATATAGGAAAGGGGAGGGAATTCTTTATTATATAGGTTTGGGACACCTCACATTAAACTAATCAAAACCACAAACCAGCCCAGGTTTTTTGCCCATGTTTTTTCCAAAGGGGAGTGGAAAATAATATTATATAAGTCCAATTTCAGAAATTCTTAAAATAATATGGTTTCTTTTGTGGAGGTGAGTCACACTCTCAAGGAACACAATTTAAAAAGAAAAAATCTTATATAAGCCTTGAAGGGTCCAAAAATGCTTTGTAAAAAAAATAAAACAAACAAAAAATCATATAATTTTAATTAAAAACATGTATTGGATGAACATAATGTTTATAGTATTTTATTACATCACTATTGGGTCATTATGATGTCATAAAACACATTATATATTTAAAGGGTATTTAATTTTTACCCAAAAATTTGACTATCTCAGAAAATTATTAAAAATTAACCATTGGATAATTTTGACATCCTGATTGAAAAAATAATATTCATTTTATCTAAATAATTTTATATATTTGTGAATTTTTACTTTTAAAATAAAAACAGACATTTACCAAAAATTCATGCTTTTGACCAAAACAGTTTTCAAACCTTAATAAAAGTTTCAATTCCATTCATAAAATTATATGATCATTTATATTTAATAAAAATTAATTTAATAATAATATTTTATTAAAATATTATTTAATTCAAAAATCCATTAATTCATCAAAATAGATTTCTTATTTGAATATTAAATAAAAATATTATTTGTGCTTTAAAAACTATTTACTAAGTAACAATAATAAAATTAATGCACATTCTTTATACAAAAATAATGTACATAGTAATAGTACTTGGGTTTTATTACATAACCCCTTATAAAACTCGCATAAGACTGAAGGGTAAGGTGTGCGATGGTGACAGACTTTTGGGGTGGCTCGGATAACATCGCTCAGGTGTTAATCTCTATTAACTTCCATTTCTCCCATAGTCGGTTCCTCTCAAGCTTAACATGTTCAAGCGTGGCTTGGGCTTGGTCAAGATTGAAGCCCAATGATGCCACCTCCTTTCCAAGATCCGATAAATGAGCATTGTACACGGAAAGTCTACGGGATGAGGCCATCAATTCCTTTTTCTGAGAAAATTGGATTTGTTAAAACCCTATATTTATACTAATCATGTGATCACTATTCAATGGTTTTATTAGCAACAGTCACAATTCATAATTGTATTTTAAAATATAGAAACATAAAACCAATGATGTTCACATTTTATATAACCATAATAAGACATTTAATTATATTAAGATGAATTTTCATTAATGAATGTTTGGGTCGTTACAATCTTCCCCCTTAAGAAATTTCACCATCGAAATTTCTATTTCCGACACTAAAACAGATTTGGGAAACTCTGCTTCTTTACTTCCTTTGATTCCCACGTCGCTTCTTTAAACTTGTGGTTTCACCACAACACCTTGGCGTGGGGCGTTGCCTTATTTCATATAACTATTTCTCTATGATCTAAGATCTTCACTGGTTTCTCCTCGTAAGAAAGATCATCCTATAGATGTACTAACTTTTAAGAGAGTACATGTGAAGGGTCGGGTATGTACTTAATTAAGAGGGATACATGTAATACATCATGTACTTTGTCCGTGGTAGGTGGAAGTGCTACTTGATAGGCCACAACCCAAGACGATCAAGAATCTAGAAGGGGGCGATGTACCTAGGACTTAACTTCCCTTTCTTTCAAAACCTCATGACCTTATTCCATGGAGATATACATAGAAATACCATGTCTCTAACATTAAACTCATGGTCTCATTGATGGTTATCTGCATAAATCATCTGTCGACTGTGGGTTGCCTTGATATACTACTGAATGGTTTTTGTCTTCTCCATCATTTCTTCAACCATTTTTGGTCCTAGCAGCTTTAGCTCACCGAATTCATCCCAACATGCCAGTGTTTTTCACCTCTTCCCATATAGGGCTTCATATGGTACCATTCAGATGCTCGAGTGGAAACTATTGTTATATGAGAACTCAACCAGAGGAAGATGTTAATCTCATCTTCCTTTGAAGACAATTGATCATGCTCTCAACATGTCCTCAAGTGTTTGGATAGTCTGTTCGGATTGGCCATCAGTTTGAGGATGATAAGACGTACTGTAGTTCAACTCAGTATCTAGAGCATGGTGAATACTCTTCCAAAACATATAGGTGAATCTTGGATCTCGATCAGATACAATATATAGTGGTACTCCATGTAGCATTACCACTTACCTGATATATATCCATGCCAGTTGATCCAATGAGAAATCCTCTCTAATTGCAATAAAGTGTGTAGACTTTTTAAGACGATCCACAATAACCTAGATTTCACTGTTGCATTTGGATGTCTTCAAAAGTATGGTGAAAAATTCTATGGTGATGTTCTCCCATTTCCATGCTGGTATGGGTAATGGTTTCATTATCCCATTATACTTCTATCTATCAACCTTCACTTTCTGACACACCAGGCACATTAATGTATATTCAATGATCTCCATCTTCATATTACCCCACCAATAATGATATCATAGATCTCAATACATCTTTGTGTTTCCTAGAGAATAGAGAAATTTGAACTATGTGCATCATCCAAAAGTTCATTCTTCAGCTCTGGACTTGATGGAACACATAGTCTTTTCCCAAATTTCACAATTCCTTTTTCATTAACATTGAACTCCGAGGATTTCCCTTTTCTGATAGCTTCCACTTTCTTCTGAATTCCCACCTCGTCTTTTTGAGCATCCTTTAACCTTTCTAAAAGAGATGGTTGAGAAATAATTTATGAAATGATTAATGATGCTCCCTTTTTTATGATTCCCATGTCCATCTTCATCATGTCTAATAAGATTGGATCAATCTCAATTCTCATTAATGATATAATTGTCAGGGCCTTTCTACTTAGAGCATCCACCACCTTGTTTGCTTTCCTAGGGTGGTAATGGATTGAGCAGTCATAGTCTTTGATCAGCTCAGACCATCTTTGTTGGTGCATGCTCAACTCTTTTTGTGTGCATATATACTTGAGGCTTTTGTGGTCCGTATATATTTTACACTTCTACCCAAAGATATAATGCAGCCAAATTTATAAAGTGAAGATCACCACATCCAACTTTGAATCATGTGTTGGATAATTATGCCCATGAGATTTCAACTACCTTGAAGCATTGGCAATGAATTTTTCATTTTGCATCAACACACAACCCATTCCCTTCTTCGAACCATCACTAGATATAACAAAAAGTTCTCCACTTTTGGTTAAAGTGATCACAAGAACAGAGATAAGCCTTCTTTTTAAATCCTTGAATATTTCTTCACATTCATTACTCTATGAATGCTTTAATACCTTCTAATTTAGCTTGGTAAGAGGGTTGGACAATTGTGATAAATTTCTCACAAATAGACAATAATATCTAGCTAACCCTAAGAAGCTATGGATATCTGTTACCGATGTTAGCCTCGTCCATCCCTCAATTGCATCTATTTTGGAGGGATCCATATATATCTCATTAATTGTGATGAGATGGCCTAATAATGAGACCTCCTTCAACCAGAAGTCACACTTTTTTACATTGAATAAAGATTCTTCTTC
Source organism: Viscum album (assembly GCA_963277665.1). Classification (NCBI taxonomy): domain Eukaryota; kingdom Viridiplantae; phylum Streptophyta; class Magnoliopsida; order Santalales; family Viscaceae; genus Viscum; species Viscum album. Next base: position 1,490,119,926 of record OY728162.1, on the reverse strand, counting down.
TGCAAGGTCTCTAGTATAGTTCTTAGATGCTCTTCATGATCCTCCTTTGTTTTGGAGTATATGAGAATATCATCTATAAAGACCACAAAAAATTTGTTGAGGTGATCCCTAAAGACTCTATTCATCAAACCCATGATGATTGTAGGAGAATTAGTGAGTCTGAAAGGCATTACTATGAATTCATAGTGCCTATATCTTGTACGAAAAGAAGTCTTGGGGATATCTTCCTTATTTACCCTTAATTGATAATATCCCGATCGCAAATCCACCTTGGAGATGTATTGTGCTCCACACAGCTGATCAAATAAGTCATCAATTCATGGGAGAGGATACTTATTCTTTATCATGATTTTGTTAATCTCGCGATAATCGATGCGAAGGCACATTGGCCCATCCTTCTTCTTGATGAAGAGGATTGGTGCACCCCTTGGTGAAGCACTTGGGCATATAAAACCTTTATCCAGATTCTCCTGAAGTTGTTTCTTCAGCTCCTCAAGATCCTCAACATGAATTCTTATACAGAGTCTTGGATATTATAAATTCCCCAGTTATAAGATCAATTGAGAACTCAACATATCTTCTAGGAGGAAGACCAGAAAATTCCATGGGAAACACTTTTGCAAATTTTCTCACAATAGGAATGTCTTCAAGGATGTTTTCCTCCTTAGACTCAATCATATGAGCCAGATATGCATTCTCATAGGGCAGTAATATCCATGATTGAGATGATGGATCTAAAGAAGATTAATCTTCCTCCTTACACTTGTATATAATCGGGGTTCGATTCTCCACATGGAAAGTGATTTCTCTCTTAAGGCAATTTATGTTGGCTCTTTACAAGGAAAGAAAATACACGCCATGTATTGCATCAAATTCCACCAGAGGGAGTATGAAGAGGTTCATAAGTAAATTCTATCCATAGATTATGATTGGGGAGGAGTTATATTCATGGTATTCCATGATTACCCCATTTTCCATACTCATCGACATCTTTACTTCCATGATTTGTGGTGGTGTTGGAATTGTTCTACTAAACATTTGGGATATAAAAGAATGTATAGAACCTAAATCAAAAAGTATGTTCTCTATTAATAAATGAATAACTAGAATACCTATCACCAGTGCGTTGTTGGGGTTCACTTTGGTAGTAGAGATGGAAAAAGCTCTCCCTTGCTGTCATGGAGGTTGTTGGTTGCCCCCAAAAACCCTTGGCTTAGGGCACTGATTTGCAAGATGCCCTGGTTCTTTGCAGTTGTAGAAATGAACAACACATTGAGGTTCCAAAGGAGAATTCCTCTCCTTTATTTCAACCCCGTGTTTTTCTTATCAGTAGTTAATATCTAGGTTCCCTTATCTTCAACACCAAAAGAGTTTCCTCGTCCCCTTCAAGCAATTTCTAGGGTGCTTCTTTCCGCACCTTTGGAAAGTGCGGTGTTGGATATTCTTAGCACCATTGGATTTATCCATCGTACTTCCAGCATTAAAGTCCACCTTATGCTTCTTATCCCCATGATACCCCTGAGATTATCTGATCTCCATTTCGACCTTGAGTTCACATCAGACAATTTCCTCATAGTTGTCGAATTCACGGATCGCCAGTACTTTCCATAGGCTATGTTTCAGCCCACCAAAGAAGCATCCAACCTTGCATTTGGGGGTAACGACAAAGAAAGAGGCGTATCGTGCAAGCCTTGTGATGTTTTCCTCGTACACTCCGACATATTCATCATCTTTTTTTTCTTAAGGGCAAGGAATTCCATTTCCATCTTAAGCTAGAGGGTGAACATAAAATATTTATCGAAAAACATCTTTCGGAAATACTTCCATTCAAAATCCTCGATCTCCTCCTCAGGCTTTGTATTTTTGATCAACTTACACCATTGATCAGCTTCACCCTCCATATAATAAGCATCCTGGAGAACCTTCCCTTATTCAGAACAATGAAGTATAAAAAAGATCATTTCAATGGAGTAGATCCATTTTTCGGTGACTGAGGGATCGGATGATCCATTAAAATTAGGAGGCCTTTGTATGATAAAGTTATTAATTGAGACTTCTTCTTTCTTGGGGGGGGGGGGGTTGAATGTTCCTCTTGATCCATTTTTCTATTCAAATATTGAGTTAACTGAGAGAGAATCATGATAAAGTTCGTGATTCCCGCTCCCATCGGATTGAGAATATCATTAGCATAGTCATCACATTTATCTTCACATATTTTGTTAGCATGAGTCCTCCTATTACTATCCATTGGCTGGAATAAAAGGAAAGTTAGGGGTAACACAAAAAGGGTAATCCATGGATAAAAACTCATGACTTATAAATAACTTTTATTTCCTTAACTTATGAATATATAGGATTCAATCTTTGATATTCATGATCTACTTTCTAACATATATTCTTAGGGGAATTTTTTAAATTCCTTTAATAAGGGTTCATAATAAGTTTCTGAATTTACCAAAGCATATCCCCTAGATGTTTCATAACTAAGAGTGAATAAATTCTTATTGTCGTGCACCAGTTCCCGTTCGAGTCTAGCTCAAAGCGGTGTTTTTGGGTTTTACCCCTAGGATACATCTGTGCCAGAGCCACCTCTATCTACTCGTATCCAGACATGGATGTATTTTCGTGATAAACCACTTACTCAATAATCACATATACATAGGGATATTTTTATTATACATATTATTTTCTCTAAGTCTTCACTAGGGTTTTCTAATCCTAATCAAAAAATAACTAAACCTATCCTCTGATACCAACTATGACAACCCTGCTTTTTATTACAAACATAAACATGATTTATTATATAAACTCTTAACTTGATACAAAATGGAAGATCGAGTGGTCTAGTGTAATTGGGGCTTAGTATCATCAACTTAAAACATGAAATATAACATCTTTATTGAAAAATTCCTTTACATGACCACTACATACCCTCATACTTAGCATTGCATGGGATAACCTGAGGACATTCATAAAGAAAATGGTGAGCTATAAAGCCCATTAAGGGAATAAACATAGAATAACATGAGAAAAAATACAAGTTAGTCAATAGGAATATCAATTCATCACAAGAGAAACATAATCATAAAGGCATGATAAATCATGATAATCATAACATGGAAATGTTGCCACAATACTTAACATGAAATTAGCTTGAGCCAATGATCATTTCACATGGAGCATGAGTAAACCATCATTTCACATGAAGCATAGGTAAAACCTTGTTTGACTTGAATTAGCACGAGTCAAAACCTATTTCACATGGTGTATAATGATACTATACGTTACCTAATTCATTAGAATGCTATCTGGGTGCACCCTTCTTAAACATTTCATTTCGTGTCTAAGTGTGACACATGGATCATGGATTCAATAAAAAACATATGTTATTATGTGATTAAGTAATGTGGAATAAATACATGAATGTACCATTCAATATGTATACATGTATAAAGTTGAATACCCTTGATATAGACATGTGTATAGTATTCACTACACAGTGATCTTGGCTTGGAAAAACGCTGTGCAATTTCATCAGCATAACGACGCGACATGAGGATTCATGAGAATGGTTGATGAGAGAGAAAGGGTGTATCATTATATATAAATGAAATGGAAAGTAAGGGGGTCATATAGATACCTGTCCCAATAAATTTAATGGAATTTAGATGCATAATACCACATAATTACTTGGATGTAAAAGAGGAGAGAGAAATCTCTCATGGAATTTCACCATGGTAACAGGTGTACATGGGAAGAATTAATGAGAGGGAAAAGGGTCTCCCATCATCCAAACATAAATAGGATAGTATTCAGTAGGTGTGAAATCATACCCCAACATTTTTAATTGAAAACAAAAGGGCATAACAACTTAAAGAAAATTAGAAAAAATGAGAACCAAAGAAATCCCTTACTTGGAAGTGTGATCCCAAAGGCTTGGGAGAGGCTTGAGAGAGGCTTATTAGATGATTTGGACACCTTGGTAGGATTCTTGTGGGAAGAGGGTAGGGGTTTGATGAACTCCAAAGGCTTTTATTGAAGAGGAAGTGGAACCTTGGGAGGGTTTATATAGGAAAGGAGAGGGAATTCATTATTATTTAGGTTTGGGACACCTCACATTAAACTAATCAAAACCACAAACAAACCCATGGTTTTGGTCCATGGTTTTTTCCAAAGGGGAGTGGAAAAAAATATTATATATGTACAATGTGTGAACTTATAAAAATAATATGGTTTCTTATGTGGAGGTGAGTCACACTCTCAAGGAAAACAATTTAAAAAGACAAAATGTTTTATAATCCTTGAAGGGTCCAAAAAAACATTATAAAATAAATCAAACAAATATAAAATAAAATTATTTTAATTATAAAATATATATTTGCTGAAAATAATGTTTATAGTATTTTATTACATCACTGTTTGGTCATTATGATGTCATAAAACACATTATATATTTAAACTGTATTTTTTTTATCCAAAACTTTGACTGTCTCAGAAAATTATGAAAAATTCACCATTGGATAATTTCAACATCCTGATTCAAAAAATAAGAATCATTTTATCTAAATAATTTTATAAATATGTGATTTTTTAATTTTAAAATAAAAACTAACATTTCTGAAAATTCATAGGTTTTGACAAAAACAGTTTTCAAACCTTAATAACAATTACAATTGAATTCATAAAATTCTATGATCATTTATATTTTATAAAAAATAATTTAATAATAATATTTTATTAAAATATTATTTAATTTAAAAATACATTAATTCATCAAAATAGATTTCTTATTTCAATATTAACTAAAAATACTATTTGTGCTTTAAAAACTATTTACAAAGTAATAATAATAATAAAATGAATGCACATTTTTTATACAAAAATAATGTACATAGTCATAGTTCTAGGGTGTTGTTACAGAACCCCTTATAACACCCACATAAGACCTAAGGGTAAGGTGTGCGATGGTGACAAACTCTTGGGGTGGCTCCGATAACATCGCTCAGGTGGTAATCTCTATTAACTTCCTTTTCTCCCGTAGTCGGTTCCGCACAAGATTAACGTGTTCAAGGTCATCTTGGGATTGGTAAAGAACGAATCCCAATGATTCCCTCTCCTTTCTGAGCTCCAACAAATGGGACTCGTATAGGGAAAGTCTACTGGATGAGGCCATTGCTTCCTTTGTCCGAGTAAATCCAATTTGTTAAAACCCTATATTTATACTAATCATGTGATCACTGGTCAAAAAATATATTAGAAATGGTAACAATTCATAAAGGTATTTTAAAATCCAAAAACATAAAACCAATGAAGTTAACAATTTATATAACCATAATAAGACTTTTAATTAGATCAAGAAGAATTTTCATTAATGAATGTTTGGGTCGTTACATTTGAGGTTCAGTCTAAAGATGTGTTTGGCTAGATCTCATTAATGAAATTTTCATGTTGTGATAGGACCATGAGGATGGATGATGGTGGAACTTTGTGTTGGGAAGATTCTATTGCAGCTCAAGTGAAATAAGAAAATTCATTTGATTGTTTTTTAGTATGGATGTTTATTCTTCTTCTCCATTTCTACCCTCTCTTAGTGGATGACAAAAAATTCTAAGAGGCAATGATAATATTGACTAGCCATTGGTTAAGATGATAAGGATGGTTATAATGTCCAATTGCGGCTCACCAAGATTTAGATATGGAAAATCATTATCACATGTTCAGGTCTCAAACTGACCCTCAAGTTTTCCTTTAGAAGACATCCATGTTTCTAATAACTTCTCTAGACCTTCAATCAGTCATGTGGTTTGAAAATAAAATTTTGAAATTATTTGAGTCTCAAAACAATTAAAGTTCAAAATCCTCAATTAAAACCTTGGTGAATCCATCAATGGACCCTATGGAGGTTGGTGAACCCATTAACAGATCCCTTACCGATGTATCGGTGAATGACTCATCCAACCCCTTAATGAAACCCTTAAAAACCATCAACCAATCTATCAGTAAACCCCTCTTCCATGAATCTGTCAAGAAAAGTATTTATGAACCCGTCATCCAACCCCTCGTAAAATCCCACCATGTGAATCCATCAGAATCCTTTTGGTGAACCCCTATGTGAACTTATCAATGAACCTTATTTTTCTACTATAAATGACAGAATATTGAAGGTGTTTTGTCTAATTTTTGTTTGTTGGCATCATTATTATTTATTAGACTGATTGGGACACAGTAATATTTTTTTTGTTTTTTCTAAATCCTTAGGATATATGGATATAAATAGATTAGTATCAGGTTAGTTTGTATTTGTTTAGGTGGGTTATTGGAACACTCTAAATTATATTATTTTGTTTCATTATTTTGAGACTTTCAAATACTGTTTTTAATTTAAATTTCCTTTTGTTTCTAGTAATTATAAGAATTAGAACTTTAAGTGGAAATTATAATTGGTTTTCCCTATGATTTTCCAGTGGGAATTTCCATTATCATCCAATTGATTTATAGTCCCTATTTACACTTCTATTTTTAGTGTGAATTCACACTATAAATTTCTATTTTCATTGGTAACTTATTATCCATATTTAACACTGATTATTTCAAAATGATTTAATGAACTAGCAGTTTGGATTGGGATTCTCCCATTGGTTGGAATTGATATAGTTTTAAGGTAATTCTATTACTTTTTATTATTTTAGCAAGTGGAAATATTTTCGGCCATGTGTTTTGGGTAAACATCCACTGGGAATTTTGAAATTCATTTTTTTCCTATGGGAATGTTTCATACTATCTATTCTGAGTTTCTCTATGAATTTCTGGTGGGATTTTCACTATGAATTTACAATTGGTATTTTTACTAAAAATTTATATTTCTATTTACACTAATAATTTTTATTTCATATAATAGATATGATTTTTAATTAACAATTTTTTCAAAGGGTAAATTTCATCTGTTAATTTTTAGATCTAATTAGTTGTTGAATACAATTTCAAATTTCCTATGATAGTTTCCACTATGGATTTCCAATGAAAATTTCATATATGTATTCCAATTGAGAATTTCTATACATTTACAATTGTTGTAGGGGATTGGTTGTGGGAATTATGATAGGGTATTTCCTATTGAAATTTCCCACTAGATATTTTATAGTGTTTATTCCTAGTGTAAATTTGAGTTAAAGTCTAAGAAGAAATTTCTAGTGGAATTTCCTAGTAAAATTCATTTATAATTTCCAGCTTATAATCATTTACTTCCAATCAATTGAAACATTCCTCTTATAATTTCTTATGTAAATTCCCAACATAAATTTTATTATAAATTATGGGTGTGAAATTATAGTGTAAATTCAAGGTTTAAAATCTCACCCCCACTGAAAATTCACCGTGAAATTCAATTATATTTTTTAAGTACTGACCAATTTATAACTGAATTAGTTTTAATTTTCCAGCCACTATTCTCATTGATTAAGTAATGAATTCCATGGGTAAATTTTTAGTGGATATCCCCACTTGAAATTACCACTACAAATTCCCACCATAATTTCCCACCCTAAATTCCAACTGTAAATTCCTACAAGTTGTTCCCCCTGAAAATTCCTACTAAAAACCCCATATGAAATTCCAACAAAAAATTCATTCAAGAAATTATAACGTGAAATTACAACTATAATGTTTGAATCCCAATTATAAATCTCTATGTAATTAAATTATAATTTTCAACTATTTAAAAATTTATATAATGTTTGGAAATTTTTGACCTAGAATTCTAACTGTTTCCATGGAGAATTTCATAAGAAATTTACATTGGAAATTTCTACCTCCAATTCCCAGAGAAATTATCACTATAAATTCCCATTAGGAAATACCATTAAAAATTTTGAGTGTAAGTTCTTAGTGTGGCCCCCAATAAAAATTCATAGTGAAATTAAATTACATTTTTAACTACTAAACAATTTATAATTGAATTATTTGGAATTTTCCAGTGATATTCCCTGTGAAAATTTAATGTTGAATTCCCATTATAAATCCCCACTATAAATTAACACTTAAAATTCCTAATGGAAAATATAAATCCTAGTTTGAAATACCTATGGAATTAAATTATAATTTCAAACTATAGAACAAATGAGTTTAAATTGTACACCAAAAATTCCCACTATTTCCATGGGAAATTCAACTATAAAGTTCCACTAGAAATATCCACAGGAAATTCCCACTAGAAGTTACCACTAGAAATTCACCCATAAAATTCCCAATGGAATTCCCTATCGTAGTTCCCACTATAAATTTCCACTTTATATTCTTACAAGAAATTCCGACTAGAATTCAATTCTAATTTTCACCTATATAACAATTGTATTTAACCAATTAAAAATATACATAGGGAATTTTTTTCTCTAAAATTTGAACTAAATTATTATATAAATTACATAACTATTTTCTTGAACTAATTGAAAATTTCTTGTGGGGATTATTAGTATGATTTCCATTGGAAAATTTCATTAGTAATTTGTACTATAATTTTTAGAGTTAATTTTGATTGGTCCATTTATTTAAAAGTACCGATTCAAATTCATGTGTAAATTCATTAGTTGGAATTTACACTAGTACCTTTCTATTTTCACTTCTTTTCCATATATTACCATTCAAATATACTTAATGATAATTTTATAGCGATACTATTTTTTATGTATTAAGAATCCTCTACATAAGATACCATCCACTACAGGCCTTCAATGACTGGGTTGTGGATAATATTTAATGATATTGAGCCTAATATTAATGATAATCACATAAAATCTCTTAAAAGGATGACATTTTGGATTTTTTAAGTGTTTCATAATAACATAGCGACATTTTATGATTGTAAAAAAAGAATGGATATATTTTTTTTACTAAAGAGGAAAAACATCAATTTAAATTTTTTTGACAGAGCTGGTAGGATGGTGGAGTTAACAACAGCTGACACCAGCTATAAATCTTTGTTCAAACTCAATGGATTTTTTCACATGCTTTATTTACATTCATTCCAACTGTTGGTAAAATTTATCTTTTCTTGCTACAAAATAATCTATGACATTATTAAATGTTATGTCTTCCAAGTAGATTTTAAAGGAATTTATTATCTATATCTTATGGATATATAACTTCAGAAAGAACTGCACATCACACCTCTCCAATATTTTGAGTTCATGAAAAAATACATATAACTCTCAAACCTCATGTTTGTATAACCAGTTCTCATAGGTGATTTTTCATACACTTCAATTAAAAAATCATTTGAGAAACCTTTAATTTTGATAAAAAAACTTTTTGGGGAAACCATTTCATTAGAAGACTTAAGGAAACAACCACGACATAGTTGGTGTTGATGGTGATAAGATAAAATATTTTTTTATTCAAATTAATTACTTTAACCATGATCAGATGATATGGAAAGGATTGTGTGAGATATTTTACCTACCATAAAATTCAACCTTCAATTCCTGAAACAAATTCTCCTCTAACACACACTCAAACTATTGGAATAATTCCAAGACATCAATCTTATGATTTAAATATACCATTAATACACCATTGAAACTCTCACCTAATTATGAGCTCCAAATTCATAATTTTAATGCATTATTCATAAAACAATGAACTATTTTTCTTACTTCTTACAAATCTTATAACCTTGTAGAATTTATATTACCTCAATCGTATTGGATTTGTTTCCATATTACCCCAAGTTTTTAATTCTCTACAACCCTATACATGCATTTTTTTAATTTTTCAAATAATATCTAGTAATATTTCATTACTGGTCCTAAGCATTTAATTACATTTTTCAATATGTTCAAAGTGCATAGGTCATGTATTGTTTTACGTAGGATTAAATCATTGGATTTAGAAATAGCTACATCTTGATTTGTAAAAATTGACTCAGGATTATTTTCCCATACAAATAAAAAAATCTTCTAAACAACCAACTAAATGAGTCTTTGTTTCATAAAATAACAATTCAACTCCATAAATTAAAATATATTTGTAATGGATTACCCATACAAACACTCCCAAATTCCTTGACACTCTGTTTGTGTTGAGGTAGTTTCAAACATGACGACATCTCCAAAATTCTCTAAACCCGCCTTCATTTTGGGATCAACCAAAAAAATATTTCTAATTGGACTGTATATGTCTAGTTTCACTGATTATAATAATGATGTGTTATCCCTTGATTTATTTTTTAGGTATTGTAACATACCATCAACATCAAATTGTTATAATTCCCTCTATATTTTAGACCTCGTATAATTCAATTGGTCCACTCATCGAAGACTCAATGGCCCACCTACACTGACTTTTATAATTTGTGAAGAATCCCCTAGATTTAGAATATCTTCATCATTTACACCCAACTCGGATCCTTGTGCTTCACTAATGGGTCTTTCTGGCCTCATAAAATGAATTGTCTTAGAAGAATGTATAGAATGGTTATGCTTCTCAAAAACTTTCATGCACTCATACTTCTTATTGTACATTTAGACAACTCCTATTTAGATTGGACAATTAGTTTGTGTTTCTACACATGGATTTTTGATATTGACATCACATTTTTCTGATCTTTGACATCCTTATTTGATAAATGTATACAAATGATGATATTACTAAGATTTAATACTTTTTTTGTTAACATACTACTTCTATACACTAATACAAAAAATTCCTTCATAGGTAGAATAAAATGAAGAGACTTAAGATTATGAATTTAAAAATACCAATTCTTGGTCTCTATGTAGTGATTTGTTTACAAATGTCATCAGATATGCTGCTTTCTTATGAATTTTTAAATTCATCTTTATCTATGAAAATTTCTACATGTCACTTTGATTTTCTAATTTCATCACTATTATTCGCCCACTTGAAATAGTAAGAAGAATATTACATAGTTTTCAAATATATTGAATTTATGTGTTGTGCATCGTGTGGAGAATCTAGATTCATCTCGATCAGTATCATTCTGATCTATACAATTTATATTCACAAACTGTCATATAACATTTATTTTTAAATTTTCCGATGAGGTTCTTTATTTTGAATAAATTAGAAATTCCCATTGTAAATTTCCACTAGCAAGTCTCAATGGAAACTCCAAGTGAAAATTTCTACTTAAATTCAATTATAAATTCTATCATTAAAATTCAATATAAAATTTAAACATTAACAAAATTAAAAATAAAAAATCATTTCTTCTAAATATTTTTAATAATTGAACTAGTAATTACAAATATGAATTCATTGGGAGAATATAAATACCCTCTGTTTTCACAAATTTACATTTTATCATTTATGAGAATACTTAATATATTACACAAATTGATTCCCAAAGACAGTATTAGTTTAGTGCTTTTAGAAACATGGAAAAAAATTCACTGGTAAATTAGTGTGATATATTATATACCATTATATTCTTCATGACAAGAACAATTCTTAGAAACATCATTCATAATATATATCTTCATAACCCGTGGAAAGGAAATGTAAAAAAGAGTGATCTCATATTCCCAATAAGGGTAAAAAAGGGACATATATAAGAATATCATGAGAATAAGGGTATGATAACATGATTGTGAAAATTTTATATCATACCATACATATAAAAATATTAAACAATAGTCATGGAATAAACATTGGTTTTCCATAAGACTTTAATCATAAGGCAATCAAGAGCATAATTAGTGAAAGTAGAACAAAATAATTTTTTATGGAATTTTTTGTGGACACACAAACATGTAATAACATTAACTATAATTCAAGGCGCATTTTCAAAACTTTATAGGGACTAAACCTTCTAGGTGGGATACAACACCATCCCCAGTTGTAGTTATTTCCTTGTAAGTGATTGGGTTTCCCTATATTCCCATAGTGGATCGGGTTTCCCCATATTCTACAGTGGATCATGTTTCCCCATCTTCTATAGTGGATCAAGTATGTTGAAAATATTACCATCATTATCTCTTGAGATATAAATTTATACCTAATGAATTAGAGGGAGATATTGGTTCCAACCATCACATAATGAAAACCAAACATATGTGGGTCACAAGAACAAAAATCATTCATCATATCAGAACCTAAGTAACGAAATGGGTTTTATAAACATCAGTCAATCTTAACATAACTCATGGAAATGAAATGCGATTCATAAATATTATTCCATCATAAAAATAAACCATTATTAGAATGAATAAGAATGGTATCATTGGAACATGTCTCCAATAAAATGTAACTAACATGAAATATTGTTATCTTAGATTGAAAATAATTTTGATTTATCACTTGGAAACAATTATTGAGGGAAATATCATTTCTTCATTAAAGAAATTTAATTTTAATAAAATTCCATAAAATTTTAAACTAATAAAATTTAATTGAATGTTACATTTTAATATTATACAAGAAGATCTAAATCATTAACGTGTTATGACAAGAGAAAATTATGTTCATGATGTATAAGTTAAAAAACACTACTTTTATACTTTTTCTAGAAAATTAACAGACTATAACGACCCTTGAATAAAAATATATTAGTATAACTAGGATATTGATGTTGTCATACAAGAATGGAATAAGAATAGTTGAGGGGGTAGAAAATAAAAATATTTTAAAATATCTTATGAGAGGAAGTTAACTCTTCCATGGGTAACTTCTCTTAGTATTCACCAAAGGGCATCCTTGTTTGACTTTCTTCCCAAAGGGAGGATTATAGTATTAAGGTAGGGATGTCTGGAGGATATGTGGATTGAGGTTTTTAGAAATAAATAAGTTCTTAAATGTGAATAATAGAGAATAAGAGGTTCCCTTTTATAAGAGAGGTGAGGGGCACTTTCATAATTTCCTCAAAATATAAATTTATAATAGATTCAATCTAAATGAAAATCCCTCAAAAAGGACATGTATTAAATGATAATTTGAGATAGGTATATAAAATCATATAATAATATATTTTAGACATATTTTGGTATTATTTGAAACCTTATCATTTTGTTTCACCCTCAGTTTTCCTATTTTAATTTTAACGAAGGTTGCAAATTTTTGAATAATAAAATGTTGTCATTTTTACATATGTGATGTTAATTAAATCAGAAATAAATAATTAATAACATTTTAGATGATATTACAATTTATTTTTATTCTTAAGGATGTTTTATTATTTTTAAATAAGTTAATAAATTATTATTTTCCGAAAAAATCATAAGTGTTAGTTTTGACTCTATTCATTACTTTGACTTTTAAAAAATAAATATAGTAATATAAATTCAAACCAATTCATTTAATACACCCATGACATGTCATTTTAACCTAAAAATTTTTATATCATCTTAATTAAGTCAAATTATATTTATTTTAATATTTATAATGTCCTTTAATGTATTGTTTCATTAATTGAATAATTATTGCATCATCATTTTGTAATTATTTATGATAACTAATTTTACAATAAAAATTAAAAATAAATTTTAATCATGTTTATAAAAAAATTTATTTCATAATAACATATATATTTGAGAATATATTATATTTATCACCATATTAAAAATATTAAACTAATTAATAGTAAGAGTCCCACATTTTGTCACTCTCTTTGATTTTAATAATATCAAAATCATTTTTATAGACAAGTGTCAATTAATTAATTTAATTTAGAATACTTAGGTGATATGGGTTGAATTTAATTCATCCAAAAATATTTTATAAATTGGTATGATAGTTTTATAAAATTTATAATTTTATTTTTACTCTTAATTACATTATTTACCCTTAAACCTAATAATAAAAATTACTAAAGTTATTATTCATATTGTCCACAAATAAAAGTGGATTAATCACTAAATGTGGACCTTATGATTACAAATATGAAATCCATTTTTCATAATTAAAAACTCATAATTTTCCAAAATCATTTCAAAATTAATCCTATTGATGGAATGAGTATAGAGGGTTTTAAAGTGTAAACATTGAAAAGATTTTATTGTTTTTATGTCAAAATTAATTTTAAAATTGATTCCAATTATCTAAATTGGATTAAATTATAAAAATTTGATATAATTATACTTTTTTAAAAAATCAAATATGTAATTTAACACAATAAATTAATTTGATGAAAAATTTGTTTTCAATTATAATTTATTATTTCTCAGTATTCATCAAAACATGAAATTTATCAGAAAAATACCAAAAATTAAAAAGAAAGTAATTTCTGATATCCCAATTTAAAAGAAAAAATATATTTTTTTAAATAAAATTTATAAAACTTCCAAAACAATATTTAAAACCACTACACCATCAAAAGAATTCTCAACTTCCTTTTTTTGAAAAATACATTTTTCTGCATAAAATAGGATATTTATTTCTTATATCCTATAGAGAAAACACATAAGATGAATGTTAAATATTATATTGAATATACACTTCATTAATATAATCCAACGTGAGTGATTTTTTTAATTTATTGGTATAAAATTCACTTATGTTCATTTAATTTTTTTTTAAAATATTATGTTTTAATTGCAAAATGGTTTTAAATGTATAAACCATAATTCCATAATTAAGTTAATTATGTTGTTTCCCCCATTACAATTTAATGTTTTTAATTGCCTAGTTTAAATAATTGAAAAATTATCTTGTATAAACTCAATGTTGTGGGAAACACAAACTAATTTGTTGTTGCTTATAGAATAATCTTAACTTAGTGTAGTGTATAAAAAAGTAACTTAGTGTGGAGTGTAATGAATGAAACAAAATAAAATTCATTTATTAAAAAAATTTCTTTGAAAAACATGGTGTTACATTCTACCACCCTTAAAATGAATTTCTTCATAGAAATTCATCATTTTGATACAAACAAACAAGGATACTTATACCTCATCATATCCTCAAGTTCCTACATAGATTTCTCTAACTGGTTGTGTCTCTACAAAAATTTGACCAGGTGGGTGATCTGGTTTCATTAAAAATTTTCTATACGATCTATTATTTTAACTAGTTGTTCCTCGTAAGAAATATCCTGCTCCAGTGGTATGACATTTGAGTTTAGTATATATTAATATCCGGGTATGTACTTCCTCATGATAGATACATGGAACACGTCATGGAAATAAGATATAATTAAAGGAGGTTATAAGAGATAGTATACCATCCCAATACGATCACAAATCTCAAATGGACCGATATACCTAGGGATTAGTTTCCCTTTCTTCCGGAACCACATAACCCTCTTCTATAGAGAAATTAATAGAAATACAAGGTCCCCAAATTTTTATTATAGATCACGTCTTCTGTTATCTTCATAACATTTCTACCAAATTTGTGTTTCCTTGGTATTATGATGAATGTTCCTAACCAGATCATCCATCTCTTCCAAGATCCTATCTCCCAATATCTTTCTTTCTCCAACTTTATCCCATCACCTTGGGGCTCTACACTTCTTCCCATAGAGGGATCAATAATGATCCATATGAATATCTAAGTGACATGTATTGGTGTATGAAAACCCAATGAGTGGAATGTGTTTATCCCAACCACATTTGAAATCTAGAGAAGAAAATCTCAACATAACCTAAAGGGTTTTAATTTATCTTTTAGACTAACCATCCGTATGAGTATGATAAGTAGTGTTGAAACTCAATTCTGTATCAACTGCTTAGTTAAGACTTTTCCTAAATTTTTACGTAAACCTCACCTCCTGATTAGATACAATAGAATGTGGTACTCCATGCAACCTTACCACTTCATTAATGTATATCCTCACAATTTTATCCAAAGAGAAAACTTCTCTGATACCAATGAAGTGTTCTGACTTAGCAAGGTGATCTATGATCACCCATATAAAATTAAATTATTTAGGGGTTTTGGGGAGTCCAATGACCAAATTCATAGTGATATTCCCCCATTCCCATTCTGGTATGGGTAATGGATGTAATATCACCTTATATTTTTTTCTTTCAGCCTTAACTTCATTGTATACCTAATACTAAAGTACAAAATCTGTATTATCTCTCTTTATGCCATCCCACCAGAAATATTCCTTCAAATTAGTATACATCTTTGTACATCTAAGATTAATAGATAATGAAACATCTAGGATTAATAGATAATGAATATCTATGAGCTTCCATTATGAGATCCTTCATTAAATATGGTAAAGAAAGAACACATACATGGCTCTAGAACCTTATCATCCCATCCTGGTCAAGGTTAAACATAGGAACATTTCTAACCTTCTACTGCAACTCGACAACATCTTTCTATATCTCTTTAATCTTCACTTGGATGGAGGGTTGAACATTCAATTGAGAAAAATAAATATTTCTCTTACTTCAATATTTCGAAATCAATCCTTTTAACATCAAGAAATATTGGATCTTTTGTGATCCTCACTAGGGATAATCTACCATGATCTTTTTGACTTAATGAACCAGCCACCTTGTTCACTTCCCTATGGGGATAATGTATTGAGTAGTCATAATCAATTATCAAATCCAACCATCTCCTATTGTTCATGTCCAAATCCTTTTGTGAGAATATATATTTCAAAATTTTATTGTTCGTATATATATCACACTTTTCTCCATTGAGATAATGCATCCATATCTTTAATGAAAAAATTACCACTGATAACTCCAAGCCATGAGTTGGGTAATTTTTATCATGAATCATAATCTATTACAAGGAAAAAGTGATAAACATGTTTTTTCATAAGGACACATCTTAGTCCCTCCTTGGATACATGTCTATATATTAGAAACCTTTTTACCTTATAGGTTATTGTTAGTACAGGTGCGCTGACCGATATTCTCTTTAGTTCCTTACAAATTTTCTCACATTCATATATCCAGAGGAACATAGAACCCTTTCAAGTTATCTTTTTCAGATAATGGGATATTCATAATAAATTCTTCACAAACAATAGACAATATCTGGTTAAAACAATATTTTGGATTATCCTTATAGGTACTGATATATTCAATATCCGTTTTAGTCAACTAAAGTAACTCATTTTCCATCTTCATATGGAGAAAATAAGGAATGTCCATATTAAAGAATAAATTCATGAACCCATCCCAGTAAATGGATTCAATTTCAACTTTTTTTCCTCATATTCTTTATTAGATTCCACCACTAGTCTTCTTCATCATCTAACAGATAAACTACTCGGTTGATGTTCTCATGTTCTGAATGCTGGAAATGGAGAATATATTTTCAGTGGTACTAATCCATTTCTCAACATCAATTGGATTATAAGACCCACTGAAATAAGGTATATATTTTCTCATGAATAACTAATAATAATTTTATTACATCCTTTTCCCATTTTTAATTCCATCATGGTTCATATAATGAGAAACATTGTAGAGAATAACAATAATATGTTTCACTCTAGCTCCCATAGAATTCTGTTTCCTAAGAGGGAAATTATTGAATTTTCCATCTCAATATTCTTAATTATGGTTCCTTCAGGTTTTATCCATTGTCTAAAACCAAAACTCATATAGTAAGAAACAATTTTCATGGTGAGGAATGAAAAAATCATGAAAAGAAATTATTTGTAGTCGAAATTATGACACCTTCTTTAATCTATGACACCATAGGCTTATTTGTAGAGAAATACATAGAAATATACTTATAAATATCTCTAGGGATCTCATGAAAGTTTTCTCATCCTTGTTTAAAAATTTTAACTAAAATATTTCTTTGATGCCAACTATACTGACCCTCTCTTTTCACATGTGAAAATTTCATCATTTTTGTAGAATATTTAATACATTACAATAATAGACACACAAAGACCATATTAGTTTAGTTCATTTGTAAATAAGGAAACAAAAATACTGATACATAATTAAACTACATTATCTCTCACAAGATTCATCATTACTATAACCCTTCCTAGAAACAACATAATACGTATCTTCATAACTGTGGGTAAAGGAAACATAAAAAGGTATGAGATCAGATGCTGAGTAAGGGTATACACGGGAAATATGTAAGCATATCATGAACATAAGGGTATGAGAACATGACTATGAAAATAGAAAATCATACCATTCATATCAAAGATCTCAAACAAGAGTCTTGTAAGAAATATTGACAATTCATAAGTCATGAATCATAAAGGAATCAAGAGAATTATCCATGAAAACATTACATAAAAATATGTCATGGAATTTTTAAAAAAACATAAACATGTAATATCAATACCTATAAGTGAAGACACATTGCCAAAACATAACAGAGCACTTCATAGGGACTACACTTACTAGAAGGGACACGCCACCATCCCTATTCATAGTAAATTCTTTAAAAGGGATCGGGTTCCCCATCATCTTAGAGTGGATAGGGTTTTTCCATCTTCCATAGTGGATCAAGTTTCCCCATCATCGATAATGAATAAATCCTATAGAATTTATTCAAATCACTATCTCATGATATATAAATCTTTACCCAATTAATTGGAGGGATATATTGGTCCCACCCATTACATAATGAAAACCATACATGTGTGTTCCATAATAAAATAAACAATTCATCATATCAGAACCTGTGGAATGAAATCAGTTTCATAAAAATCATTAAATAATAACATACCCCATGTAATGGAAATGAGTGTTGAGTCAATAATGATTCCTTATAAATTTTACATTCCTTTATATTTTGAAAATCACAAACTCTTTATCTTAAGGAAGGAAAATTTCCTTTCTCCAAGGAAATTTTTTATCCTTACCCTTGTTTTCATTGTCCTACCAGAACCAACATTATTTTATTACTAAGTAATATATTAAGATCCTCACATACAACCTCAGAATATTATTTTTCCTTGGATAACGAGTCTTATATTTTTCGACTCTGAATTCTCTGAAATCCAGCCTCCGAATTCCTCTGAATTGGGACACTGAATCCGTCAGAATTCAGACTCTGAATTCTATGTAAAACAGAATCAAAATATCATTATTTTTAGAATCTGATTGTTTATATGTTTAGACCCCAAACTCTATTTTTCATTATATTCCTAATATTCATATTTGGTTAAGCTAATTAATTTTCCATACACATGTTTTCTTAGGAAATGATGACGTACGATTTTTTTCTCACTAAACGTTGGTTGAGTGACAGATATACAGGTCCCTCCAAAATTCATGGAAAAATATGACTGTTGGAAGAGGGATCCAACCATTGATGTGTTTTCTATAAATAGAAGTTTATTTATACAATATCATTATCGATCTAGATATTACATTTTTTGATGCTGTAAAGTGATTTCTATAGATATACCCTCATATTTTTGGCATTTAATGAACATATTGTTTAGCTATGAACAAATTTTTTAGCTTCCTTCATGTGACTCCAATTGTAGTTGAGTACAATCGAGGGATTCCGGGGATAGGAAGATAGAGGTTCTGACTACCTTAATGATTGAGGGCTTGTGGGTATATAAAGGTATATTCTGATATTCCTATTGAGGGTTTACCCTAGTGATGGTATGAAAGACTTTCTTAAAATTATAAATCAAGGGACCTTTATCCAAGGACGTTGGATAATCTAATCTATGGGCGTAAAGATTTCCTACATGTTACATGTTCTTTTTTCATGTTTTATTTCCACTTTATTTTGTTAAATAAATTAAGTATAATGTTCTTATACTTTCTTGTATTTTTACTTACTTTGATAATTGAGATTATACACGCTTTAGGGAAGAATATTTCTCTTAGAAAATTGTTCTTAAGTTTCTTTTCCAGATTCAAATTTCTAGAACCTAAGAATGTTTTTTATAGTTAAGTACTAAAACAGGGTTTGTGAATTTACCTTGTTTATCATTTTTAAACATAGTTTTCTTTAATTTTAATAATGAAAGTTTTTAAACTTACAATTCACCCCCACTCTTGGATTTGAGCATCTACATATACTATTTCGACCCTATAATTAATATTAGAGGTGGTCTCTGAAATACATATACTCTATATAAGTTTTCTTGCTCATATTTTCCTTATTCTAAATTTTATTTCTTAACATTTATTGTTTGTGTTTTTCTTAAATATTTTTGTCTTTTTTATAAACTTTAACTATTAATAAGAATTTTGGAAATGTAATTTTTTTGAAGAAAAAAGGATTATATTAATGGAGAATATCAGCAGTCATACATAATCACAACCAAGAAGGGAAATTTTCCATCCATAGTTGGTTGACATCGAAGGGTCATGAGGCCAACAGCTGATGGGCCACATTGTTTCCTTCCCTTTTGGTAAAGGAGAAGATACAGTAAGAGAAGCCTTGGCACAACGAGCGGATTCTTATGACGATAAAGACAAAGGCCAGGATTATGGCGTCACCGTGGTTAATAACATTGATGACTGAAAGGAAGTCAGGCCTGATGATGATATCAGCCCATCCATGTCCACAGCGAGTATCATCCCTGCGGGTATGGCATAGGCCTCAGCAACTGCAGGTTCCCAGTAGGCATGATGTGGTTCATATTTTGTGGCAATGATTTTCCCCAGATGATTTAGAGCCAGGAGGCTAAGAGAAATAGGCCCATCCTTGGGGAGGGAAGCGTCCATGTTAATCTTAAGAATCCCTTCCTTTGGGGGGTCCAGTGAAGGGATCAGGAGGGGGAAACGCCAGGAAAAAAGTGTCCTTTGCGGTCCTTTTTGGAAATGTATTTTCGTATAAAATGAAAGGTATGAATATTGGTTCCATTGATAATCTAAATCACACCAGACCACCAATTTTTGATGGTAATGATTATAAGTACTGGATAGATAGAATGAATACCCTTTTGATTATCACTGAACTAGAAAATGTTGTCATGCTCAATGGAGATTACAAAATTCTAAACAAGGAATTCAGAACCTTCACCAACCAGGAAAAAAATATCAACTAAATTACAAGGTATACAAGAATTTGTTGTGTTATATGAATATGATTTTATATAGTCAAATATCATCTTATGAAGCTGCCAACTACATTTATAAGAAACTTGATGTCACACATTTTAGATATTATAAAGTGATAGAAATTAGAAGAGCTATGTTAAGAGCTAAATACCATGGATTCTTATTTACTTAGGGAGAAAATGTTTGCAATGTACAAAAAATATTTATGAGCATTGTCAAAAGTCTTCAATATATGGGAGAGAAAGGTATTGATGATGATGTTCTTATTTATAAATTATTTTTCATTGTACACAATGAGTGGGAACAAAAAAGGACATATATTGATGAGAACAGAAAGGTATCTAACATTACTCTTGATGAGTTATTTGGAACTCTTCTTCAGCATAAAATTTGAATAAATAGAGATGATGATTTCATCAAAAAGAATAATGGTAATGGTAGTTTATCTTTTACTATTACATATAAATCCAAGACTCTAGAAACGGTAACTAGATCCAAATCTACAAAAGTTGTTATTATATCTGAATCAAGTAGGAATGATCAATTTGAGAATGAGTTAGCCAATATTTCTTGAAGGATGAACATGAATGTGGGAAAAAATATTTTTAGTACATATTTAAGAAGAAAGATAGAAAGGATAAGAAAGATTCTGAAGTAACTAGTTATGAATGGGAAGGGGATGGACATTTCAGACATGATTTTCTTATGCTTAAAAGAAATGACAGGAAAAAAATCATTCTCAGAGAACCAGAAAAAAGTATTAAAAATCTAAGGCTAAGAAATTATTGAATGAAAATGACACCTGGAGTTCCAATGGATGTGATTATTCAGATGAATCTTCATATTATGAATCTTCTTGTCCAAAAAATATTGGTCTTATAGCCAGATTACCTATTGAAAATCATTGTATTTTGGATAAGGTACATAATGATGAACCCTTAACCAATATTTCTATAAATGATAATTTTCCAAATAAAGAATATTATGAATCTTCTATTGATGAATCTTCATCATCAGAAGATAATACCTTACCTTCATTTGAAGAAGTTAATGGATTTGATAAACTACTTGAGAATGAAAATTGTAAGATAAAAAAGAAGTTAGAGAAAGAAAATTCTAGAATTTAGGTTTTAAATAAAAATGTATCATATATTTCTAAGGATCTTTATTAGAAAAAGTATTATTTCGAAAGAGTTTCTAAAATCCTTAATGAAGTTAATTCTGAGAAGGATAAACTTTCTAAGGAGAATGAAAATTTTATTTTAGAGAAAAACTCAAGTATTAAAACTAATAACTTTGAGTATAATAATTTAGTCATTAGACTAAAATAAATAATTTATTCTTTAAATAAAATTTATTAAAATTTACTTTAAGAATAAAAGAATTTGATAAAATGTATTCATAACTTTTCCCTCTATGGTATAATTCTGGATTTGTTTGTACTCATTCAAAACCTTTTTTAGTAATAATTATTTCGTTCTCCAAAGTTCTCTCTTTTTCACTAAATTTGAATGTGGTGGAAATTGAGGGAAAAATTTCACTATAAATAAAACCCAATATTTATATTTTCATAAAGCTTATTTTTCTATAAAAATGTGGATTCCTAAAATTTTCCTTTATGAAATTTCCAGATCCATAAATGTTTGGATTCCGAATGTCTAAATCTTTTATTTTCTAGAAAATAATGAACGTACCAACAACAATACATGGTACATGGATATTGGATGTTACCAACATATGAATGATAACAAAAACTTATTTGAAAATATTATCAAGACAAAAGGTTGAAAAGTAACATTCAAAGATAATGCTCAGTGATAAATTGTTAGTAAAGGTAACATTGTTCTTCTTGAAAAGATATTGATTTCAAATGTTTTATTTGTTAAAGGTCTTAATCACAATCTTATTAGAATAATCCAATTATGTGACGATGGTTACCTTGTGAATTTTAGGAATGATAAATGCTTAGTACAAAATTCCAAGGAAGAGTTTATTCTTTCTGCCGATTGGCATGAGAATGTTTATACACTAAACATAGAAGACCCAAGGACACAAGACCTACCTTGTCTTAGTAAAATGGAAGATCAATATTAGTTATGTTATAGAATAATAGCACACTCTAACCTTAGGAACATACAAAAACTCTCGAATAAAATAATTTTTAAGGATCTACCAGAGCTTAGATTTGATTCTTCAAAAGTTTTTTATACTTTCCAATTTGGAAAGAAGCATAAATCATGTTTTGAATCAATTAGGGAATTCTCATCTTCTGATTCATTACAATTAGTGCATATGTATCTTTTTGGTACAACAAAAACAAGAAGTATTGGAGGTAAATATTATGTATTTGTTTTAGTGGATGATTACACTAGATTTACATGGGTCTATTTTCTATCAAAGAAATCTGGATCAATTTCTTATTTTAAAACATATACAGCCCAAGTTAAAAATGAAAAAAATCCTTCCATTGATAACTATTCATATTGATCATGGAGGAGAATTTTAAAATTCATATTTTGAAACTTTTTGTGGTAAACAAATGAATTACTAATAACATCTTAGAACCTAGAACTCCTCAACAGAATGGTGTTGTTGAAAGAAGAAATTGAATTCTTCAAGATATAACTAGAACCATGTTGTGTGAATATTTTATTGATAAACACTTTTGGTCTGATTCTGTTACTAATGATTGTTATACTATAAATCTAGTTTTAATTAGACCTTTTTCATAACAAAACACATTAGGAATTGTGGAATAGTTGAAAACCTAGAATTTCTTACTTTAAAGTATTTGGATGCAATGTATTAATTATGAATACTAAAGATAATTTACATATATTTGAACCCCAAATCCAATGAATGAATTTTCTTAGGTTATTCCAATACTTCTAAGGCCTATAGAGGTGTTAACAAAAATAATTGTACTATTGAAGAAACAGTTCTTATTAAATTTGATAAAATAATCCTTTTATTTTTAAACAACCCCAACCTATATCCTTGATTTTGTTTTCAAAAACTGATTATCAATATTTATTAAAGGATACTTCTAATAAGAAATATACTCATGAAAATGTTTCTGAAATATTTACCGCAGAATATTTTCTACCATATATTGATGAAAAAATTTTACAAAACAGAAATATGTTGTTTCTTAAGAATCATTCTAGTGATAGTATCATTGGTGATATAAATCAACCTGTAAGGACTAGAAGTTCCTTAAGAAATAAAGTAGATCATATAGAATTCCCTTCCATATTAGAATTAAAAAGCACTGAGGAAGCTTTATGTGATGATTATTGGATTAAATCCATGCAAGGTGAGCTAAATGAATTTGAAAGGAACAAGGTCTAGACATTGCTTGAAAGACCTAAGGAAACTTCTATAATTAGAGTAAAATAGGTATTCAGAAATAAATGTGATGAAAATGGAATCATAGTATGAAATAAAGCTAGATTAGTGGCTAAAGGCTACAATCATCAAGAAGGAATAGACTATGAAGAAACCTATTCTCTAGTATTTAGACTTGATCCTATTTTTATTTTACTTTACTTTGCAACATCTTTAATTTCAAAATTTTTAAAATGGATATGAAGTGTGATTTCATTAATGTATATGTTCAAGAGGAAGTTTATGTTAAGAAACCCTCCTGGATTTGAAGATGAAAAACATCCTTAACATGTTTTCAAACATACATATGATTTATATGGACTTAAACAAGCCCCTTGAGCCTAGTATGATAGAGTTATTAGATTTATGTTACAAAACAATTATGTTAAGGGAACTGCTGATCCAATTTTTTTAAAGAATGATAAAAGAAAGTTTTTATTGTTCAAATATGTTTTGATGACATTATATTCTGACCAACTTAGAAATCTTTAGCTGATTCATTTGCGAATCTCATGAAATATGATATTAAAATGAGTATGATGGATGAGTTAACATTTTTCCTTGCTTTTCAAATTTCTCAAAAACCAGAAAGAACTTATATATCAAAACATTAGTATATTAAAGATCTCATTAAAAATTATGGATATGAAGACACTAAAATTATAAGCATTCCAATCAATACCTCAAATTCTTTAGATCTTGATGAAGGTGGGAAACTAGTAGATCAAACATCTTTTAGAGGTATGATTGGATGTTTACTATACTTGAAAGCTAGTCATCCAGATTTAATGTTTTCAGTATGCTTATGTGTAAGATATAAATCTAATATAAATGAATCTCATTTAAAAGAAGTGAAAATATTTCTTCTCTATCTAAAGGGAACCATGTATTTAGAAATTTTCTATACTTATAGAAATTAATTTGTTTTATAAAGAATTTTGGATGCTAATTTTCGTGGATGTAGAATGGATAGAAAAATCCCATATGGAACTTTTCATTTCTTAAGAGATTCATTAGTTTCTGGATCATTGAAGAAGAAATGCTCAGTAAAACTTTCCACTACTAATGCTGAATATGTAGCAGCTGGAAGTTGTTGTGCTCAAGTGTGGTGGATGCAACACATTCAAAGACTATGACATTAGTTTTCCCAAAACAAAAATATTGAGTGATAATACAAGTTTTGTTTCCCTAAAAAAACCAAGAACATCACTCATATAGAAAACACATAGATATTAGGCATCAATTTCTTAGGGATCACACACTTAAAAGAGATATCATTCTAGAATTTATCATAATGAATATCAATTTGATGATATTTTTAAAAAATCTTTACCATCCTATAGATTTGAATACATTAAAAAAAGTTAGGAATAAAAACTATAAGGTAATCTTCTATATTGAATTTTGTTGAAATATATCTTTTTAAATTAAGAAACTCCTTTTCATTGGGGGATTAAATTTTTTTGTTTTCTAAAAATTTTCAACAAATTATTTGTAATAAAAAAATTTAATCAAATTTTTTGTAATCAAAATTTTTAATCAATTTTTTTGTAATCAAAATTTTTAATCAAATTTTTTGTAATAAAAAAGTTTAATGAAATTATTCATAATCAATATTTTTAAATCAAATATTTTGTAATACAATTTTTTAATTAAATTTTTTGTAACAAATTTTTTTATCTCAATTGTTTTGGGAACTCAAATTACCAGAACTGAAGTTTTGTTTAAAATAAAATTTCAGGAATCAAAAGAACCTCAAGAAGAATATTTTTCATCACTGACAATTATTTCTAGCAATTTGGAGGGTATGTTTCCTTAAGTAAATTTTCATAACTTAATTCTTTAGTTGTTGGTATTTTTATTCTATTTTAAGATACTATTATCAGATTTACTTTCATTAAATTTTATTTTTTCTTAAAACATCAAAAGACTGGAATCCACCAAATCCTTCTTTGCAATTCATCTCAACCATCAGATCAGATCTAGATTATTTCAACTATTAGATCATTTTTATAATTTGAACAGTCAATTGAGCTCATATATAAAGGTCCCCTAATCTTCGTCCCACACCATTTTCCAAGACTTTGTGTTCTTAAGCTCTACTCCTCTTCAAATAGATCGTTCTGGTTTCCAATCCTGCTTAAACTACAGATGTTGCTGGATGCTTCCCCGTAGAAACAGATTTCTTCAGTCAAGGAAATCAAAGATTGGAAAATCTATAAGGAAATGTTGGTTGACCCAAAATTATTTTCTAAGTATAATTTCTTGATTATGAAAAATATCAAACTGAATGGATGGGGGAGTTTTTGTGTTTCCAAGGCAAAATGTTAGGATTCGGTTTATCCTGACTTACTTATAGAGTTATATGATATAGTAAGTTTTTATGAGGAAGGTTCAAGGGAGAAGTTTTCATTCAAAAGATATGGTAAAACATATTCCCTATATTTTAATATGGCAGCAAATATTCTTGTAATTCCATATGAAGGTGAGAAATGTTTTTGTACTCACAAGTTTCCTGATCAGTCAGGATGTTTGAAAATGAAAATTCAATTGAGTTCCTTGGACTCAAAGGAATAAAGTCTCCTAAAATAAACCACCTTTATGATATTTTTGTTTAGTGATGATACTTTGAGGAGGATAAAAGTAGGTTTCAACTCCAAATCACGGGAATTTTATGATCTTTCTGAAATTGAGATTGAGGATTTAGCCAAGAAAACAGAAGTATGATAAAATTATATGAAAACCCAGAAGGAGATTAAGGAAAAGGAACCAGAACCCAAGAAAAAAGAAGCTAATCTAGAAACATAGTCATCTCCCCCCAAACCAAAAAAGGAAAAACCATTCCCTATTTAATTGGTATTGAAATAGAGGAAACACAAGAAGAACAAGAAATAAGGAGATCCATGATTTGTCCTATATCCTTTAGACAAAAAGGCATTGAAAATTAATGATTCTTAAGATATTGAAAGGAATGAAAAATAGAAGAAGTTAAAGAAGAAAATGTCTGAACCTAAGTTCGTTTGGGGACTTATCAAAGATACTAAGAAAGCCTCCGAACAAATTCATGTACTAGAATATTTTCTCAAAGAACCCGTACTAGAAAAGATTATGAGAAAGAAATTTTCAATTTTGGAACCTAAAGTAGAAGAGGAGACATTTTATGAAGAAGAAGTTGAATAATAACAAGAAGAATAAAAATATGAGAGTGATGATGTGATAAATAAAGTGGAATAATATCATGAGAAGGAAATTCCTTTTGACAAGCTTTCAATCTGGACTTCTCATGTTGAGTGAACATAAATTATTTCCCAGGAAAAAGATGATGATGGAAAGGAAGAGGATAATAAACCTTATGATTCTGAGAGTAGCTACCATGATGTCATACATACTGATGATGTTAAGGAAGATTCTGAGAAACAAAAGGTTTATGAAGATAAAATAGTCCAAATATTTGATAGTAAGCATGAGTCTCTAAGGGATGAAAATATTATTTCCAAAGAAAACAAAGGAAAAAAGATGGTTTTAGATATGCCTAAGAAGGATGTCGGTGGTTCATCCAAGAGGAATGATGAAGAGCTAGAGAAATAATCCTCTCTTGTAAGGGAATAAGATTCTGAGTCTTCATCTTCGATGGGTCATGATTTTGTGGTTCTATGTTTGAGGAAGTTAATGAACAAAATACCCCTAATTCATAGTATTGATTCGAGATTCAAGCAGATTTAACACTCTTTCAATAAAAAAAATATTTATTATGAATCTTGATTGAAAAATTCATCGAGCTTAAGGAACATTTCAAAACATTATTTATTGGATATGATGCTCATTGGAGATCAAGTATGGAAATAAAAAACTAGTCTAAAAGAACGATTGAAGACTTTAAAATTCTTGTTGACTTCCAAGATTCATTGAAAGATACTTTTGATAAGTCATATTATAGATTCAAAAACCCTTACAACATGTTTTTTCAGAAAAGAAGAATCTTTAGAAAGTAGCCTGGAAGCAAGAGGATAAAGATCTTAATGAGAAATTAAATTTAGTTGATTTAAATTTTAAAAGAGAAAGGGAGATTGGGTAAGAGTTGTAAGAAAAGTTCAATCATAAATAATAAGTAGTGAAGTCTCAGGTAGAAATCCTAAAGTCTCATGATGAAAAAATAAAGGTTCTGGAAAATAAGAACCAGGATCAGGAATAGTTTATCAAACTGTTAGAGGAAGATCATAAGGAGCTCAAGAAGTTAAAGGCTACCTTGAGTAAGAACATGCCGAAGGAAAATAATGATGGATAATTTTTCATGTCAATTCAAATATTTTGTTATAATTTATCCTGTATCAATTTTCCTATCATAATGAAATATTTTCAATCTTTCAATTTTTTTGTATTGTATAGTTCTAAAATTTCAAGTACCATTTTTTCCCATTTTCGCTATTCCTTATTGAAAATATAAAAGGGGGATAAAATAATGATCAAAAGAATAATAATTATAAAGAATAGAATTACCATATTAAGGGGGAGTTTATGTAAGAGGGAGTTTACATAAAGAAGGGTTTCTTATACAAGAACACGATCATTAGGGATTTTAAAACCTAAGGGGGAGTTTTTCATATTCATCATGGTTTATAAGTAAAGAGAGATAAGTTTTTTTATTTTAACGTTCAAAAATTCAAATCAGTATTACTTATATTCTTTTTCGAATGATTGTTTATGCATTCAAAAAAGGGTGATATTGTTGAGTAAATAAGTCTTCCTTATGACTTTTCCATTCCATTATGTTTTGAAAATAACAAACACTTTATCTTAAGTAAGGAAAATTTCCTTTCTTTAAGGAAAATTTATATCCCCACCCTGGTTTTCATTGTCCTCCCAAAACCATGTTTATTTTATTACTAAGTAAATTATTCAAATACTTATCTAAAACCTTATAATTTTATAGTTCCTTGGATAACAAGTCTTCTGTTTTTAGAAATAGAATTATTTAGAACTCATACACCAAATTATTTATAAAAAAGAATCCAAATATCCATATTTCTAGAATCTGACTGTTTGTATGTTTAGATTCCAATATCTATTTTTCCTTAGATTCTGAATATTCAGATTTGGTGAAGCTACTTCATTTTTCTTACACATGATTTTATTATGAATCGATGTCAAACAATTTGTTTCTAACTAACTGTTCGTTGAGTGAAATGTGTACCGGTCTCTCTGAAAATCAAGAAAAAATAGGACCATTAGATGAGGGATCTAACCATTGAAGTTTTTACTTTAAATAGGAGATAATTTTAATGAGCTCAGTATCGATCTAGATATTACATGATATGATGCTGTGAAGTTATTTCTTGAGAGATTTTCTCATGCTTTGTGCATTTAATGAACATCTTGTTCAACCGTGAATAACTTTTTTAGCTTGCTTCATGCAACTCAGATTGTTGTTGTGTACAATAGTGGTCCTCCAGGGATAGAAATACATAGGTGTGGACTATCTTAATGTTCAAGGGCTTGTAGGGATAGAAAGACCTATTCCGATATTCCTATCAACGACTTAACTTAGTGTGGGCAAGAAAGACATTCTTGAAAGTAAAAATAGAGGGACCTTTATCCTAGGTTGTTGGATACCCTAATATTTGTGTTAAAAGATTTCCTACTTGTTACTTGTTCTTGTTTCAAGTTTTATTTATGCTGTATTTTGTTAAGGAATGAAATTATTACTTCCTAAAATTTCTTTTATTTTTACATACTCTGATAATTGAGATTCTATACGATTTAAGGTTGAATCTTTTTCTAAGAAAATTGTTCTTAAGATTATTTTCCAGATTCATATTCCCAGACCCTAAGAAAGTTTGTTTTATAGTTAATAATGAAAAGAGGGTTCGTGAATTTACCTTGTTTAACATTTTTAAACATTGTTTTCCTTAATGTTAAAAATAAAAGTTTTTAAACATAAAATTCACCACTCTTGTATTTGAGCATCTACATATACTATTTAGATCCTAAAATTGTTTTCATAAATATCATTCCATCATAAAAATAAAACCTTAAAAAAGAATAAAAATTATTTCATTGAATAATATCTCTATTAAAACATAAGTAACATTAAATACTGTAATTTTAGATGGAAAATAATTTTGAGAGATCACTTTAAACCAATTTTTGAGGAAAATATTAATTATTCATATCAAAGTTATATTTTAATAAAATTAAATGAGATTTTAAAAGAAAAAATTCTATTTGAAATAAAATTTCTAATATTATAATGTAATATTTAAAGAAGTATTGTGTCATGACAGTAGAAAATTCTTTTCATGCTGTATAAGTTAAAAAGCATTACTTTCTCTCTTTTTCCATAAAAGTCAAAAAGTAAAATAACCCTTAGAATAAAAAATATTGGATATATTGGATACTTAATTTATTATAGAAACATGGAATAATATTATTTGAGTGGGTGGATAAATAAAATAAAACAAAAGAGCTAGTGATAGGATGTTACCTCTTCCTTCAGTAACTCCTCTTAGTTTTCACCAAAGGGCTTCCTTGGTTGGATTTCCTCTTAAAGGGAGGGTTAAAAGATTAAAGGATGTATTTTGTGAATATATTTGGTAGAGGTTTTACAAAACCAATAAGTTATGATGTTTTAAGTAAAGGAAATAAGAGGTTCCATTTTATAATAGAGGCGAGTGGCGCTTTTCTAATTTCCTCAAAATATAAATTTATAATAATTTCAATCTCAATCCAAATACATAAAAATGTCTATGTATTCAAATATAAGATGATATAGGGTTGTAATATCATAAACCAATATATTTTAGACATGTTCTGATATAATTTTAATCTTTATCATGTTGTTTAACCCTCACTTATCATATTTTAATTTTAACTAAGGTAACAAATTTTTCAATATTAAAAGGTTTTAATTTTTACTTATGTTATATTAATTAATTAATTAATGGATAATTTATAACGTTTTATACCATATTATAATTTAATTGTATTTTTAATGTTTTTTAATATTTTTATATAATTTAATAAATTATTATTTTCCTAAAATATCATATGTGTCAATTTGGACACTATTCATTACTTTAACATTAATAAAATCAATAACACTTGATAAATTCAAAAACATTCATTTAAAATACCCATAATATACTATATTAATCTATGTAGTTAATTTTTCACCTTAAATAACTAAAATTATATTTCTTTTATTATTTCTAATATCATTTAATTGATTGTTTCGTTAATTGAATACTTACTCCATCGTCATTTTGTAATTATTTGTGATAATTATTTCTTCACTAAAAAATAAATAAATTTATGATGTATATAAAATTAATAGATTTTATAATAATATATATAGTTGATCAAAACTTCTAATTATCCCCAAATTAAAAATATTATACTTATTAAAAGTAAAAGTCTAACATTTCATCCCTCTCTTTGATTTTAATAATATCTAAATCATTTTTAGGGAAATGTTTCCATTAAATAACTCAATTTTAAATCCATAGGTGATATTTTTTGAATTAAATTTATCAAATAATATTTTATCAAGTGGTATGGTAGTTTTATAATATTTATTATATCATTTTTATCCTTAATTATTAGATTTACCCTTAACCATGGTGATATAAATTACCAAAGTGACTATTCGTATTGTCAAAAAATAAAAGGGATGTAATAAATAAATTTGGAAATTATGATTTCAAATATGGAATCCGTTTTTCACAATTATAAGCACATAATTGAATAAAATTAATTTAAAATTAATATCATTGATGGAATGAGAAAACATGGTTCTAAAGTGAAAATGTTCAAAATATTGAACTATTTTTATATCAAAATTCCTTTTAAAATTGATTAAAACAACCTGAATTGGATTATATGATAAAAATTTGATCTAATTATACATTTTAAACAATAAAATATATAATTTAACACTATAAAAATTTTCAATTAAAATGTTGTTTTCAATTAAAATTCAGTATTTTTCACTAATTATCAAAACATGAAATTTCTCTGTAAAAAGCTAAAACTTAAACCAAAATAAATTTAGATATCACAAATTATAAGAATAAATATATTTTTCAAATATAATTTATAAAATTTCTAAAAAATATATTTCAAACCAGTGCACCATCAAAAGGCGACAAAACTTCCTTTTTAGAAAAAAATACTTCTTTTATGCGTAAAATTGGATTTTTTCTTATATATTATCTGTAAAACACATTAGATGAATGTAAGGAAATATATTGATTATATATTTTATTAATATAACCCAACATTAGTAGTTTTTAGTTTATTATTATAAAACACACTAAAGTGCATTTAAATTGTTTTTCACAAAAAGATTTTCATTTATTTTCAAAAGGTTTTACATGTATAACCATACCTCCATAATTCAGTTAATATTATTCATACATTCAATTCTAATGGACAGGTTTTAATTATCTTGTTTAAATAATATAAAAAATCTGTTTGGTAGAAAATCATTGTTGCGTGTAACACAAGCCAAGTCGGTGTTGTGTATAGCGCAAGCTTATCTTCATGAAACATATAAAAAAACAAAACATGGTGTGGTGTGTAATGAAATACATAAAATAAATTTAATTTATTTGAAACAATGTTCATAAAAACATGAGGTGTTACACATTATATACAATAGATATGTCATCTAGGATTTTATTGTAGAAATTCATAGTGGAATTTTCAGTGGAAATTATTAGTGAAATATTATATAGGCCCTTCTTAGAAGCAATTGGAAATGTCCACTCCAAGGGAAATATCATTTTAAAAAATATAACTAAAATATTTATTTTGATTCAATATTATATTTTGATAATGATCTACCAAAAAATATTCCACATTAAATCGATTAGAAATTATAAAACAATTCTTCTAAAATAATTAAACAGTTCAACCATAATTCCAACTATGAATTCATTTTGTGATTTTAGAGTATATATGGAATCTTAGAATTCATTTTGGGAATTGGAAGGGGAGATAAGTAGGGGAAATTACCATCGGTAATTAGCTATAAAAATTCATAGTGGAAATTCATGATGGAGTTTCTAATAGAAATTCCCTTTATAAATTTAGAACCTTACCGCGAATGACCCTAAAATACCCCTAAAAATGAACACCCTCTAGAAAACACCCCTTATAAAAACATCCTAAAACCCCCCTATAAACACCACTACAATGCCCCATGAAAACACCCTTGAAAACCCCAAAAAATTCCCACCATCGAGAAAATATTATAAAAAAAAGTAGGATGATGACAATTTTTTGTTCTAGCAGTGTCACGAACCAACCCAGGTCGAGCCTGAACCAGTCACTCGAGCTGGTCTGCGACATGGAATGAGGGGCGTTCTCGATCCCCATGGGCATTAAACTAGTGTTGGGCCCCAAAATTTAATCATTGGGAATGATTTCTCCCAGTGAAAATAAATAAAGCAATGGAAAAAGTTGAATAACGTAATGTAAATAAACAACACGAAAAGAAATAATGATAAAAAACAATGAAATCACTTGACCACGACCAAAACTCTGTGTGAACCCGAGAGTCGCTCACAAATCCACAACCAACTCTTACCCACAGCGAGCAAGCTCATGCCAAACCTGCAACAGAAACTAAAAATAGTGAAACACTATAGGCATGAGTATTAAAAATCAGTAGGTGTGCCCAACAATCTATTCCCAATCCACTATATTTAAATAAAGAAATTTTTTAATTCCAGGTTTGAACTCTATCATACAAAATATGGGTTTCCACACACAAAATTCCATTTCTAAGACATGTAACAGTCCATTGTCATTTTTAATTTAAAAACAAGTCTATCGTTTTAAAGGAACATGTGCATTTAATTTTAAAACATTTCTAAAAACAAGTTAGAAATTCAAATTTTAGTTGTTAGTCAAATGGAAAACCACACACAACACACAAAACACACCAAGGGAAATGGAAAAAAAGTGGAACACAAGGGCCATTAAATGAACTAGACCTCTCAATCATCTGCCACTTAAAAATAAACACTAAAGAAAACATGGGTCGAACCTAGGAGCTCGTGAACAATCCATAACATACCATAAATGTGAATAATCTTGAAGGCATGCCTACTCTCAATGAAATCATAATTCCATAACTCCCGGCGTTGCCCAACATGGCCTAACTGAGGGGCCCAATACCCTAACAAAGTATAATTCGTACTAAGGGCCACTAGCCGGTGTGTAATCTAAACAAGTGCACCAATCGTTCTCAGAAGATTCACTTACTATGCCAGATTCCCATGTCAACACGTATAATAAATAGGAAAGGGGTGAGTCAAAAAGTCAATGAAGTAGAAAAAACATCACACACAACTCATGCAGTCAACATACAACAATGATCACCCATGAGTCACCCCAATGAGAGTTTTTCAAAAAGAATTTATTTTATTAATGTGCCAAATGAGCCTTCACCAATTTTAATGAAAATCCTCATTTCTAAAGATAACCAAAATGCTTGTTCACACTTCCAAAGAAATAATTTATCAATAAACTAGAAATATATTTGAAATTATGTGAATTATGTTTAAAGACCAAGTGAGCATTCTTTCACTACTGGGTGCCCGTTCATCAGGAAAATATTTCAAGTGTCAGGTATAAAATGAACATGTCTTTTTACACCAAATAAGCATTTAAAAAGTAATTATATTATATTATTTCTAATTTATTAAAATTAATAAAATATCAAGAAATTAATAAATTTTCAATTTAAAGGTGAGTGAAATGGGGGACCTACCTCAACTTTCAGCTTGATTATGAAGACGCGACACGTCTCACACTCGTGCACAAGTACGTGACACCTGCTGATGACCGCAATATCACGAAAAAACCTTGCCAACACGCTGCAACTAAAAAGATAACTAAACTACATAAAAACGGACTTAAAACAATCCAAGGGAACAACCACCACAAAAGAACCACCTTGGCATGGTTTCAAAACACAACTTTCACTATCAAAACTATTTACTAAACACCTTTAAAAAATCCACCTAGTGTTTATAAAAAACCACACAATGCCAAAATAACTCAATAATCATTTTAAGGAGACAAAATACCATTTTAAGAAAACACTTAGAGTACAAAACCTGAAAAAAGCACATAACACAATGAGATCAACATTTAAAAACATGTGTGCCTAAACACATTTTCAAAACTAGGCTCGCAACACCCATATTATTTAATAAATCATTTAAAAATTTATAATTTTTTTTGAAAAGTATATCGTGGATTTAAAAAAATGAAACCAACTCAATCGTTATTTAATTAATTCTAAAAACTTTAAGCTACGAGCAAGGGCCCGTGGGACCAATTAGGCCTTTTCCTGCAAAACCCGTCAAATTTAGAACACAAGTTTAAACAAAATAATTGTGCACACAACATCAATTTACATAAACAAGGTGAAAAATATCAAAAGCAACTAAATTATTTTAGACACTCAGTTTACACCAAAATAATTAATCACAACACTTGCTAAAATAATTATTAAATATTCAAGAAATGAAAAACACAAGCGATTAATGTATTTAAAAGCTTAAAGGAAAAAAACAAAGGGGTCATACCTCAATTGTTGGAGGATTTCTCAAAACTGGTTGGATCCTCATTCGCATCGGAACCATTCTCTTAAGGGTCAAAAACAAACCCTAATAAGAAAATTCAAACTCAAAAAACTAATTATCTAACTCTTAAATCAAAACCCCATCCATGGTAGAACCCTAAATCGAAGGGAGAAGGAGCAAGAGAGTACCGAAGGGGAGGTCGCACTGGCAAGGTTCGCCGGTGGAGGGTTGTGCACGCCAGAGGGAAAGGGGGGTCGCGGGTTGTCGAAGTTGTCCGAAGAGAATAGGGATCATAGGTCAGGGCTGATTTGTTCCAGAAATAGGATGGCTAGAGGTGGAGAGCGGACAAGTGGAGTGTACGGTGGGTCTGCTCGAAGGGACAGTGGACATGGGGGAGAAGTGCTGGGCGAGGAGGGCCTGGACAAGCTGAGGGTGATAGAAAAAGTAGGTTGGAGCACGACGAGATTGGTGAGTGGGGGGACGGAGTAGCGAGGCCGCTGGGTGAGTGCGGGGGGAGACATGGGTGGAGGGCAGAGGTTGGGTGCACGAGAGGCCGAGGTGAGGAAGTCCAGCTGTTGGCTGGAGAGCTGGGCGCGAGGCGACAGCGAGGGTGAGGCTGGGTGCATTGGTAGGCCTAGAGTGGGGTGGCTGCAGGAGGGGCGAGTAGGGAGGGTAGCGAGGGTGGGGGGGGGGGAAGGTCGAGTGGATGAGGAGTCGTGAGGTGAGAGGCGGAGCACAGCTGGGGTGCGGAGGCTGGAGGGAGATGGGAGGCCAGAGGAGGAGCGCCTAGGCACGGTCTGGAGGGAGGGTGAAGGCGGCGCTGCGCAAGAAACTGGGGAAAGGGGGGTGCACCGGGTAGAATAGGGATTGGTTTTTTTTCATTCATATAATAATAATATTATTACAATAATAATAATAATAATAATATAAATAATTATAATAGAAATAGTAATGACAATAAAATTAATAATGATAATAATAATAATAATAATAATTTAAAGAATAACCATTATAATTACAATAATATAAACAATAATAATAATAATAAAATAATAATAACACCATAATAATAGAAATAATGATATATTGAATATTGATAATAAAAATAATAACAATGAAAAAATAATAAAAATAATAAAAATAATAATAATAATAATAATAAAAATAATAATCAATTTCATGACACTATGGTCGGTTGCGTGGGTATCTCCAACCGCACGGTGACCGCGCACGGGTCTGAAACCAAGTAAAAATATTAAACGAAAAAGGTTTTAACCTGGGACCCCGCCTAGACCTTGGCGCGAGAACTTCGGGCCATGAATTAATAAAATAAAAATAAATTACATATTAGAGTGTGATAATTCTCCCTAACACAGACACTTTCTTCCCCCAGAAAGTCACCCAACTGAACACTAGACAATAAAAGAAACCATGCCCAGTTGAAACTGAAATAAACCACCAAACCGGAGAATGGGAGAAAATGAGAGGGTTCTACCCACCAAAATAATTCATCTAATGCGGAAATTTAACACCCAAATATAGAACCCTAGGACGGGGGGGGGGGGCTGATGTGGGAACTCCTAACTAATCCAAACTAACTTTTATAGCACGAGCAAACAACACCTCCGCTGAAACATGGAGCTCTTGAC
This sequence comes from Viscum album, assembly GCA_963277665.1. Classification (NCBI taxonomy): domain Eukaryota; kingdom Viridiplantae; phylum Streptophyta; class Magnoliopsida; order Santalales; family Viscaceae; genus Viscum; species Viscum album. The sequence continues at coordinate 1,490,082,372 of OY728162.1, read as the reverse complement.
CTAGACTAGAAACTCCCAACACTAGGAAAAAAACACTGAGAAGTACATAACCCCAAACAGGGAACCCGAGCATAACCACTATCCTTGACTCCTCCATAGGCACTTACATATCAAAAAAAAAACAAATCCAATTTTATATTAACCCACACATGGTCCAAACCCACTTTTAAGAAAAGCAAACAATTCAGAAAATCATGATCAGAAAAACAAAACTGTCTTGATTATAATAGAACATGTCTGTCATAACTCCACGACAAAAAAATGAACATACAATAATGTAAAAACTTTAACAAAAAAAATAATGAAACGACTTTAAATGTTCCACTTCTAACACGGAACACAAAACCCGAACCGAGGTTTCACACCCCCAACAACTCTTAACAGCGCACGAGCATCACCCCAAGACCAGTGGCTAGGGCTATGATGGCTGAAGCATCACCTACTTCACAGTCAGGTACTAGAATCCATTAGTCACAATGTCTTCTTCAGGTGACGCTTCCTGCAAAACTTCCCTAGATGGCCCAAACATCCGAAACGATATCACGTCTTTGAAGGGATATGACATAGTGACCTCACGTACCCAAACCGGCCACACTAGTGGCACACCACTGAACGGTCCGATGAACTGGAAGCTAGAACCACTAAATAGGACTTTTTAGAAATAGGTCCCTCTAGCACACCCTACTCACCAGATGGGGAACCTTCATGAGTAGCTGGATACGCTGGATTTCTAACCATATGTTCTCCAAAGACCAACTCAGATAAAGTCACCTCATCCACCAAATTTCTGAAATGATGGTCCTTATAATGGAGGACTCTCTCCATGATCTCTAGACAAAGATGCATGGTGAAGAGAGATGTATTCATCAGATACTGCAATGAAACCTCTGAAGAAAAGGACACTAGTTCCTTGAAATGGTCAACATAAGTCTTAATTGTCTGTTGTCCTTGTAAAATGTGCATAAGTTCTTCCCTTTTCTTCATCTTCACCTCTTCAAGTATAAACCATTAGATTAAGACAGATTTGAAGACATCCCGTGTCATCCCAACATGCATTGATGGTGTGATGAGCAACTTCCATTCGTCCATAAATGGACCTTCAAATAGACCCAAAACAGCACACACTCTGATAGCTTTGGGAGTTCCCAAAACCTTGAAGACACGCTCGACCCCTTCAATCCATTCTGCTACTTTTAATGGACCCTGATCACTGTAAAGGATAGTTAATGTCCAAGAAGGACCAAAAATTGGGCATGACTTGTCAGAAACTCTTGGGACATTTATGTGTGGCATTTTCTAAACGACATATAAAACAAAAAGCCAAAACCAATATCAAACTGAAGCCACATCAATGAAAGATCCTTCATCCAGAACAACCATCTCAAAAGAAACAAGAAAATTCAGACACAAGCCAAATTTCTTTTTTCAAAACCCCCTTTTTATTTTATATTTCAAAACTGCATTCTTTCAAGGCCATTTTCCAAATACCCATCCTACATTAAACCAAATTCAAATTTTTCCAAAAATAATTTTCCCTTTTTAAAATCACTTTAGAAAAACAAGTTCAAGCCTTTAATTTCAAGTGCACACCCCAATAATCCCATGAACCATTGCACATGTCTTCATCCTCTTTCATCCATACACACCAACACACCCTTCTCATGAATTCTCTCACATGTGCAAATGTTTATAAAGAGTTCCCGAGGTTGCACCCAAACCATATATCTACTAGTTCGAAGCAAACACCATATTTATAGACCAAGATCATTATGTTTTAAAAATCCATTTCACAAATTTAAATCCATTTAAAAGAAATCAATCCCATTTTAAAAACTTTTTTTCCATTTTTAAAATTGCACTTACACCAATCAGATCCAAGACGACACTTAACTTGAATTAAACTACTAGAGTGAGGGACTAGTTGTCATGATTTACCTGGAGGCATGGTAGTGGTACATTCTCCAAGTAAGCATCAAACAACTAGGTGGAACTTAAACCATGTACTCTGACTCCACATGGGTCACTACTCCATGTGAAATCACGATGTAACATCAGATTGCCTCTGATGTCATCCCTCAATCTATGACAAACCAGAAAAAAAACAATAACTCAATTTCTAGACTACACCTGGTGACTAATTGTTTGGAACGGGCGAGGGTACATGATGTACTTCCTGTTCCTATCTCTCGAGTCCTGAAAATCCTAATCTCCATCTACCGAACATCCCAAATAACAAGTGCCTCCTATGATACCATTTTGTCACGAACCAATCGGGGATGACCCTGAACAGGTCACCCAAGCCGGTCTGCGATATGGCTCGTTGGGCGTTCTTGATCCCTATGGGCTAGAAACTAGTGTCGAGCATCAAAATTTAATCATTGTGAACGATTTAACCCAGATAAAATAAATAAAAATGTGGAAAAAGTTGAATAACATAAAGTAAATAAACAACACGAAAAGAAATAATGATCAACAAAAAAGAACTAACCTAACCACGACCCCAAGTGTCGCTCACCAACCCACCACCAACTCTCTCCCATAGTGAGCAAGCTCGAGCCAAACCTACAATAGAAACTACAAACAGGGAAACGCGATAGGTGTGAGTATTAAAACCTAGTAGGCATTATGAAAACACTATTCCCAATGCACTACCTTTAAATAAATAAATTTACTAATTACAGGTTTGAACTAAATTATACCAAATATAGGTTTCCACACACACACTTCCATTTCAAATACAAGTAATAGTCCATTTCCCTTAATTAATTTTAAAAACAAGTTTAATGTTTGAAAGGAACATGTGCATTTCATTTTAAAATATTTATGCAAACAAGTTAGAAATTCAAATTTCAGTTATAGTAAAATGGAAAATCACACACAACACACAACACACACTGAGGGAAATGGAAAATAAGTTCCACACAGGGGCCAACAACCGAACTAGACCTCTCAATCATCCACCACAAAAAAATAAACACTAAAGAAAACATGGGTCACACCTTGGAGCTCGTGAAAAATCCAGAACATACCATACATGTGACTCATCCCGAAGGCATGCCTACTCTCGATGATGTCATAACACCCTAATGCCCAGTGTTTCCCTACACAGCCTAACCAAGGGGCCCAATCCCCCAACAGAGAATAATACAAACTAAGGGAAACTAGCCAGTGCGTAATCTAAACTAGTGCAACAATCTTTCTCAGAAGATTCACTTACTATAATAGGTTCCCATGTTAACACATATAATAAATAGGAAAGGGCTGAGTCATTAAAGTCAATCAAGTAGAACAAAAATCTCACACAACACATGCAGTCAACGTACACCAATGATCACCCCTTAGTTGCCCTAAAGAGTGTTTTTCCAAACTAGTTTATTTTATTAAAGTGCCAAATGGGCCTTCACCAATTTTAAAGAAAACCCTCATTTCACAAGAGAACCAAAACACTTTTTCATGCTTCAAAAGAAATCATTTATCAATAAACCAGAACTAAATTTTAAATTCTGTGAATTATGTTTAAAGTCCAAACGGGCATTGTTTCACTACTGGGAGTCCATTAATCAAGAAAATATTTCAAGTTTCATGTATAAAATAAACAGCTCTTTTTACACCAAATAAAAATTAAAAAATTAATTATCTTATATTATTTCTCATTTATTAAAATTAATAAAATATCAAGCAATTAATAAATTCTGAATTTAAAGGTGAGTGATGTGGGGGACCTACCTCGACTTTCAGCTCGGTTATGAAGATGTGGCATGTCTCACACTCACGCACAAGTACCTGCCACCTGCTAATGACCGCAATATTACAAAAAAAAACTTACCAACACGTTGCAACCGCAAAGATAAAAAAATACATAAACACAGACTTAAATTAATCGAAGAAAACAACTAGTTCAAAAGACCCACCAAGATATGGTTTCAAAACACAACTCGCACTAGAAACACTATTTACTAAACCCCTTTAGAAAATCCACCAAGTGTTTACCAAAAAACACACAACACCAAAACAACTCACTAATCATTTTGAGGAGAAAACAAACAATTTTAAGAAAACACTTAGAGTGTACAAACTGACAAAATTCCATGACACAATGAGACCAACATTTAAAAACACGTGCTCCTAAACACATTTTCAAAACCAGGATCACAACACCCATATTATTTAATAAATCATTTAAAATTTTATAAAACAATTTTGAAAATTATACCATGGATTTAAACACATGAAACAATCTCAAGAATCATTTAATTAAATATAAAAACTTTAAGCTATGAGCTTGGGCCAACAGGACCAATTTGGCATTTACATGCAAAACCCATCAAATTCAGACCACAAGTTTAAAGAAAATAATTGTGCACACAACATCAATTTACATAAATAGGGTGCAAAATATCAAACACAAATAAATTATTTTAAATACTCAATTTACACCAAAATAATTAATCACAAAACATGCTAAAATAATTATCAAATATTCAAGAAATGAAAAACAAAATCAATAAATGTATTTAAAAACATAAAGGAAAAAAAGGGGTCATACCTCAATCGTTGGAGGATTTCCCAAAACTGGTTCGAAACCTCATTCGCACTACAACCGCGCTCTTGGGGGTAAAAAACAAACCCCAATAATGAAATTAAAACTCATGAAATTAAGAATCTAACACGTAAATCAAAACCCAATCCATGGTAGAACCCTAAGTCGAAGGTAGAAGGAGAAAGAGAGTACCAGAGGAGAGGTCACACCGGCAAGGTTCGTTGGAGGATGGTTGTGTATGATAGAGGGAAAGGGGGGTCGTGGGTTGTTGAGGTTGTCTGAAGAGAAGAGGGATCGGGGGTCGGAGCTGATGTGTGCCGGAATGAGGCCGATTGGAGGTGGAGAGCGGACAAGGGGAGCATGCAACAGGTCTTCTCAAAAGGACTATAGACTGGGGGGTTATGGGCGAGGAGGGTCTGGACGAGCCGGGGGTGAGGGAATGATCAGGATGGAGTGCGGTAGGGTTGGAGAGCGGACACGGGCAGCGTACGGTGGGTCTGCTCAAAAGGATATCAGACTGGGGGGTGCTGGGCGAGGAGGGCCTGGACGAGCCGAGGGTGAGGGAAAGAGTAGGGTGGAGTGTGGCAGGGTTGGAGAGCAGTAGGCCGGTGGAGCGAGTCCGTAGGGTGGGTGCATAGGGAGACATAGGAGGAGTGTGGAGGTTGGGTGTACGGGAGGCCGGGGTGAGGAAGGCCGGCTGTCGGATGGAGCGCTGGGCGTGAGGTGACATCGAGGGTTAGATGAGTGCACTGGTAGACCAGGAGTGGGGTGGCTGCAGGAGGGGCGAGTAGGGAGGGTAGCGAGGGGGGGAGGTTGAGTGGGGGGGGGCATGAGGTGAGAGGCAGATCACGGCTGGGGTGCAGAGGTAGGAGGCAGATGGGAGGCCAGAGGAGGAGCACCTAGGTGCGGTATACAAGGAGGGTGAAGGCAGCGCTGCACAGGATACTGGGGGAAAGGGGGGGGGGGGTGTGCTGGGTAGAATAGGGTTTGGGTTTTTTCATTCAAAAAATAATAATATTATTACAATAATAATAATAATAATAATATAAAGAATTATAATAGAAATAGTAATGACAATAAAATTAATAATGAGAATAAAAATAAAAATAATAAAAATAATAATAATAATTTAAAGAATAACCCTTACAATTACAATAATATAAATAATATAAATAATAATAATAATAAAATAATTATAACACAATATCGATTGAAATAATAGTATATTGAATAATGATAATAAAAATAATAATAATTACAATAATAATAATAATAATAATAATAATAATAATAATAATAATAATAATAATAATAATAATTTTGAGCAATTGCACGACACTAGGACCGGTTACGCGCGTATCTCCAACTGCGCGGTGACCGCGCACGGGTCCGAAACCATGTAAAAATATTAAACGATGAAGATTTTAACTCAAGACCCAACCCAAACCTTGGCGCGAGAACCCGAGGCCATGAATTATTAAAATAAAAATAAACTAAATGTCAAGGTGTGATAATAAGAATCTCAAACTTCACCACACTGGTATTTCAACCTCCGAAAGAGAAACATTTCAGTCACCATTCATTTATAGGGAAATAAATTACACCACCTTTTTTATTTTAGATTTCAATATTAATTTTTATTTTAAAATGTATTAGAAATCCTGATACAAATAACTGACATGGTTGTCATCCAAAGGGAAAACTTAGGGTCAGGTTCCTATGATGAACCTGAAATGATATTACATTTGCGTAGCTTCCCACTTAGTTTTGTGGTATTGGATTTCATTTTTTTGAATTTTTAATTTGTGAACTAGTGTTTGGTTTCTGGAATTCCTTAGAATTCATGAGGGTTCCAACTTGAACCATAAAATTGGTTTTATGAAAAATGAAAAAAACTACTGATGGTATAGTGGTTTTTAATGTTTTTATGTGGATTTAATGAAACATTAAACCATTTTAGGGGTTTTATTTATAAATCCATTCAGGAGGTGATTTACATGTTAAAAATGTTAATATATATTATAAAAGAACCATTATATAGGGTTTATAAAAAATAAGTCAGTAGATAATTTTTTTTTAAAAATATATCTACTAAAATCACATTTTTAATACAATACAACAACAAAAATAATCTTAACAAACCATTTTTCAACAAATCAAGAAGAATAGTGACCTAACAGGATCTTTGTTAGGTTCTAATATGTAGATACAAATTCCAAAAAAACATTTGGAACATGAAGGGGTGGTTTTTGCTCGAGTGAGGGGAGATTAAAGGTCATGGGTGGGGAGGGAAGGACGGTTGGATGAGGGTGTTATGTGAAGGGGATATACCGAGGGTTTTTTAAAAACCATTTTAATAGAACGGTTTATTATGGTTGTTTATAGAAACTGTTGGTATAGGTTTATAGATGCTAAAAGTTTTTACTTACTATTGGTATCGACTCATGGTAGGGACTCTATACCAACTTTTCTAATAAACAGTTGGTATATAGGCATGGGAATTTCCACATTTTACATTTTTACTAGTAAATAATAAGTGACATCAAAGGATTTGATTAGAAATTATGTTTTTTAAAATATAAATGAAATACTTCTAGAGAAAAATATCTTTTTCATTTTGAAATCACATATTTAAAATCTATAAAAAAAATTTAATATTAAAGAAAAACAATTTCATTGAGAATAAAATTTTAAAATTTTAAAGGACTCTAAAATCATTTGCTTATCATAATAGAGACAAATTATGTTCATGTTGTGTTTGTTAAAATAATGATTCCATTTACATTTTCAGTTAAAGGACATAAATACATCATTCTAGAAAATAACTAAAATAATACTATTCAAACCATTTATCAAAAATTAAAACGTGGGTAAAAAAAACATTAAAAAAATAATATAATAATATTAAAAATATCTAGAAAAACATTTTAAAGAAAACATGGACATCGAATAAAAATATTCCCAACCATAGAGAAAATAAAGACTTTTTTAAAACATTTTCTCAATCATTTTAAGTACTAAATAGAAGAAAATAGTAAAATTTCTTAAAAACTACATAAATAAAAATATGATAATAAATTTAATTATATTATTTAGAGTTATATCATGAAATTTTTTGTCATAATCTTAGTCATGAACAATCCTAGTAGATAGTGAGATTTTAACATATAACCCTTACCTCAAGCTTGACTTTCCTAAAAAGTTCTCAAAAATATGGTATTATAAATTCAAATTTATTATAATCATATTATATAATAATGTACAAACATATAATATAATATATGACCCACTTATAAAATTTCAACACTCATTTATTAGTAATTCCTTAGTAAAATCACCATTTTTCTATGTTAACAGTTTTTATGTTTCAATGAAAAGAAGGAAAGAAAAATAAATATTATTTTATCATTGTAGAACAAAAATTATATCATAAATAACATATATGTCACAACCCAACTTCACCAAAAGGAGGGAAGGGACAACAGATTGCTAGGACCTTCCTTATTTAAGTTGATGAAGAGATAATGACCCCCTGAAACCCGCCTTTAATAGGTCCCAGAGTGGCGACCAACACCAAGAGTATAGAGTCTCACACAAAAAATGGAAGGCATTACCCTTTTTATTTTGATGGGATCAAGAGATAAGATAGTAACAACAAAAATACCAAAGCTGAAAGTAAAGGTAAAGTCAAAAGTAACCCATTCCTATATGCATGTTCAACAGTAAATGATACAAGCCACAAAAACTCCCAAGGTAAAATACCAAGAAAAAGGAAAACGACAACATCAATTGCCTCGAGGTCCAAGCTAGTACGATACTACATGATCCCTGATGTCCTCCTAGAAACCTGAAAGCAGTTTTATATACGTAGGGTTAGCATACAATTATACCCAGTAGGGGAAACCAAAAGCTCTCATGTACAAGTGGAGGAAGCATTCTAATGCCCTATGATAAAAGAGAAACCAAAGAACATAGCAAGGAAAAATATCCACCCAAGCCTCACCAAGGCACACTCCACAAATATTTCAATTCAAGTAAAGTATAGTAATAACACATCGATATTTGGGTACCCCGCGCCACTTTCCCACTGGTTATTGAAGACATCCTATGCATTGAACCAATCCCTCCATTCTCACTAGAGTCCCACTACCAAACACCGCCCGCACACTCCTGGGCCATAACCTCACCGCAGTGCCACTGCCAAACCCCGCCCACATACACATGGTCCATAACCGAAATCCTGCCCACAAAATCCTAGGCCACAATCACCACGCGTAACCATACCCGCAAACACCTGTGTCAGAACAACTACTGCCATGCCCAAAGACACCTGGGCCTCATCCTGAAGACACTTGGGAAACAACCTGCTCACAAACACTTGGTCAAACCACCACAACTACCCTACCGAAAGATTCTTAGGCTAATAATGGACTTCAGGCCATCACAGCCTAGCTGAAGAGTCTTGGGCTATTCGGGAAAGGGAGCAGAAAGGAGCTAATAACCAGCCACTCATAAGAGTGTTGGGAAAAACACCCTCCCCATGAAATGGGGTGTTCAGAACTAAGTTCTCAACTTGGGTGGGGCGCAAATAAGAAACATAAGAAATACAATATATGTATAGGTAATAGGCACTCTACCCAACCTAGGGGATCCAAAATCTAAGCAAAAACACCCTCGTTACTATTTATTCATAAATACAAGCACTACACTCGCGACCAAGTCACAACTCATCCCCAAAACCAATTCCCCATTTAAACCATTCTTGTTTTCATGTTCAAGTGATCCCATTCAGATGAAAACTACACTACTGGGATACTAACAGGCATAACCACAAGCTAGAGAGGAGAAACAACCAAAAAACAATTTAAGCATTCACACCCAGTTCTCTTGTAAAGTTACAACAACAAGAGGGGATTAGTGAGATCCCTCAAAGTACTAGAACCAAATAAAACCTCAAAAAAGGGATAGGTGAGGTCCCTTGAAGTACTGGAAACAAAGAAAACCCGAGACACAACCCCATGTCCCCAAAACCAGGAACCAATGATTTCTCAACAATAGCGAGTTCGTGTCACAGTAGAGCAACCACACAACTTCAAATTCACAACCAAAAACTGTACCACAACAGAGGATCACATCCCTGTCCACATCTTCCCATAAGCACCAAGAAGAAAAACACACCTACTACCAAACATAGTGGGTAACATACATGTTCAATCACATCATTAATTAGGTTCTTCTTTCTGTTTGTTATCTGGGGTGGTCACATAAGGATTCTTGTTTTACTGAACATACATTTAAACCAACTGAGTTTAGGTGACTAACCAATTTCCATGTTAGAGTTATTTATACATCACAAAAGACAAGGGTTTATTAGGACACAAGGAAATACCACCAACGACCATGATTTTCAGTGAGAAGAATCCCACACAGTTTACAACACATTTCAATATAAAAGAGCACAACAGAACATCGATCACTCCCCCATCATTCTTTAAAGACCGTTAATTATCTCCGTTAAGTTTGGTTTCATCAATGTCCATAGAAGCAAAAGCATTCCTAACCCGCATGATGCACAATAAGGAGAGAAGAAGGAAAAATCCTACTTGATTTATCAAAGATCGAAGTTCTTCTCCACACGCCAAGAATATGGAAAAGCGTGACTTGCAGGGGAGGGATGTCGGGACTCCAAGGACGAGCATAAAGACTCTAGCACAGGTGCACCACAAGCCTCGGAAAGGGGAATTCCAAATGCACAAAGAAGAAAAGGAATCCAGCCAATAGGAAGATCAAAGAAGAATAAATTCCCGTGCGATATATAGATAAGATACCGTTGTTACGGGATATGGGGATTTTAGTGGCTTTAAATTCGGATTGTGGTTCCCCACGCGGTTGGGTGGTTACACATGATTGGATTAATTTTTATTTAATATCCCCCATTGGGGAGGTTCCTCGGGATTTTCGGGTATTAATTATGGGATCTAAATAGCTTTGAACCACTTAAAAAGGGTTAAAAAGGCCCAAAAGAGGCGTTATAGAAAAAACTATAGAAGAGAAACCCGACAAGGCTGGGTGACATGGATCGGTCGCGCTGATCGGTCACGCTGATCGGTCGTGCCAATCGGTCGCGTCAATCGGCGGCGTGACCGATCGGTCACCCGCCGATCGGGCGCACACCGATAGGTCGAACACCAGTCGGTTGCACGCCTAAATGACTTCCTACCACTGAGACGCCACCCTTAGAATACGGAAATTGGAAAAGGGATGGACCGTGAGGGTTTGGGTCATCACATCAGATACCTCTCAAAGCATTTTCACCCTCGAGAATGTAAAACCAGACCCGAAGAAAGGAGAGGGGTTCGAACAACCACCCCTGTAGATACCTCTCAGGAGTGAACCTCTACGATACATGGGAACACCTTCCCTACTTAAGCAACCATGCAACATTTATGGTTCCATATTTCTAGTTGTATGAGTTAGGGAGTTTCTTCCTCCATTTCAAGATACTGTCCGCTTTGGGCGGCACTGACTCACACGCATGGGTTTAATCGCATCCACCTTAATGCGTCTTGATTGGGGATCGGGTTCTCCCCTCCCCACAGTTAGGATTTTTCACACGCATCTAGGGAATAAGGAAAAACATACATTCCATAGTTAACAAGGAAAAGTGTTCCATCACAACCAAGTACAACATACAGAACTACTCAAAACAGCACTGGGTACTGGGCGCGCATCTACGTCTCCCATTCCCAGGTACCTTCCTCAAGCCCACCATGCCTCCACAACACACGAACAAGAGGAATGGTTCGTCCATAGAGAACCTTATCCTCACGATCCTCGATCATCACTGGTCACTCCACGAACGTTGCATCGTCTTCGATATCTAGCTCTCCCTAGTCAAGGACATGTGAGTCGTCGTGTAGATACAGACGAAGCTGGGACACATGGAAGACATCATGCAACCTTTGTAGCTTTGGTGGCAACGAAAGATGGTAAGACACCTCTTCGACCCGCTCCAACACCTCGAAGGGTCCAACTAACCTGGGAGAAAGCTTACTTCCCTTACCGAACTTCTGCTGCCCACACTGAGGGGAGATCTTCAAGAACACGTGGTCCCCGACCTCGAACTCCAAGGGTCTCCTTCTATCGTCGGCATACGACTTCTTCCGGTCCTGATCCGCCTTAATCCTCTCTCGTATAAGCTTCACCTTTTCCGTTGTGATCTGCACCACCTTCGGGCCAAGGAAACCCGCCTCTCCGACTTCTTTCGAGCACACAAGTGAGCAACATGTCCTCCCGTACAAGGATTCGAACGGAGCCATACCAATGGTAGAGTGGTAGCTATTATTGTAGGCGAACTCTACCAGAGGAAAGTGTCGCACCCACGATCCCCCAATGTCCAGAACGCATGCTCACAGCTTATCATCCAAGGTCTGGATGGTACGCTCTGTCTGTCCATCTGTCTGGGGGTGGAAGGCAGTGATAAGTCGTAGTAGGGTTCCAAAAGCATGTTGGAATCCCCTTCAGAATGGTAAGGTAAACTATGCATACCTATTCGAGACTATGGACCTTGGAAATACATGTAACCGTACCACCTCATCCACATACCTCTATTCTAAGGCATCCACTACGTCCGACTCCTTGATCCCCAGAAAGTGGGTCGATTTCGTCAACCAATCGACCACTACCTAGATAGTGTCGCATCCTCCTTGAACCTTGGGTAGTCTCGTGACGAAATCCATTGATATGTTGTCCCACATACACTCGGGAATGTCTAAATTTTTCAACAAGACTCCTGGAACACGGTGTTCAGCATTCACCTGCTGACACACTAGGCACTTTGCTACGAACTCTGCTACTACCCGTTTTACCCTGGGCCACCAAAACTATCCCATTAGGCCCTGGTAAATCTTGGAAACTCTTGGGTGTACTGCTAGGGGTGAGTTGTGGAACTCACCAAGAACTCTCTTTCATATCCCCTCTGGAAAGAACGACTTCCCTCAGAAAAGAATCGGATTCTGACCATCCTTCGTACACCCTTCCAGAGCATCACCTTTGCTATCCCAGTCACACATAACTTCACTCACTGAGTCTCCCCATTGAGACTCCTCTACCTGCCATAATAGAGAAGACTGTACTGCCATCTGATACATGAAACCTCTACCACCATCCGTCCTTGCATCCAGGTGTAGGTCAGCCAACTCTTCCATCACCTTCCAAGCATTTTCCGACTCCCAAACCACATCCTTCTGTGATTTTCTAATCAAGGAATCACCCACCAAATTCCCTTTTCCTGAGGTGTAGGAAATCTCAAAGTCGTAGTCTTGAAGGAATTCCATCCACCTTCGCTATAGTAAGTTCAGGTCCCATTGGGAGAAGATATACTTCAAGATTTTGTGATCAATGAAGACCATGAAGCACTCCCCAATGAGGCAATGTCGCCACAACTTTTGTGAAAACATGACCGCTACAAGCTCAAGATCATGGGTGGAATAATTACGATCATGAGGGAATAACTATCTAGACCCATAAGAGATAACCCCTTGCCGCTACATCAACAAACATCCGAGGCCTTTCCCTGAAGCATCACAGAACACCTCATATATTGCCCCTTCTTCTGGAAACCTCAGCACTGGGGCACTAACCAAATTCTCTTTCAGATAGCTGATGGCTGCCTTGCACTTCCCATCCCATACGAAATCTCAATCCTTCTTCGTCAAAGATGTCAGAGGTCCTGCAACTTGGGAGACGTTGGGCACGAATCTCTGGTAGTAACCTGCGAGCCCGAGGAAACTATGAACCTATGCCACATTCTTGGGTGCTGCCCAAAAAACAACTGCCTCGACCATCGATGGGTCCACTGATATCCCCTTCTCGGACACCACGTGCCCAAGGAAGTGCACTTCTCGCGTCCAAAACTTGCACTTGTCCAACTTCCCATAGAGTTGGTGTCGTCAGAGGACCTCTAAAACTGTTCTCAAGAGCTCAGCGTGATCCTCTTCTGATCTTGAGTAGATCAAGATGTTGTCGATAAATATGACTACGAGCCAATACAGGTACTCCTGGAAGACAGATTTCATGATCCCCATGAACACAGCTGGAGCATTCATGACGCTGAATGACAAGACCACAAACTCAAAGTGCCCATATCGGCACCTGAAGGCCGTCTTTGAGATGTCTCCCTCCTTAACCCTCAACTGGTGATATCTAGATCGAATATCGATCTTAGAGAACCATCCTGACCCCTTCAAATGGTAAAAGAGATCATCTATCCTTGGAAGAGGGTAGCGATTCTTGAACATTACCTGATTCAGTCTCCTGTAGTCTATGAACAACCTGAGACCACCATCTTCCTTCCTCATGAACAAGACTGGAGCACCCCAAAATGGCACACCTGGTCGAACAAAACCCTTATTCATTAGATCGTAAATCTGAATCCGCAACTCTCATAGCTTTGAAGGTGCCATTCGGTAGGGATCCATCTAAATCGGATGAGCACCAGGTTGCAAGTCTATCCCAAACTCAATGTCACGTCGAGGGGGTAGAGTCATTACCTTCTTGAGGAAGATGTCTATAAAATCACTGACAACCCCTATAACTTCCACCATGTCTGCATCCACCAACTCTATTGATAGGTCAGCTAACAAGGAGAGGAGGGGTTCCCCTCGCTTGTTGCTTCCCTGGAAACTCTGCTCGCCGATGAAAGTCACCCATTAGCCGCCCAATTCTAAAAACACAACCCTTCCTCGGAAGCAGTCAAGGACGGAACATACAGAGAAAAACCAGTCAATGCCTAGGATGACATCATATGGATGTATCTACAATAGTAGAAGATCCCTGACTGATTGATGTGGCCCTATCATCAGTTTGAATCCCCGAAAAACATACAACAAGTCAGTCTAACCTCAGACTGGTGTGCTTAGCACCAGGGGCACTAGAAGTCTCTCAGCATATAAACCCATAGCATGGGCCAGAATAGGTGTAACAAAGGAGTGTGAAGCTCTTGTGTCGATCAAGGCATATGCAAGGGTACTAAACAAACTGATTGTACCTTGAACGACTTCTGGCCTTGCTGGAACTGCTGCCTCCCTAGTGTGCAACTACCCACACCCAGCTCTTCTACGTCTTGGTTTTCGGCCACCTCCCCGACCACGCCCAGGTCGAGATCCCTAAGGAGATCCCTAAGGTTGACCTCCTCTTGCAATGTTTTCCCGCGACCCCTGCTGCTGCTGCTGAAAGGGCCTAGTTGGGAACTGCTGCTGCTGATGTGTGTGCTGGACCTGCCCACACCCACCATACTGTACTCTGTCCAGGCACTGATTCCGAAGGTTCCCATGAAGTCCATAGATAAAGTATCTCAGCCCTGGGCCCTAAAGAAAAGGGCGAGGTCCGGAAGGTCGAAACTAGAACTACTAAGGCCTACTCCCTGCTGGTCGAAACCTAGAGGGTCCTGATGCTGGAGGCGAGCTGCAAACGGCCTTCCCCTTTGATGAGACCAACTGGATCCCCTCTCATGGCACACCTCCCAGAGTGTGCATCCTCTCCACCACTTCAACCTTATTCTGCACCTCTAAGTATGTCGGTATGGTGAAGGGAGTAACAGATTACTGAAGAGAAGGTTGGAGTGCCTCCTCTAAACGTCCTGCCTGAGACTCCTCATCCAAAAAGAGGTCCAAAGCAAAGCGAAGTAGATCCTTGAACTTGGTCCCCAACTCTATCACTGACATACTCTCCTACTGGAGAGAGAGTATCTCTTGCCTCTTCTTAGCCTTCATTGTAGAAGAGAGGAATTTTTCCCAGAAATCCTTCTCAAAGTCTGTCCACGTCACCTCGGTCTCCCTCTTCTCCCCAAGATAAAGCGTCCACCGCTGACGCGCTGATCCATGCATCTGGCTTACAGCCAGAGGAACCCAGTACTCTGTTGGAGCCTGGATCAAGCTGAAGGATATCACCATCTCCTCTATCCAACTCTCCATCTCCACGTCTGAGATGCTTCCCTCGTACTTCCCGAGGGTCTGTCGCTGAAAGGATCGAAGCATATTCTGCCACTGATCATCCTCCTCCTCTCGGTCGGTTCTCCGCCGATCGGCCAAGTCAACCTCCTGGGCCTCGATCGCCCACACTACTCATGATTGCCTCCCATGTGCCATAGCTTCAAGGTAAACAAGGAATTCCTAAGTCCGAGTAGTGTAGAATACGGTTCATGAATTTTCTTAGACTTCTTTATCTGTTTTGAATACCCAAGACACCCATGAAACAAAAGAACACAAGTTATTATGATGGATGTACATTTCCTAGGGTCTCTACCCTGTAATCAGTGTAGCCTTACTTGGTCGTTCGGCAGGCCCAGAGTCCTTGCATCGGATCACAGGGCCCCCTAAAATCCCGTGTCCTAGACTGTCTTCCCTGGCCTAATTCACACACCATGGTCACCAACCACAATTTCCTTACCACCCCATGAAATCCTCACTGTTCCTAACTCCAGACTCCATCCTATCTCTCAAAACCCTCTGATACCATTCTTTCACGACCCACCTTCACAAAAAGGAGGGAAGGGACAATAGATTTCTAGGTCCTTCCTTCTTTAAGTTGAAGGAGATATAATGACCCCCAAAACTTGCCTTCAATAGGTCCCGGAGTGGCGACCAACACCAAGGGTATAGAGTCTCACACAAAAAATGGAAGGCATTACCCTTTTTATTTTGATGGGATTGAGAGATAAGATTGAAAACCCAATAATACCAAAGTTGAAATTAATGGTAAAGCCAAAAGTAACCCATTCCCATATGCATGTTCAACTGTAAATGATAAAAGCCATAAAAACTCCAAAGGTAAAGTGCAAAGAAAAAGGAATCCAACAACAGAAAATACCCCAAGGTATGAGCTAGTATGGTCCCACACGATACCTGAAGTCCTCCTTCAAACCTGAAAGCAGTTTTATATACTTAGGGTGAGCATACAAGTATACCCAGTAGGGAAAACCAAAAGCTCTCGTGCACAAATGGGGGAAGCATTCTAATGCCCTTTGAGAAAAGAGAAACCAAAGAACCTAGCAAAGAAAACTATCCACCCAAGCCTCACCAAGGCACACTCACCAAATAACGCAAGGGAAGTAATTTATAGTAATAGCACATCGATATTTGGGTACCATGCGCCACTTTCCCATTGGTTATTGAAGACATCCTACGCATCAAACCAATCCCGCCATTCTCATTGCAGTCCCACTACCAAACCCAGACCAAACACACCTGGGCCAGAACCTCACCGTGGTCCCACTGCCAAACCCCGCCCATACACACCTGGGCCATAACCGCCATCCCTCCCAAAAACACCTGGGCCACAATCACCACACATAACCACACCCACAAACACATGGTTCAGAACAACTACTTCCTCACCCGAAGACACCTGAGCGTCATTTCGAAGACACTTGGGAAACAACCTGCCCGCAAACACCTGGGACAACCACCACAACTACCCCACCGAAGATTATTGGGCTAATAATGGACTTCAGTCCATCACAGCCTACCCAAAGAGTCTTGGGCTATTCAGGAAAGGGAGCAGAAAATAGCTAATAACCAGCCACTCATAGGAGTGTTGGGAAAAACACCCTCCTAATAAAATGGAGTGTTCGACACTAAGTGCTCAACTTGGGTGGGGCGTGAATAAGAAACATAAGAAATAAAATATATGTATAGGTAACAGGTACTCTTCCCAACCTAGGGGCTCCAAAATCTAATAAAAAACACCCTCGTTACTATTCATTCATAAAGAAAATCACAACACTCGCGGCCAAGTCACAACTCATCCCCAAAACCAATTCCCCATTTAAACCATTCTTGTTTTCATGTTCAAATGATCCCATATGGATGAAAACTACACTACTAGGCAACTAACACGCACAACCAAAAGCCAGAGAAGAGAAAAAACCAAACGACAATTTAAGCATTCACACCCAGTTCTCTTGTAAAGTAACAACAACAAGAGGGGATTACTGAGATCCCTCAAAGTACTGGAACCAAAGAAAACCTCAAAAAAATTGATAAGTGATATCCATAAAAGTACTGGAAACAAAGAAAACTCCGAGACATAGCCCCATGTCCCCAAAACCAGGAACCAATGATTTCCCAACAATAGAGGATCCCACATGAGTTCGTGTCACAGCAAAGCAACCACACAACTTCAGATTCACAACCAAAAACCGTACCACAACAGAGGATCCCATCCCCATCCACATCTTCCCATAAGAACCAAGTAGAACAACACACCTACTACCAAACAGAGTGGTAAACTTCCAGGTTCAAGAACATAATTCATTAGGTTCTTCTATCTATTTGTTAACCAGGGTGGTCACACATGGATTCTTGTTTAACTGAACATCCATTTAACCCAACCGAGTTTAGGTGACTAACCATTTTCCATGTTATAGTTATATAGTCATCACAAAATACAAGGGTTTATTAGGACGCAAGTAAAGATCCCCAACGACCACCATTTTTAGTCAGCACAAGCACATACAGTTCACGACACATATCAATGTAAAAGAGTATCACAGAACATCGATCACACCCCTTCATTATTTAAAGTCAATTAATTATCCTGGTTAAGTTTGGTTTCATCAATCCCTATAGAAGTAAAAGCATACCCACCCCTCATGTTTCACAGTAAGGAGAGAATAAGGAAAAACCCTACTTGATTGATCAATGATGAAAGTTCTTCTCTACGTGCCAAGAACAGGGAAAATCGCGACTTGTAGGGGATGGATGACGGGACTCCAAGGACGAGCAGAAAGACTCCATCACATGCACACCACAATCCTCAAAAAGGGGAATTCCAAACACACTATGAAGAAAAAGAAGCCAGCCAAGAGGAAGAAGAAGGAAGAAGAAATTCTCGTGTGATATATAGATAAAATCCCGTTGTTACGGGATATGGGGATTTGAATAGCTTTAAATCTGGATCATGGTTACCCATGCGGTTGGGTGGTTACACACGACTGGATTAATTTTTATTTAAAATCCCCCATTGGGGAGGTTCCTCGGGATTTTTGGGCATTAATTATGGGCTTTAAATGGCTTTGAACCACTTAAAAAGGGTTAAAAAGTCCCAAAAGAGGCGTTACAAGAAAAAATGTAGAAGAGAAACCCAGAAAGGATGGATGAAATAGATCGGTGACGCCGATCGGTCGCATGCCGATCGGTCGCATGCCGATCGGTCGTATGCCGATCGGTCTCACACCGGTCGGTTGCACGCCGAAATGACGTCCTACCACCGAGACACCACCCTTAGGATCCGGAAATTGGAAAAGGGATGGACCGTGAGGGTCTGGGTCATCACAATATATTTATATATTTAATATATCTTTATTATCATCCAATTAAATAAAAAATTAATGAATGATCACATCATTTCATGGAGTTGGTAGTCCACACGTACACACTAGCGACATTAGCGTTTTCTAAATGATTGGAAGGTAATAAGGTAGATATGATATTGTAATTAAAGAAGCATAATTATTTAATAAATATAATTTATAAACATTAAAACAATTATAATAATAAACCGTTGAATATGGTTATGGAAAATGAAATGTATCCCTATGTAGGGACGTTAGTCCACACAAATACATGAGCGACACTTTTACTTAATCTATTGTGGAAACGATTATGAATAAATGTTGTTAAATAACCATAATAATAATTCAGAATATTTAGGATACTAAATTTATTATTTTATGATGAATATCACTAATTTATAAGAGTTATAATAAAAACACACTGAAAGAGGTCGGGTGGGGAGATAACCTCTTCTTCAGTAGGCCACATTTTGATCTATTCTTAAGGACCCATTGAATGGTATTTTAAGATTAAAATATCCTAAAATTCATGAATAGGGATGTTCATAATATAATTAGATAGTTCTTGTTGGACCTACAAGGTCCAATGTTTTGTAAATAATAAAAACCAGGGGTTTCTTTTTATAAGTGGGAGAGAGGATACACTTGAAATTTCTTAGATGATTTACATATAATAATGTCATACTGAATCCAAATTATTAAAAATGGATAATATTAAATGGTGGGATTTTATGAGGTTGATATATAGTTTTAAAATATGAATTATAGTTGTTTTATTGGAAATATCACCCTTATCTCTATGTTTACCCCCTGATAAAACTAATTCAAGCTCAATTGAGGTGACATATTATTACAATTTTATCTCTTCATTATGATAAAAAAAATTACTTTTACCTTATTACCTAATATAAATTATTAAAATTAAAAATATTTGACACCTTTAATCAAATTAATTTCACATAAGTGATAAAATTTAATTTAAATTAAACACACAAAATGGGATAAAAAGTAGTATTCCAGAAAAAATGTTTTCTTATATATAAAATGTTTTATAAAAAAATAAAACGTAACATTAATTCCAATGTACATAATGGGTTTATTAATAATATTAATTAACTAATTTTACATTTGAATACTTTTAAAATAAAATTAAACTTTGTAAATTCCTAAAACGAAAGCATTAGTTTCAATAAAAAACATTATTTTCACAATTCATTATTTTGTGAGAATGGACATGTAACAAAAAAGGAAAATTCATTATATTAAAAGATAAAAGATTCACAAGAATATAAAATAAGACTTTTTTACCATAATAATTCTTCCAAATAGAAAATATGTTAGCATAAACATCATTATTCCAACACATTTTATTGGCTTCCACTCCCATATTGGACAATCCATTAGCTGCAAGATTTGATCCACGAAAAATATGCGTAATGATGTAATTCATTGATGAAAAGTATTCCAAACTATTTTTACTTCTCATAGTAAGATTTAAGGATAAATTAAATATTCCATTTTTAATTTCCTGCACCATAGTGGTTGAGTCACACTCAAGCCAATGGATAAACCATTTTTTCATTTGTGTAAAATCTTTGGTATTAATGATGGAAAGAATTGTTGCATCCAAAAATTTATTAATTCCACAAGGAGCATAGAAACTACTCAAATATTTTATTATTTGGTCTCTAATGATGGCACCACACATAGATAGACCTGGATTTCCTCTTAAAGCACCATATGTGTTGCATTTAATACATCTAGAAAAAGGAAAGACCCATAAAACTTATAATGTACCACTAGGAGGGTTATAATTACCTATAATACCAAATCATTTTAGAAAAATAAAATAATTAATAATTTTTCTAAAAAATCCATATTGAAAATAATTTTACCTTTTTACAGTAGTAAGACTCTGTACATGAGAAGATTATCAATTAAAATGAATCCATTTATGTTTAAACTTACTCTAGCTATTCCAAATTATATGAAGAATCTCCAAACAAGCCACATTTATCATATTTTTCAATTTCTCGAAATATGTAACTAAAAAAAAGGTGTAAGTTAATCATAAATAGAAGAATATTTAGGTAACTAAGCCTGGAAAAGTTTATAAATAGTAACACACAAGACATAGGCTTTAATATAGCTTAAAAATATATGATCAATATTATCACAATGACAATAACACACAACAAACATTAAAAAAATACTAATACTAACAGATTAAAAAATAATTACTAGGCAGCTTTGAATGAAAATTTATCTATAAATTGTAAAACTGGAAGGAAGGATCGAAGGCTTATAAGGTTCTTTATCCAAACATTATAATGTTCATTAAATATTTTTTTAGTAGAATGATTATGAATAAAAAATCCCATTAACATTGTGTTCTCATTTAAGAATGCCATCCCAACAAATAAAGTAAAAATTTAAAAATATATCTTTAACTTCTGTGGGAATTTTTTATATAGTTGATTTTAGATGATCATTAATTGAAATATTAGTATCAAAAGGCATTATATGGGGTGAAATATTGTTAATAGGAGGTATTTCAAAAAAATTATATTTCTATAATTTCATAGAATAATGATTAATGAAAATCCAATGAGAGTCGACCATAATACAAGAATATTAAATATTAAAGACATGCCAAATAGAGAATTCTATATAATTAAAATTTCCATCTTTATGTTTTCTAAGAAATCATTCTCTTAAAAAAGATAAAACCTTGAATTTTTTTTAATAATTCTCCACCTAAATCTAAATTTTAAATTAATATTAAAATTGTTAATATTATTAACACCTAACCCTCCACAGTAAAAAATCAATCTCTTTAGAAAATTATAGAAATTTCAATCTAGGAAAATTTTGACATGATGATTTCAAAAATTAAGT
Organism: Viscum album; assembly: GCA_963277665.1. Lineage (NCBI taxonomy): Eukaryota > Viridiplantae > Streptophyta > Magnoliopsida > Santalales > Viscaceae > Viscum > Viscum album. Next base: position 1,490,060,581 of record OY728162.1, on the reverse strand, counting down.
CCATTTTATCAAATACATTTTATAGAATTTAAAAAAATTAATAATTATATTATTTTCTCATAAGAAGAAATAAAATCCATTCTTCTAGAAAATAATATTTTTTTTGGATATAATGACTCTACTAAAAATAGAGTAATTATTTATCAATATAATTTATTTATCTAAAAATTTTATAAATAAATTTAAAAATGTGGTTATTCAAATAAATATAAAAAATTTAATGGTTAGTTAATAATGATATACTATATTATGGTTCATTTGAACCTAGTTTTGCATTCATCCCAAGATATAAAAGAAATTAATTTTTTTAATAGAAAAAAATCATAAAATATTAGGGTGTAATAATTAATTTATTTTCTAACTAAAATTATAGAACTATTATCACCCAAGACTAGTCTCTAATTTTTTTTAATTTTTAAAAATTCGCCTTTAGGTTAACTAGAAACCATGCAGTAACCAACCTGAATGAAACACACTCCACAATACTAAATTTCAAAATATAAAATTTTAAAATCAAACACAATTACATGGGGTATAGATTTTTGGAATCTAACTTGATTCAATCCCAAATCCACAGAATGTTGCATCACCCAAGGCATCATATATTGTTTTAGGTTCAAAATGAGATAATAATATTATATTCTCAAATTTATTTCATAGTATATTTCTTGTAGTAACTAGTTTATTTATATATCCAATTATATTATTTGTTAGACAATTCCTCATGATTTTTTGGATTTTAGGTAAAAATGAATTCTTTTTATCATCTATCAAAGTTGTATCTTCTGTTAGACTAGATATTTGATAGATAAATTTTGATGTATGTATTTTAGCTTTTTGAATTAAAATATAAGGGTTTTGAAAATCATAACCCACAATATTTTCACAATAAGTACATTTTTATATCATGTATGGTTTTAGAACATCAAACATAACAAGTAATATTTATTTAATGGTATGCTTATATCTATTGAAAAAATGAAAAAACTTACTTGTGGTGAATTATTCAAGTAAAATACCTTCAATACCTTATATATTAATGTTATGTAAATTATATTTAGTATTTTAAATGAAAAATTAACATTTTAAAATGTTAAAGTAACCATGTTTTTAATTTATTCAATTCTATAATTCTTATGATGGTTTATTTAAACCAAGAAAAGTAAAAATTGATTTATAGTTTGATAGGAAGAACTAACAGATTTAACCTAAAAATTGTTAACAATGTAATATTCACATAACATAGTCTAGTCAATTTTAGGGAGTGCCCTATTCCCTCTTTAAACTACACCATTTTTTTGTAGAGTTCTTGGTGTCAAGAATTTTTTTGAAATACCTTTCTTAGTAAAAATGTTTAAATAATGGAATTTATAAACTCTCCACCATGATCTCTTTAGACAGTAATAATAATTAGATTTTTAATATTTTGAAGAAAATCATAAAAAAATTAAAAATAGAGAGAGCCTCCAACTGAAGGGTTAAAAAATAAACCAATGTAAATGTGGTGCAATCATCAAGTAAAACATACCCATAGTCCATTCATTTTATACTCCCATTTTTCATTGGTTAAAAAGGGTTGATGTACAGTAACTGCAAATCTCTAGATGTTGATACATAACAAGTAAATATATATATTAACATTCATAACTTACTATATTAGGAACTATCACTATATCTAGAAGAATTAAACATATGTTGCAGAAGATCTTTCACAACCCCTTCTCTTGAAAGTTTAACTAAGATCTGAACATTTTTGTTTATTAACAACTAATACCGATTCTAAGAAAAATCCTTAACCGTACTGATATGTGATACCTTCCACCATGAAGGGTCCTTTAGTCCAATAGTGTAAACATTATTATATCTGTTGGTAGATAAAATTAAAACTCTTACCAAACTTGTGATGGTACATTTTTCTTTCAAAAAGTTAACGGAGTAACCCTCTTCACATTGTTACCTTATAATGATAAGTTTGTGATTAAGTACTAAAATTTTTTTTACTCAAAATTAAAGTCTTACCAAGAAAGAAAATATCACCAATACTAATAAATTTTCACTGCACATTATCTCTAAATGTATATTGTCCATCCTCCAATATTGGTAAGTTCTGTACGATTGAAATATTTTTGGTCATGTATCAAAAAACACTATTCTTATAACAATTATTTTTGCTTCAAGTAATCAATAATTTCATATGTAATTGATTACACAAAAAATCAGTTACCCAAAATTATTTGGGACTTGAAAATATATTGAATAAAGCATTCAAAACCTATATTTTTCTAAACCTATATTATGTAATATGTACTGGTTTCATTGAAATTTTAGCCCAAAAAGTTTCATAGGATTTAATGTTTTTTATTAAATAATGACTCTTATATTGACCTCCCTTTTGACACTTAATAAAAATGGTTCACTTTCTTGAATGAAATATTTTTATTGAAAATGTCAATTTATAAAAGTAAAACTAATTCAGTAATCTGTACCTGAAGTCTTCAACTATCTTAAGAGTTTATCAAAATTATCCCACTAAATGTAATTTTTTTAAAAAAAATATTTGGTCTACAAACTTTGAATATTATTTTTGAAACTTAGTTCCTATCATTACAATTTGAAAAAATAAAATATTTATCATCTAATATGAAAGTATATTTATAAATACTATCATTAGAATTAGCTATATCTTCTTTAGTTGAATCATAGCCCTTTGTTAATTTTTTATTTTCATTCTCTAGGAAAGTCACATATCTAGTCATATCATAAAATTATAGGGTATCATTCACATAATTTAATGTAAAATAAAAAACAAGGTCTAAATGAAAATTTTTGTGGGGCTCAAGATTTTCCTTTACCATGAATCACATTTCATTTTGAGTATCCTTATAATAAAATATTTTTATCATATGATTTCATAATTATATTCTAATGAACTATCATAAGAAAAATAGGCTCTATTGACACACCAAATTTCCATAGCCTGCATAAATTTATTCTATTTTTTTTCTTGAAATCCATTTTGGATCAGTTTTAATATTCTTTATTTTAGACAGTCTGGTCTGATGTGTTTTGGATTATTACACTTATAATATATAAATTATTTAGAATCATTCTCCCAACCATCTATTTTATTTACATTAAATGTTTTTTCAGAAGTATTTATTTCCAGTGAACCTATTTATAAACCTTAATAGTTGATCTTGTTATCTTTCAATAACATCTAAACAACTACAATCTGATTGTATTTTAGATGTTATCTTCTTAATTTTATAATTCATGACATTAACTCTATAAGTTAAATCACTGGAAGTTGTAGAAAACAAACCCCATTTTAACTTTTCTTATTTTCTAGATCTTCATTCATCCAGTTCTCATAGTGCTTAAGAGATCTAATGATATCTCAAAACATTTCATTTTAAAATGTTTTTTTTGTCATCCATAACCATTCTATTAGGTTATCATTCATTCAAAATAATTTCAAAATTCGTTTACAAAATACGTTAATTTTTCATCTGTCACTCACCATGTGATTACAATATATTCATAGATTTTATAAAGATTCAATGAATTTGAAATAATTATTCTCCCTAAAGAAAATCAAAATTTATATATTCATCTCTTAAAATTTCTCTTTGAGTTTCTAGATCCTCAAAAATACCATAGTGGGAAATTTATAGTTTCCTACAAATTCTATTAATTTTTTATGTTTTTCATCATATATCAAAGTAATCCATTCTGGGTCTTATAGTTTTCCTGATACTCCAAATTTTCCTTATGAGGAAAACTAAAAATTTTAATTTCCGTATTTAATTTATTTTTTTTCCATAATTTTATAATGATCTACTCCCATGTTACTCAGTAAGGTGTTTATCTAATCTCTCCAATACTCATAGTTTTCATTTCAAAATATTGGAGGATTTCTCATATTCAAATTATATAATTTTACAATTATTATTCATTTTAGAGAAGAATAAATAGATCATTTATATATCTACAAGTTATTTTAGGGAATATTGATAATATATATATATCAGAAATTAAAAATTAATGATTCAATCATAGATATGTAGTGTATCAAAAATATAATAGATATGATTCCAAGTGTTGTTCTAAATAATATAAGTATGGAAGCTTCCATATTGGTGAATTGAATCTTTAAATCTATAATATAATTTTCTCACTATAGAATTTATGTGTTCTAAAGTTAATACCCCAAAAAAATTAGAGTATAATAAAAAACATGGGGTAGAAATAAAAATCTCTAAGGTTAAACACTAAACCAAGATAAGAATGCAATAAAAATATAAACACAATTCAGATAAGAAAATATTACAAAGATTCATATAGATTAATGAAATCACCAAAAAGGAATATTTGCACAAATAATAATAATTAATAGGAACTATTCAATTTTATCCAAAAGTTGAATGAGGTTCAGTAATAAGTTTCAATGAATAGAAGTTCTGTTTCAAGATCTTCTGAAAAAACTATTGGAAGTTATAAGTTCTATAACTAGAAATTGTCTTATATAATTTCAAAAGTATGAATATAAATTCAATAGGTCATATTTTTTAATCATTATCAGTAGAAAGTGGAGCATCTATAATTCTTAAAACATCACAATTTTGAAGAAATCATGTTTCTAACCATAGAATCTCATCAATCACAATTATTAGAAGTAGCCTAGATTTGTATCCCTAGAATCTCTTCAATCATGAATATTGGAAGAAAATATTATAAAAATAAATTCATAGGGAATTTATGAGGAATACTCAAATAATGAAAACTCTAATAAAATCTAACAAACAAATATAGGAAGAATCACTAAAAATAGCATGATATTGTTTAAGTTAATAATTAAACTTTTTTTCATATATACCAATACATGGTTCTTTAGTATAATTTATAAATTTCATTGTTACAAAATAAAATGATAATATTAGAGACCTATGGTTCAATTATTTCTACATTAGAATCATATCATCTTATTTTGTCTAAAGTTCATTAAATATTAATTATTTCCAAAAAAAATAGATGGGTCATTTTTTTAACCATTACATAAAATCAGAAGTTAATTTTTCCTGAAAAATAAAATTAAAGAATCTATAAAAAAATTATTTTTAAATTCACTTTATTTTCTTATTTACTATATAAAGGTATAAAAAATACCTAAAGATCATCGGCTATAAATCCATGTTCATCACAAGTCTTGGGAAAAATTAGTAATTTGTGGACCCTATTGAAGACAACTGTAGATATAAGTAGGGGTTGATTCATAGGGATTGACATCCATAAATGGTGTGTCGAATGAGACCAAGAAAAAGAGAAATTAACCAAAATATAAAATAAGAGACAAGAGAAGAAAGGTGAGTGTAAAGGTGGCAATGAGGTTGATGAAATAAATATTTGGGGACATGATGCAAAAAAGGTTGATCACTATGGGAGAAGAAATGATAACTTAGTGAGCTATAGAAATTCTAGCGATGGAAAATGGGAAGTTAGTTGGAATGCTAGATTATTCTAATAAATGTTTTTTATTTTTATCTTCTTCCACTGTAGGTCAACAACTGCAAGACCTATAAAAATTGGATGAACCATTCTATCAGATGACCCTCCAGTTGGTGAAAGGAGCATTCAAATTCTCACTAAAAGTTATCTTTACCCACTTTTTTTGGAAACTAGGAGACCCACCTTTGTGAATCAAGTCCTCATCTCATATAGTATTCTTAAATACAACGTAATAATGTCCAAAATTATCAAAATTATATCTCAATGAGTTCAAGTTGTTTATGGTCATAAATTACTCATCTTGTGAGATGGCGGGGGTCTATAAAAATTCCAAACACCTTAGTGAGATAAATTCACCTACTAGCTTATCTTCATTCCAAAATTAAATTTTATGAAACCATCAAAAAAAAGGTACCTAATATATTAAAAAAGTTCTTTGGAAACATAGTAACAAGAATAAATAATAAAAACATTGAATCCCTTATAATAGGATTCACAAAAATATCTTATTAAATATCTTGGATGCCTAGATTCCCTAGTAATTGTCTCCTCTATCACACTCTCAGTCTACACCCCCTTTAATTTTTTGCTCATACATTATCCCCCATTTTACAACCAATTTTTTTCTCCCCCTTGATTTTTATCCCATGTTCAAAGCTCTCCTAATTGCTTATTGATATAACATGCTTCCTAAAAAAGGTACACCTACTCTCATATACCTTATTGAACTTGTTATTGGCCTCCATATGTATGTCCAAATAGAAAGTGTTCCATAAATTAATCATATAAGACCTATATATTCATGAATGATGTAACTAAATCTTCTTATATATCCAATTGGATTGACATACATTTTATCAACATAGTGGTTTCGTCGATGTATGTGATTTCCCATGTAGCTGATTGTATTCATGTAAGTGATTGGGTTATTTCAGCAATTGTCTATTTAGTTAAATACTCTCAACATAGCCAAATTTCTAACATATTTTAATCCCATTACATATTCTTTTATCGATGTAAGAATTTTGGTGTCACGTAGTCGATTACTGACATAGTAGAATCCCAAAATAGCTGATTTCTCAATGTGGACAGATCATCAATATAGAAAAATCCTTTCATATATCCATTATTCTAACATAAGTGACTCTAGATACATAGCCTTTATCTTTTAAAAGGTGTTTTGATGAATTTATGTTATTGGTCTGTGAATCATAATCACAAGATAATCGATTGGATCAACTTAATATTTTTTTACACATATTCAATTTCCTTTATATATGTGATAAGTCTTACGTAATAAAATCCCTACATAAATGATTCTTCTAATGTCTGATTCTACTGGTGTAGCCAATTAGACCTTTATCTACAGTTCCCAACCCATCATACCACTAAATTCAAATTTTTGAGGGACATATTCACTTCAGGACTAAGAAGAATGATTTCTCACATGCTTCATCTTAGATCACATTGGATGCAACACCATAATCCATTTCACTCCAAGGAAATTAATTTATTTAAATGGTTTGTTAACAAAGTATTTAGAGTAGATATATAAGATACTTTCTAGGATCAAGACCATGCAAATAAATAAAATAAGAACATCAAATTATCTATTTCATTCAATTTTGATGCCTCTTAAACGAGTTTATCACACTTCCCCACTTCAATTCAAACACAAATTACCATTCAATGAGGAGAGACTGGATGGAACCAAGTGGAATTTGATATAAAACAAATGGAAAAAAACATTTAATCTCATCTAGGTTCCTTAAACCAATAATTCACATACCACTTTGATGAAACGGATAAAAATATTTTGTTATAAAATTTTTTTTCCCTTATTCATTTAGGTTCAATATTGCTATCATTTTCATGATCTCATTTTTGAAAAATTCACATTATTTTAATTTTTTCCAACAAAGGATTTCTGAAAAGAACTATGCATATTACTTATTTATTTTATTTTGTTTACTGAAAAGCACCATGTTTAATTTGACCAGTTACCCACCATGGGATCTCAATTTCCCATTTCACTCCAAATTGGAAGGAATTATAATAATATCGATTAGGTTGGTTCTCAAAGTATTTTACTATTATCCAAGACAAATAGCTAAGTTAAATTCCATGTTCATTCTTCCTCAAATTAAATTTCAAATTCCCCAATATTTTGTCCTTTGAGGCATCTACATAGGGTTTTAATAAATATTTTCCTAAGGAAATTGGATAAAATCACTAAAAAATCACTCAATCTTTATAACATCATACTCAATAAAATATATAAAAAATGTCATGGAATTCTCCCAAGATGGGAACATTGAGTTATTATTTTTTGAACCCAAATAAATTGGTAAATTCTATTTACACAGACCAAAAAACTTATGAAGTTGTCAAAAATTGATGCATTTTGAAAAAAATGGGGTGCGATGTTTAGATATGGAACCAATAAAGCACAAATAAGACACATAAAATGATCACTCTGCCACAATCTTAGAACCCAAAATTTTTAAAATTTTAATCCCTAAGTTTGAGAACAATTAAATTTCTAATGGAATATTTGGTTCAATAGTTCATAATTTTTTGGGGGGTTATATGATTGTTCAAAATATCACAATTTCCACAGTTACAAATAGTTTCAGAAAAAATCATTTGTTTTGAATGTTCATGATTTTTATTATTATAAGGAAAAAAGAAAATATAGTGGGATACCAAAACACTTAAACTCTTAAATCATTAAGAAAGATGTAGGAAGAATCAAAACTAACACTCCCTAAAATAAAGCTTGATTGTCAGAGCTCCGCTAAAGTGTGATTCCCGCCTCCTTAAAAGAGAATCCTCTGATTAAGATAACTAATTCTGAATAAATTAGGGATAAAAGATATCCAAATATAGTAATCAAAATGAGGAACAAAAAATATAAAACAAAGAAATTATAAAAAATGAATAATTGGTTGACTCCCACAAAGCACTGAGTTTAGATTAATCAGATAGAAATTTAAAATAACTCAGTACTAGTGGAATAAAATGGACACCAAAGCATTTAGATATCCCTCAAGGTAATGCTTCACTCTTTTTATATTGACTATAAATAGATGGTTATCATGTAAAACTAACTCTAATACCCCATTTACCATCATTATAAAAATTATGAATAGACCAGACAACATCGATTGATGCTCACAAGGGAATAAATTCACACTATAATTATAGAAATGGACCTTATTCCCCACTTGAATGTGCATATATTGAATCAATGAATCATGAAAAGATTGTGTACTTTTTTTAAATTTCCTAAAATTGTTATGAGATTCTATACTAATTTCATCTAGTTCACATAATTTAACAAGTTATCTTTCCATAGTTGATTTAAAAGAAAACTTTAAGGATTTAATTTCTTAAAATAATTTATATTGAGTCTACACAAGGAACTAACTATACTATTCAATGAGAAGATGATATTGAGACATATATATTTGTGTTTTAATGGTATTCCTATAATCCCATAGTGTGTCATCTATATTTAATGAACAATCCTTCCTAAAGCTATTGACAATATTCTATAATATTTGTTTGAACTTTCTATTAGAGACTTAGCTTGGCCACTATATTGTGGATGATAGAGTGTAACAATTTTGTGTTCACAACCATACTTCCCCATTAAAAAATTTGAACTTATAGTTCTTAAAGTGAGTCTTGTTGTTATTAATGAAATAATTTGGCACACCAAACCTAGAAAATGTGTTCTTTTTTACAAACCTGATCAAATTGATAACTTTGTTATTCAAAAGAAATATTTCATCCACCAACCTTGAAAAATAGTTAATAGAATCCAAAATATATTCATTGCAATAAGATTAAGGAAAAGGTCCCATGAATTCCATTACCCAAACATAAAATATTTCAAATTTATGGAGGTCTTGTCAATTCATATCCCTCTTCAATTGTAGAACTTTGTTTCAATAGAGGTGGAAAAAGCTTCTCCCACTTCAGCATTAGTGAATCCATCACATTCTTCAACAAAAACCAGAATCTCCAAAGGTGGTAATGAGGTATATGGAATAAAGGCTAGAAGACATAAGATAAATAATTTATCACTAAGGTATTAGAAAGGAGAATATAGATAGTTGGTGAAATTAGCCTTTAGCTTCTCAATTAAAGACCTCTTTAACCACTTGTTGAGGAAACCTAGTGACCAAAAATTTTACAACCATCCCTCCACTCAAATGGCATTCTAGAAGAAAAGATTATAATAAATGAAATAATACAAATCATCTCTAACTGAGTTTGGATAGTTAAAGACCAAAAATTAGTTTTCTAGTGAAAAAAGGGTGGACCCTAACAATTCTTAACACCTGAGTGAGATAAATACACCTTCCAGATCAACCACTTTCCCAAATTCATGTTTATCCGACCATCATAACAAAGATATTTAATGTATTCAAAATGTTTATAAGAAATAGAGTAATAATATAAAATAGTAAAAATATTAATCCCCCATCCAGGTCTTTAAAAACATATTCCTAAATAGCCTAGATGTCTAGCTCCCCTAGTTATCTTCTTCTCTATCACATCCTCAGTCTGCACCCCTATATTTTTTTCACAGAACTCCTCCTCTGAAATCATCCCCATTTTTCTTCTCCCCACTATTTTTATGTGATGTTCAAAGATCTCCTACTTGATTTCTAGTAGCACCTACATTCTTAATAGAGATACTCCTACTATCACCTGACTGATCAAACCTAACGTTGGCCACCATATGTATGTCTGAAAAAATAATTCTCTCCATCTAGCATAAATGACCTCCATATTCATGAATGTTGTAACCAAATCATCCCACATAGACAATTAGATTGACATATACATTTACTCAACATATGAAATTTACCACATAGCTAATTTTATTCATGTAAGAGGTTAGGCTACGTCATTTATTGTTGATGTTTCCTAAGACTTACCACATAGCTAAATTTATGATGTAGATGAATCTCATGACATACTTGTTTATCAATGTAAGTGTTTTGGTTTCACATAGAGGAATATTGATGTAGCTGAGTCTCAAAATATATGATTTATCAATGTTTCTAGATCATTTACATTTCTGAATCCTTTTACATATCTTGTCTTCCCACATTTGTGACTCAGGATATGTAGCCTTTATTTTGAAAAAGGAATTTTGATCAATGTACATGTTTAGGATATATAGGAAGAATCCAATGTAATTGTTTGGATCGATGTAACTAATTTTTCTGTTTATCTAATTTCCTTTATATATGTGATAATCCTTACATATCGAAATCACAACATAGCTAATTCTGTTGAAGTACCTGATTCTGCTAATGTAGCTGAATGGGACATTATCTAAAGTTAGCAACCCATTCTTCCACAAAATTTGAAACATCAAGTGATAGAGTCTTTATAAGACTAAGGATAATTATTTATCACATGATTTGACTTATCTCACACTAGATTAATCTCCCTACGTAGTCCTCTATTTATTAAAAATAGAAAATATTCAAGAATAAAATAATTGGAAGCCATGGAAAGTGTAACATCAAGTTTTATCCAGGGATGTGGATTCTGATTCTCTAGTAATGGATCAACTCATATTTCTGTGTAATTGAGTTAAAACATCATATTTCTTCATTGGATACAATGATTAAGGATTCTAATGAAAGGTTCAACATCAACTTCCCCCGAATGCCCCGAAAGCCTTCATTTTTATTGATTTTTGATAACCCCCTTTAAAGAGATGATGGGGAACCCTTACAAGGCCTGTAGGCTCAGAGATTACATGGCATATAGGCTTAGGATATTAAAAGACCCAAAGATCTTAAGGAATTCAACCAGACTATCTACAAGGAACTTCCCCTCCCTAGCATCTGCATCATGATAGCAGCTCTCTACCTTTGCATGGTCGTCATGCTAGGATTCCTGTGAAAGCACAGACTGGTCCTGATGGCCTAGCCATACCCTCTCATTCTGACAAATCTATTTGGCTCTGCTCTGGTGAGTGCACCTTCTCTGAATCCTCTTTTGGGGCTGCTCCATTTTGGTAGTGTGTCTGAGGAAACTGCATGTGGCCCAAAGGCCTTTAGGTGGCCTAAAGGCCTTAAAGGTGGCCCGAAAGCCCTACTGACCCAAAGGCCTGGGTGGTCCGAAAGCCTTAAGGACTCGAAGCCCAAACTGGTGGCCCAAGGTGAATAGTCCATCTTCTATAGTACCAAATAGTCTCTACTATAGTGCCTACTACAGTATCGTATAGTGTGTAGTCCTGCTACAGTACCTGTACAGTGTACATTTCGGCTATAGTACCGAACAGTGTACGGTCTACTATAGTACTGCTATAGTTCCTGCTTCAGTACTACTACAGTACCAAAAATATGCCTCTACCTGGTTTTGAATCTGGGTCTTGTGGATGCACTTAAATATACCTCAACAACTAGGCTGAGGCTCATGTGCATTCAACATCAACATCAACTTCCCAGAGTTGTTCTCAATTCTAAGACCTCTTCAAATAGATAAATCCATGTAAAAATAGGTGTAAAAGGCTTCACCAACTTCATAATTAGAATATATATCATGGTCAGCCACAATAAATAGAAGCTCTAAATCAGAAATTTTTGAGGGTGGTTATATTAAAAACCTTCAACCATAGGTTTTAAAAGGTGGAAAGCATCCAGATATTCCTTGGGTAGTTCCAGTGTATAATTTCTCTAAATTATTGACCCTGAAAAAATTTTGTAGATATTCATTTCTCTTGTGCTTCTTTTACAATCCTGTCCATCTCCTCAAATTTTGTACAAACTAAAACAAATAGATAATTTATACCATTAAAAATCTCAACCAGGAAATATGAGCAGAACATTAGAAAATAAGAAAACAATAGAACATAGATTAATTGAGTTCCCAAAAATAGACAATATTCTAAAATTAATCAATGAACCAAAAATTAAAACAAAAATGATTCCAGATTCAATGATTCTCTATTATAAGTTCTATTTTAAAATCAAAATACCTAACTCATCAAAATAGATGTGTAAAAGGGTGATAAAATAGTGTCAAATCAATTATAAATCTTTGTTTCTTTGAGTTATTAGGTATATATAATATAAACATGACAAATAAATACAATGAAGTTAATAAAAACATCCTTAACAAGCTCTAAAATTCCATTTCTCTTTTAAAACTCCATAGGATAACCTAGGGACATATATAATAATGGGGTGAGATATAAATCCAAGTGAGGGAATGACAAAATCATAACATAAATTAATTACTGCAGCATAAACATGAACATCAATGTATGATATATGATGACAGAAGAACATAAACATGAGAATGTGGCAAGAACATTAAGCATGAAATCATAAACATAGGTCAATTCTAACCACCAAGAAATCATAACATAATATGATTAGGATAACCTCCCAGACACCATACATGGAATATTATGAGATTAAAAAAATTACCCAATGCATTGGAGGGATATATTAATATGGTCTTACTTATCACATTCATATCACAACTACACAATAGGTAAATGCTAACTATCAAGAAATCGTAACATAATATGATTAGGATAACCTCCCACACACCATACATGGAATCTCAGGAGATTAAAAAAATTACCCAATGCATTAGAGGGCTATATAAATATGGTCCTACTTGTCACCGTCATATAATAACTACACAATAGTTCAATTCTAACCACCAAGAAATCATAACATAATATGATTAGGATAACCTCCCACACACCATACATGGAATCTCATGAGATTAAAAAAATAACCCAATGCATTGGAGGGCTATATAAATATGGTCCTACTTAACACATTCATATCATAACTACACAATAGGTCAATCCTAACCCCCAAGAAATCATAAAATAATACGATTAGGATAACCTCCCACACACCATACATGGAATCTCATGAGAATAAAAATATTACCCAATGCATTGGAGGGATATATAAATATGGACCAACTTATCAAATTCATATCATAACTACACAATAGGCATTTAACAGTGCTAGAATAACCCTTTATCAGTGATAAAAAGGTGTTAACTATAAGATAATTATTAAAGAGCCAAGGATTTTATCAGTGTAAGAAAAGTGATGATAAAGGGGACCTTTATTAGTGATTTTAATATAGATCATAATGAATACCCTTTTGAGTGCTTCTAAAAGCCCTGATAAAGGGTTCCTTTATCAACACTTTTAGAAGCATTGATGAAGGAGGCCTTTATTAGAGAATTTAGTAACACTAATAAAGGGGAATACTATAGTGTGATGTAACATCACATTATGGAACTAGAAAAAACACCATAAGTTATAAAAATGAAATTAAAATATAGAATTTAACTGTAATAAAATTTACAACACAAATACAATGAAATATATTTAATAGAGAAATACAATGCACCTGTATAAAAGAAAAAACCTCCCATGCCCGTGAAAAGAACACACAAATACATGAAAAAAATTTATATTTCAGAAATAATTTAATGAAATAAATTAAATATAAGGTGTTAATTTTAAACTATACTATGAGTCATACCAGGAATACTATGTTTCAGATTTAGTTGTGATAGATTCTGGAATGTCAAAAAATTTCTTGTCCGTATTAAAGAATTATATATATTAAAATTAACTAAATAATTATAAGATAAAAATTATATGTAAATTAATTATGTAATTCTAAATAGAATGATGAGAAATCAATCTAGGTTCATTTTCTCAGTTTTGGTAATTTGATGTGTGTTTTCAACTGAAATAAATCTCTTATATTGAAAATATGCACTTGGAGTCATATCAGTCACACATTGAATAATATTGATTTTAGGAAAATTCATAACCATCTAAAATAAATTGTGGATAATTTTTCTAATGTATCAAAAAAATATGATTTTTTTAGTTTTGAGTACATCACTTGTGTTTTTAACTAAAATTTCATTTTAAATTGGAAACATGTAAATTGAGTCACATCAGTCACATCGTGTGTAGATTTTATGTGAGACCAATTATTATATGTCAACAATATATTATGAACCGTTTTACTAAATTTTGAAGATAATATGACAATGTTTTCTTTATTTTCCTTGAGTGATAGTTTTTGAACTAAAATTTCAATTTTAAACTGATAACAGAATCATTAGGTCACATTGGACACATCATGAATCAGATTGAGGTGATTTTGATTCCTATAAGTCCAAAATTACTTATAGATTTTATTCATAATGTATCAAAAAAATTGGAAAGTATTTTCTCAATTCTTAGTATGTCATTTTTTACTATAAAAGAATGCTAATTTTAAATAAAAAGTCACAATTGGAGTCATATTGGTAACACCGTGCATCAGAACTTGGTTTATATTATTCTTAGAAATCAAAAAATGGAATATTTATCATTATTGAAATGTATCATAACAATCCAAATTTTTTTTAGTTTTGATTACTTCACTTACGTTTTTTATGAAAATTTCACTTTAAACTGTAAACACAATCTTTGAGTCATACTGGTCACATCATATATCGGTTTAATGAGAGAATAATTCCAATATTTTAAAAATGACTTATTAATTGGTGTCCTATATTATTAAGAAATATGATTATGTTTCCTTGGTTTTTATTGAGTGACACTTTTCGAACTAAAATGTCAAATTTAAACTCATAAAGGATACTTTGAGTCATATTGGAAACATAATGTATTGGATTGATGCGTCTCAAATTATTACATGCAAAAAATTACTTTTGAATCATATTAATAATTTATCAAAACAATAAAAATGTGTTTTCTTAGTTTTGAGTATGTCACTTGTCTTTTTTACTAAAATCAATGTCAATTTTAAATAAAAAGACACACATGGAGTCATAACAGTCATATTTTGTGTCGGGGTTAGGCGAGGTTGACTCCCACACATCCAAAACTAATTAAGTATCATTTTCATAATGTATCAAAACAATCCAAAAGAATTATCTATACTTTTATAATGTCATATGTTTTTTTTACAAAATTGTCATTTTAAAGTAGAAGCATACACTTTGAGTCATACTGTTCAAATCAATTGTCAGTTTGATATGACACTATTTAAAACACAACAACAATAACCAAGGAATAATTTTCCTAAATAATCAAGATAGTATGATCATGTTTTATTAGTTTTTAGTAAGTAAAACGTTTTGAACTTTAATATCAACTTTAAACTGATAATGGACACATTGAGTCATGTTGGGAACATTTTGTATTTAATTGAGGTATGAATGATTAATATACATAAAAAATTACTTACGGATAATTATCATAAAGTATCAAAATAATCTGAATGCATTTTCTCAATTTTGACATTGCCAGATGTCTTTTTTTACTAAAATTAATGTCAATTTTAAATAAAATCTTGCACTTGGAGTCATAAAAATCACACCATGAATTGGATGTATGTGTGGATGGTTTTTAAAAACTCTAAAAGACTTATTAAACATTTTATTAAAGTATAAAAACAATCAAAATTCATTTTCTTAGTTTTGAGTACGACACTTTTGTTTTTTTACTAAACTTTCATTTTAAAATGGAAACGGATAGTTTTAATCATACCAGTAACATAATTTATAGGATTAACATGATATTTCTTCCTAAATTTAAATTTTTTCTTATGAATAATTATAATAAATTATCAAGAAAGTCAGAGTGTGTTTACTCAGTTACCAATGAGTAACACTTTTTGACCTTAAATGTCAAGATTAAACTGACAACATACCCTTTATGTCATAATAAGAACATTGTGTATCAGATTGAGGTGTGGATGATTCATAAATTTCACAAATGACTTATGTATAATTTTTTAAAGATATCAAAAAAATCTGTGTTTTATCAATTTTGAGTTTGCCTATTTTCTTTTTTACTAAAATTAATGTCAATTTTAAATAAACAGATGTACTTGGAGATATACCGATCACACCGTGTGTTGGATTGTGGTGTTGTAGATTTTTACACATCCAAATTGACATATCTACCAGTTTAAAAAATTATCAAAAAAAGAAGAATTATTTTTTCAGTTTTTATTACGTCACATATTTGTTTTACTAAAATGTCATTTTAAACTGGAAACATGAACTTTGAGTCATACTAGTAACATCGTGTGTCTTATTGAAGTGAGAATGATTCCTACATGTAAAAAACGAATTATAAATAATTTTCCTAATTTATGAAGAAAATACAAGTGAATTTTATTTGTTTTTAGTGAGTCAATGATTTTGAACTAAAATGTCAATTTTAAACTGATAACATTAACTTTTAGTCATACTGATCACACCATACAACGAATTGAGGTTTAGATGATTCCAACATATAGAAAATGACTTATGTATTGTTTTTCAAAATTATAATTAATATTAAGTTGTTTTCTTGGTTTTGAGTATGTGATGTGTGTTTTTAACTAAAATGTAAATTATAAACTAAAAACATACTTTTTGAGTCATGAAAGTTGCACCGTGTGTCCGACTGAGGTGCATATGATTTCTTATGTGATGTATTATTTTATTTAAACCATCTGTACGAATCTAGAAAAGAATGAAATGTTCTATTTAGATATAATAATAAACAACATGCTTCTTGAAACACCTTATCCAAAAGTAATGGGTTTTCTCTTTTCTCTCTTTTGCAGATGATTTATGGAAAAGTATTACATCCAAATAGATCGGTGAAAAAAATAGATAAAAATGATAAATAAATGAACTTAAAAATATTGGATAAAATGGTCCAAAAATTAACTAAATAAGTAGTAGGAATTAACCTTTTCAAGATGGTTGTATACATCATTGATCCATTTCCTTATTATTGTAATCTCAATTGCATCCTCAAAGCCTAATCTCCAATGAGCATGAGAAACATCAACAAACCACCCCAACAAGAGAAAAAGAAAACACCTATATAATAAAATAATTCTTATGTTAGTAATACTGTGGAGAAATAAATAAAACATAAATATGAAAAATTTTAATTTGAAAAATTTTAATTTTAAAATTAAACAACACAATTTGAGTCATACCAGGTACATCATGTATTTATTTGAGGTATGGTTGATTCTACTGTTTATTTATCCTATAGTTCATTCAACACTCTAAGTCATCTAACAATATTACATCTTGATAACCAATAATGTTGAATGCATTGGAGAATAAAAATAAAATTGCATCATCATGAGTGAATTATCATTGTTGAGTGCATGATAATAGAAAAGGAGTGAATCGTCCTTATTGATGAATTTATTTTTTCATATAAAACATTAACCATTAGTTTAATCCTTATTTAATTCGTTTATTGAACTAAAATAAATATTTACATATGATATTTTATAGAAGATAATAAAATATATATTTCCCTTTAAATATCATAGAAATTACAAACTCCATGACAAACTATTTACCTTTCTTGATGGAAAAAACTTTTGTGTAACCCATTATGTATTTTTTAGAAGACACTGAACTCAATTATAATTTTTTAACCCCTTTTAAAAGTATTAAACATAAGTATAGAAATTTATAGAAACCAAATGAAACTAAAATCTATTGAGTATATTAAGTCTTCTTGTATTATGATATAGATTAATATATCCTTTTATATATTCAGGGTGATGATAAACTCAAAAATAAAATCATTATTATTTATTCATAAAAATGGTAATATCCCAATTCACACGTATTTTTTATTTAGAATAATGATGCGTTTTTTGTTAATGAGATTGTAAACAAGGATCATTTTACATAATGAATGTTATTATGCATAATTAATTTTACTGTTATGGATATCAGAAGAATTTGTGATCTTATATCTTGCATCAAATTAGTGATATAATATTCCAAATAGTTACCCCACCCACTAAATAGAAACCAATGTATTGTTCTTTTATGAAAATTCACGATTCAGTTGATGAAAGTTTTAATTTATTTATTTTTTAGCGGTTTTGTTTCAATCTTCTTGATTTATATTCATAAGGGTATTCATTTATATTTTTGAGGATTCATGATTTCATTTGAAGTAGTTTTTTAATTTTTTTTGGCATTTTTCATAATGCATCATATTTTCATTCAATTCCTTGTTTCCATTGACATTATCCCTCATTGAACATGATCTATTACTACTAGTTGTTCTCCAGTAGTTATATCATACACCTGAAGGATCTTTTTTTATTACACACAAATTTATTAAAACATTTGATTTGGATTATATAATTGTTTGACAATTGGATTGATATTGTATGACTCTCAAGTGACTATTGGCTCCACTACGAAGACTCTCGTTTTGTAGAGAAGCTATAATCAAGAAACTACATCTATTTTTATAATTTTGTTTAGTTTTTTCTTAGGGAGGGGTTTCATTCTCACTTCAGAAATATTTGATAGTACATTTATTCTACTAATTTAAATTGTATCCTATCATAATCCTAATACAAAATAAGTTGTTTTTGTTTTGTTTCTGGAAAACATTAATCATCTTATATTCATGTACAAAATCACTTAAACAAGTGGTGAAACTTATTTTTCCAATAATAAACCTAAAAAACATTCACAATGGATCTTATCATTAGGGAAAAGTGGTGAACATAATTTTCACCATTTTTTCTCAAACACAACCATTGTTTGATACCTATTCTATTCTGTTTTCAAGATATTTTATTATTTATAAGCCAAAACTCCATATCCTTCTATGGATTTATCTCTAGCTCTGCATCCTCCTCCACATAAGTCATTGACTCTGATTCAACCTCCTCTTCTACCTTGGCCTCTACCTCTTTCTTTTCCTCTGCCTGTACCTATGACTTTACCATTTATCAACAATTTTATGATTAATAGTTATGTTATTCAAAACAAATTGATTTCCCCCATTATACTTATCATTTATAAATAGATCAAAAATAAAATATAATAATTATGACACTAATTATTCACACCCAAAATATATTTCTGATGTCATATCCCATACTAGACCACAAATATATTAGGTAATCATATAGAATTGTTGTCAGAAAACATTATAACACCACATATGGTTCACACCCATATCTAAAAACTTTTATTCTTCTTTTGAGTATTATGGTTGTTGAAAATATTTATTGTATTAAGAAAACATAGAAATCGAAACAATTAAGAAATATTTTTAATGAAATTTTTATTACTTTCAAAAATTAAATTTTTGTGGATGTTGACATTTCATGGTTTATGATATATCTCATATATTTACAAAAACAATATCCATAATCATTATCATTATCCTACTTTATAAACTGAAGAAAAAGTATCCAAAATAAGTAAATTATTTTGAAGAATATTTTGATATCTAAATATTCCTATATATACCTTAATATATTTCTATTTTTTGTAATCCATAGGCTGGTTATATTAAGACACTGAAATCAAACCATGATTTATCCTATATTTGGAGAACATTATATCATTAAAAAATATTTTTAAACCAAAGACTGAAATATATAATTTAAATTTTAACTATAATATGTTTATATAAATGTATTAAAAATTCAAAATGCACATCATGTGTGGTCAGTTGGTTGGATATCCATGCATTGGATAAAAAAAATATTTTGGGTATCCAGACTAACTACAATCAGCATCCTTTGCTACCTAAAAAACCAAAAACAAATACATAATGAATAAATAAAAATATTTTTTATGTGATTATATTATATAGTTTTACTTCTAAATTGCGGTCATAAAAAATAGTCTATTATCGGTTATGTTTTTTAAAAATACTTCTATTATCTCATATAATTTATTCCTAATTTCTTCTTTTTCCAAAGTATGTGTTTCCATAAAAATTATATAGGTATTAATGAATCTGAATTTTTATTTGAATGGTATTCCATTTATATAGTGGTAATATTAATGCCTATAGAAAATATGAATTGTTGTTAAATTTGATAAGCATATTATCTCAGTATTTGGGAAGACATATTATTAAAATGTAACTTATGTTTGTATTAACAACTGAGGCTCCTATCCATTCATGTTTTAGAATCTCGTTTATACACTCAAGAAAAATAATGTATTCCATGAAATTTCTATATATTTCTTTTTCATATGAAATTTAAGACATATTTTAATTTTTAAATGTGGCACATTTATGAATTTTTAATGATAATAAATGATTCTATGGAACTGTTAGGGATAAGGTACTCCCAAAAGGAGGTTTTGATTTCTTATTTGATTCACTAGATTGTATTGATCGGACCATCCATTTACCCATAAATTTATCCATCTATAATATTATACCTCACTTTATCCATCTATAATAGTATACCTCACTTCATATAATTTTTCATCAATTTTTATGGTTTTTTCATATGGTTTTTTTAAGACATACCCCATGTATATTTAAAATATTAAATGGCCATGATATGAATGTTCCAATAGAAACGTTGACCATTTTAATATCAAGATTTCCAAGTGGAATAGAAAACTCAATATTCATCTCATGATCTACCTCAATACCCTCTCTCATTTGATCCTTTTGGAGTTATTTCTAGTGTAGCTTGCTTCCTGGGATATTATACATCGTACCCCTACTAAAAAGGTAGTTCATGGTTGTTACAGATAGAAATAACACACAAATATTCCATGAAGAGTTCTAGTAATATGATGTTATTGAATTTTTTTACTCTAATTTAGGTAAAATATTAATGAGAAAATTGATTACCTTAGGTACGGTATGCGGTTGAGGGGAATGACTTGCATCAAAGGGAGTAAGGTCATTTTGTTTATGTGTAGATATCTGTTCCACCATCAGTTTTATTTGATCCTTTCATATACATTGGTATACCAAACCAGAAAAGACAATAATATCTTAAAAATCATATATTTGTGTCTTTAATAATTTCAAAATCTTATATGTATATTCATGTGGTTTTATCTTCTGGAAATTTTATTGAGGAGACACTTGAAAACCCTAATACTCTAACACAACCATATTAATTTGGATGCTTCAAAGCTACTGAAAGTATTTTTTCTTCTAGTATGGTCACTATCGATTCTTGTGTCAAAAACATAAATAAAATATAAACATAAATAAATATTTTTATGTAATATTTTTACAAGGCATAAAAAATTACTATTATGTCATACTTACACACATTTCACATAATTATTTTGTGTTTTCATCAACTAGTTTAGTCTCCTTATTTATGTGAGCATCCTTCCATAGCACATGATGTGGGATAGAAGTGGCCTCAGATTTGTATCCATCAATCTTCATATAAAAAAGGATCATATTTTGTTTCATATCACAGAAAACATTTATTTTTTATTTAAAAATACACACCAAATTCTTCTCTAATGATGTTTACCCTGTCCTTTCTTTGCGATAGGGGTACATCAGTTTTGATGAACGTTATTTATTTTTATCACTCTTTTTATATTTCACAACTTAACAATTTTTATTCAAATTGGATAAAATAAATAATTTTAAATATTATATTATCGAATATAATTCACTTTAAATTATTTCTCATTATGATGACTGAAAAATACATTCCCTGTTTTATGCTTTATAATGTGGGAATAATTAACTAGTGGTAGAGACTTTACTTTACACTTATCATCCATAATATGTAACATAGTGAGAAGAGTCTTGAAGACTCTATGGCATTTTCTAGTGACCATTAAGAAAAATCTATTAAGGAAATATTATAAAATAAATAAAATCGTAAAAGAATAATGATAATTAAATCAATATTTCTTTATATAATTTTTCAATAAAATAGAAAAAGTAAATCCTAATTTTACCGTTATATTTTCCCAAATGGTTGAATTTGTTACAGGTTGTATGCAGTTCCACAAATCAAAATCAATCAACAATTCATCCTCATTGTCAACCCAATATAACTAAGGAATATTGAATTCCATCCAATGGCCCGAAGGCCTTTATTTTTTAATTATTTTTAATAATCCACCTTTCAAGGGGTGAGGTGGAACCCTTACAAGGCCCGTAGGTGTAATCATTACATGGACCATAGGCCTTAGAGGAATTCATTTCCCGTAGGATTCAAACATTACATACAACCCTGACAAACTACTTGGAACTGCTCCTCCCTAGCATCTTCATCGTGAAATCATCTCTATACCATCACATGGCTATTTGGCTAGGATATCCCATGTATGCACAATATTATCCTTATGGGAGGTGTCATAACCTCTCATTCTTGCAATCCATTTAGCTTCTACTGTAGTGAAATCTCTTTGCTCATCCTCCTATAGAGCTTGTTCATTTGTAGGCTCTCTAGTTTGCATCTTCACTTAAGGTGGCCTGAAGGCCATGAGGTGGCCCGAAGGCCTTACTTTCCCGAAGGCCTTCTCAAGTAGTCAAACAATTAATTTTACTAAAATAACAACAATGTAAACTTGTGAAAATTATTTGATAAGGGTTGTATGAATTATCTATTGAAAAATTTGTGATCTTTTTTACTCCATATTCATACTCTTTAATCAAATGATTAGTATGCATACATTTATATGAAAATGAGTAATTTAATTTAGGAAAATAATTACTCCACTATGGTATGTGATATCCACTAAAATCATCCAAAGGTGAAATTTATAAACAGCTTCCATCCTGATCAGCATCCTCTCTTGAACAGTTATTATTTAATTTTGTTTCTTGAGACTCAACCTACATCTATTCGGGATATGGACCTATATTTGTTGAACGAATCTGAGTAGAATTCATCCCATACTAGGGACCCATGATCATTTTGGATGACTACTTCTCAGAGTAGTTAAAAATTTATAAAAGTTATGGGGGATGAGTTTCATGTTAAAGAACTCCATAATAAATGTTTGGAAGATGAAGCTGGTGAGGATGAATGCTATCCCCTAATTTTTTTTAAATTACCACATCTTAATTTAAAATTTGAAATACCATCTCAAAATGATAAAATCTCCCAAACACTCCCATGAGAACATAAAATCAACCCCATTTGGTTGTGATAACTCAAATATATGTTACTAGTCTTTTTCCCTCACTTGTATCTCAAATATTAGAGCTCTATGTCAATCGAGGTTCATGTGTATGGTGTGAGTAAAAAACGAAACAAGTAAATTCTATCAGGACCCATAAAATATAAAAAAAATCATATATTTGAGTTTATTTTCAAAGTATTAATGCTCAAAATACACATGTAATTCAAGTCATTGTGTACAAACTAGGACACCATGATAATCAAATGTAACTACTTCATTTCATACTAGTGAATTATACTAATCATACCATAAGTTTATACCAAGGTTGTTCCCTAACATTAAAATAATTTCACTAATAATATGTTAAATACTTAATCATAGGAGAATCCAAAATTATTTATCTCCCTCTAGAAATAACTAAATCATAGGTACCATAAAATTTGACCTCAGACCCATGACATCCTAAAAAATCCCTCAAGGATAACCATCACATTTACTTATTAAATTAAAATCATGAAATGGGTATAGCATATCCATTTTTATTAGGAAGTGAATTTTAAATAAGGTTAATCCTTAAAATAATTGGTTCCCTATATAAAGGAATTAAAAAATGGGTTCTACAATACATTAGTTGAACCTAACTTTTAAAAATACACAATGAAAAAAAATCACATCACCCTCACACAATCTCTTGATGAATCACTACCATGTCTATAGTAATTCACATTATATTATACCATATATAGAACTCAATTAATTTCCATCATATTATAATTTAAAATACTTAAATATAAACTATCTTATTCATTGTTCATATTTCTCAACGATCACTCATTAGATAATCTCATAGTCTGTATGCCTTAATTCATCACTCACACACCTAAAATCTCAATACAAGGTATGATATACTATCAAATAATCTATCATAACCCATATATGTTATCCTACTAGTCTTTAAGGGACTATACTAAATTTTATACAACATCTCTAATCACTATATTTTTGATCATTTAATTCCTATTAGACAATCTTTACCCTATGAAAAACATTCATAGGGAAATTCATGCACTTTTCTACCCTTATTGGATACTTCCATTAGCCATGATTACCCATATTTGTCTCTCACAAATTCACTAAAAAATAATGTTTTTTCATGATTTGGGTGCATTGAGATGGAAACCACATCATGCATGTTGTTCACATTATACATTTATTCATAGTTTATAGTGTAAGGTCTGTTAAACAAGTTTAGTTTTTTTATAATTATTTATTCTATAAATTAATGTTTGGACTTATGTTCTTTAATTATTAACTATTGGACTCCTAATATATAAATCATGTTTTAATGATAAAAAATTCTATTTAGTCTCTAAAATATGTTAACTCTATGTAATCTATCTCACATCAAATGTACAGTCACTTAGAAAATGATATCCAAAGCTCTTAAGTGCTATACACTCATTTTAGATACTATATACTATCTTTTCATTCATTTTATAATTATTTCTCTGACAAATGATTAAGTCTAATTCATTTCAAGAATATCACTCCTTGAGTCTGAAAACTAATATTTTCCTAAGTCTGAGACATCGTGAAGTAGACACCGTGAAGTAGACACCATGAACAAGACACCATGAAGAAGACACCATGACCATGAGACACCATGAAGAAGACACCCTAAAGCAGACACCTTGAATAAGAGATCGTGAAGTAGACACTGTGAAGAAGACACTATGAAGCAGAAACTGTGATTTAGTCACCATGAACAAGTCACTGCGACATCAAGACATCATGACATCCAGACACCGTGACATCCAGACACCGTGACATCCAGACACCATGACATACAGACACCATGACATCAAGACACCGTGACATCCAAACATAGTGACTTCCAGACACCGTGACCACAAGACACCATGAACAATCCAGACACTGTGTGAAGGAGACACAATTTCCATGATATACTGTGACACTATTTCCTAATATGTTTTTTTGTATTTTTATTTTATCTCTAATGGTCATATTTAAAGATTTTAATGCACTAACATAATTAATGTTTCTTTTGTAGAACTGTCCTTGACAGTATGAGGAATGAGGTGCAGAATACATGCAACCTGTCAGCTCAAACACATGAACTACAAGATAAAAGAGTAATGCGGCCCAGAAAAAAAATATGATATATGCGAGAGCAATTGCACGATACTGAAAAAGAAAAAAAGCTGGTGGGTGTGAGTGCAAAAACTATATACAATTAGAAAATTGTCTCATGCTACTAGACTCGATTGAAGAAAACACAAAGCAAACCAGAATCCTATAATCTCAAGAACATATTCGCACTATAAAACACCACGAAGAACATATGATGGATCTGTCTAAATTGTGACACTCTATTTTCCATACGAGGACTTGAGTTCTGCATTTTCCTCATCTCAGAAGTCCGGAGCTACAAATATTATCACTCAAAGCACTTCTAATCCTATCTCAATACGTCTGCTCTATTGTGTATCATTTTATTAACTTTTTAAGAAAGTGCGTATCTGTATTACAACACACTCTATCTCTTGCATTAAACTGAAGGATACAAGATATCCTTACAAAAACATTAATTTACTCTTGTGTATACCCACTATAAGTGTGGAAGAGGTCCCTATGTGTCCTGGTGGTTTATACCCACGAAGAACTGTGTAAGAGGTCCCTATGTGGCCTCAACAGTCCTCTGTATTGTTGTTAACCCTGATCCATGGTGTTGATCAAGTTCATTTATATAAAATACTTGGTGGAAGGTGATCACCAAGTGGAGTGGATTAGGTCTCTACTTGAGACTGAACCACTTGTTTCATATACGCTATGATGATTAATTTAGTCTTATCAGTTTTACTACTTTATTGTATAATTTAGATATCACAAAATTCACTTTGATAGTTAATCTTGGAAAGAATTTATAATTGTATTACCTTAATACATTAGCTTCAAAAGCAATCTTAATAACTGAAATTATTATTACTGAGAACTAATCAATCTTCTAAGAAGTTATTTAAATAGTCAGAACGTTATAACACTATAACCTTGATTAACTAAGAAGTATTTAACCTTTTGGGGAATCCTTTTAGAAATACTTTTTAATCAGAAATTTTTATAGTTACTCAATTCACCCCCCACTTGAGTAATGTACTCTGACCAACATTGGGTATCAGAGGTTGTTTATTAAGACTTTGTTTAACCTTATTCAACTATGATTGTAGTTATACTTTGAAGATCTGTAAATTTATATTAATTCTAAATTGTTGGCTCTTTCAAAGTATTTATGTATTATGGATAATATATTGTAAGGTGTTGCAACCAAAAAACCACTATTCATTAATGGATCCAACTATGTTCAATGGAAAATTAAAATGAAAATTTATTTAGAGAGTATAGGTTTTTAAATTTGGTCTTCCATTATTGATGAATATAAGATTCCAACTATTGATAGAATCACATGGGATAAACCTATCAAAACTGCATACAAATACAATTTCAAATCTATGAATGCTTTATACTACTCCATAGGAGATGAAGAATTCAATAGAATTTCCGTGTGTAAAACTGCCCATGAAATTTGGGATACTCTATCTATCTCACATGAAGGAACATCTAGTGTAAAAGAAATGATACTTAATGCTTATACTATTAAATATTATGACTTTAAAATGAATCCTGATGAGCCTATATCTGACATGTATCTTAGGTTCAATTAGATTGTCCACACAATGATATCTCTTGGAAGAGAAGTCACTACCAAGGAACAAATCATGAGAATTCACAGATGAATGCATGACAGATGGAGAGTAAATTCTGTCTCTATTAGAGAATCATGCGACATCAGCAAGCTACCTATAAAAAACTCATTGGGAAACTGATGATGTAAGAAGAGGAACTGAAAGTCAACAAGAAAGAGAAGGATTAACCAATGAGGAAATCTGTTGCATTCAAGACCACAACCTCTAAACAAAAAGAAAATGGGAAATTGGAAGCTTCTGTAGAATGTTCCATTAGTGAAAAATCATCACCTATAAGTGATGAGAAAATGTCTTAATTAGCCAGAAGATTCAAGAAATTTTACAAGAAGAAGAACTTTTTTTGAAAGCCTAACTTCACAGGAAAATATGACCAAAAATGAAATTAGAAGAAGGACTGAAAAATAAGTGACAAGAATGATGTGATTGTCTACTATGAATTTAAGCACAAAGTACAAATCAAGGTTGACTGTCCAAATATAAAGTACAAAAAGAGATATGAGGACAAGGACAAGAATCATAAAAAGGAAATGAAAGCAACATGGAGTGAAACTAAGGATAGTTAAAGTTACATAGAAACATCACATGATGAATAGGACAAAAAATCCAATATGTTTTTTATAACAAACACATTTAAGGTAACAATGGAATCTACTATACATAATTCATACTATTCTAAAAAATGGGAGTGACTCTGAAAATATGACTAATGAAGAAATGTTTGAATACTATAACATGCTTGAAGAAACATGAAAATAACTAAAATAAAAATATAAATCATTAAAGAAATAGTATTCTCTTACTGTGACTGATAATTTGAAATGAAAACTGAAAAAATAGAAAAATTCTAAACTTCTCAAATAGAACAACAAATTAAAAATATCTATTGAGAAATTGATTAATGACCTAGAAAAGTTTACTAATGGGAGGAATACATTTACTAAAATTCTTGGAAAAAAATTTCCCCTAAATACAACATTGACATTGGTTATCAACCTGGAAAAAGAAATATTGGTAGAACTAATTTTGTTTCAAAAATCTAGGACATATAGTTTTACTCCCAATTCTAAAAACAAATCAACTAATTCTATTTATGATAAATCTTCTAATGTTTCATGTTTTTCTGGACCAAATAGAGTTCATTTTTCAAATACTTTTCTTAATTATTATAGGAAACCTATGAGGCAGATATGGGTTCCTAAATCACTTATTACATATATTACTGGACCCAAACAAGTATGGGTACCAAAATATGTTTTTGCTAAATCATTTTTTAGGAAATATGCTTAAAGAGTTCCTGTAAAAGTGTATGGTACTTAGATAGTGGATGTTCAAGACACTTGAAAGGGGACTACTCATGCTTCAAGAATTTAATAAAAATATATGGAGAATATGTCACATTTGGTGATAATTCCAAAGAAAATATCATTGTCCTCAGCCAAATCAGTAACACTAACTCAGTTTTAATTACTAAAGTATTGTTTGTTGATGGATTAAAATATAATCTGCATAGTATCTCCCAATTATGTGATGATTTATTTCATGTTAGATTTGAAGATGATTATTGCAATGTATTTAATTCTATATATGAATAAGTGTTTTCTGCATTAAGAAATGAAAATGTTTACTCTATTAACGTAGATTCTTTAGCTTCTCAAAAAGCTTCTTGTTTAAGTGTATTTCATAAAGAGTCTTGGATCTGGCATAGGAGAATAGGACATTGCAATATTCACTCCTTAAGAAAGATAACTAGAAAAGGGATAGAGTTTCCAAATAGTGTGTAATCCTTGTCAAAAGGGAAAAAACAGAAAATTTCCTTCAAACAAAAGAAATAAGTATCAACTTCTCAACCTCTTGAACTGGTTCACATGGATATATTTAGACCATCTAGAGTTTCTAGTTTAAATGGGAAGCACTATGTTTATATTCTTATAGATGACTTTTATAGATATACTTGGACCTTCTTTCTGGCTCACAAAAGTGAAGCCTGCTCTTATTTTAATAAATATGCCAAGTTTTTGGAAAATCATAGTGGACATAGAATTAAATCCATAAGAATTGATCATTTATTTGAGTTTGAAAATCAAGAGTTTGAATCCTTTTTCTCACAAAAAGGTTATAGTTACAATTTCTCCTCCCCTAGAACAGCTCAAAAAATGGAGTTATAGAAAGAAGAAATATAACTGTACAAGAGATTTCTAGAACAATTCTTAGTGAATATGACCTACCTATTTATTTTTGGGCTGAAGCTATTAGTATAGCATGCTACATAATCAATAGAGTGTTAATCAGACCTCTTCTAAAGAGGACTCTTTATGAATTATGGAAAAATGGAATACGCTGGGTTAACTACTTCATAGTTTTTGGCTGAAAAGTCTATATTCTTAATACTAAGGACAATCTTGAAAAATTTACATCTAATAGTGATAAAGGTATATTTTTAGGATATTCAATTTCTAGTAAAGCCTATAGAGTTTTCAATAAAACAACAAAATGTGTGAAAGAATCATTCCAAGTCAAATTTGATGAAATAGATCCACATGATCCTAAAAGCATTCTAGAGAACCTGGAGGATGATGTATCAAATCTAAAAATTAATCCAAAATCCCCAAACCATTCAATGAATGAATCTGTGAAAACTTCTAGTTCAAGAAATTCTTTAGACACAAGCCATAATCAACCTGAACCTATTGATGAACCTAAAATCATTAGTCTCTCCTTTTCTAGAGCTGTTAGAACTCTTAAGAACCATCCTCTAGATGCTGTTGTAGGATTCCTAGACAAAGGAACTCAAACTAAATCTTCTCTTAGAAATCAAGTTGAACATCAAGTCTTCTTGACGCAACTTGAACCCAAAAACATTAATGATGATATCAATGATGAATTTTGGGTGATGTCTATACAAGAAGAACTTAATAATTTTGAAAGGAACAATGTTTGAACACTTTTTGAAAGACCTATGGACACATTCACCATAAGAACTGAATGGGTGTTTAGAAACAAGGTAGATGAGGCTGGTAACATAGTTAAAATCAAGGCTAGATTATTGACACAAGTCTATAGTCAAGAAGAAGGAATTGACTATAAAGAGACCTTTTAACCGGTAGCTAGAATTGAAGCCATAAGAATCCGGATTTCTTATGCTGTACATCTTAATTTCAAACTATATCAAATGGATGTTAAGAGTGCATTCATAAATGGGTATATTATTGGGGATTTCTTTGTTGAATAACCCCCTGGTTTTACAAACCCCCATTTTGAAAATAATATTTTTAAGTTATAAAATTCGTTATATGGTTTGAAACAAGCTCCAAGATCTTGGTATAATCAGTTGAGTACTTTTCTTATTTCAAAAGGTTTTAAAAAAGGCTTATCTGATCCAACCCTTTTTATAAAATGAATTTCAAATGATGTTTTATTTGTTCAAATCTATGTAGATGACATTATATTTGGATCTTCAAGAAATTCTTTATGTTTGGATTTTTCTTAAATGATGAAAAATTAATTTGAAATGTGTTTAATGGGTGAACAAAATTTTTTTCTCTGATTTCAAATCTTTCAAAATAATGATGGTATTATTTTAACTCAAATTAAATATACTAGAGATCTTCTAAAACGTTTTGGATTGGATAGAACTAAAAGTAGTGACACTCCCATCAGTACCACGTGTAAGTTAGATCTTGATGAAAATGTAAAATCTTTTGATCAAACCAGTTATAGAATAATGATTGTAAGTTTACTATACTTAACTAAAAGTTGAACTAAAATTATGTTTAGTGTGTGTATGTGTGCTCATTTTCAAGAAAATCATTAGGAATCTCATTTAAATGCTCTAAATAGAATTTTCAAATACCTCTAGCATACACCCAATCTAGGACTATTCTATTCTAGAGGGAAATCATTTGAATTAGTTAGTTATTCTAATGTTGACTTAGGTGGCTGTAAGTTAGATAGAAAAATCACCTCTGGAACATGTCACTTTTTTGGAAAGTCACTTGTATCATGGTGTAGTAAGAAACAAAATTTTGTTTCATTATCTACTGCAAAAGCTGGACACATAGCTGCTGGAAGCTATTGTGCACAAATCTTGTGGATGAAACACACATTAATAGATTATGAATATCAATTCAGGCATGCACCTATAAATTGTGAGAACAAAAGGGATATTAACATTTAAAAAAAATCCTTTTTCACATTCTTGGACAAAGTATATTAATGTAAGACATTAGTTTTTGAGAGATCATTATCAAAAGGGTGATATCACTTTGGAATTCATTGGTAATGAGTATCATCTTGCTGATATATTCACCAAAAAACTAAATTTGGAATGAATAGACTACATGAAAAATGAATTAGGCATGATAAATCATAATTAAATGTCTTACTGGTTTATATATTATTGTTTTATATATTACTGTTTTATATCGTATTGTTGTATCTCTTATTGGTTCATGTTTACTATCTCACCGTAAAGTTCATGTTCACTGTCTCCCCATAATGTTCTTGTTTACTGTATCACCGTGAAGTTTGTTTACTATCTCACCTTGAAGTTTGTTTACTGTCTCACCATGAAGTTTGTTTACTGTCTCAACGTAAAGTTTATGTTTACTATCTCACTGTGAAGTTCGTTCACTGTCTCATCGTAACATTTGTTCATTATCTCTACATAAAACCCGATATAGTCTCACTGTAATGATTATTTATGATTTTTATTTACAAATTAAAAACTGTATCATGGTAATTATTAATTTTACCTCTTTATTTTCTCTCATTTTTACTTTTGTGATGTTTGGTATTACTAAATGATAAAATAAATGAAGAATCACTTGTACATCACTCAAGCTCTCTTCTAATCACTCAATTTGTAACCCTTCTTCAAACCTGCAACCCTTCTCTCTCAAACCTTCGGTGAATGCCTAGGATGAAATACCCTTCATCGTCGACTCCTAAGAAATGTATCTCGGAGAAGAGTAAAATCACAGCCAAGCTAGCACCCGAAGGTCCTCTAAACCCAAATCTAGTAAGCTGAGTTGTAGTACCTGAGAAAGAGGTTTTCCTCAAATAGCTTGTTTCAGTAAGTCTCTAGTTATGAATGTTTTAAAATATCAAGGCTGGTTAGAGTGGTTTTTGAAGGAAGATAAACCTATCTAACCTAAGTTAATATCTCTATTTTGTCAATATGTTCAGTTCTCTGTTGATTCTAAAGATGAGTATGTTGTGAAAAGATGGATAAATGGCCCAAAATGATCATTTTCTTCAAATTTATGGTCTGTATTCCTTATGATACCTCATGAAGGAATCTGTGAGGACTATCAGAGTGGACTTCCACCTTCTAGTGAGTTCTTTGTGTCAGAAGATGCTCTAAAAAGCTTAACCGAAAATGGCACCAAGAGAAGATCCATTGCTTCCAAACTATATGGACAATCAAGACTACTGTTTAAGTTTATACAGAACCTGATTAGCTCTAGAAAAGTTGATTTTGATGTTCTAAAATGTTAGGATGTGTTTTTGATTCATCTTAGGAAAAATGGGCATAAGATCAACCTTTGTAAGTATATCATACACCATATCTGTGAACTGATCAAAGCCACATCGAAGTCAACCTCCATGTTTTACTCTCGTCTTATCTTATCCATGCTTCATGATAAAGTTATGGTTGGAACTAATGAGGATGTTATCAAGGATATTGAGATCTACCTTTCAAAATTCACTATCAAGAGGATGAAAATCAATTGGAATCCTTGGAAAAAGGAATGGGTGAAAGAAAATGATAGAATTTATGAAAAATTCAATCCAGTAGAACATCCCTCAAGACCAAGAGATATTTCTGATCATGGTTTAGAACCAGATGAGGTTGTTGAGTATATTGAAGAAGAAGAAGAAGAGGCTTCTGTACCTCCTAGGGAAATTATTTCAGATAAAAAAGACATTACTTTTATCCCTCATTTAGTAAATTAAGAAGAAGTACCTGCTTCTAAATATGTTGTTAATATGGAAGATCAACCTGAGGATGAAATAAAATCTGTTGTCAAAGAAACTGAAAAGATTTTTGTGGAATAACCTATAAAAGAGGAATTACCTGTTATGTAAGAAGCTGACCTTGAAGAACTCGTTGTGGAACAATCTGTTCCTGAAGTCATTCCTTCAGCTGAGGAAAGGCCAGAGATGGCTTTTCAGCTAGCTGGTCAAGAAATGGGTGAGAAACTAAGATATGAATTTGTGGAATTAGATCAAGAACCTAAGCTTCTCAGTCCTGAGAAAGATGCAACTGTTGAGGGGGAGCAACCCCTGAATCTGGAGTCTACTAAAGTACCAAACCTGATAGTTTCAATACCTATAGACACTAGCTATAAATTCCCAAATTTTTATGTTGTAGAGGCCTCTCAGCAAGTTTTAGTAAAATGCCATGACCTTTCTACTATGTTCCAACTGAAATCTGTATCTAATCTTTCCATTGAGAAGGAACCTGAGTCTGTATCAGTCCCAATATTTGAACCTTCATCGGAACAACCATCCTTGGTGAGTAAAGATGATCTGAAATAATTTGGAGCTACACTTTTGTCTGGTGTTGAAAAACTCTTAAATTACCAACCTTCTCTTGTAACTCATCTAAGTGAGAAAGATACCTCACGTTTGTTGGAAAAATTTATTTGGCAGATTCAACCCAAAAAGCTTCATGATATTTAGGAAGCTATAATTGAAAACAGACTACTTAGTGATGAAGTGAAGACTCTAAGAGGTATGATTGATGAAATATAGAAAGAGATGCATTCGAGATCAGAGCTTGATTCTCATAATATAGAACCTTTTGATCCTCAAACCCCATAGAATGTTATGTCTTAGATTCAACCTCATTTAGCTTCCTTTGATGAAAAGGTCACTGAAAGGAACCTACTGATTTTGAAGAAGATGAGAGAGATTTTTGTTAATCTTAAAAAGCTCCCTGATTAATATACGGGGTGTCTTCAAAAAGTGATAAACCAACTAAAATCACTAACCTCAGCTATCAATTCTCTTAAGGAATCCGGGAAATCATCTCAAACTTCCCTAGATAGTGACCTTCTCGGAACAATGGTCAAAGAAGAACTTCAGACTATGCCTAGTGGTTTCAATAAATATTCTCTATAGAAAGTCATAAAAAACAATGACCGAGTTCTTAATATGGTCTAAATCCATTAAAACATTTATAATGATGCATAGTAAGAAATTTCCTAGAAAGTGGATTTCTACTTCAACCGAATCTTCTCAAAGGCTAACATGACCAATCACTTTAAATATCTTGTAGAAAATTTGAGGACTCCTCCTGTTAATCAAGATTTCAAGACCCAAGTTCAAAAGATCACAGAGTTCACTCATCTATTGGTTAATTTTATGGAAAACAAAGATGGCTTTGAGAAGGCAATGCAGTATGGTGGAGAGATCATTGTGGATTTTATCAAACTTTTGAGGTCCTATCTTCAAGTCTAGAGTACAACCATGGTTTCTCCTATGGCTACACCTCTGAGACCAGGTCTTCCTACATTCACCTATGCCCTAGACTCCACTTCTATGTCTGTTCGTCAGACATTGAGTCAGATTAGTACTGTGATCCTTGATCAAAAACTACCTCGGTCTTCTACTGCACCTACTCTGGATCCCTCTGTCTTTGAAGGCCTTCCTTCACCTTCTCTATCAACCAACTCAATCCCTTTATATACCTCAACTTTAGATCCTATGGATTCCTCTTCTACAGCTACTGCTAAAGGAAAAAAGGAAGAAAATTCAATAAAGAAGGACAATGTTTTCTCTATTTTGATGGGAATCTTATTTCATTTGTTTTACTTTTTGTTACACCACTCTTTTAATATAATACATTATGCACTTTTCTTGTATCTTTTGTATTTCTTTTCCCTCATACTTTTTGATAATCCCAAAAGGGGGATAAATATATGTGAAATGCATATATTATAAATATATGAAAAAATATGGGATAAATATAAGGTAAAATATAGGAGAAGAGAACACTCACTCTAT
This sequence comes from Viscum album, assembly GCA_963277665.1. NCBI lineage: Eukaryota > Viridiplantae > Streptophyta > Magnoliopsida > Santalales > Viscaceae > Viscum > Viscum album. The sequence continues at coordinate 1,490,025,322 of OY728162.1, read as the reverse complement.
ATATGTTATATGCATTCGATCTATGTTGTTAAGACAAATATACAATCTGAATCTACATGGTTTGTGATCATCAAAAAAGGGAGATTTTAGGACTCCTAGTGTATTAATCATGTTTTAGTGATCAAAAATCCTATTTAGTCTCTAAACCATGTTAACTCTATGTAATCTATCTCACATCAAATTTACAGTAGGTTAGTAAAAGCAATTCATAGATCTTAAGTGCTATACACTCAGTTTGGATACTATATACTATCTTTTGATTCACTTAAAATGATTTATCTGAAAAATGATTAAGTTTAATTATTTTCATGAATATCACTACTTAAGTCTAATTATAGATATTTTTCTAAGTCTGATACATCGTGAAGCAGACACTGTGAAGCAGACACCATGAACTAGACACCGTGAAGTAGACACCGTGACCAGGAGACACTGTGAAGCAGACACCATGAAGCAGACACCATGAAGCAGACACCGTGAACAAGACACCGTGAAGCAGACACTGAAAAATACACCATGCAACAAACACTGTTAAGCAGTCACCATGAACAAAACATCGTGACATGAAGACACTGTGACATATGGACACTGTGACATACAGAAACTGTGACAACAAGACACCGTGACCAATCCAGACACCATGTGAAGGTGTCACCGTTTCCATGTCTTACCGTGACACCATTTCCTAATATGTTTTTTCATCTTTTAATTTGATCTATAACAGTCATATTTGATGATTTTAATGCACTGACTTAATTAATTTTTCTTTTGTAGACATGTACTTGATAGTACGAGGTACGAGGTGCATAATACATGCTACCTGTCAGCTCAAACACATGAAATCCAATATAAAAGAGTAATGCAGCCCAGAAACAAAAAAAAGGATATACGTGAGAGCAGTTTCATGATACTAAAAAAAGAAAACAAGCTGGTGGGCATGAGCGTGACAATAGAATACACTTTGAAAATTTTCTCACGCAACTCGACTCTGCTGAAGAACACATGAAGCATACTGGCATCCTAGAATCCCAAGAACATATTCACACTGTAAAACACCACGAAGAACACAAGATAGATATATCTAACTTGCAACACTCTGTTTTCCATATAAAGAATTGATTTATGTATCTGCATCATCTCAGAAGTCTAGAGTTGAAAAGACTAACAATCAGATAACTTCTAAACCTATCTCAATACTTATTCTTTGTTGTGTATCATTTTATTAACTTTAGTGCATAGTTTGTATTTGTACTACAACACACTCTGTCTCTTGCATGAAACTGAAGGATACATGATATCCCTACTCAAAAATTCATTTACTCTTGTGTATACCCACAATAAGTATGGAAGAGGTCCCTGTGTGGTCTGGTTGTTTGTACCCATGAAGAACTATAGAAGAGGTCCTTGTGTGTCTTGGACAGTCATGTGTACTATTGCGAACCTCGATCTAGGGTGTCGGTCATGTTTATTTATATAAACAGCTTGGTGGAAGGTGATCACCAAGTGGAGTGGATTAGGTCTTGGCTTGAGACCAAACCACTTGTTTCATATCCACTATGATGATTAATTTAGTCTTCTCTATTTTACCGCTTTACTGTATAATTTAGATATCACTAATTTCACTTTGATAGTTAATCATGGAAAGATGTTATAATTGTATTTTCTTAATATAATAGCTTCAAAATCAGTCTTAATAGCTGACATTAAGATTATTGAGAACTAATCAATCTGCAAAGAATTTATTTAAATAGTCAAAACTTTATAGCAGTATAAACTTGATTAACTAGGCTGCAATTATCCTTTTAGGGAAACCTTTTAGAAATACTTTTTAATCAGAAATTTTTATAGTTACTCAATTAACCCCCCCTCTTGAGTAATCTACTCAGACCAACATTTAAATTTTTTCATTTATATATTTTAATGTCTAGAAATTCTAAAACCACTAAATAATATTAAGATCCCTAAATGAATGTAGTTTCCATATGTTTGGTCAAAAAAATTGGATCTACCCATATTTTCAACCACAATTTGGTCCAGATGTGGTTTCTAATCCAGAAGTATTATGTGAAACTACAAAAGTGGGAACCAAATCAAACTATTAGTCCATGTTTTCTATATTCCATTTAGACCATGATCATTCTTTTAAAATATCAGAGTCTATATCATGCAAGGGAATGCTATATGATTTAATAAAAAAATAATACCTTATCAAATAAATTACTCATGTTTTGATTTAAAAATTCATTAATGATTCCATAAATTTTTTATAGCCTAAAAACAATGGTTTTCAGTATCACCTTATAAGTGTGGGATAATTGTTTTTTTCTCAATTTCCACTACATTAATATTAAAAAAATTCTTCAATTTGATAAAAATTGTCAACCTGATAATATTCAATATAAATAGATCTTTAATTCTACCTAATTTCACTATAAGAAATCCACAGACTGTAACATGTGTTAAAACCATAACAAATTAAATGATATTTTATTTTTCTACTTTGAAACTATTTCATATTTAAACATTTCAACCAAATATAAAAAAATAGGTCTTTTTCTGGGAAATTAAAATTTGAAAATTCTAAAAAATCATCAACCATTTCCTTATATACATCATATGTTCATAGTGTTGTAATATATCTATGATTCATTATCACCTATAATAAACTTCAATATATATATATATATATTAAAAAATAAATTTAAAGTTACCTTTATAAATAAAAGTAAAATAAAATAAATGAAAAATCTTTCACAAATAAAATAAAGTTAAGAAATTTATAATTAAAAGGTTTCACCTTAGACTTATTCAAGTATAACCTGTTCAGAACAAATTCCAAAAAATAAATAAATCATAACGTTGATTTTAAATGATTGACCAAAAATAAACCTCAAATTTTCTTTCTTCTCATTATATAATTTGGAAATTATTATTTTCAAAATATATAAATTAATATATATTATTAAATAAAACTAGTAAGAATATATTAGGGATGAAAAAGGTATTAATAGTGGTTAGGATCCAAAAGGATGCATATGATTTCATACATCATATTGAAAATAAAAAATGTCACTTTATGTAGTAAATACGAAGTGATATATACTATGACCATGATTATATAGGGATTAAATTTAATTATTTTTTATAATTATATTCAAAATAAATTGCAATATTCTTTTACTTAACATATCATATTAGAATAATCAATATTAATTCCCTCTATGACTATAGATGATGCATAAAGTAAAATTAGGGAAATATTGGCATTTTTGGATGAAATAGTTATAGTACCTAATGAGGGTTAAGTTGAAAACTTCCCCAAGGAATTGTATATAAATATTAAAATTTATAATGGAAAATAAACTAGGGATAACTCTAAATAAACTCTTATATTATTCTTGTTTTATTCAAGATGAATTATAAACTAACAACACATATATAGTAATTACAAATTCAACATAATTAAGAATTTCCCAGTATGATCATTTAAATATATATATTATTAATACTCAAAATTCAAACTCCATAATCCTTTATACCATCAAAAACCTCTTTCAAAATACAAGAAAACAATATTCATTAATCATCCAAATACTCATTTGTTAAATTAAACAAACATTACATGTAGTAAAAAAATTAATAAGTAATTTAAACATACATTAAATGTCATGAAAAAGTATTCTATGATTTTGAAAACACCCATTCATAAAAAAACCATTCCTCAAATATAACATCAGTAAAACAGTCATTGATGAAGATTAAACATATTGTAATTTTCGTGAAACTCATTAAATAATTATTCAGTCAAAGCTAACACCTACCCAACATACCTTATTATTCCATTTATATGTCAATCAACATGACTTATAACACCCATTCATCAAATAATCATAAAATAAAACTAGAAGCCCAAAACAAAAATTTATCAAATGAAACCGGCCATGGATGTGTGAAAAAATCAGAACTATGATTAAAAACCATGGAGAAATATCAAAGAGAACCAATGGAAGTGGATAATGAAAAGTGGTAAGTTGATAATGATGGTGGGGATGGTGACATCAATAGTGTTAACAATGGAATGTTCAATGAGTGAAGGTGGTGATCAGAATAGAAATAATGAGAATTAATGAGAGAGACCAATCATGAATAGAGTTATAGGAGAAGAGAAGTTGGTGTTTTCATGGTTAAGAACATCACAATAACACAAACTGTGAAACAAAAACAATAAATCAATGGGTGAGGGGGAGAAAAAATAACATACCTTGGATTATGGACTTGATTTGTTCAACGAAACATAGAATAGGATCACCGACAACAGGGGATTTTCGTTAAAGCTTTAGAATCGGGACTAAAAGATTCACGGTTAGGGTTCTTTTAAATATATTAGAGAGATATTTATCAATGATTCCAAAAACGTTCTAATAAAGATACCCATTATCACTAGTAGATTAATAAGATCTATTGAAAGATATATTTATCATCAGTAAAAAATCATTGATAAAGGTCCATATTTAGTAGTGTTAAAGAATAGCGGATAAAAGAAATATTTATCAGAAAAAAATTACAGTTGATAAAAGATTTATCTTTATAATTGAAAATAATTTTTTTAAAATATATTTATATGATTACAAATTTATTTAATATAATTTCATAAATATTTAAATACATAATTCTTTATTTATAATTATATAAATATTTTATTCATTGTATGTTTTATTTATAATTATAAATATATTTATATGATTATATATATATAATAAATATATATAAATATAAATATTTTAATTTTATTAATTATTTAAATATATTTACTATAATATTATAATTTTAAATATATTTATATCATTATATAAATTTATAAATTTATATATATTTATCTAATAAAAATATATAAATATAAATATTCTAAGTATAATAATTATTTAAATAAATTTATTATATTTTTATAATTATTTAAATATCTATAATTAAATTTTTTATAATGACATAAATAATTTTTTAAAAAATAATAATAATTTATTTATAATTATAAATATAACAATTTATAAATATATAAAAAATACATGTAAAAATATATTTATTTATAAATATTTATTTTCATATATATTTTTATCATTATTAATTAATATATAATCTTAAATGCTTGCATCTAAAAAATGAGTGAAATTGAATAATTAAAAATGAGTACACTTTAAAAATATTGAAAAAATGGATATTTTTTATAAATAAATTATAAACTATTAAGAGAATGTGGACATATAATTTAGTAAATACGAATATATATTGAAAATACAAAAACATAGTATATATATAATTGAAAATGACTAAATTCAAAAAAAAATATTAAAAATGAATATATAATACCTAATTGTAAAAATATTAAAAAAACCTTTATCAATTAAAAACATAATATATTGATTGTATCATGTTAAAATAAAATTCTAAAATGAATACTAAAATTTTAAAAAATTAAATAAATATTAGGTGTTTCTATTTCTATATAATATTTCACCAATTGTGTAATTATTTGTGTATGTGTTGTATAGAAAAATGAATTAATTACATATATGTATATGAAATCAATATTGCACATGTTGGATACAGATTAAATTGAAAAATCAAACAACATTCAATTATGTCCATTACATGATACAATCAGTTAATATTTGTAATTAATATTATTTTTTAATTATAAACCATTATTTACTAAATATTTAATGTATTTAAATATTTTGTATTATATAAATCATATTTTTGTATAATATCATATACATTGATATATATATATATATATAGAATTATATGTGAATACATTTCTATATTAAATTTATAAATGAATAACTTTGTATAAAAATTGTTAAAAATGAATAAGAAATTAATGTGTTTTTAATTATTACATTGTGCTCAAACTGTGGATCGTCAGGATGGAATTTCATGCAGGATCTTGTTTCAGATCCGATAGTTGCTTCGAAGCCATCTGGTGTTTACATTGACTCCATATCCACGTCTTCAGCTTTAGATCGTGAGGCTCGGGCTTCTGTTGAAGGCGGTGTGAAAAAGCCTTCTTCGTTGGTTGTGTTGAATGGTCATGTCATCCATGTATCCAAATCAAATATGGGTGCTGGGGCTAATGGTTCTCATCACTTGAATGAAGAGGTGTGAGGGAAATATGTGCCGAAGAGGGTGTCGTTGAATGAGTCGTGTTCTCCTGCTGTGATTTCTGGTTCACGGTTGAAGACATCACAGGATGTCTTGAAGGTCCCGAATTGCAGTGGTTCTGTAAAGGATCGGAATGGCAGAGCTGCAATGGACAATCCTACATTGGCACCACTATTTTCTTCGCTTATTGACTCCTCTAGTAGGATCCTTAGAAAGGGGTTTTCTACTCGTGTGGATGTTAATACTGATGTGTTAGTGAGAGGATTATAGTTGGACAGAATTCATTGATTGCACATCTTGTTCTTCCAAAGGGTGAGAAGCCTTAGAGGTTTGATGATCTCATCAAGTGAATCTCATTTTTATGGGGCTTCTCTGATTGGAGATGTGTTTCTCTTGGTTATGGATTCTTTCATTGTATTTTTCCTTCGAATGATTTCAAAATATATGCGTGGAGAATCGGGTCTCTGAATCTGAAGCCTGGATGGCTTCACCTTCATGAATTGTCACTGGACTTCAATTCCTCGTGTGCAAGAAATGAATTTTCTTAGGTTTGGGTTCAATTTCATGGACTCAATTGGGACGTTTGGCATCCAAAAATTCTGCATGGAACTGGCCTGGCTATTGGGACTCCTATTTTTATCGATAAGGTTACTGAAGTGGTTCGATTTGGACATTTTTTCAGAATTCTGGTAGAGATTGATCTAAGAACCACCTTGATTGATAAGGTAACACTCTCTACTCCCACTGATACTATTCATATTGATTTTGAATATGAAATAAAGCCTTTATTCTGTACTGAATGTATGGAGGTTGGAAATTTTTTGGAGTTTTGTCGAAAGAAGATCTCATGTGGGAGATGTGGAATTAAGGGTCATCCAGCTACTCTCTGTAGACGGAATCCTGAGAGAAAGCGTGTGGCTTTGTCAAAGTGTCTTTCTCCTGATGGAGATGTTCTCAAAAATCCAGTTTCTACTAAGGTTGATATATTGAACAATTCTTCCCCTCAAGTGTCTTGTTTGAGATCCAAAGGTCTCATGGTGGATAAGTCTCTGATGCGAACTAAAAGTGGTCCCTCTTCTGCTCAGGTTGATTTTTATATGGAGATTTCATCTGTTGCGCCTGCTAAATTTGTTGTGATTGAAAAAGCTACTAGCCTCTCAACTGATGGGTCACCTAATCATTATGACCCTCCATCTCCAAATATGAATGTTAGTCCGGGTGCAGGATTTCTCTGTGAAGGAACTGTTGAGTTGATTAAGAGTCCTAAATATTTTGATTTTCATAAGTAAATCCAGAATCTTTTGAATTACTCTAAGATATCTGGAAAGTGGGGTGACATCTCAGAGGCGGAAGGGATGAAAGTGGGCGGCGATGATCCTACCTCTTTCAAATATGACCTCTTATATGGAAAAGGGAAATCCAATGATTGTATGGACCTCACTATTACTCTCTCAAAAAGAAGGCTGAGGAAGGATTTTTCTAACACAACTCGCACTATGTCTACCTGATTTTCTAAGTTAGTGGGAAAGTTCAATATTGATGTTCTTAAGATCCCAAATCATGGTAAGTCCCAATCTGAATGGGAAACTACTGATGACTCTGATTATGGGAATGACATGTCTTATTATGATCTCTAACTTTTTTGACAAATGAGGGAGAAAATCCCTTTGTTTTGACCCCACCAGTCTCTTGTGTACGTTTAATTTTATTTTAATAAATGGTCAGAATCTTAGCTTATGGATGGACTTGATGATAAAAAAATTATTACATTTTATCTATTTTCAATATTAATATTTAATATATATTATTTATTACTATTTATAACTAATATATTTATATATATTAAAGTTATCCATTTTTACTAATAATTTATTCATTAATATGTTTTCAAATATTTTATATTTTATTCATTTTTATTTTTTTTGATTAATTACTACAATTAATTGATTATTAATTTTTTTAATTATTACAATTTATTTATTATATATACATACAAAGAAGTAATATATACTATTTATTGATATTTATAATTTTTTATATATGCATAATAAAATTATTCATTTTTATCAATAATTATTTAATTAATAAACTGTTTAATACTTTGCTTCATGAGGATGTCGTTGCAGATGCCGAGCCCGCTCGTGGGAGATCCTCTAAGTAACCCTAATGCTAATCTCCAAACATTCGCCGATGTTGTCACTAAAAAATCCTCCAATGATCCTAATGTTTATGATTCCAAATCCAAATAAGACTTAGAAACGTAGATATTACTCTAATCTTTAGAGAATAATGGTTACTAGGTCTTTAGAGGCTTCTAGAAAGATGACTCCTTATACCTCTCCACAGATTTCACCTACTAATAATTATATTACATCCTCTAGTGAAGATAATTCAAGAGAAAATAGTGATAATGAAAACACTGACCCGACTGTGACGGATGCTTATTAATATGTTGATGAGGTGTTGGATGATCTGGAAGCATAGATTGATGAGCAAGACACAATTGTATTTTAAAATTACAAGGATGGTGAAATAACTGCGAAAATTTACCTTCAAATCAGATAAATAATGTTCATAAAATTGGTTGAGGAATTTAAAATTAATCCTTGTTTTATCTTCCAAAATATTCCATGGAAATGAGTTGGTCTTTTTTCCCATGTCTAGAATGATTCTTCTGTAGTTACAAGGACCGTTGTTTGTGCCTCAAATTTGCTTTTTGGAATTGATTTTATTTGATTTCAATTATTGCTATCTACTAATGAGGGGGCCATGTTTTTCTACATTTTTTTCTATTCTGGAACTGTTGGTCTTCACCTGAGGTTGTTGCCTCATTTGACTTCATATGGTTTTTTGGTCTTCCTAGAAAATATTGGTCGGTGGGTGGATTTTTCCTATGATTCGGTTTTCTATGGATAGACTTCTCACTAGTGCTATGATGACCTCTCTAATGTTGCAACCTAATTTTGATGGTTCAAGCAAAACTATATTTTTCTCTTTGATTTTCAATAAACAACTTTCACTTGGTTATCTCTTTTTTTCTTGATGTTTGCACTTCTGAATTCTATTGATGTGTTTCTGGTGGCTTCATCTCTCAATGCTTATCCAGCTCTTTGGACTACAACAAAGCGTTGTACGATATCAATAATACCTCATGAGGTCATGAGGACTTTGGAAAGAACAGTACAAGAACATGGATTTATCTTTGAAAAAGTAGGAAGCCTCATGGAACCCTCTCTTCATGAAACAAGAGTATCATAGTGGCACTATTTTTCTAGGTGGACTCTGTTTGTTTTTCTGGAGGAACCATGAATGACAACTACACTATCCAGCACATCCCTAGACTATCTTCAGCCGGAATTCTGGTTCATAAGAATGGATAGCTCCTTTGGCGATGACTCACAAGAAATCTGGTTACCATCGATGGGCGTTTGGGAAGTGATGAAGGCTCTGTTATTGCTAGAATTAATGTTGGACGCCACTGTGGACTTGTGACATCTATTAATATGATTGTTTCCTAAGGCATACTCTTTTCTTGGAGCAGGGGTGAAGTTGTTTCGATGATTATGTAGGAATTCCCGGGTCAACAAGCCAACATCCTGGAATTCAATTACCACTGGAATGAACTACATTGTTCTCATATTTTTAGATTTATAGATTGATATTGTTGTGCATGAAATTTCTTTGGGGAGTCTTCATCCTATAATGTTTCGGATACATTTCTCCTTCCTCCAAAGCTAGTATTGAAGATTATGAAGGAATTCCTTGGTCGACAAGCTAATATCCTTGAATACAATTTCCATTGGCATAACCTCCATTGTTCTTAGATTTTCAGATTCACTACTATATCTGGTAATGCATGAAATTCCATTGGGGAGTCTTCTTACCAGAATTTTCCCATGTTTTTGGTCTATTTTTTCTTATAACATTGAAATGTACCCCATTTTAATTCACTATTGCTGTAAATTATTTACACCTCATGATTGTATTGTAATCTTTGTTTTTTAATAAATTTTGTTTGGGGCATGAACCGGGTGACCAGTTCATGTCACTTATTCTCTCAAAAAAATTTGTTTAATACATTTATTAATTTACTCATTTTTTATTTTAATTTGTTTAATTATTTCATTTTATTCATTTTACATATCTATAAATTTTATATATACTATTTATTAATGCTTATAATTATATATATATATATATATATATTTTATTCAATTTTATCATTTATTATTTAGTTAATAAAATCATGAATTTATTTTAGTTCATTCATTTTTTATTTTTATTTGTTTAATTATTTCATTTTATTCAGGACCATTATTAGTGCTAAAAATAAAACACTCATAAAGGGTACCTTTTATTAATGCGAAAAATAAAGCGCTAATAAAGTGTAACTTTTATCAGCGCTATATAAAAGTGTTCATAAATAATGCCCATTATTAGTGCTAAGAAATATGACAAATGGAACCTTTTACCAGCATTGATAAAATATATCCTTTATCATCATTATTTTTCTACTGTTGATAAAGACCAGTGCTGTTAAAGGTCTGTTTTTTAGTAGCATATCATGTACATGCATAAGTGTGCTGTAATGACCTGAACTATTAGGAATTAAATTCCCCTTTTGATTTAATTAAATATCTTATGTATATATAAAATGCATTCACATATTTGGTTTATTATATCTAATTTGATTTAAATGACCGTTATGTATCATTACCATTGAAAATATAGATGTTGAAAAGTGATCACCTGACTAGTATAAATATAGGGTTTTAAAAAATCCTTTTGGCACAGACAAAGGAAGTGATAGCCTCAAACAGTAGGATCATACCCTATGAAGCCAATTTACTAGAGATTCTGAGTGAGATAGCATTCCTAGGATTTTACCTATACCAATCCCATGCTGAGATCCAATAATTTAAGAATGACCAGAACCTCTTATGGGAGAAGATAATGCTCATTGAGATCACGTCCCAAATGATGATTACTAAACAGCCCCAAGAAATTCCCACCATCACACACCTTACTCTTATGGTGTATGCAACTGTATTAAAGTGATACATAATAAGACCCTACCAATAAAATTTTTCACATTATTTTTTGTAAAATAATGAATATATTTTCATCATATTCTTTTTACTTTGTAAATGATTTTTAATGCACAAATAATATTTTTGGTTAATTAATAAATTTACTTTATGAATTAATTTATTTTTGAAATAAAAAAATATTGTAAAAAAATATTACTATTAAATAAATATTTTTAAATATAAATGATCATATAATTTTTATGAAGTAATAATTATTTTTTATTAGGGTTTGAAAACTATTATTGTCAAATCCCATCAATTTTCAATAAATGTTCTTTTTTAATTTTAAAAGTGAAAATCCATATATTTATAAAATTTTGAATATTATTTTTGTAATTAGGGTGTTGAAATTATCCAATTGTGAATTTATCATAATTTTCTGAGAGTTGAATTTTCAGGAAAAAAGTAAAATATCAAATAAATATACTTTGTATTTTATGGCATAATAATTTTCCAATAGTGATGTAATAAATAATACAAAAGGTATCCGCAGAAAAATATATGTTTTAACTTTAAAATAATATTATATTGATTTTATTTTATTTATTTTATAATGTCTCATTGAATCCTCCATGACTTATAATATATTATATGATTCTAAAATCATTTCTTTGGAAGTGTGACTCACATCCAAATAAAAAAGGTAATTGTTTCATTATCTTCGGCCCATGTACTTATAAAATATTTTTAACCACTCCCCTTTTCTACAATATATGGTAAACAAATATGGGATGGTTTGTGGCTTTTAATATTTTATTATATAGTGTCTAAAACCAAAATAATATCGAAATCCCCACTCCTCTCCTATATAAACCCCCCAAGATCCCATTTCACTTCACTCAAACTCCTTGAAGCTCTTCCACACACTTCCATATACTCCCTAGAGTCCTCCCAAGGCACCCCCCAAATCCCAAGAAGCCTCTCCCAAGACTTTTGAGTCACAAATCCCAATAAGGTATCCTTACATTCCTCTCCTCCTTTCAAATTCAAGCATCTTATTTGAAATTAGTTCTTATGGTTATAATTTCATTCATTTATAATCATTAAATTACTATCTATTTTATTTTATTTAAATGAGGGATCATTTATCCTCCCCAATTTGGACTCTTACAAAATTCGTTACTATAACAAAATTCCACAAGGGATTCTCTCTCTCCTCTTTTTATCAAGCACTTCATTTATGATATGCCTTTCAATTTACATTTTATTATATAAGGATACATTCATACAAATTCCACATACTTTCCACTTGATTTATAAATTATTATATCCCCTTTCACTCTCATTTAACTTTCATAATAACCATTATATACACCTATTACCATGTTAATCTTTTGTAAGGGTTGTTTTTTATTTATCCTCTTTCTTCAAGTTTCTTTATTATGTTACTCGTTCTATTTCAAATTACATATGTTGGGAAATGTCCTTTCATGTTCCTCTTACTATCCATTTCATTTCTAAATTATTAATGATCCCTTTATCTTTCATAAATCCATTTTATGAATTTCTATATGACACTGTTATGCTGCCAAAATTGCGCCATGATTTTGCATGCCAAAATCATTATGTATTAAATACCATACCCATTTCTCTATCAAGTGTATTCACCTTTATGCAAATGTAATTATTTATTACGGACATACATGTATGTATTCCACATTCCTTGATCATTTAATAACATAGGATGTTGAATGAATCCATGTTATACGATTTATGTGGTACACATGATCTTGAGATTGACATGTTTATGAAGGGTACTACCTAATAGCACTCAAATGAATTGGGTAATGATTAGTATCATGATACATATTTTTCAATGAACTTTTAATCACGATAATCCATGTGAAATAAGCTTTGACTCATGAACCACCATGCGAAATGAGCCTTGAATCGTGCTCCTCCAAGTCCAATGAGCCTTGACTTATGCTAATGTCATGTTTTATGTTGTTTCCACATTTCCATGTTATAATGATCATACTATATGAAGCATTTATATTTATGTTCCTTTTATGCTTCATTTATATTACTATTATTTAACATTAATTTTTTTCTCTATGTTGTTATTTTTTTACTCCTTTATTGGGCTTTAGAGATCACTCTTTCTTATGTTTTCTTCATGTTATCCCTTGCAGTTTTAAGTATGAAGGAATGTTATGAACATTTTAAGGAGGTTTTTAGTAAATATGATGTATTCCATTATTTAAGTTGATATGTAACATACCTAATTCCCAAAGCACTATACTTGTGGATCTTTTGGGGATGTATTTAGTGTTATCTCATGAAACAAATTAGGTATTAATGTGTAATAAGGATCAACGTTGTTATGGTTGGTATCAGAGTCATGTATATGTAAATTTGTGATTATAATTAGAGAACCTTAGTGAAAATTATTAAGTATAAGTCTAAGTGTAAGAAAAAATCCCTAAATTTTGGTAACTATAGAGTAAGTGTTTCATCATGAAAATACATATATATCTTGATAATACAAGTGGAAGTGCTTCTTTTATAGATGTACCTAGGAGTAATAAATCTGACAAGGTTCTCTGGGATTGACATAGGGTAACCTCGTACATGATGACAAACCTTAATATGCATTTTGTTTGACACTCCCAGTGGATATTCATTGGTAAATTTGTAAAATCATTACGAATCATAATTAAGGGAATGGAAAAATCCTAAAAGAATATGTGTTAGGATATATATCAAGAGTAAGATAGGTTAGAACCTATAAATTCAGAAATTAAAGAAATAAATCTAATTTATAAGTTATCACTTTCCTATCATTATATTCCCCTTTATGTGTTTAATATTTTGTGATATTCATAGCTAAATCTATATTGGATAATGTACAACCAGAATCAAAAGGTAAAGGTACGATTATCATCCATATTTCTATGAATTCTTTTATATCACTGAATTTTAACAGAACAATCCAAACACCGCCACAAATAATGGATGTAGAGATATCCATGAAAACAATAAAGGGGGAATTGTTTTCATCCCATGTATATAACTCCTCCTCGATCAACATTTATAGAATGAACTTCCCAAAGAATTTCATTATACTTTTTTTTGTTGTAATTTGATTCAATTATGGGTATGGATTGGATTTCTCTATATAGATCCAACATAAATTTCCATTAAAATGAAATAATTTTATATATAGAGAATTGAAATATGATACTATAGAAGTGTAAGGATGAGGATGAATCTTATTCAGCACCATCATCCCAAGCATGAACATTACTACCCTATGAGCATGAACATCTTTCTCAGAAGATTGAGTCTAAGGAAATAACCATCCTTGAAGACGTCCCTATTGTGAGATAATTCAATGATGTATTTACCTAGGAATTGTATGGTCTTCCTCCTAGAATATAGGTTGAATTTTTAATCGATCCTATACCTGGGGAATTTCCAATAACCATGACGCTGTATAAGATGGATGTTGTGGAACTTAAGGAACTAGAGGAACAACTATAGGAGAATCTGAATAAAGGGTTTATAAGACCAAGTTCTTAACCATGGGGCGATCAAGTCCTCTTCATCAATAAGAAAGATGGGACAATGCGTCTTTGTATTGATTATCATGAGCTTAACAAATTCAAGGTAAAGAAAAAGTATCATTTTACACAAATTGATGACATGATCAATTAACTATGTGAAGGAAAATACTTCCATAAGGTGGATCTACAGTTGGGATGTTACCAAGTAAGGATAAATAAGGAAGATATCCCCAAGAATTCTTTTTGTACAAGGTACGAGCATTATGAGTTCACAGTGATGCTATTCAGACTCACTAATTCTCTAAAAATATTCATGGACTTGATGAATAGAGTCTCTAGAGATTACCTCAACAAATTTATGGATGTATTAATAGAAAATATTATAATATACTCTAAAACCAAGTAGGACAATGAGTAGAATCTATGCACTATTATTAAGACCATGATAGTGGAGATTATCTATGAAAATTATAGAAAGTGTGAGTTCTGGTTGATTGAAGTATCATTATTGGGGAATATCATCACAAATAATGATATATATGTTGATTCATCAATGAAAAAATAATTTTAGGGATAGATGTGGCCAATATCCATGATAGATATCTGTATCTTCCTTGGGTTATCTTTAAATTATCATGGATTTGTGAGACATTTCTCACTATTTTCAAACCCAATTGTCAAGATAACTTGGATGGGAGTCATGTTTTATTGGAATGATGAATGTGAATAAAGATTCATGGATTTGAAAAGGAGGATTATCATTACCCCTATGCTCACACTACACCCAAGTGTAGAACTATTCATAATATTCAGTGATGCTTTGAAGAAGGGATTGCAATGTGAGTTGATGAAAAATTGAAAATTCATTGCCTACACATCAAGGTAGTTGAAAAATAATTAGAAAAACTATCCCATTCATGATATATAGTTGGATGATGGGATATTTGTCTTGAAAATTTGGTTGCATTATCTCTATCGGGAGAAGTGTGAGATATATACTAATCACAAGAGATTCATATATAAATTCTCATAGAAATATATTAATATGAACCAAAAAATATGGTTAGATCTCATCAAGGATTAGGACTTCTCAATCCACTACCATTCATGTAAAGAAAATAAGGTGGCAGATGCTCTATGTCGAAAGGGCCTGACAATTATATCATTGATGAGAATTGAAAAAGATCCAATCTTCTTGGATTTGAAGAGGATGGACATGGGAATCATAAAGAAAAGAACATTATCAATCCTTTCATAAATTATTGCTCAACTGTATCTTTTGTAAAGTGTAATTAATGATCAAAAAGATGATATGGGAATTCAAGAGAGTGGAAACTATAATAAAAGGGAAATCCTCAAAGATCAATTTTAATAAAGATAGAATTTTGAGATTTGGGTCAAGACAACAAGTTCCATCAAATACTATGTTAGTAAAAGGACTATTGGATGATGCACATAGATCAAAATTCTCTATTCACCCAGGAAACACAGATATGTATCGAGATCATCGAGAGCACTATTGGTGGGATAACATGAAGAAGGAGACTGCTGAATATACATCAATGTGTTTGGTATGTCAACAAATGAAGGCTTAAAGGAACACGTATAAGGGGATGATGAAACCATTACCCATACCAACATTGAAATGGGAAAACATCACCATGGACATTGAAACCTGACATCCAAAGGAAAAAAATTCTATTTTGGTGGTTATGGATTTTCTTACAAATACTACACACTTTATTTCGATTATAGAGGATTTCTCACTAGATCAAATGGAACATGTATACAATATAGAAGTAGTATGGTTGGATGGAGTATCACTACTAATTATGTCCAATTGTGATGCAAGATTCACATCCATGTTTTTGAAAATGCTTCAGCATTATCTAAACCCTGAGCTGAATTTAATTATGGCCCATCATCCTCAAAATGTTATAAAATCTAAGAGGACTATTTAAACACTAGAAGTCATGTTATTAGAATGTCTTATGAACTTCATAGGTGGATGGGAACAACATCTTCACATGGTGGAGTTCACGAAAAACAATAGTTTCCACTCGAGCTTCCAAATAGATCCCTATAAATCCATTTATGGGAATAGGTGAAGAACACCAACATGTTGGGATAGAGTTGGGGAAAGAAAAATTCTAGGTGTTGAGACTGTTAAGGAATTGGTGGAGAAGGCTCAAACCATTTAGTAGCACATCAACACTACTTAGAGTTGATATAAGAGATGTACTAACAATAATCGACAGGACCTAGAGTGTTATGTTGGATACATTGTATTCCTTCACATATCTTTATGGAAGAGAGTGATGAGATTTTGGAAGAAGGGAAAGCATAGTCCAAGGTACATCACCCCTTTTGAGACCATTGATCACATCAGAGCAGAATACTATCAACTATAACTCACACTAAACCTCTCTAAAGAACATGATGTATTCTATATATCCCTATTAAGGAATTATATACCAAAACACTCACATTTTCTCAATCTATAGGTGGTACCATTATAGAATTACCTTTCCTTTGAAGAGCATCTGGTGAAGATCTTAGATCTTAGATAAATGGTTCTATGAAATAAGAAAATTTCCCTTGTCAAAATATTGTGGATAAACCACATGTTTGAAGAAGAAATGTGGGAATTGGATGAAGTGATAACGCAGATTTACCCTCATTTGTTTTAGTGTGGGAAAAGTAAATTTTGAGGGTGAAATTTCTAGAGGGGGACATTGTAATGACCTGACCTCTTTTGAATGAAATTCCCCATTTGATTTAGTGCAATTTAACTTTTATATAGAAAACACATGCACTTATTTTGTTTATTATAACTAATTATATTTAAGTGACCATTAAGTATCACTACCATTGATAATATAGTTGTTGAATAGTGATCACATGACTAGTATATAAAAATGAATTTTAAAAAATATTTTTGGCATAAAAAAGAAATTGGTGGCCTCAACTAATAGGATTGTACCATATGAATCCCATTTAGCAGAGATTCTGAGGGAGACAACATTTTTGGGCTTTTACCAAGACCAATACCTAGCTAAGATCTAATAACTTAAGCATGAGAAGAACCACTTATGTGATAAGTTCAACATCATTGAGATCACAACCCAAACCATGCTCACCAAATGACACCATGAATGCCCCACCATTAAAAACATTACTATTAGGGTGTGTGCTAGTGTATTAAATGGATATGTAACAAGACTCTAGTAATAGGATTAGGTACATTATTTCATATAAAATAATTAATATATTTTCATCATTTTATTCTTAAATTGTGAATGATTTTTAAATAAAAAATTGTATTCTTGGTTAATTAATAAATCTATTTAGATTTATATTTTTTAAAATAAATAATGTTTTAATAAAATATTCTAATTAATTTACTTTTATTAAATATAAATTATCATATAATATTTATGAAGTCAAAATAATTTTTATTAGGGTTCAAAAACTATTATTCTAAAACCCCGTCAATATTTAAAAAATATCAGTTTTTATTTCTAAAGTTAAAATTCATGTATTTAGAAAATTATTAATATTATTTTTGGAATCAACACATTTAAATTATCCAATAGAGAAATTTCCATAATTTTCACAGACAATCGAATTTTCGGGTAAAAATTAAAATACCATATAAATAAAGTTTGTGTTTTATGACATCATAATGGATGAATAATGGTGTAATAAATAAAAAAGTAATATTCATATGAATATATGTTCTAAAATTAAAATACATTTATTTTATGTTTATTTTATAAAGCCTTAATGAATCCTCTAATACTTATAATAAATTTTTAGATTTTAATATCATTTTAGTGAATGTGTGACTCAACTCCATAGAATAAAGGGAATTATTTTCTTATCTTCATAAATTTTCAATATTAAATATTTATAATCACTCCACTTTTCTAGAAATCATGAGAAAAAACCATGGAATGGTTTGTGTTTTTGAATATTTTATTATGTAGTGTCCAAAACCAAAATAATAAAAAATCTCCCTCCTATCCCATATAATCCCACCAAGCTCACCTTTATCTTCACTAAAACTCCATTAAGATCGTCCAAACTCTTCCTTATACTCCCTAGAGTCCTCCCAAGTAACCCCCAAACTCTCAATAAGCCTCTCTAAAGCCATTGGAGTCACACATCCATATAAGGGACCCTCACATTCCTCCCCACCATTCAAATTCAAGAATCTTATTTGAAATTAGTTCTTATAGTTATAATTTAATTCATATATAATTATTACATAATTGTCCATTTTATTTCATTTAAATTACTGATCATTTATCCTGCCCCTTTTGGACCCTAACATAAGCAATTACTATGCTGAAATTTCGTAAGGGATTCTCTCTCTCCTCTTTTTATTAAGCAGTTCATTTATGATATTAATTGTAATTTAAGTTTTATTATGTTGGGATAATTTCTTACTAATTCCCCATACATTCCAATTTATTTATAAAATATTAAATCCCATCCCACTATCATTTAACCCTCCAATGAACCCTTATGTACACCTGTTACCATGCTAAAATTTTGTAAGGTTTGTTTTTCTTTCACCTCTTTTGTCAAGTTTCTTGGTTATGTTAAGCCCTATATTCCCAATTAAATATGTTTTTTAATGTCATTAAATGTACCTATTATATTCCATTTCATTTATAAATGATGAGAGAGCCATTTATCTCTCTTCAACCCATTTTATTAATTTCTATATGATGCAGTTGTGGGGCCAAAATTGCCCTGCGACCTTCCTTGACACATCATCGTGTATTGAATACCATACCCATTTATCTTTCATGTGTATTCAAATATATGCACATAAACTTATTTATTTTGGAATTAAATGTATTTATTCTATATTCATTTATCATTTAATAAATTATGATGTTGAGTGAATCCATCTTATACGATCACTTAAGCATGTGATTTTAATATTTATGGAGGGTCAGCCCTAATAGCGCTCCCAGGCATCGAATAATGTTTAGTATCATGATAATTCATGTAAAATGATCTTTGAATAATTCTAATCTATGTTATATGATCCTTGACTCATGATCCTCAATGTGCAATGAGCCTTGAATCATGGAAATATCATGTTGTATGTTGTTTCCACATTTCCATGTTAAGATTGTCATGATATTTTATTCCTTCATATTCCTGTTTATTTTATGCACAATTTATATAATTATTTTATAAAATTTATTTTATTATTCATGTCATGCCTTGTTTATTCCCATAATTTAATTTATAGCTCACCCCGTTCTTTTTTCCCCATGATATGCCATGTTGTCTTAAGAACGAAGGAATATTATGAACATGTTAAAGAGGTTGTTAATAAAGATAGTGTATTCCATGTTTGAATTTGTTATTTGACGTGACTAATTCTCAAATAAACTATACTTATTTATCTTTTGGGGTTTCATTACGTGTTACCTCATGTCATAAATCATGGTTTAATGTGCTATAAAGATCATGATTGTTACATGTGCCACATATATCATTAAACATAATATCATATTTCGTCACATCAAATTTAATGATTTAAGGAGTTTGGGATACATATATGTAATTCCTTAGTAAATAAAAGATACATAAATCTAGGTGAATTCCCTTGAGTGTAATTGTGGATGAGTATTCAGAAAAAAGAATTTTGAATGAAAAATTGTTGGATAATTTCGGCAGTATAATGAGGGTACTCAAAGATTGATGGATGGTATTAAAGAGATTTAAAGGGTTATCTAATAACATTGGAATAATAAGTGTAGTAATAGAGATATTTAAGAATATATTATAACATGAACACTTAAAAATAAAAAAGAATAAGAAAAGTAAGGTGCTTAAATAAAAGGAGAAGCATGGGATCCCTTATAAGGAGTGGGTGTTTGCAAAAGATTGGGAGGAGCTTCTTTATAGCATGGAGCACATTGGGAGGGATCCAGGGAGGTATGGGTAAGGTATAGTCATTATCCTAGAGTTTTTAGTGAAGTATAATGAGAGCATAGGTGGGTTTATAGTGAGAAGGGGGGGGGGGGTAGTTCATTATTATCTCCCACGAGTAGGTTTTAGACTATATACAAAAGTATTCAAAACCACAGGCATTCCCATGGGTTATACCCATGGTTTCTACCAAATTAAAGTTGTTTTCATTATTTTACAATTTTATGAACTAATATAGCACCCTTGGTTATGTGGATATGATTCACATTCATAATGAATTGATTTTAAAACCTTAATATATAATATATGTTTTGGATGATTTGAAAAGTGTTAATAAAATTAATAAAACAACCTAAAAACAAATTATTTTAATGGGGAAATATAAATTTGGTCATTTATACATATTATGTGATATATTAAATCGCATTTGGGTCATTATATTGACTCAATATACATCATATATTTATATTGTATTTTATTTTGATCGAAAAATCCGAATGTCTTTGAAAATAATAAAAAAAATCAGAATTGGATAATTTTGATGTGGTGATTTAAAAAATAATATTTATTTTATTTCAAAAATTCTCTATTTATGATAATTTACACATTTAAATCAGAAATACACAATATTTGAAAAATATTGATTTTTTCATAATAACACTATTTTGACCATTATAAAAATTATTTTTGAATTCAAAAAATTAAATTATCATTTATATTTAATGAAAAATATTTCTTAATATTATTTTAATAAAATATAAATTTTTTTCTAAAATTATTGAATTCTTTAAAATAGGGAATCCTGATTGAATGTATATTTTTCCCAACAAAATAAAATGTTTGTTTCATTAAATTTTATTAACTCATTTTCTAATCATTAAAAAATTAATCATAAAAGAAAAATATAATAATTATTTTATAAAAAAATATACAAATTCGTATTTTTAGGGTCTTGATACATAATCTTTTATTGCACTAGAAAAAATCCCAAGGGTAAGGTTTGTGATCAGGATATTTTTGTGGGGTGGTTCAATGAACATGGTTTAGGTCATGATATTGATGAGAACAAACATCTCTAATAAATAGTTTCCCTCATTATTTATTTGTTTAATCTATAATTTGGAACGATCATGGGAAAATCCAAGTGATGTAATCTCCCTTAAAAGCACTGATAAATGGGTTTATTGGGTTTGATCCTATATCACATCTTTTATATATTTCATTAGGGATTTATGATAATCCCCTATATATAATAATCATATTATTTTTGTTCAAACACTATATTATCAATGGTTATGATTATTAATGGTCTTTTAAATCTTTCAGGTTGTAATGTACCAAAATAACCAAAGAGGTGCATGTGTTTTCTATAACCACATGACATAATGGGGCATTTAATTTAATCATAATGGGAATTTCATTTAAATACGACTGGGTCATTAAATTGTCCCCCCTATAGAAATTTCCCTCTATAAAGTTCCATTCCAAACACTAAAATATATTGTGGGACTTATGTTTCAACACCTCTTCTGTTTCCCGTGTCACTTCCTCAAACTTATGGTTTCACCAGAACACATTTACAAGGTGAGTTTTATTGTTTCACAGAACAATGTCTCTATGATCTAAGATCTACATCAGCTACTACTTGTATGAAAGATCATTCTCTAATTGTACCACCTATGGATTTAGAACATGTGAGGGGTTTGGTATGCACTTAGTTAAGAGGGATACATGGAACACATCATGCACTTGAGATAGGTTAGGTGGGAGTTCTAGTAGAAAGGTCACCACTCTAATGATATCAAGGATCTAAAAGGGGAAAATGTATTTAGGAATAATCATTACCTTCTTCCCAAACCCCATGTATTTCTTCCATGGTGATATATAACGGAACACTTTATCTATAAAATTAAACTACATGGGTTATCAATGATTTTCTCCATATATTTTATATACACTTTGTGTAGATTTCGTATGAGGCTAAATAGTTTAAACCTTAATTTTCATATCTTAGATAGTATCAATTCCCATAATATTCCACTCCCAAAAATATTCCCATCATTTCAGCATCTGAATCATATTCCCATTCAAAGCTTCATAAGGTACCATTCGAATGCTATAATGGATTTTTTGTATCAGAACTACATGAGGGGAAGGTGTTGACCCTAATATCTGTGTAATTCCATTGAACACAATCCCAACTAATTATTTAGAGTTTGAATGGCCCTTTTAGACTGACCATCCATATGAGGGTCATAAGTAGTGTTGACGATCATTTCAATATTCCACACATTATGAAGCATTTTCAAAAACCTCTAGGTAAACCACAGATCTCCATCAGATTCAATTGAGAGTGTTATTCTATGAATTGTTTACACTTACCTTATAAATATTTTAGTGAGTTGATCAGGAAAGATGGTTTCATTGATAACAATGAAACGGGTTGACTTTATAACATAATTGACTACCAACTAGTTAACATTATTACCATTAGGTGTCTTTAGGATTCCTATAAAACATATATGGTTATTTGTTCCTGATTATATACTAGTAAATGAAATGGTTTCATCATACACTTAGACTTATATTATTTAACCATGACTTGTTGGCATACAAAGTATCAAGATACAAATTCCACAATATCTCTCATCATGTTCTCCCACGTGTAGTATTACATCAAATATTAATGTATCTTAGTAATTCACAAAAGAATAAGAAAGTGTGAGTTATGAACATCACCAAGAATTTCCCTCTTTAGTTCTATTTTTAATGTGACACATATCTTAGTTCCAAACCTTATAACAACAACTCCAGCAAAGTTAAACTTCAGAATATTAGATACCTAATTCTGTAACACCTCATTATATTTATTAGGCTCCCTAATACACTCAAGAATAGATAATTGAGTAGTTTTTTATCAAGGAATGATTAATATCCTTTTATTATTCCCATATATATCCTTTTTATGTCGAAGAATATTTGATCTCTTTTAATCCTCATCATGGATAGAGTTGTGGGATCCATTCTAATCAGAGTATCTTACAATTTGTTGACTTTTCTATAATAAAAATGGATTGAACAATCATTATCATTGATTAGATCTAACCATATTTGTGGGTGCATATTAATCTCTTTTGTGAGAATATATACTTGATAATTTTATGATCCATATATATTTCACACTTCTCCCCATTGATATAATGCCACCAAATATTTAATGAAATGATCACCATAGCTATTTTGAGATCACGTGTTGGATAGTATTTCTCATGGATATTTAGTTTGTGAGATTCATATGCTATCAATTTTTCACCTTGCATGAGTACACAACCTATGCCCTTTTTTTATACATCGATGTGGATAAAAAATACTTCCACACTAGTGAGTAATGTGAGCATAGGTGTAGTGATTAGCCTCTTTTTCATCTCTTTAAAACATTCCTTACATTTATCATTCCAAACAAACATGACTCCTATTTGGGTTAGCTTATTTAAGGGTATTGAAAATTTTGAGATTTTTCTCACAAATCGACAATAGTACCCAACTAATCTGTGGAAACTATGGATTCCAATCACATAAGTTGGTATTTTCCATCCTTTAATTACCACTATTTTTTAAGGATCTAAAAATATGCCTTTTTGGTGATAACATGCCCTAGGAATGTTACTTTCTCCATCCATAATTCATACTTACTATACATTGAATACATCTTTACTTTTCATATAGTCTTCAGTATAGTATTCAAATAATCCAAATGATCCTCTTTTCTTTTATATTAAATGAGAATATCATATATTATGGATAACAAATTTTTTTTGAGGTAATCCCTATAGACTGTATAAATTATATCTATGAAGGTTTTTTTGAGAATTAGTGAGTCCAAATATCAACACTATGAAATTGTTATTCCCATAAATTGTATGAAAATCGTTCTTGGGGATATCATCCTTCATCACGATTACCTGATAGTATCTTGACTGAATATCCACTGTAGAGAAATCTTGGGATCCATCTATCTGATGAAATAAGTTATCAATTTTTGGTAGAGGATACTTATTTTGTATCATAATCTTGTTGATCTCAGGATAATCAATATAGACTCATTGACCCATCCTATTTGAAAAAGAGGAGCGGTGCACCCCTCCGTGAAGTACATGGGTGTATAAACCCTCTATTTAGATTCTCAGATAGTTAAATCATTGTATCCTCATGTTAAATAATGGCCATTATATATGGTGTATTGTATATTGGGAAAGCTCTAGGTATATGATTTATTGAAAAATCCAACCTATTTTCTAGGAGAAAAACCTAGAAATAATTTGGGAAAACGTTATTAAATTACATTACAATGGTAATGTCATCAATGATAGTATTTTATTTGTTCTCAATCATTTGAGATATATACACTTGCACACAAGGAAATAATATCCATGTTTTATATGATGATAACAAGTGAGATTCATCATCCACCATGAACTTGTTTATAATTGAAGGGTGATTCATGGTATAATGGTTGATTTCATTCTCTTTGAAATTTATTTTGGATTTCTAAAAGGAAAACATTTTATAACTATGATAACATCAAATTACAATAATGTGAGATTGATAATATTTTAAAGAAGCAAATTCCAACAAACATCAACTTGTGATAAAATAATCATAGAAGTTTTCCCCAACGATATCGAATCATTTAGGGTGGTGACTTGATGTTCTTAGAAAACATAAAAGATATGCTAATATGGAATTAATTAAACTAAAATAGGACATAGAAAAATATACAGTAGAGTTTAAATGTACTTTAGTCATCATGATCCATCTCAGCAATTCATTTTCCTTGATCCCTTGGTTTTAATTATTATTGCTGCTCATAATGCTTGTTTTCTATTGGAATAGAACATTGTGTTTTCTAATGATCAACTTCTCCACATTTATGACATAAAACAATTAATGGTACCTTATATTTAAATTTATAACCCTCCATCATGTTATTCATTTTTCTAATAAAATTGGATACTTTATTCCCTATATTTATATGAATTATACTACTCCCAGTTCCATTGGTACATTTCACTCGGTGCCTCTTTATACATTTTTTCAAAATTGAAATTGGATCTTTTTTCCTTTAGAAACCTTATGAGATGAACTTCCATGATATTCTGTCATCCAATTCTTTGATGTCTCTACACATTCAACTATGTGAAAAATTTTAATCATTATTTTTATTACTTTTTTGTAATAATAAAATGATTTTTTACTTGATCCCCCTTCTTCTTAGACATCCCATTTAGAAATTCATTACATTTTTAATCATATTGGTTGTTAACTAGGTTTCTATTATTTTCATCCATTGATTATAATTAATGGAAAATTAGGGATGATAACTATTAAATTAGTAGACATATTAAATGTAAATTCTCAACATTAAAGTGTTAACTCATAAGTGACATATATTCTTTAACCTATGAATGTATATGATTTAATATAAGTTATCCATTATCAATTTCCAAATATAAAATCTTATAGAAATTTTTTAGCTTAATAATGGATCATAATGAGATTATGAATTTAGCAAATCCTATAACCTAGGGTTTCAATCCATGTATAGAATAATGAATATTGTTTTTCACTAGTTCAGGATTGAGTCTAGCTCAATACAATATTTTCAAGGTTGTTACCCATAGGTACATATGTGATAAATCCACATCAACTTATAGTATCCATATAGTGATTTATTTTCTCATAAACCACTTATTTTATATATTACCAAAATATTGGGATTATTTCAAATGTTTATTATCATATTTAAGGAATCATCTAGTGATTTCAAATCATAATCCCAAAAAACAATACATTGTTATTTGACCAAATACGACATCCCATATTTTAATTCAATTTATTTCATGATTTATTAAATAAAGGTACTAATAAAACAATCCCAAAAGATCATGAAGCCTAGTATATTTTATATATTAGGTACATATATTACAAACTTGATACATGGATTCAACAAATTTATTGGGAACATTTTTAACATGATCTAAAATTCCATTTCACTTATACAACTACACCGGATAACCTGAGGATATACATGAGAAAGGGGTGAGATATAAATATTGGTAAGGAGATAAATGAATAAAAAAAGAAGAAATTATTACATTTTAGTCGATATGAATTTTATTGGGATATAATATGGGTGAGAATAATAATCATTAACATCGATGTATGATATACGATGATAACATAAAGGTATCATGGGATTGTGGCTACAATATTAAACATGACATCGTATAGAAGATCAAGGATAAACAATAGGAAATAATAACATAGTGTTATTATTATAAAATATTTTGCATAATACATGGTATCATATGAGATTAAAACAAAATGTGAAGCATTAGAGGGATATATAATCCTGGGCCCACATGTTACATTCATATCAAGTACTTGAGTAAATGTACCTCATAGATCAATATACATACAATCATATTGCATCAAATTTAATCCAAATAATTATGAACTATGGGATACATACATTTAAACTAACATTAGAAAATGGATAGGTTCATCTAGGTGAATACCCTTGAGTGAAATGGGGATCAATATTCGCAAAAGAAAAGTTAGGAATGAAAAATCAAAGGATAATTTTGGCAATATAATAGGGGTACTCAACGATTAATGAGGGAGATTAATGAGAGTAAAATGGTTATATAATCTCTTGGGAATCATAAATTGATTGAGTGGGATATGTAATAACATATTTCAACATGAAAAATTGGGAATTAAAATGAAAAATATAAATAAGGTGCTTGCATAAAGGGGAGAATGGGAGGACCCTTACATTGAGAGGGAGTTCCAAAAAGCTTGGGAGGAGCTTCTTGAGAGATATGAGGAACTTTAGGAGGTATATAAAGAGGAAAGGTACAATTATATTAAATATAAAAGGGTTTTTAGTGATTATTAATGGGGGATTTTATGGTTTTTTATAATAAAACATAGGGGAGTTCTTTTTTATATCCCAACCATAGGTTTTGGACTCTACACAATAAGGTATTAAAAACCACAAAAAAACTCATGGTTTGTGCCCATGGTTTATTCCAACATGATGTGGTTTTAATTATTTTACAATCATAAGATCCAAGATTATTAAAATATTACCCTTGGTGATTTAGAAATGATCCATGTTCATAATGAATTGATTTTAAAACCTTCATATATAATATTAGTTTTGGAGGATTCACAAAATGTTTACCAAATTAACCAAATAATCAAAAAAACGAATTATTTTAAAGGGGAAATATATATTTGGACTCTTATACCCTTTATGGAATATATTTCATTACTTTCGGGTCACTATGATGTCATAATAAACATCCAATATTTATACCGTATTTAATTTTGACCTAAAAAATAATTTGTCTCTGAAAATTATTAAAAAATTTTAGTTTTGTAATTTATACATAATAATTTTAAAAATAACATTAATTTTATCCAAAAAAATATCTAATAATGAGAATTTAAACTTTTAAATCAAAAATCAATAATTATTAAAAAATATGGGTTTTTATAATAATGGTTTTTTTACCCTTATAAATATTATTATTGACATTATAAAATTTAAAAATCATTTATATTTATTAAAAATAATTTAGTAATAGTATTTTATTAAAATATCATTTATTTAAAAAAATCTTGAATTTTTTATAATAGAGCTTCTTAAGCGATACTATACATTTCTGCGAAAAATACAATTTATGTTTCATCTTACTTTTATCAATTAATTATTTAATAATTAAGAAAAGTAATAATAATATTAAAATATAAATAAAGTAATTATTTTATAAAAAATATATAAATTTATACAGTTAGGGTTTGGTACATAGAACTTTATTACATCAACAAAATCCCTACGTGTAAGGTTTGTGTTCATGAGATTTTCATGGGCGGTTCAGTGAACATGGATAGTGTTGTGATCTTTATGAGCTTGGAATTATCTAAAAATTTATTTCAATTCAGATTTAGTTATTGATCCTCATATTAATAATAATAAAGGTAAATTCCTAGTGATGTTATATCCCTCGGAAGCTCTGATGAATGGGTTTCATAGGGGATGATCCCACTGGTCGAGGCCATCACTTCTTTCATCGATATCAATTTGACTTTATCATAATCTCAAATATTTATACACTAATCACGCTATCACCATTAAATTTATATATTATAAATGGTTTTGATTCATAACACTATTTTAAATCTAAAAATATGTAATATTCAAAAATAACTAAAGAAGTGCATGTGTTTTCAATAACCATGTTATATAATAGGGAATTTAATTTAATCATAAAAGGTATTTTTTATAAATGATCATCTTATGACATAAAATAAAAATTAAGTGAATGTAAAAAATGTATTGTGTTGTGAATCATACAAAAATATATCTAAAAGATTTCATTTTATGAAGTTAACTCAATAAAACATTTTGGACTATTCTATGTTTCATATAAACACATTCAATAACCTATTGTAATGGAGATCACTTTTACTTTATATAATTATTATTATTCTAAAAAAATAATAGATTTATTAGGTTATTATAGATTTCATGGTTATGTTTACTCCCCTTATTTTCTCCATTCTCATTGTATTCTTTAAACACAGTGATTTTGGATAACTAACCAGAATATTTGATCATGGGTGAGGCATTGGTATCCGGATCTATGTTCAAAATTTATATGTTTTGATTTCATTTCATGATGATAAAATGTGATTTAAGGAGTTTTATTTTAAAATTTACAATCTTATTCATATATCTATACCATAATTCTCCCTTTTTAAATTCAATTCTAGTTCCATTCAATCATCTTCTTTAATGTACGATACAATTAGGGGAGTTGAGTGATGAACAATATATGACCGAGCTGGGTGTTATAGAGGTGGTTTATTATAATTATGGTTTTATATTAGCTATAAACTAGAGATGAAGATAAATATAGGGTTCCAAAGTGATCATAAGGGTGCACTATGTTTTCACTAACCTAAAAATTTATAGGTGGAAAATGAATGATATTGATTCATTCATTGATTGAGCTTCAAACAATAAAGGGATCTGTGAAGGATTCCACTAGTCAAGAACATGGTCATCTATATTCTTCCTAATTGAGTTGGAATAGTTTCCTTGGATTTAATTTTGGTTAAACTACATTCTATATCACACAAACTTCCACTTCTTATTACTTTTCCATTATTTTTTAAAAAATAACCCAATAATGACCAATAAAAGTGAACCATGCTAAGTTAAGTACCAATAATTCAATGTGAGACAACCCTAGTTAGCCACTATAGTGCACTAATTGTTCTAAAAATATAATTTTTTTTAATTGGACTCACTACCATGGATTAGCATAATTCTTAGTTCAATGTGAAATTAATTTTTTTCTAATATGGATTCTATTTTATTTGTTTAACCCCTTATGTTCATGATGTACTCAAATTAAAATTCATCCTATACATGGAGAAATTACACATAGATGGATAAATAAATAGAATATAATGAATGGGATTACCAATTTTAAGAACATTAAGGGGGAATTTATGGGGTCAAAAGAAGTTATAATCACTTAATACCTCCAAGAACAAAATAAATAGTAACCTGATCCATATAAACTCAAACCAATGGTGGAAGAATATTCCCCACTAATATTTCCAGTCAAAGGACCCAAATATGCTAATAAGTAATAATTTGAAAATAAAATATTCAACCTATGTCTGTCTATATTAGTGGAAATATCAGAATAATACATTACAATAGATAATAACATAGGATATCTATGAGAATTATATTATTTTTGTAGTAATTTATAATAATAAAAATGATAATTGATCATAATATATTTTTAAATTTATAATCTAAACCATTGTACCATTCCCTTGACAAATAAGAAGAAGTCACCACATGAGTTGTGAAATTTGAAGAAATGAAGGGGGAGATTAACTACCTACCTCAACATATAACCATAATATATTTAGAGGGATTGATAAAAGAAGAAGTGTTGATAATAAATCTAATTTAGGAACATAATTTATACTTTATCCAATTTTATAAAATTTTCATTAAAAGTGATTTGATCACTAATTCCAAAATGTTAGAAATTTTTTATTTCACCAACACATGGATATATATGAAAAGTAATGCTGAAAAGGAAGATGTACCTATAGGGTAACATTGGGAGCTACATAAACAGATATAAAAATTTTTTGTAAGGGAGTAACTAAAGAGGCATACCTAGATTCCTTTCATAAAGAGACAATGTCACATGCTAATCACATTGAGGAATAAAATTCACATTTAAATATATATTATATTTATTTCATCAAACTTATTATTTTTATTAACTCTATTATTGAAATAATTGATGTTGAACATATGAAACAAAGGATAATTCCATATAAGAGGTGGAAAAAATGGAGCACTGATACCCTCTTCCACCCCTAAAGACCGAGCAGAATTTCCTTCTAAAGGGGATGAACTTGAGGTAATTTTTATATGGTGTTTTAAACATAGATAGAAGAGTTAATTGAACTGAAATAAATGAAATGTGGTGGTTCCAACAACATATTACAAATCTCCGATTCAGAAACGGGATAACAGTTGATATTATCTAGTCAGGGGTGGTAAATATTTAATACCCACATCAGGGTAGAAACTAATATTTCTTTCCCATTATTTTTTCCTTTCCATTATTTTTTGAAAAATTATTATGTTTTTTATATTTTCTTATAGGTATACAAAGGGATGTAGGTATAATTTTAGCTCCATTTTTTACTGCCCAATAACCTAGTTTTTTCTATTATTCACACTGTATTTATCCACCATACTCCTATTATTGTGAAGGAACTATTATGAAGGGTTGTAAATTCCTTGTTAATGGGGATGTCCAAATCTACTGTTGGTCGTGAATGTTTATTTTCTATTTTTGCTTTTTATTTTTTATGTAATAATTGAACTAAACTACAATCTAAATTATATTTTATAGATGGTAAAATACTTTTATAAATAGAATCTCATTTTAGGAATTGGGAAAACGAAATTTAATTTAAATGGTTTTAGGTTAGTTAGGTTTTAAGATGTATACAAAATATATTTAAAATTGGTATTGAGTGAATCGTTTTATTTGATGATATAGTACCTCTAGGAGCTAACTAAAATGAAAAAAAGGAGGACTCATATGTACTGGATTAAAATATATTTGGGAAATGAGTAGAATTTTCATGAGTTGGATCAGAAAAATGTTTGTGTGTGTGTTTGTAAAAAAATAATTAATAAGAGATTAGAAAACAAATAGATTGATTCTTAACCCTTGATTCACACATTTATTATCACAAATACCCTTATGGATTCATACTGTTTGATATAGTTTAGTCCCATGATGGTTGCGCTATCTAAATTTTTTTTACCATATTCATGGATTGGGGAAAATATAACAAGTTATTTATCAAAATAAGATATGGATAGTGAGGGGAATACTAAACTCAAATAACCAAGGAGAATATGATGTATCAAATTTTCACATAAGTTTTATCATTAAAGTGTAAACATAATGAATGACTAAAGGACTCAAGGGAGAGTAATTTAAGTAGGTGTTTCATGTTAAAATAATTCATTAGTTAATTAATTTCATTTTATAATTCATTTATCCATGGATAAAATTGAGGGGAATTAAATTTTATATGAAGACATTAGTGTGGAAGTGAGTTCAGATAAATGCATTTTTTCTAAGAATGAAAACAGAAAGGTATGAGGTAATGATTTAAAATGCAATTTCCATATTTTTATTATATAATTAACTGATAATACCCCCACCATTGTAATAATATATGAAAATTTAATTTTTTTAATAATTCAAAATTAATTGGACTTTATTGCGAAAATATCCTAGAATAAATATTTTAATTATTTTCTTATTAATTTATTTTTTTAATTTCATGGTCTTGACATTGAGAAAGTTTATTCAATAATTTTTTATAGAAAGGATAGAGTAATCAAGGAGAATATTGATAAATCAATTGGGGTGCAGAGTAACACAAGAAACGTCCACTTCCAATGGATCCTGTGTTGGCTCCCGAGATGATGAAAACTCGCTAACACCACCCATGGAATCCTTCAAGGAGGCATCATAGTTCAAAATCTATAAAAACCCCATGAATTTATAGGTTTTGAAATTTTTCAAATGAATTTTATTGTTTAATTCTAGAGTTGTTTTTACGGTTTTTTGAGTGTTTAAGGGGTTAATCATTTAGATCTACACAACCCCAAACCCAGAAGCCTGAAGCTAGTGCATTATTTTAATACATTAGCGTGATTAAAAGGAATCAAATCCCAAAGGATGGATCAGTTTATTAGTCTTTGAAAATATATTACATACATTATCCTTACATTATAATTCAAAACATAACATACAACATAAATAATATTTTGAAAATAAAATTATTTTCATAGCTTAACCCCGCATATCAGTCGCAATACACTTCTTAGAATCCTAGTAAAATAAATCATAAGAAAGGGGTGAGATCAGATGCTCAGTAAGGGTACGAGTACAATAAAACCTATAATAAATAAATAATCACAAACCTTAAGAAATTATTTATAACTAGAACAAAATCCCTTTTAAAAAATATAGATCATAATGTAGAAAGAATAAATAATACCATATAAAATAAGCATAACCATGGATATTATACTAGTATAATAATCACATGGAATATCAATAAATAGTTTCATAATGATTGAATTCATAAGTCTAAACATCATAATCACGCCATCAAGGATTTGTTCCAATACCATACATAAACAGGTAAAACCCCAAACTAGTTTGTCTCATGAGACCTACCGATGCATCAATGGGCTAAAGAAAGAACCACCTATCAATTACTAAGTCCAATTCATTCCTCAAATGAAAATATTAAATCTTTACCAATATAAAAATTCATATTAAATCTATAAAATTAAATGTTAATACATTAACCATAAACCATTAATGGTATCAAAGTAGAACATCCACAATCAAACATATCAAAAACCCTTCAATAAAATATGGTAGATTATAACATAATAAATCATCTTAAAATGATCATAAAATAAAGTTAAGGATATATAAATATATTAAAATAAACTAATAAAACAATTAAAAATTTCTTTTGATAAATACACTTCTTACTTTGAAATAATTTCGTCATATGTTATAAATTTATAAAATAATACATTTAAAAAAAATATTCTGGAATCAGAGTGTCCCAAAACACTATGAAAAAATTGATATAAATTCTAAAATAAAAATTTTAAAATATTAATGTCCTTATAAATAAATCTATAAAAACCACTTTTGAAAACGTGGACATGAATGAGAATGATTTAGAATAATAAATATTAGAAACATTTAAAATGATTTTATAGTTAAATATTTCATTACATGAAACCATAAGAATATTCATTTTGAAAATATATTTACAAAACATGGACACAGATGATAAATATTTCCTAATAAGTACATATGTATAAACAATCTCAGATAGTTTTGAAATTGCGAAATTAACCCTTACTTGATGTCTGATTCCTTCCGTACGTGTCTAAAACTCCTTCATAGTGGTTTTCAAAATATTATTAACTTTTACCAAAATTATAATAATATTTATAATATAATATATGATTCATATGTGACTTCATATTACCCATTCATTTAACAATTCCATGTCAAAAAAACTTTTTGGGTAATAATTTCTTTGCTTTTCATACATTTTTTCTTATTATTCTAGATCTTATTAGTTAGATCATGAGGTAGTTAAATAAAAAATGTAAAGAATTATTTATATATCATATATATTCATAAGATAAATATATATAATATATCGATATATGAAATAGAATACACCGATCATGAAGATTGTAGGTCGTACGTACACATGAATGATGTTATCATTTTCTTAACATATTGGATGAAAGAAAGTAAATGATATATATATATATATATATGTTATTACAGTATCATTATAATGAAATATATGTCAAACTTATTCATTATATATAATTTTATAATCATTCATTAATGGTTAATGTGGAGAATTAGTCTCATTGTGTCGTGGAGACTGTCGGCCCTACGTACACACAGGCAACGATATCATTCCCTTAATAGTTATATGGAATAGAATTATATGGTATATTAATTATAAAAATATTTTTCATATCATATTCATTATTTATATGCATTTTACTCATATATATCCCAATCCAAATAAATTAGTGTTGAAAAAAATTACACCACGGCATGGAGACTATATGTCATACGTACATACAAATAATGATATTGTTTTTTCATATGATGAATAAAAAGAAGAACATGGTTGTACAATAATAAATATAGTATCATAGTATATTTATTATAATTTAATTTTTACTTTGGTATGGAAATAATAAAAAAAATAGAAGAACAAAATAAATTGAATTGAATTGTTAAACAATTACCTCTTCTTTACTGGACTTCCTTTGGAACAACAATTAGGGAAACTAGGGATGATGTTTTCGAAAAAACAGGACCTATAGAAGTAAAATAATAATGTTTATAGGATAATTGGTTAGTGTTTGGTTGATAAATAAGGCTCAATGTGGTCTGAATAAGTGAGAGACGAGGTGTATTTTTTTTAAGAAAGGGGAGAGACACTTTAAGAAATTCTCAAAATATTAAAATATAATAAGACTATTCTAGATCCAAATAATTATATATGGCCCATAAATTAACATAGAATACATTTTAGACTATATTATATACCCTTGTTATTATTTAAAATTTATTTTAATTTTAAAAAAATTAATGATAAGTTAATTCTATAAGATATCATTATTGTCAAATTTAATACTATTCATTTAATATGACTTGAAATACATTAAGGAGGAGTGGTTTTTCAAATATAATGATTTCACATATCTATTATATTTCATATAGACCTATTTAATTCGTAATACACATTAAATATTCGAAATAATATCAAAATTTATAAGATTAAAATAATTTATTTTATTTTTATGATAATTAAATAAATATTGTTTTAGAATTTATGAGACTTTTAAGGTAATTATATAACTTATAAAATTTTAAAATAAATATATATAATGAAATTAATTTCATTTTCATCGAAATAGATATTTATATTCATTCATATCTTGATTATTGATATATGTTGACACATAAATGTTATTAAAATATAGGGTAAAGATATTTTGTAACTATCTTGGATTTAAATAATTTATAATCAATTTTTAAGTAAAAGTGTCCATTAAACAACTCAAAATATATCATAATGTGATAATGATGATATATTTTTCATACAATATTTTTTGTACACGTTTTGGTTTTATTTTAAATGTTATAATATTTATTTACCCTTAATTAATCAATTTAATTTTAAAAGGGGAAATAAGATTTTAAATAGTAAAAGGATATGAACTTTTTCTTATATTTTTTAAATTTCTCATAAATGGACATTTAA
The DNA here is from genome assembly GCA_963277665.1 of Viscum album. Taxonomy (NCBI): domain Eukaryota; kingdom Viridiplantae; phylum Streptophyta; class Magnoliopsida; order Santalales; family Viscaceae; genus Viscum; species Viscum album. Next base: position 1,489,989,075 of record OY728162.1, on the reverse strand, counting down.
TGAAATTTTAGACCATATAATAGCACTTTTTTTATTTTTTTAATTATTTGTATAAGTTTTAAATAATTTATTATTTTATTATTTTTATAAAATATCAATACTCTCAATTTTCACACTATTCATTACATGACTGTTTCAAAAACTCATAAAAAGTTTATTAGTTTGTAAAACCACATTATCTCATCCCTAAAAAGTCTTAATCATCCAAAAAATTATTGGATGAAATCAAATATTTCAAATGATATTTTTTAATGTTATTAATATCAATTATTTGATTCGTTCCTTAATTAATCACTTACTACATCATCATTGTGTTACCATTTACATTAATTATATATTTTATAAAATTAATAATAAATTACCATGATTTATATAAAAATTTTATATTTTAAATGTATATTTATATTTGAATTTATCTTTGGTATAACCCTATATTAAAAATGGTATAGTTATTAAAATTTGCGTATGTCATCTTTATCTCTTATTTAAATAAAATATAATAAATGTCATATTCTAACACATCATTATTAAAAAGGTTATAATTTTTTCTTTACTGTTTATTTATCTCTAAAAATATTGATCCAATGAATATAGTACAAGTGTTAGAGTAATTTAATAATATTATAATATTATTTTTACCCTTAATTACCCTATTTACCATTAATCATGGTAAATAACAATTTACCAATGTTACTATCCAAAAAATCCAAAATATAAAATTATTTGATCCTATTAGACTCTAAATATCATATTTATTAAAACAATTTATTTCTATTATAAAAAATTCAAATTATAGAAGTGGTACAATTAAATTTAATGGTAATCCTGCAGATATGGCTTGCAAGCGGGTAAAAGAGACATTCAAAAGATCAATAAGTTTTTATATCTAATTATATTATAAAATTGTTAAAATGAACTAAATCTGATTAATATAATTATTATTTATCTATTTATAATTTAAATCTATTTAATGTATAATAATTATTTATACAAAAAGTCAATTTTTAAATATAATGCAACATTTTTCACTATCCATTAAAGAAATGATTCTTTTCCAAAAAATACCAAAAAAGTAAATCTAAGCTGATTTTTTTTGGAATTAAAAAATGAAGTCTATTTTGAAAAATAAAATTTATAAATTTCATAATGTGGTTAATACTATTCATATCTTCTTTTTAAATGCCTTGTTTGATAGATCATAGTGTGCTCGAACTCGGTGTTGCATGTTCTGAAATCTATTGAATTTAATTAAAAATAAATTTACCATGAAATCTTGTGGAATTATATTCTTCCCTCCAATTAATTTTTTCTTCAAAATTTGAAATTGAACTTTGAAAAGAAAAGGTGGGTGCTAGAAAATACCTTCATGGAAAAACCATATTTCAAATATGGTTAATAAAATATTCTCCAAATAAGAGAGAATGGGAAATGTGAAGGTCACCACCAAATTTAGCTTTTTAATATGAGAACATTATTGAAAAACATACATATTTATAGGGAGTCATTGAGGTCATCAATCAAAAACATACGAATAATCAACAGAAAATTTAGGTCCTCAAAGCCATAAATTTATGAAGATTTAAAATACCATTGGTTCAACAAAATTTATGGTACTAAGATAACAAATTTTTTTATAGTTTTTACTAGGGTTGAGGGATTTATTATTATCTAGATAAGAACACGAGAAAATATACTTAATTCCATAAATTTTATCCTATGGTTGTGCTTTAATCTATTTTCACTTCGCCCCTTACACCTAGAAATGAATGTTCAAAATTAATTTTTCATGTCTGAATCACTTTTGATAATTAATGAGGCCTGAAATTATTTACTTCATCCTCTGAATGCTTATTTAAACCAAAAAGGATGGCCCAAAGTATCTAATAAATTAAAATTTAACCTCAAAAAATAATATCCAATGTTCAACTTACTCCATTTCAAACATAATACTTTAAAAAAATATATCTATCCAAATTAATAGTATAAAATTATATTTAAATTTTCAAAATCAAATGTAAAATCATATTACACAAACAATATAATGTAGATCTTACTAACACATACCAAATATTTTATCACCATAAAACCCTTATTGAAAAAAATCATACCTTCAAGTCCTCTTAGAAAAATAACTATAGTACAATCCTTATATAGCTTATTATTCATATAAATATAATTTAGTAACATTATTCTTGAATCAAGAAACACAAACACACTAATTATTTCACCTATACTATGGAAGTAACATAATCTTGACTATGATCAATTATCCTATTTTGAGGTATATTACTTTTATTCATGAAACATTGATTATTGTTACATCCCATACCCTTATAATTGATGCATTATACATTATGAACCTTTTTCATATCCTTTTAATCTCATGAATGATGTCATTTCACATCACAATTGTAGAAAACTACCATTAATTTTAATAAAGTACTATCATGATTCAATCCAAAATTTTCACATGTTGTAAATTAATTCTTTCCCTTATTCCCCTATCAAAATTCATTTCTAACTACCATTTTATTCTCATGCTTCCCTCTGAATCCATAATTCTTAGAGTAATCTATTTTCTATCCTGCTATTACTTTATATTAGGTCCTCATTTGATGATAATATTTGGGAGAATATTTCCCTTATAAATATTTTCGTGATAACCTAACTGATATTATCCCTCTTACAATTTGAATTACATGTATTAGTGAAGATCAAATTCATTATACTAGATGCCATTTCTAAATGATGACACATATTATTTTAGATCATATCGTAATGTATAATTCAAAAATTTGTAAAATATTTAACAGAAATTTGAAAATTTATGTGTATCTAGTCTCATAATCATAAACATGGTTTCTTTAGGGATGTATTTACTTTAAAATACTTCATAATGGTTTGTAATGAAAATGTGAATTATCCCAAGAATATCCCCTAGGAGTGTCAAACCAGGTGAATAGTAAGGCTCATTTTCATGTACCAGGTTATCCCGAGTCAAGCCAAAGACACCTTGTCAGGGTTATTACTCCAAGGTATACCTATTCCAGAACCACATCCACTAGTATAATCTTGATTGGGATGTATTTATAAGATCACACACATAATCTCTACCATAATAAGAATCTTGACTGTTATTATATTTTTATCCTCAAATTCTATCTTAGGTTTATGTTCCCTAATCAATGTTTTATAAATCTAAGATACATGGTTGTTGTTAAAATTACATTGATACGAACTTTAATTCCCTAACCCCAAAATCCCAGAGCGGGTGTATTATTTTAATACATTGGGATGATAATAAGGAATAAAATCTTAAAGGACTGATTATTTTAGAAGTCTTGGGAAATATATTAAATACATTATCCTTACATAATAATTCAAAACATAAAATACAACATATATAATACTTTCATAATTCCATTATTCTCCAATATTAACCCTCTATATTAGTTATAATACAATTCTTGGAATCCTGGGAAAATAAATCATAAGAAAGGCATGATCTTAGATGCTCAGTAAGGGTAATAATTAAGTGGAAACTATTATGAATAAATAATCTTATTCCTTAAAGAAATAAGTATAACTGAAACAAAATCCATTTAAACAAAATGTTAAGCATAACATGGAATGAATAAATAATACCATATAAAATAATCATAACCATGGATATTGTACTATCCAAATAATCACATGTAATATCAATAACTTATATCATAATGGGGGAATGCATAAATCCAAACATCATTATCATTCTGTCAAGGCATAGTGACAAGACTATACATTAAAATGTAAAAACCCAATCTATTTTGTCACATGAGACCTACCAATGCATCAAGGGGCTATAGAAGGCCCTACCTATCAGGTACTAACTCCAATTAATTCCTTATATGAAAAGGGTGAATCATAACCAACATAAACATTCTTATGAAAACTACCTTTCAACATGTTAATATATTAACCTTAGAAAATGAATGGTATCAAAATAGAACATCCAATGTCCAACATATCTTAAACCCTTCAATAAAATACGATAGATTTTCTCATAATAATTCGGCTTCAAATGAGCATCAAATCTAATAAAGGATATTGATAGAGATTAAAATGAACTAATAAAACCATTGAAGATTTCCCGATAAAATACCATTTTATACATTGAAATCAACTATTAAAAAGTCATGAATTTATAAAAGAATAAATTTAAAAAATATATTTTGTAATAAAAGTGTCACATAACACTTTGAAACATTTTATTGAAATTATAAAATTAACATTTTTAATTATGAATTTCCTTATAAATAAATCCATAAATACCATTTTGAAAACATGGACATAAATTAAAAAGATTTAGAAGAGTAAATCATAGAAAAAATTAAAATGATGTTTTAGTTAAATATTTACTTACATAAAATATTAAAAATATTGGTTTTGAAAATGTTTTTAAGAATAATTTACATAGATTATAAATATTTCCCAGTAAATACATATGTATAAAAAATATCAGATAATAATGAGATTGCAAAATTAAGCCTTACCATAGGTTTTATTCCTTCCATACATGCCTAAAACTCTTTTATAGTGGTTTTAAATTTATTATTATATTGTAGTAGAAACATAATAATATTTATGATATCCTATATGATTCTTTTATGACTTTATATTACCCATTTATTTAATAATTTCATGTTAAAGGAACATTTTAGGTAATAATCGCTTCGTTTATCATATGTGTTTTGACTTGTTATTCTTGATCATATTAGTTATATCATAATTTACTTACATCCAGAATGTAAAACATGACTTATATTCATATATATATTAATCATATATATATATATAATAGATAGATATATGAACTTGAATACAACATTCATGGAGATGATAGGTCATACGTACGCATGAATAATGTTTCCATTTTATTATCGTATTGAATGGAAGCATGTAAATGACACACACATACATATATATTTATATATTATTCCAATATAATTATTATGCCATATATTTTATACTTATTAATTATATATATTTTTATAATAAGTCTTGAATGGTTAATATGGATAATGAATGTCATTGTGTCATGGAGACGGTAGTCGATACATATGCACGAGCGACGATATCATTAATTTAATGGTAAAATGGTATGTAATTGGATGGTATATTAATTATAAATAATAACTATCATGTTATATCATTATACCCAACCAAATAAAGTAGTTTTGAACAATAAATTACACCATTATGTGGAGACACTAAGTCGTACGGACGCATGAATGGTGATATTGTTTTTTATATGATTGATTAAAATAAGAATATGGTTGTCCCATAGTCATGAAAACATATCTGTGTATGTATGATATTGGAGTTTTTATTTTGGGTTTTTAACAATAGAGAAATAGAGAGTAGAAGAATAAAATAAATTGAATTGAATTGGTAAAACAATTAACTCTTCTTCATTGGTCTCCCTTTGGATCTCATCTTAGGGAAACTAGTGTTGGTATTTTTGAAAAGTGAAGACCTCCAAATGTTAAATAATAATTTTGAGTTGGGAAATAGGTAGAGGTTGGTCGAGATAGAATGCTCAAGGTAGTGTGAGGAAGTGAGGGAGGAGATGCCTTTCTATAAGAGAGGGGAGGGCACTTTAAGAAACTCTCAAAATATTAAAATATAATAAAGCAATCCTAGATCTAAATACTTACAAATGCACTATAAGAGAAAATTAGAAGTTTTTTCGACCATATACTATTATCTTGTGTTTATTTAACATTTTTGTGATTTTTAAATAATTTAATAAAAAATTAATTCAATAAGATATCAATTTTTCATATTTATTATTATTCATTTAATATGACATAAAATACATTATCACAAAGTGTTATTTTGAATATAATGATTTAAAATAGATACAATATATCTTATAGATCTAGTAAATTCATTGAACACATTTAATAAACCAAAATATATCAAAATTAATATTATTAAAATAATTTATTCTATTTTTTGTTAATTAAATAAATATTGTTTTAGAATTAAAGAGAATTATAAGGTAAGTATATAACATATAGAAATTTAAAATAAATGTAAATAATGAAATATTTTTATTTAAATCAAAATAGATATTTATATTCATTCATATCTTAATTTTGTCCATATGTGGACACATAAAAGATCTTAAAATATATGATAGTGATATTTTGTAACTCTCATTGATTTAAATAATATATAATTTATTTTCAGGTAAAATTGTCCATTAAACAACTCAAAATAGATAATAATATGATGAGAAACAAATATTATTCATCCAATAATTTTTGTACTTGTTTTTTTTTTATTTTAAACCTTATAATTTTGATTTACCCTTAATTAATCTATTTAATTTTTATTGTGTTAATAACCCTTCGAATATTAAAAGGTTATAAATTTTTACTTATATGGTGTTGATTATACATAAATAGACATTTTATAACATTTTAGAACATACAATAATCATTTTATATTTTTCATTATTTTTATTATTTTTAAATAATATAATAAATAATAATTTCATAAATATTAATAGTGCCAATTTTGACACTATTATTTACTTTACTTTCCTAAAAACTCACCAAAACTTTATTCCTTAGAAAAAACAACTTCAAATCATCCCTAACATGTAATATTCCACTAAAACTTTTGTGTACATCGTCTAATATTTCAAATGATATTTATTTTAATATTATTAATATCATTGATTTTATTATTCCTTTTATAAATCAATTATTTCATAATCATTATGTCAGAATTTAATTTAATTATATATTTTCTAAAATTACAAATAAATTACCATGATGTATATATAAATTTTATCTTTCTAATAACTATTTATAGTCAAATATATCTTCCCTATAACCTAATATTAAAAATGGTATATTTATTAAAATTTTGGAATGACATCTTTATCTCTTCTTTAAATAAAATATATTAAATGTCATATTCTTACCCAAAGTTTCTTAAAAAGGTTATAACTTTGTCCTAAGGTTTATTTTCCTCTAAAAACACTCATCCAATTATGTTAGTTCATGTTTTAGTGTAATGTGATTGTATTATAATATTATTTTTATCATTAATTAAATGATTTACCATTAATCATGGTAAATAAAAATTTACCATTGTTTTAATTCACCAAATCCAAAATAACAATTAAGTTAATCCTATTAGACTCAAAATATAAAACATATTACAATATTATATTTCTATTTTTCCAAATTAAAATAACCAAAGTGCAAAATTATGTTTAATGATAATATGAAAGGCGTGGCAGCAGGTGGGCAAAAGAGATGTTCAAAAAACCAATAAATATTTATATCTAATTATATTATAAAATTTGTTCCAATTACATGAATTAGACTAAAATATTTATTATTTATCAATTATTAATTTAAAATATATTTAATTTATAATAATTATTTGTATCCAAAGTCAGGTTTTTAACTATAATGGAGTGTTTTTCACTATTCATCAAAAAATGAAACATTTCATAAAAATAAAAAAAATTCACCCTAATCTAATTTTGATATTATTAATTCAAAAATATAATCCTCATTTGAGAAATAAAACTTATAAATTTCATAATGTGGTTAATATTATTCATAAACTCTTTTTAAACGGCTAGTATTATAGATCATAGTGCGCTCAGACTCGGTGTTGCATACAACACAAGCAATTGAATTTATTTAAAAATAAATGTGCCCTCAAATCTTGGGGTATTAAAAGATTGGATGGATTGAGAGGTTCATGGGGAGCCTATAGGCACACAATGGAATAGGCTAGATCATGTTGTATTTAGTCAATAAATTTTGGATTACTATGAGGATATTCACACCATAGATATCATAGTGGTGTTAAGGATGGACCCTATGTTATGTTAGTTGAACATAATTCATAGGGTTTGTTGATGGTGATATCAGTCTCTTGAATGTGAAATGTGGACCTGTTACATCATTTTCCATAATCACATGGTCTTTTAGCTAAGATGATCGATGGTTAAAAACAAATAGTGGTGAAGGCTGGATGGGTTGGCCTGGTGGAGGGAATTTCACCACGGATGGGCATTGAATTATAGAGACAACAAGGGAAATGGGAATTCATGTGGTGATATCTATTTTAGGTTTCCAAGGTTCCTATTTGAAATAGTGGACTGGGGATAATCATGTATATGATTCATAGGCTCCTCAAGGAATATCGAGAGGCACATCATAGTGTAGGGAATTTCGTGGTGAATGTTTTTTCATAACACAATATTTTTAAAATGGGGGGGGGGTATTTATCCATTTTGGTTTTAAAAACCCAAACAAATTCTATCTTCTTACCTCTTGCACAATAAAATAGGGAGGCACCCTCACTTTATTTCTTTCAAAACCCATCGATTATGGTAAGGTTTTGGGGTGTTTTTGTAATGATTAAGAATGTCCATCCTGTATTTTCTCTTTTTTTGTGCTTCCCCATTTTTTCCTTTATTCCAAGAAACCTAGATTATGGTTTTTGAGGTGGTTACACTAGATAATGTTTAAATCATCCTAATATTATGGAGAGTTTTCTATAAATGGTAGAGGATGGCGTGAGATGCGGATCAAATGTCTTTTCACATCATTGTATTAAATGTGTTTCAGTGAATGGATTCATATGAGGTTTTTGGTTAAATTATATTTATTTGTCTATTAAATAAATATCACATGTTGGTGATTTTATCTAGGATATAATTGAGGGTACTCCATGTTCCTTGTGTAAAAATTGGTCCTTGCTGACACCATAGACACCCAACCTTAACATAGACATAGAGTCCTAGACCCCCAAGTACCCCAATATCCCCACAGACACATGGTCCCCATCTTGGGCCCTACCAACATACCAAATGGATCATCAGACTAAGGACTATCTCCATAAGCTAACATGTGTTATTTCCATAGTACTTTTTTCATCACTAACAACTCCTAGAAAAAAATCAATGGAGGTCGGCTATCCTGATCACTACTCAAGGAAAAACATAGTTTTTAACTTATAATTAGGAATTATCTAGAAAATAATGTTTCAAATTATTGACATTGTAGTAACATTTATTCATTTAACCCTTTATCTCAATTTTTTGTTACACCTTTGGTGGAAGTTTGTTCATAATTTTTTTTGTGAAGAAGATGTCTATTGAGTTATTAGGCATTTATTCCTATTTGAAAGAATATTTTAAACTTAATTGGAATTTTTTAATTAATTATAATTTTATTATGATAAATTATTTGTTATTTTATATGAAAGGGGATGATGTTGATGATATATGGTTGGCTGGTTTTTGATGATCTTGGGTAAGAGTTGATCGACTACTATTAAAGGAAATACCATTATTTTGAGGTCGGTGACCCCTTGGGGATACCCTTATGATTTTTTATTTAATACATATATTCTTTAATGTGATATTTATTCTTACCACTAAGGGTGATTAGACATTTTAGTTTATTTAAAGTGGTTCTTTTAAATGAAATTCATAAACTAAACAACGCTCCACAGGCTATGATGGTCCCTCATGCAATGGTTTGATTACATCAATAATTGATTGTCAAGGAATTTATTACAAATATATTCCTTATAATTTATATACTTATAGGGATGATAACTGAAATAAACTAAGTGAATCTATTGGTCCATTGTATAGGATCCTTGGTGAGCTCTGAGTAACTGAAAATGAGAAATAAAAGTGAACAACCCTGGTGGGACTTAGTGGTACCATGAGATTACTAAAATCCTTTACGATATGTGAGCTGAATGTATGGAGAATGTTCCTCGACCACTATTATATAAGCATTAGATGGGTATTCCATGGGTAGATCATAGACATTTTGAGTGAGTATACTCACCTAAGATAACTTGGGGCGTGAGATGGGTTTTGGGATATCTCTTTTGTCTCATTCGAGTGATACTTACTTTAGTGGGACCATGATGTGATCTAGAGGATGTCAAGGGGGATTAATCCCTCTGAGTAATATGTGTTTACTATGATATTATATTGAGGTTAAGGGTCCAATGTCTGGTGTCCATGTTTTGATGATACCTAAGGGGCCCTAGAGGGTTCCCTAGCGAGATGTCGATCCAAAATAAGATGTGTAAAAAGATTATTATAGACAATTGTGGGTATCCATTTAGAACCTAAAATTGTGATATGAGCTTTATATATTTATCATGATAGTGATAGGTCATGAACTTGAGAACCCAATCTCTATTTTTAGAGGGGTTTGCGAAAATGGTTGAACCTTGTTAGATTTATATATGTGATTATTCATGTAGAAAACACTTCCCTCCAAGATGTATTGACATACATGGGATTCCTTTGAGACACTATTTGGATTCATCCTTATTTCATGATATATGATAAGAGTGATAGGGACACCCTTCCCTGGATGTGATATATGAGCTAGACTGTAGGGACACATTGTCCCCCATTGAGTATTAAATAAGAGATGATTAGAGGGGGACACACTACCCCCAAGTGATCATTTTAATATGAGATGTAATAGGATGGATGCACCCCCTCCCAAACCCATGAGACGTATATATGAGATGATCAAGGAGGTACACACTGAAATAGGAGTAATCAGTATACCATTAGATGCCTAAGAAATTCTCCTAGAATCCGCATGTTCATCCTGATACTATTGGATTGCCTAGGGCATTTTCTTAGTAATATAAAATTTACATTATATTGGTTGGAATCATTGTGTGACATTCATAGATACACTTTAGTTCTAGATTATGTTGGATTTTTTGATCCTAGTTATCATTTTATAATCCAAAGATCAACTATGTTATATATATACATGATTTTATAGTTTTTTATTTATTCAGTTGATAATATTACATACAAAAACACTATGTTTACTTATTATTTATGGGACCATTTGGTGGGGACCTACTATTTCATACTTATACTCTACTTGAGTAGGAATGGAACTTGGGTACCTAATAAGATCATCACTATTCATAGGTAAAAGTTGGGTAGAATGCCAGTTTATGATCTTTTAGCAAGGTAGATTGGATGAAGTCTAGAGATGGATGAGGTGTGGCTCGAGGATGTAGTTAATTCATATAACTTTTCCACTTTTATTTTATCTCTAATATGTGATCATCCTAGTGTTTAATCAGTTGTATATTGGCATAATGGTGGGTTTATATGACTACTTTCTTCCACATATTTATTTGTTATAGAATGATTCAATATTTATTGATTATAGATTCTCTGGTTAATTAGGATTGATTTTGTTTGGTTATTTCTTATATTATTGTTCACCCAAATATGGGTGTATAGTCTCCCCATGGTAAAAACATGTACCCATGTTTCTAGCTAGTAGCCTATGGCATATTAAGAGGTGTGCCTTAGGTCATGTAAGAACATGATCCCATTACTATTCAAGGTGAACATGGATGGGGATATTACGAATTAGTGTTAAATATTATGTGATTTATATCAAAAATAATTTAGTTTTGTTGTTTTTTATACTGATTGGGAAGATAGTAGACATGTGATATAAAAATCTATTTGAGTTTTGATTGATATCATAATGGTGAACTAGGAATATATTTTTTGGTTGAAAATATGAGTTAACAAAGATATAGGATTGTTGTTCTCAGTTTTTTATGTTATGGTTGTATGATTTAACCTCATGTGACACGCATAGTGTTTTGGATTTTATGATTTATTGTGGAATTTGATCATGTATGGTTAGAAATATGTCTATGTATATGGATCATATTTATCACATAGGATTCAGATTACATACATGTGCTATGTATAATATATAACACTAAATATAATGGTTCATTTATTTAAAATGTAAACAAATACATTTATGCAGTTTTCCTATAAAATGTTTTGTTGGAATTATACGCAGTTGAACCATAGTATATTTAATTGTATTGAATTGTCATGTGGATCTACCAAGGGACTCTCTTTAGTGATGGCCATGAAGTCCCTCTAGTATGGGATGTATAATGACCCTTAGTGGGCTAGTATAGGTATTTTATGACTTATTTATAAACCCATTTTTGATTGGTTTTGATACTAAATCTTGAAATAAAATTGTTATGGTTTGCTAAATTGTTATCAAAAAACAATATGTTCTTTACCTATATATATTCTTGGTGTAATTATTTATAACTAAACTATCAAGAAATAGAAAATTTGAAATATATTTTCATGGAACAGTGGAATTATACATATGTTTGAATCAATGATATTATATTCCTCAAGGAGTTAGTATCATATGCATATACCCAGTGATGATTAGTTCCCCAATAAGATAATTATTTGGAATTTGATGCTAGAGATGTATATGAATAGGAGAACCCCAATGTGGTTTGTTGGAATTTAATTTGTCGTGCGTCATAGGGGAAAAATCATAGATGTTTTTCAAATGATTTGTGACCTATTTGATGAATGTTTTATAATATATTTGGGATAACCTAGTTATTTGACATGTGTATCAAGATATTGGTGAGTTGGTATTATGGTTGAGATAAGCGGTGTGATATTTGAGGGGAACTCATGAGAGGGGTTATCCTAGTATTGTGAGTTCCTTATAAAAGGGAATCATAGTTGGATACTTTGGATTATGAGATAGAATAACTTAGGGTTCTACCAGGTATATCGTATAGGCATGGTGATTATATTATCTTTTGAGATGTAAATCACTTAGACAGATTTTGGTATCAAGGTTTTGTTTCAGAGGGTAAGATCATTGAGATGCCTGACTCAATTATATTGTGTGAGATCCCAAATTATTTAGTGGATAATGATCCTAGATGGCTAAATATGAGATAGAGATATCATGGGAGGAAATTTGTGGTTTTGAGATGATTTTTTATGAAGGTTAGTCGTGTGGTTGATCATGACATAGATAAAATGCCCAATTATGGAGAGGATCATCAAGGGTGTTTCTAAATTGAAATGATTGATATTACATGGACCATGGTATGTGAATTAGGAATTTTATAATATGTTCAATGACAGGTAACTCATGGGATAATGAGTCATATTTCATGATTTGGGTTTTACAATAGCATGAGACCATTGGGTTCATATTTGATCAAGATATCACATGCCAGTCACACATGATACTACTGATTTCTAAAAAGTGAGTGACCATGTACACGCTAAGGGATGGTGATTTTTTTTAAATTCTTATAATTATGGTAGATTTAGAGGCTCAATGATATGGGAAATGCTCTTCAGAGTGGAGGGGTGACATTGAAGAAATATTTGGGCGTCAGGGTATGGTCAACATGAGTTTTTTCCATAAAATGGGTGTTCAGGTAAGTGTGAAGACAAAAATTTGTGAAGTTATATTGAAGGAGTGGTTTAAGAAAATATATATGGTGGGGTGTAAACCATTGATTGTTGGAGGGTGAAACCCTCATTATGGATAAATTTTAGTGGGTATAGAGGATAAAATTACTACAATCCGAGAACATTTACTACTTGATATTTTGTTTTTATGCTTATGTACGGGTTTGGTGGGATAGTACAGTCATTACGTGTGATAATAGATAGAACATGGATCAAAAATATATGATCCTATTTTTGTATAGTTGTTAGTGTAGTGAGACCAGACAATGGATGATTGAGATGGTGTTAAATGTTGTTGAGAAGATGAATTTGATTGATCTGGTCCCATGTAAAATACCATATTTTGGATATGGGTGTATTTTTGGATGAATTTTGTTGATTGGAATCATGCTCTAGATGGTTGTGATGTTATATAAGTGTGGGTTGAATTGATTGTGTGTTGATGCTCGGGGCGATATTTTAATGAAGATATTGGTCGGTCAAGGATCCAACCATAAAAATAAAATGAGAGTTGGGTTTGTACTTTTGTGGGAGTTTTTGGATGATCACATAATGCCTGAAATTTTAAGGCATCACAATTACTCGAGGTTGTACTATGAAATGTCGATAGGTGGGACTAGGATTTTTAAAAAAAAGTCTGATAAAGAATGATGGAACAGTGTTAACTTGTATAATTAGATATTGTGAGATGTAAATTGCATGAAGTGAGTAGATGGAACACTAAAACTATGTTTCTATAACTGATTTAGCTAGTGAGGAGAAATGTTGCTCAAAATAAGCCCCTACGAGTTGAGACTTATGGTGGAGTGAATAATGGGCTAGCGAATGAATTGGTCAATGGAACATATATGTCTTTTTAGAACCATAACCCCAATATCCTAGAGTCAGTGGTTATTTTATTTAAATGGAATATATACAAGTGATCACATAACCAAGGATAGATCAGTTTAGTAGCTTGGAATAACTAGATACATACATGGTTCCCTTATTACATAGAACATGATAATGGAAAATAAAGTACTTTCTTGACAATTATTCAAAAAATTAATATTCATAACCAGAGGAAGGAAAACAATAAAATGGTGAAATCAATTACTAAGTAAGGGTAAGGTACAATATAAGATAACTTGAATCAATGACTATAATTAATATGGCATGTTATATAACTAGAAAAATTAAAATCAATACACTAATAATGAAAATTAATCCATGGAATTTTCTATTATGGGAATCCTTTGGATTATAATAACTAAATTCTAAATGCAGAAAATGATTAATTATTTATAATCATGTATCTGGAATTTAAAACATTATATGATCAATACCTTTTACAATATGGTCTAATTCTGTGGGTAGAAACTCATCTAGTTCTTCTTGGAATGAAATGAAAAGGGTTTTTATCCAACTGATTTCGTCTCAATGAGACTACATATGCATTGAGGAGATTGCATTAACTAGTCCCCAACCCAAAGGGATTGCATAAAAATTCCCCCAACCTAAGTCATACCTATCCAAATAATATCTTATATATCTATTTAATTAATAAATAATGCACCTTATCATCAAATATCCATTCTAAATAAAAGATAGAGAAATATCAATAATCCCCACTTAATCAAATAACTATCTAGTGAAACACTATATGTCAAAATGGTATATATATTAGACAATAATAAAATCCATGAAATAATGGATTTAAAATTGGAAATAGGAATAGAACATGGTTAATGATGTCCAACTGACTTTCAAACTGGTAAAAAGGTGTTAATTAAACTTTAGAAATGATCGACTTTGTTGAGGTTTAAGGGAAAATACTAAAGAGGCATTAAAGAGGAAAAGACGTCATATTTTCATAAAACCAATAATGAACTATGATAGTTTCTTATGATAGAATTTTTTATTTTTGAAAAATAATGTTGGATTAAAATATATTATGTACTTTACTTGAAAATAGGTAAGAAATTGGAAAGTTCCTTTTATCGGGCTTGCTTATCGTGAGGAATTAAGAATCTAACCTTTAAAAAAATTAATTCACATAAAATAAGGATGAATTTATCTAAATGAATAATTTTAAAACATATAAATAGAATTTAGAATAATTATATAAAAATAAAGAATAATTATATTGGGGTGCATATAAAAAAGCGTAACCCAATGGTAAATTTGAAGGTTCAGAGAGATCCCTTACCAATTTGTAATAAATTGAATAGTATTCCCTGAAAAATTAATAATAATAAAATTACACATAAAATAAGATAAAAGCAAATGGATTAATTATATGATATATAAAATGGATGAATATAAAAAACCAAACCAAATAAATAAGTGGTGGATAACACATATCTCATAGAAATAAAAGTGCGATGAGAAACCCCTTAACTTATGTCTAAATGTCTTATACACTTATACTTAATTTCTTGGATAATAACAGTAGATTAATTAATTAATTAATTAATATGATTTTATACTTTTATTTTATTTATTATAATTTTATTTAGTTCATGAATGGCCTTTTTGATGACTTATAAGATTCAATTATTTTTCATTCTGGGAGTGTTTGTTTTATTTGATTTCATGATCGGTTTGCTTGTATACAAGTATAAAAATTAATGTAAAATGGTGATAATTCTCTATAATTAAAATTATATGTTATTAATTAACTTATTTTATTTTTAATTATCTTATATATATATATATGATATGAGGATGAATCAATAGAAATTTTTTTTGATGCAGATGATTTAATTTATATTTGATGTTTTTTACAACCATCGTGAACTAATATCATTTCATATAATATCCTGTTTATATATAGTTTCCAAAAAATTATATAACTTATAATATATATAATAAAATGATATTTAAAAATAATAATGGCTTTATGACCATCCATAATGTTTGTAATGGAAAATAAAAACACATCATCCAGGATAAAGGTAAACCAACCCATCATAGAAGTTGTTTTCATTTTCAGAATAAAAGAGATTGGAGAAGTGGTTTGATGATAGATATTGCATTAAAATAATAAAACTAATATATATTTATATAACACTATATTTATCATTGATTTTTGGATAGAAGAGGTCAGAAAAGGATAAGAAAACAAAAAAAATAGAAATAAAAAAGAGAACGAATGAGGATTTTAACTCTTGTATAACATCTCCTTGAGAACCTCCTTAAGGAACTTGGGATTGGTATTTTGGTGGTACAAGAAATACTAGTATGTGGGGATAGATTTTGGAGAGGTATTAGGTATAATATAATCAATATTAAAATCTCATAAGGTGTGAGGAGAATAGGTGGTGATGTGTGGCATTTATAGTGGAGGATAGGGGTTTTCTTTGGTTATTTTATACATCACCTTATTATTTTGGATCATGACTATCAATAATGACGATTCTTGTGACCAATTATAGTAAATAGTGCATGTGAGTTTGAAATAACGGTGTGTAAATCATCTATACATTATATATGACTTAATAATTCATGTATCTAGCTAATATCGTAAATGATCACATTTTACTATTCACAAAAAATTCAACTATTTTAGAAAAACCCAAATAAAACCCTAAAAATTTTCAACCATTAGATTTAGAAAATAGACTCCATTTTTTAGAATAATTTTTTAAATATTAGAAATTATATTTATAATTCAAACCATAACTTATTTAAAACATACTAATTTTTAAATTATAAGTTATTTTACGACACTTTAAAAAATTAATTAATGTCACATAAAATTATATTATAATCATAAGAAAACAAAATATTTATTTATCAATAAATTTTATAAAAATAAATGTTCTATTAAATTGTTATATTAATTATAAAATTATAAATAAAGAATAGCATTTTACAAAATACCGACACTTAATTTATCATTTTTAAACATTTCTTTACATATTCTATGGTATAAGTATATCTTATTTTCAATTATAAGATAACTAAATTTTATTAATACATTTATAGGTGAGGTTATTATTCTAATAGACACATTACTATCACTAATGGTATGATTACTATTATAATAACCATGTTAATATTTAATGGTATATCACTATTTGCTTAAGCTATAGGCTATCAAACAAATATAATTGATTTAAGAAGAAACATACCTCTAAATATTGGGGTGTTATTTTCTCCCCTATATCAATAAATTGTATCCTCGTAATTTAAATTTCTTATTTGTAGTCATGGAGTTTTCATTTAAAAATACCCTAGTGGAAATCCCACATCTTAAGTAGGGTTAGTAAAACATTATCTTAAATTGAGGGAAAAGGACTATGTGATTATCACAATAAAACTAGGATTTCCTATAGGAGAACTTTAGTGGGAAGTGAAGAAATAAGCATGTAATAAAATTTTGAAATCATGTTTTGATGGTGAGCGATATATAACATGGTAATTATAATTTCAACCATCAAAAAACCATATATTTTTTATCGGTTAAAAGACCATTGGTCTCTTAGTAGGAAAATTAAACACATGGATTTTTGTTCCAAAATCCTTTTCACAAAGCTGGAGATTTCTCTTACTATATTGAGAATAAATTGAGAGAAAAACCTATTTTATTCCTTTACATGTTATAATGTCATCCTTTGTTTATTCTTTTATATATCTTCACTTCATTTATTAAATCCATATATGATAATTTTTTATGCCTAAAGCACTTTTATGAATCATGAGATCTACAAGTAATTCCTTAAAACATTAAATATTTAATGAAACCAAAATGGTTACCACATGTTATAAAATATGATAAATAATACTTTAATCTTAATTATTAATATACTTAATCCATTCCCTACATATTTAACATTATTTCTCATCCAAAAAATGTATGTCCAAATTCAAATACTAAAACTTTTGAAGGAAGGTCACTAAATTATCTAAATCAACTTAACATAAGATTTCACCAAAAAATGTATCTCTTATTATCACATAATAATATATGAATACATTAATATAATTTTGAACTTATATTAAAAAATCATGTTTCCATGGGTAAAATAACTGGTTATTGAATATATTCCTTAAATCCAAACATCTATAATTCTATAAAAGAGTAGACATTACATAACTAACCATCTTCATGGTAACCAATAATATCCCATAAACATATATTTATTATTAGCTCAACATCAATCAAATATCTAGGGTTAACTTTCCAAGGACATGTGTTTTCAAGAAGATCAACTTACAATAGAATCGCTTCTCTAAATTACTAGTGTAATTCAAAATGTACATCAAATTCCTTAAATAATAAGTACTATAGTAGAATCCTTATAATTCTTCTAATTATTATAACTAGAGAATTATTTATAAAATATCCAAATAAAATAATTCCTGATTCCAAACATAGAAATTAATTATTCATATTCATCTATTGTAGTATAATAAAACTAATCATGATCCATTATCCTCTATTGGGGTATATTCCATTGACACTTGAGACATTGGTTTGAATAAATTCCCATATCCTTGCAGTTGAAGAATTGTACATTGGAAAATAATTTATTACCCTTGTAATCATACGTACGGTAAGCTTTCTCTCTAAACTTGTAGAAAACTCCAATTCATGTGGAAAATATATGTGTGTTTATTTCCAAGACACTCCAAGAAAGTATCTGGGTGTTTCTTTCCAAAATAATCACATGTGGGAAAGTACTTCTTTCTCTTCATTAATTTATCCAACAATATCCTAGATGTACTCTTTTTCACGTGCTTCCCTCGAAATCCATTATACTTAGATAACTTTTTCTTTGCATATTTATCACATGATAATATATCCTTATATGATGAGAATGTTTTGGAGACTTTTTCCCTTCGAAATATTTGCATAATACCATAACATGTGTGATCCTTATTACTCGTTAGATCATTTTTATTGATGAGGTTCTCATTCTTTCTTCTAGGAACCATTTTTAAATGATTATGTACACTATATTAGGTCATTTAACTTTTTATAATCATAAAACCAGTGAAATACATAATACAAATTGAAAATTTCATGCATAGATAATCTCATAAAAATGGTTTTCTTGGAATATTCTTCTATGTTTATCCTAAAATTAGATTTTATGGTTATGTTCCTTAATCTAGGATTTTCTAAATCTAGTTCCCAATGTTTCTACTGAACTTTCTCTAATGCCAACTGTAACAACCCTAACCCGAGGATCCAAAATTTGGTGGTTGTTTTATTATAATGGCATTAATATAATAGATCACACCACTAAGGACTGATCAGTTAATAGTCTTGAATAACTAGACACATACATGGTTCCCTTATTATATATAACAAAACAAAGTAAAATAAACTGCTTCATTGACACTTATTCAATGATTTCATATTTATAACATGGTGAAGGAAAAATAAATAAAAGGGAGAGTTCAAAATCTCAAAAAGGTTTAGGTGCAACATAAGATATCATGAATCAGTGACTATATTCATAATGGAATGGTAAATAACTAAAATACAAATTCTAATCAATAAACTGAAAATGAAAATGCAACCATAAATTTTACCATAATGAAAATATTATAGATAATAAATACTGAATTTTAAATATAGTAAATACTTAATTATTAGATGTCATGTATCTTAAACATGAACCGTTTTTCTATCAATACCTTTCACACGTTGATTAATGTCTTTGCATAGAAACTAAGTTGATTATTATTGAAACAAACAAGAATTGTTTTTCTCCAACTAATCTCATCTCATGAGACTACCAATGCATCGATTGGGATGCATTAACCAACCCCCAACCCATAGGGATTTCATTAAATGGTTCGAAACCCATGTCATATTTATTTACTAATTTTATCATGTATCAATTTATATTATAAATAATTTTCCTTTTCATCAAATAATCATACTATGTGAACGATATATAGTTATCAATATTTCCCCAATAAATCAAATAACTATCAAGGTAAACACCATATGTTGAAATGGTATACAACATAGAAACTAATAGTATCCATGAAAGAATGGATAAAAGTGGAAACAAGCATATATATTTGTAAATTATTTCCATCTAAAGTGAAAACACGTAAAAAAGTGTTCACGAAACTTTATAAATGAGATACTTTAATGCGGTTTTAAGGAAAATACTATAGAGACATTCAAGGGTACAAATGTATACATTTTTCATAAAACTATAAATTAATGAAGATATTTCTTCATGATAAAATTATCAATTTTATAAAAATAATGGTGGATTAAAATTGATTATGAATTTTACTTGAAAATGGGTAAGAAATTTATAAGTTCCCATTAATTGAGATTGCTTATCAGGAGGAATTGAGAAGGAAACCTTTTAAAAACTTTTATTTCCCATAAAAGAAGGATTAATTTATATAGATACATAATTTTTGAACATAAAAATAAAATTTATAAGAAGTATATAAAAAAGATATAAATTTGGTTAAAGAGAGAGAAAGTGTATCCCAATGGTAAATATGATGGTTCATAGATTTCCTTTACCACATTGTATTCAATCGATTCGCAAGCAAGATAAAATTAATAATCATAAAATCAAAAATTCAATGCCATAAAGATAAATGGATAAAGGATATGATATATTAATGGGTATTCTAAATATAGAACACAGAATAATTAAGGGTTAAATAAGGCATATCTCACAGAAATAAAAGTGAGTTGAGAAACCCCTTACCATATGTTTGAATGTGTTACGAATTTGTACTTAATGTAATTTATAATAAAATTCGATTAATTAGATTAATTAATTAATTAAGAACATTTCCTAGATTTAATTTATTTATTAAAGTTTTATAAAGTTAATATATTTTCTTTTTTATGTGTTATAATATTCAATTTCTTTGTTGTAGGATTGTTTGTTTTCATGGTTTGGACGATCAGTTCACTTGTATGAAAGTATGAAAGTTCTTATAAAATGAAAATAATTATTCAGAATTGAAATTATATGTTATTAATGAAATTATACAAGTTTTTATGATCTTACATATATATATATATTTTATATTTTGTGAGGACTATTTATTAGATAAAACGTTAATGAAAACCATTTAATTTATTTTTGGGGGTTTTAGAACCATAATTAATTTATATCATTTTATTTAATATAATGTTTATGTATTGATTCCATGACATTATATAAATTATAATATGTATAATAAAATATATTTTCAATATAATAATAGTTTTATGACCCTCTAAGAAGGAGTTAATGGAAAATTAAAATGCATAGCTAATGATGGCGATAAATCGATACATCACAGATGATGTTTTCATTTTTAGAATAAAAGGGAGGGGAGAATGGGTTTGATGATGGGTATTAAATTAGGATTATAAAATTATATTATATATAATATAATGTATTTATTATTATTTTATATATGATTTAAGGAGAGAAAAAGAGAACAAAATAGATGAAAAGAAATTAAAAGATAACGAAATTGGATTTTACCACTTGTATAACATCTCATTGAGAATCTCATTAAGGCACATGACATTGTTCAGATAGTGGGACCAGAAAGGATAGGACATGGGTAAGATAATTGGTAGAGGAATTGGGCATAATATAAGAAATATTAAAATTGTATTGTTTGTGATAAGAAGAGGTGGTGAGGAGTGTTATTTATAGTGGAGGAGAGGGGTGTTTTTTCATTATTTTACTCACTAGTTTATTATTTTGGATCAAGACTATCAATTATTATGATTATTATAATCATGTACCATCAATAGTGCATGTGAGTTATAAATTATAGTTCTTACATCATCTATACATCACCCATGACATAATAATTATTTAATTTAGCTAATACCGTAAATTATTGTATTTCACTAGTCACCAAAAATTCAACTATTTTAGAAAAATCTAAAAAATTCACTAGTAAAATGTATTTATTTGGAGAATTAAAAAATGTATCCCCTTATTTGAAAATATTTTTTTAAATATGATAAATTTACCTTTTAATTAAAATCTGTTTTTGTTTTAAAAAATTCATATTTTAAAATCAATAATGATTTTATGACATTTTGAAAAATTAATGAAGGCCTGATAACATTATCTTAAAATAATAGGAAAAAAATATTTATATATGAATCTTTTTTATGAAAAAAATTCTTCTAAATTATTATATTAATTATATGTTTTAAAATAAAAATTTACTATTTTTGAAAATACCAACACTTAATTTATCATTTCTAAAACATTAATTTATGTATCCAATGATATAAATATATAATATTCTCATTTATAAGATACCTAAATTTTATTTATAATTTCATATGTGAGTTTAATATTTCAATTCATAGATTACTGTCTCATCACTATTCTATAGTCCATGTTAATATTTAATGGTATATCACAGTTCGTTTAAGCTATAAGCTGTCAAATAAATTGAATTGATTTAAGAAGATACAAACTATAAAATTTTGAGGTGTAATATATCTTAGGATAGATTTCATGGGTACTCACCATCTCAATGGTGTGGTAATTTTGGTGAGAAGGTGGCTCAATTTTTGATTAATAGTTTAAATTGTGTCGAAATTTTCACAATGATATCTCACTTGGTTATTCAGGATAAAACATGAAAACAATGGCTATGAATTTGATATAAGAATAGGTCATGTTAATGATTATAAAATACATGATTCTTCTTGTGAATAAATAATTTTATATTGAGGATGTTGTAAAACAATATATCTTCATAGTTTGTGAAAATTTAGAGGGAATATGAATTTTTAATATTAGAGTGGTTATGGAGGTGATCTGGGTGTTAATGGGGGTATAACAAGTTTCCTTGAGAATATAGGGAGGCCCATGATGTACTTTGGGGACTTGGGGGACAACTATGATTTAGGATACACTACGGTGCACATGGTCTAGTTATTTTGGATAACCATGGGGAGATTTATGCCATATATCTTCTCATAGTGGCAAAGGTTGGCGCTAGTGAAAAATGTGTAGAACAAAATTACCAAATATGGGAGTTTTTTCTACCATGGTGGTGGCCTAAGGTGGAAAATTACAAAATTGGAACCGGTTATGTTGTGGTCCCCACTCACAATGTGTTTCATCGTGGAGGAGATGTGATATAAAATGATGTGCAGAATGGGGTGCACAACTCAATGTTGTAGAGGATGGTTTGCCCTAGATGGGAATGGAAAGGTGGAAATAGTGAGGGAATGGTGGATACTATATAATGTTGTCAATTTTGGGTGTTCAAGTTTCTAATAATAAATATTTAACAAGTATGAAACATTTCATAGTTTTGGGTGTGTCGGGATGCCTAGAAACTACTAGGAGGAGGACTATAGAAAAGGTCATGTGGTGTTGCACCCAATAATTTTTAAAATGGTGGAGAAAGAGATACCTTTTCCATTTTTAATTTTAAAAATTCTCACCCGTCTTTTACTCATCCCTCATAAAAAATGGACCCAAGAGGATATATCTATAGTTTCCTTCAAACCTCTTGGATTATGGTTGGGTTTTAGTGGGTTTTGATGGAAACTTCGGGCGTGTTATTCCTCCATTGGCACATATTTTTAGTTCCCCCTCATTTTCATTGATTTAAGTGACTTGAAATAGATTATGGGAGATTATTACACCATATCATTGCCAAATAATCATGTTATGATTGAGAATTATCATGTGATGGGTTGAGGATGACTTAAGACGACAATAACTCTTTATTTCACATCATTTTGTTGATGGTACATCATCAAATGGATGTATTTTATATTTTCAATCAAATTAAATTTATTTACCTATTGAAATGATGTTGCGTGTTATATATTTTTCCCAATATGAATTTTAGGGAGAACCGTAGACCATACAAGGGTGCTTTGTCACTGTTTTGGTGTGACGAGGTTGTTTGATGAGTTATTAGGCATTTATACCTATTGGAATTAATTTTGAAAATTTATTTCATATGATTAATTAATTATAATTTGATTATAATAAATTAATTTGGATATTTGAGGGTGATATATGACCTCATAATGATGGGAAATGGATGGTTGGACTTTGACATTCTTGGGTGAGAGTTTTCGAGCTACGATTAAAGTTAATAAATCTGGTTTGAGGAAATTGATACCTTGAGAATACCCCTATGGTATTTTCTTTCATTTATGTATGTTTTCATGTGACCAGAAGTCTCATTAGTAAGAAAAATTTACCTTTTAAATTTATGTAAAATATTTATTATAAATGAAATACCTGGACTAGACAAAGTGCCAAGGGAAATGATGGACCCTTGCCCACTAGATTGATTATCTCGGTTATTGAAGGTTAACACCTTGATTAAAAATGTACTCCTTGTTATGTACATACCTAGATTAGTGAGAAATTTTATAAATTATGTGAACATATTCACCCTTTTTATAGGTTCCTTTATGACAATTTAGTATAGTAATGTAATAAACTTAAGTAAAATACCCTAGTAAGACTTAGTGGAACCCTACGATTCATTAAATCTTACTGGCTGGTTGAGATAACCATGGGGTGAGGGATCTTCCCTCTTTAGTATATGAGTACCATATGGGTATTCCAAGGATAGATCTCATATAGGTTTGGTAAGTAGACCGACCTAAGATAACCAAGAGTGTGAGATGGGCCTTAGGCTACCTGTTGAGACTCATTACAAAGATACTTTCCTTAAAAGGATATTTTTACTATAAAGTGAGTGTGAGGATGTTGGGGGAAGTTATTCCCTCTGACTAACGAGTGTTGAACTGAGATATGAGATTGAGGTTGCGGAGCCCTTGTCTAGTGTCCATGTTTTGATGACACGTAGGGGACCCTATAGGGTGCACCCGACGACATTTTTGACACATGAAAGGGTTAGTGAAAATATGATTATATGAAATTTTGGGTCTCACCATCAAACCATAATTAGTTATGTGGTCCTTATTTGGATATGGTTAGAGTGATAGGTTGTAAACTAGAGTGGTTTTCCTCTATTGAGTGAGGTGGGTTTTGAAAATTGTTGACCCTTATAAGATGATTTGGGTGGGGTGTACTACCCATTGAGATGTATTGATATTCATGGAATGCCTTGGACATTATCCTTATATGTATAAATTATACCTTGTATATGAGATGGATAGGAGGCATGCACTCCCCCATAGAGTGGTATATGTGAGATAGTCTAGGAGGGCCATACTGCCCCCACCGATGATTGATTAGTATACTATGAGACTTTGTAGTGAGAAAAACTACCCCCAATGAGAAGTATATGTGAGTTAATCTTGGAGGGATTCACTCCCGCCCCCCAAGTGATTACTGCACCATTGGATTCCAAGGACATTCTTCAAGGATCAATCTATTAAGCATCATATTGTTGTATCTTCTAGGACATGATATAAGGAAATGATCGTAGGAATAATACTGGTTAGAATAGTTGTGTGACACTATTAGAGAAAATATGGAATGGGTTTATGTAGGTATGGTTTGATCATGGGTGTTAAGTTAGAATCTACAAATTGAAATTGTTATTTACTTATGCTTCCACATTTTGTTTAATTATTTAGAAGATCATGGAACATGCAAAAAAAACTGATTTATTATTTATTCATGGAACTCTATTGGTGGTTTTATACAATGTTCTTATTAGCATATACTCAGGTGGAAAAAGCACATAGGCACCTAATAAAATCATCATTTTTCATAGGACCTCTAACAACCTATGATTTTAGGATATATTTATTTTTAAAATATATGAAGTGTTCTATAACATTCTAAATGATGAACTTATGTGAATAAATTTTATAAATTATAATATAAATCACATTATGTGGTCTAAAAAAATATAATTTTAAAAAACAATTTCCAATTCACTTAGGAAATACTATTGATCCTAAAGAATTGTTTTGAAATATTTTGTGCAAAAGAATTTTTATTATCAGGATTTTTTAAAGAAGTTTTATCTTATTTAAAATTTAAATCAGAGTGTTAAGATTTTAAAAATATATTATATAGATATATATAATTAATTCAATGATTATTAAGTGGTTATATATGAAAATAAAATCATTTGAATGTAAAAAAGAATTGTTTTTCTAAAAAATGATTTTATGAATGAAATGTATTTTAATCATAATAAATTAAATTAATCAATATTTATAAATGATTTTAATTAAATTTGTGGATTATATATACAAATTTAATGTTTAAACATTCATTAAATATTTATTACTTAGGAATGAATGAGAATAAATTATGTTTTATGCTTGAAAATGAATTTTCTTAAAAATGATTTTCATTTAGATTTTCATGATTATTTAAAACCAATATATTTAACTTATAAGAATTGAATTTAATGAAACTTTATCTATATTTGGAATCATTATCTATAAATTTCATAATGATTCCACTTTCATTTTTTCCAATTATGAATAGTAATACTGGGAAACACACATTACTACAGTAAAGACTAAAATGGTTAATGAGGGGTTAAACTAATGGGATAAGGGATAAAATAATCTAAAAAATTATATAAATCCCATTTTTTAGTTAATTTATATCTTATATGATCCCAACATTTATATTTATACACTTTAGATCCACCATCCCATCAGTGGGACTTTATTATATCTTAATATTCTTAATAATTACAAGTGTTTGACTACCTACACTTATAAAGGGGAACTCCATCTCCTCTATTTTGAACATAACATAATACAGTTATCCAGAACAAAACCTACAAAAAGATCTTTTAAAATTCCATATCCACATATCATAGGTTATTATATTAAATATATACCAACCCATGGTCCCTTAAAAATATATTCAAATGAGATTTCTCAAATAAGAGGCACATGTTCTTACTGATACTTTTCAAGTTTAATTATTCTAATACAACCTATATATCATCTATAGAAATATAAAAAAATAATATATATCTAGTTAATATCCTTAAATGTTGTTATTTTAATGGAAAACCCATTTTCTATCTCCTTTATATGTAATGAAAAATAAAAACATTATACATGCGTTTGTATGGATTACCATCTCCATGAAGCGATGTATTTTATTTTTCATCATCATATCTCTTGGATGGTTATATATATGAATTTAATGGATATATATATGATTTTATAAAATAATTATTATTATTTATTTGAAATAAATTATCTACCTTTTTACCATTCTAGTTGCAGTAAAATGATAATGTCGCTCATGTGTATGTGTGGACTACCACCGCTATGAACTGATGTGATTTGTTTTTAATTTCCATTGTACATGGATGGTAATAAGGATAAATTTAATGAATATATATTATAATTATGATATAATAATTATTCTTAAATTTTGAATTGTTAATTATCTTTCTTTTGTTCGATCCATCGAAAATTGGAAGCAGTACTCATGCGTATATACGCACTACCGTCTCCACGAAGTGATGTTATTCGTTTTTCACCACCACTTATTATGAATAGTTTTAATAGTGTATAGAATATATAAATATGACATTTATTTAATTTTTTATATTTTATGTATTATTAAACCATGACCAAGGTGCAAAGACCAAAACCGTCAAACTGAAACATTCAAGGAAAACAGACCAGTTTTCACCCGAATAATGATTATAATAATGAATTGTTTACAAAATGAATATTTGGAATTTAAAAATGGAATAATTTTTATTTTTAATATATATATATATTTATAATATTATGGAATAGATATATATCTAATATATATTTATTATAATGGTGGACTTCACACATACAAATCATGGTGAGACTTGAGGTAAGGGAATTATGATACAATCTCATTTCTTTTCTAGATTGCCTATGTTAAATTTATAGTGAAGGAAATTATATCAACCTAATACTTTAAACATAAAAAACTATTATTAACCTGTATTTAATTCTATATTATTCAATTATTATAACTATTTAACTCGATTTGTTACTCAAAATTATCAAGAAAATGCTTTTAAGAAAAGTTAACTATATTTTCTATTCAGTCAACAAACCTTTTATTTTATGTAAATGTTCATTATGATGTTTTCAAGATATTTATTTTCCATGATAGAGTAATTATTTAAATTAATTTTCAAATTAATTTTAATTTTTTTAATCTTATTAAAAGAAATATTCTTATCATTTTCTAAATGAGTAACTTTTGGAAATTTTACCAATATTTTGAAAGGAATATTTATTTTAATGTTTACCACACAAAAGAATGTTTCTGTTGTGATGAGCAATATTTTATTTGAAGCTTAAATTATAATTTTCTAAGTTTATTCTCAATTAAAATATTTTTAACAATATTTTTTAAAATTTTAGTTTCAATGATGTTGAAGGAGAAAAAGATATCTTCCTTGTTTTCAAATAAATGTTCAAATACTATTTTAAATGTATTTTTCATCTATATAAACATCCTTTGATGTTTCTTATAATTAAGTATTTATATGATCTAATTATAAAATCCAGGTTATTTCATTGTATTTCATATTATTATTTGATTATTAATCTTTTATGAAACTCATTTCGTTTCAATGGGTTATGCTATGATGAATTAATTGAAATTTTTACGATCTTAGGCCATAGATATATATGGATTTCGTTTTTGGACTGGTGGGTCCATTAAATCCTTCCAATGAATTGGGTAATTTTATATAGATATATCATGATATTTTGATAATAATCATTGAAATTATTGTGAATAAAATTTTTCAAATTTTGATGTGTGATTGTGATTGATTCTAATAATGTACACAAGATTATGTGTGGACATGATTGTGAATAACTATGTTAAAAGTTTAATGTGTGAGTATGATTTATCATACAGATTTACACATGATTGTTAATATTCATGATTTTGAATATCTATTTTCACAATATTACTATTACTCATTCTTATGATACCATATTCTTATGTTATTACTCTTGAATGATGATTTATGCATTGAGAGCCTTATTAATCATTCTTCTGGATATAACATTATTTTTGAGATTATGATCTATTATTTTCTTGGTTATCAATATTTTATAATGAGAAAATGTTCTTCATTATGATTTCATACACTTATGGGAATCTTATATTTAATTATAATATAAATTTCCCTTGTTTACCCTTACTTAGCATCAGGGCTCACCCATTCTTATGTTTTTCATACCCAGGTTTTGATGGATGGTTCAAATTATGATATTTATATAAGAGGTACTAATATGAATAAATTTTATAGTATATTTTTAAGATTGTACATAAATATGTTGATTATGTATGTAGTTTCGAAGACACTAAACCTTTATGGTTATAGTGCATATATAATCATGATACATATTAAATATTAATATAAAATGATGTAATATTTATGCGTGTTATACATGGGTTTCCTTTGGTGTAATTAGAGAAGATTTTAGATATTTATAAAGCCTATATTATGATAAATATAAGTGTAGAACCTAAGAAAACCCATGATGAGATAAAAGTGAAAAATAGTGAACCTAAAAGTGTAAAAGGTTAATAAAAAATGACTCATAATTTAGGAAATCTAAGAAATTATTTTCATAATTATATGATTTCTTACTCTAATTATTGATTATTTATGATTACATTATGCTTCTTAGTTTTATTTAATTGCTTAAACCAAAGGAGTCATACTAAAAATTAATGTGACAGGAAATGAAATGTCTATACTTACGAGAAACCAAATGGATTTGGAGTTTGTAAGAAATATCTTATGACTAAGTCCACTCAACTATCTTAATATATGAGTCATAATGATAACTATATTGAGATTATGAGTGCATTGTGGATATATAAACATTATATTGAGTATTTTATTTGACAATTTCTACCCACATTATGTGGGTCTTCAGATCCCCTAGTTCTTGTGTAACATCCCAGGTAAATGAAGAGTAAGACATATTTCATATTTATTAATATTATTGAATTAAATATTAATTTTAATTTAAAGGGGTTTTCATGTTCGATAACGTACCTGATACGCAACAACGAGTTTCTTTGAATCTTTCATTGCACACTAATAATATAATATTATTATTTTAAATTGTAGTTAATTTTTAGTCATTGTATTGGCAGGAATAAACAAAACTAACTACAATATGATTACACAAGATTGTTAAATTTATTTACATTATCCAATAAAAATTTAGAGGCATAAAATATGTATGAATCTAATTTTAAGCATAATTTACATTAAAAGGACGATTAACCACCTTTTAATGGTGAACCCTCTTTAAATATAGTTTTGGTCACTTTAATAAATTCTATTTGACCAAATAAAATCCTTCTTTGTAATGGGGACATCAAAATTTAATTTTTGTAAATTTTTGGAATTTTTCCGATAAGGTTCATTTTTTCATGAATAGTGAAAATATTATATTTTAATTAAAAACTATGTTTTAATCTGATTTATTTATATGGTTATATTATCTTTTTAATTGGTTTTAAAGTGTAATTAGAATATATTTTTAACATTTAATCTAATTTTAATCATTGGAAGTAATTTCACTTTGAAATTGGACTTAAGCAACTGTCCATCTTTTGATAGTTATTAGTTCTTAAAAACACGCTCTTTGTATTGATAGCGGGAATTAATTTTAAATTAATTTATGCCACTTCTGTGTTTTGATTTTGGAAAAATGGATTCCATATTTGGAATCAGTAGTCCCAAATTGTGTAAATAGATAACTATTATTTCTATACATTTTTAAATATTTACTTCAGTAAATATTTTATTTACCGTCGTTAAAGGGTAAATTAGGTAAATAAGGGTAAACAAATAATATTAAAATAATATAAAATTAACCTTAAAATGTACTAATACTATTTTATGATTAATGGCCGACCCTGGTCATCCATGGGTCTATTTGGTTACCCCATTGATCCACTTGGTAGTTATAATGACACTTTAGATTAATTAACTTAAAGTAAAGGCAAAATTGACAAAAACAAATATCTTTTAGAAAATTAATTTTTACATGGGTTTATATAATTTATCTTTTAGACTATAAATATTAAATGGAAATACAAGAATATTTCCTACATCATGGTAATTTTTATATAATTTTTAGACCTCAAATAAATTAAATTATATATGACCCAATAATGATGTAGTGTTTACCTCATTAATAAATGATTTAAATAGATAAGATTATAATGATTAAAATATTATTCAAAACATGTCCAATTATTATTGGATGATTTTATTTCGACCATGAGGAATCTTATCTTCGACTATAATTATTTTTGGACCATTATAAACTGAATATCATTATATAATAGAATAATATTTGCACACTTTCCTAAAGAGCCCCTCCTCTCCCTTATAAAAGGAGAGCACTTATAACCAATTACTCACACCTCTCAAGCCATTTGGATCGTCCAAACTCTGAAAAATTAATCTCCCTACATCCCTATACTTATTTTATAAGCCTTACCTTAGGCATAAGTCACTTCAATAAGTCCTTTTGGTTCAAACCAAATGGAGTTACCCAAATTAAAGGTAACAGTTTCTCTTAAATTGTTTTCTTTTATTTTACTTCTCCAACCCCTAAATTCTTTTTATTCCTTTCTTTTGTTTGAAAACCAGTATCCTCAATATACTAGGATTTTTTTATGATAATTATTCGAACTACACTTACACACACCTCCATCTAATGAATAAAGAACATAATGTTTCTGTGGATGGAAAACTAACGCCTCACGGAACGATGATTGTTCAAATATCTCCAACCGCATCTCATGGTGGCCATTATGATGACAATGTATTTATATATGATATATATTATGTTTATGATTTCTTTATGTTTATGTACTTCCCATTTATAGCACATCATTATGGTTTCTATAGTGGGTAAATACGATAATCTCATTTGAAGAAGTGCGGACTACCGCCCCCTCAAAGTGATGTGACTCATTAATTACTTATGTGGGGTTTATAAATGATAGATTTGATGATATTATGTATTTTATTATACTATAATTATAATATACCTATGTATCATTATGTTTTAATTCCATTAAAATAATTAATAGAAATGAAAGTAGCATTCATGCGTACGTACGGCTTACCGTCTCCATTGACGGTGCATTTCATTTCTTAACTCTAAATGTTATGTACTATTATAAAAATATGTGTATGATGGATATATATGATATATATGATATCCAAATCATGAATATAATTCTGTATTTAATGAACCTTTTACCACATGAACAACATGTAATTATAATAAGTCCATTTTTGACTCAAGTACCAAATATCGACAAAAAATCGTTATTAACTTAAATGATTGAATAAAGTTTATAACATGGTAATAAGTGATATAAAAGGAATAATAAAATTTCAAAAGGTTCTTAAGCAAGTAGAAATTAACTTTAGTTTATTATTCAGGATATTAAAGAACGATCGAGTCAAGTCGGACACAGGGTAAGGGACTTCGTCTCAATATCCTTTCATTGAGGCATATTGTATTTTAATACACGATTTTCCTTTATATGCTGTATAAACACCTTTTAATTTTCATTTCATTCAAAGGAAATATTTTTATATGAATCTTTTTACTAAGCGACAAAAAGGAATGTTTTTTTCGTAAGCGGTGACAACGACCTTTCCTCCGCTGTGAGTATCATTTGATATTTGGATTCCTTGACAAGCCAGAATGTTTTTAAAAGGAAAAATAAATATCATATACTCTTTTTAGGTATTTTGGTATTGAAAATGATTTTGATAATGGATTTATTATTTCAATATCTTGAAATGATATTTTTCTATTTCAATGTGGAAATGATATCTTTCCTTTATGTTTATGTTATGTGTTATGATCATGTTATGGTTCTTGGGAATTATTTACGTATACGGGTGATTTCGTGATAAAACTAGGGTGGGGGATCCCGAGATAGCTCTCCAACGCATTGGGTAACGTGATGGAGGTAAATGTGAATTTTTCTCCTAAGATATTTAGGGAATATAATGTGATAGGTATTCCAAAGTAACTCCCTATGTAGCTGTGATAACTAAAGTGTAAGTATGATATGGATGACACAAGTTACCTTTATGTTTTATGATTTCTATGTGTCTTTTATAAATCTTATGATTCTATGAGGTAAGTAAAAGATTTCATGTTTTGCATTTATTTATGAACAAATGTTTTATTTCTTTGTTTCATAATCTTTAGTGAGCTTTTTATGTTCATCCCATGTTTTGAAATGTTTTCACAGGACTTAATATTAATAGGGTCAAGGATTGGATCAAGGAAAATTCATGCTGTCTAAAACATAGAACTAGACATGAATCTTTTTTTCAAGAGTTTTTATTTTATGCCAAAAAATGGAAATTTAGTAGAAGTTTCTACCTTGTAATCTTTTGAGATGTAATAGTTATGTCTTAATTCTCTAAAACTCTAAACCTGAAAAGATCCTCAATGTGAATTATTCATTTAATTCAATATAATGTAATGTTTAAGGTAGTGTCCTTATAGTTGGTATGATAGGTCAGTTTAGATAAATTTAAGAGTTAGGGTATCATTAAATTAATATCCATAAAGTATTATTGATATCATATAGGATTTATAGATTACCATGTTGCTTCGCCTAAGATATTTCTTTGTTCAGAATGGTTTTCCGCAGAGGAAATAGGGCAGCAATGTTGGGTCGACATCAGGAGGAAGACAACCTTCCGAATTAGCAACCTGAGATGTTTGGAATCAGAACTCGATAGTTTGTTGCAATGATGGCACAATTGACATAGGTTATAAATGGTGGTGGTATCCATGTTTGAGATCAGCCAGATCAACCACAGAGGAACATGTCAGAAGTGGAGCATTTCATGAGGCAACATCTCCCATCATTCAGAGGATCATCTGACCCTGTGCTAGCTGAAGGGTGGATTAAAGTACTGGAGAAGATTTTTGATGTCATGGGTTGTTCATAACGTCAAAAGGTTAGTCTTCCTCTTTACCATTTTGAAGGTGAAGCTGATCAGTGGTGGTTGATGGTGAAAAATATCAGGTATAGTGAAGAGATTGATGCTCTTGATTGGGATGAATTCAAAGGTATGTTTCTTGTGAAACATTTTCCTAAGGTGGTTCGTCTTAGTATGGAAGAACAATTCTTGGAATTGAGGTAGGAGGATGACTCAGTGGCTGCTTATGAAGAAAAATTCACTCTACTGGAAAGGTATTCTACAAATTTCAAACAATTTCATGATAGTAAAATCAATCATTTTTACTCAGGATTAAAGCCAAAGTATCGAAGGGATTTAGCTTCTCGTGAGTTCAAAAGTTATGAAAAACGTGTTCATTTTGAGGAGAAGGTGGAAATGGTCTTTTATGATGATCAGGTATTCTTTGACAAACAAAAGAATAAGAGGTCGAGGTGGCAGGTGAAAGGGAAGAACTCTTCAAAAAAGTATGATGGTAAGAAACTTATGTTTACACTTTATGAAAATTGTGGTAAAAAGCATGTTGGGGAATGTATTTTGAATTCTGGTAAGTGCTACCGATGTGGTAAAACACGACATAAGGCTCGTAATTGCACTGAAAAAGATCAGGGTAATGGTAGGAAAAAATATTATTTATGGTCAGTAAAATGTTTTAAGTGAAATGAAATGGGTCATTATGCAAATAAGTGTCCAACAAAGAACTCAACTGAAGGAAAGTAGCCAGACTTCAAGCAGAAAGGGGTGGTGAAATCCATTGTAACTACTTCAGCAGATGTTGGTCCATCAAATGAAGTAGTATAAGGTACACTATTTGTTTGTTCAGATTATTCCAGTGTGCTGTTTGATTCAGGGTCTACACACTCTTTCATTTCTGAGAAGTTTTCTTGTAAATTGGGAATTCCATCTCATTATATAAACACTGATATTACGGTAAAAACACCTGGAGGAAATGTTGAGACAAAAAGAAAACCTAAGAACAATCTTGTCCTTGTGTGCTGAAATAATCTACCTGCAACCTTATTGTTTTTCCTCTAGTAGAGTTTGATGTTATATTGGCAATTGATTGGCTTTCTATTTATCATACTAAGATTGACTTCAGAGCTAAAGAGGTTTCTTTTCAGAATGATTTTCAGTTTGTATAAAAAAAATGAACCCATGATGTTGATAACATATCAGGAAGCTGGGAAACTAGTAAAAGATGGAAATGAATGCTACCTTCCACATATTGTTGAAAACAAAGAAATAGTTCATATTAATGATGTGATAGTGTTAAATGAGAACCTTGATGTTTTTCCTGATGAGTTTCCTGGTATTATACCTGATCGAGAAGTTGAATTTACTGTTGACTTAGTTCCTGATGCTAAGCCAATTTCCAAACCCCCTTATCGAATGGCTCAAATTGAACTTTTAGAGTTAAATAAGCAATTGCATGAGTTATTATATAAAGGTTTCATTCGATCTAGCACATCACCATGGGGTGATCTTGTCTTGTTTGTTAAAAAGAAAGATGGTTCAATGAGACTTTTCATTGATTATAGAGCATTGAATAACATCACTATTAAGAATAAGTATCATTTGCCTCATATTGATGATTTGTTTGATCAATTCTAGGGACCTCAGTATTTTTCGAAGATTGACTTGAGGTTGGGGTACCATCAGTTGAAAGTAAAGGAAGTAGACTTTCTAAAGACCGCGTTTTGTACTAGATATGTTCATTATAAATTTTTAGTTATTCCTTTTGGGTTAACCAATGAACCTACTGTATTCACGGATCTTATGAATAGAATTTTCTATGAGTTCTTGGATAAGTTTGTGGTTGTGTTCATTGATGATATTTTGGTTTATTCCAAAAGTAAGGAGGAACCTGAAAGTAATTTATGGGTTTTCTTGAAAACCTTAAAAGAAAAGATACTATTTGGGAAATTTAGAAAGTATGAGTTTTGGTTACAAAAAATTTCTTTCCTTGGTCACATTGTTTCAAAAAGTGGCATAACTGTTGATCCTGATAAAAGGAAAGTTGTTGAATAATGACCAAGACCCACAAATATAACCGAGATTCGTAGTTTTCTTGGTTTGGTAGGTTATTACTGGAGGTTTGTTGAAAATTTTTCACGGTTATCTAGCCCAATGACTAAGATAACCCAAAAAGGTGTTAAGTTCATCTGGATAAATGAATGTTATTGTTGTTTTCAATAATTGAAGAGTATATTGGTGAATACTCCAGTTTTGGCACTACCTTCCAGAAATGGTGAGTTTGTTATTTATAGTGATGCTTCGTTGAAAGGACTTGGATGTATCCTTATTCAGAATGATTAGGTAATTACTTATGCTCCACGTCAATTGAAACCACATGAGTTAAATTACCCAACACATGATTTGGGATTAGCTTCTGTTGTTTTTGATTTAAAAATTTGGAGGCATCATTTCTACGTAGTGAAGTGTGAAATATATAATGATCACAAAAGTTTGAAGTATATATTCACTCAGAAAGAATTGAACATGAGACAACAGAGATGGTTGGAATTAATCAATCATTATGATTCCATGATAATTTATCATTCGGGAAAAGAAAATAAAGTGGATTATCCTTTGAGTCGAAAAAGTAATACTTCATTAACCAGGTTATGTTTGGAACTAGATCCTTTGGTTTTTGATTTGATGAACTTTTGCATTGAAGTTGTTGTTGCAGAAAATTCTTCTATTTTGTTTCAGGTGTCAGTGAAATCATCTCTATCATACAGAATTAAGCAAGGGAAGAAGGATGACAGTGATTTGCATAAAAAGGTTGTGTTGGTTCAGAAGGGTAAGTTTCCTG
Organism: Viscum album; assembly: GCA_963277665.1. Taxonomy (NCBI): domain Eukaryota; kingdom Viridiplantae; phylum Streptophyta; class Magnoliopsida; order Santalales; family Viscaceae; genus Viscum; species Viscum album. The sequence goes on along the minus strand of OY728162.1, from coordinate 1,489,951,981 downwards.
ATTTTAATGTTGATAATGATTGTGTTTTGAGATTTGGAAAGAGATTATATGTGCCTTGTGATTCACAGTTGAAGAATGAGTTGTTATGTGAAGCTCATAGTTTTTCGTTTTCAGTTCATCCTGGAAGTACTAGGATGTACAAATATTTTCGGGAGTATTACTAGTGGGATGGAATGAAAAGAGATATTGCTGATTTTACTGTAAAGTGTTTGACTTGTCAGTAGGTTAAAGTAGAGCGACAGTTACCTAAAGAAATGCTTCAGCATTTACCGGTGCCAGAGTGGAAATGGGAAAATATATCCATGGAATTTGTTGTGGGATTACCAAATACATCTCAAGGTAATAATGAAATATGGTTTATAGTTGACTGATTGACTAAATCTGCTCATTTACTTCCTATTAGAGATACATTGCCTCTAGATAAACATTATCGGTTGTATGTTAAAGTGATAGTTTGGTTGCATGGATTTCCCCTCTCCATTGTATCTGATCATGATCCCAGGTTAACTTCTAACTTTTGGAAAGGCCTTCAGACATTAGAGGATATGATAAATTCTTGCTTGATGGATTATCAAGGATGTTGGGACTAACATCTTTCTTTGGTTGAATTTTTATATAATATTAGTTTTCATTCCAGTATACAGATGGCTCCATTTGAGGCATTGTATGGAAAGCGCTGTCGAACTCCAGCTTTTTGGGATGAAGTAGGTGAAAGGAAGCTGATGGGACCATAATTGGTAGAAGAGATGGCAGAGAAAGTTCAGTTGATTCAAAAGCACATGAGAACAGCTCAAAGCAGACAAAAAAATTATGCAGATAACCAGAGGAAAGATCTTTATTTTGAGGTTGGTGATCTTGTCTTTCTCAAAGTTTCTCCATGGAAAATTGTGATGTGTTATGGTAAAAAGAGAAATTTGAGTCCATGGTTCATTGGACCTTATGAAATTCAGGAAAAAGTTGGATCAGTTGCGTACAGAGTGGCTTTACCTCCATGTTTATCCCAGGTAAACAATGTTTTTCCTGTTTCGATGTTTAGAAGGTATATGTCAGATCCATATCATGTTTTGAGCCCAGAGGTAGTTCAGTTGGAAGAGAATCTATATTATGAAGAACAACCAGTTTAGATTCTTGACCATAGAGAGTAGGTGTTACGAAATAAGGTAATTCACCTGGTAAAGGTTTTATGGAAAAACCCTATGACCGAAGAGGCAACGTGGGAATCTGGAAATGCTATGGGGGATAAATACCACCACTTACTTTGATAAGTGAATAAAAATTGCGAGGATGAAATTCCTAAAAGGGGGAAGGATGTAACATCACAGTTAAATAAGGAATAATACATATTTCATTTTTATTAAGATTTGTGAATTAAATTTTAATTTTAATTTAAAGGGGTTGATATGTTCGATAGCGTACCCGATACACAACATCAGGTTTCTTTGGAATCTTACATAGCACACTAAAAATGTAATATTATTATTTTAAATTGTAGTTAAATCTTATCCATTGTGTTGGAGATAATGAAAACAATAACTACAATATGATTATACATGATTTTTAAATGTATTTACATTATCCAATAAAAAGTTAGAGGCTTAAAATATGAATGAATCTAATTTTAAGAATAATTTACATTAAAAGGACGATTTACCGCCTTTTAATGGTGAACCCTATTTAAATATAGTTTTTTTAACTTTAATAAATTATATTTGATCAAATAAAATCCTTCTTTAGAATGGGGACATCAAAATTTACTTTGGGTATATATTTGGAATTTTTCCGATAAAGTTCATTTTTTAATGAATAGTGAAAATATTGTATTTTAATTCAAAACTATGTTTTAATCTAATTTATTTATATGGTTATATTATCTTTTTAATTTGTTTTAAAGTGTAATTATAATATATTTTTACCATTTAATCCAATTTTGGCCATTGGAAGAAATTTCACTTTGAAATTGGACTTAATCAATTGTCCATCTTTTGATAGTTATTAATTCTTAAAAACACGCTCTTTGTATTGACAACAGGAATTAATTTTAAATTAATTTTTTCCACTTATGTGTTTTTATTTTGGAAAAATGGATTCCATATTTGGAATCAGGAAGCCCAAATTGCATAAATATGTAACTTTTATTTTTATACATTTCAAATATTTACTTTAGTAAATATTTTATTTACCGTGGTTAAAGGGTAAATCAGGTAAATAAGGGTAACAAAATAATATTATAATAATATAAAATTACCCTTAAACGTGTCTTAATCCTATTTTATGAGTCATGGACGACCATGGGAATCCTTTGGTAAATTTTGGGACCCCATTGAGCCACTTGGGAGCGATAATGACACTTTAGATTAATTAACTTAAAGGAAAAAATGACAAAAACAATTATATTTTAGTACATTAATTTTTCCATGGAATTATGTAAGTTATATTTTTTACTATAAATATTAATTATAAATCTATAAATATTTCCTATATCATGGTAATTTGTTTATAATTTTTAGACCTCAGATAAATTAAAGTATTTGTGACACAATAATGATGTATTGTTTACCTCATTAATAAATGATTTAAATAAATAAGATTATAATGATTAAAATATTATCCAAAACTTGTCCAATATTTATTGGATGATTTTATTTCTACCATGAGTAATCTTATCTTTGACTATAATTATTTTTAGACCATTAGAAACTGAATATCATTATATAATAAAATAATATTTTCACACTTTCCTAAAGAGCCCCTCCTCTCCCTTATAAAAGTGACCACTTATAACAAATTCCTAACACCTCTCAAGCCATTTAGCTCGTCCTAAATCTGAAAAATTAATATCCCTACATCTCTATCCTTCTCCTAGAAGCCTTACCTTAGGTAGAAGGCACTTCAAGAAGTCCTTTTGGTTCAAACCAAAGGGGGTTACCCAAATTAAAGGTAACAGTTTCTCTTAAATTGTTTTCTTTTATTTTATTTCTCCAACCCCTAAACTCTTTTTATTTCATTCTTTTGTAACAAAAAAGTATCCTCAATATACTAGGATTTTGTTTTGAAATGTATTCGAACTACACTTACACACACTTCCATCTAATGGATGAAGAACATAATGATTCTGTGGATAGCAAACTAACGCCTCACGAAATGATGATTGTTCAAATATCTCCAAACGCCTCTCATGGTGTAAATTATGATGGAAATTTATTTATATATGAAACATATTATGTTTATTATTTCCTTCTGATTCTGTAATTACCATTTATATCATTCCTTTATGGTTTCTATAGTGGGTAAATACGATAATTTCATTTGAGGAAGTGAAGACTACCTCCCCCTCAAAGTGATGTGACTCATTAATGCCTTATGTGGGATGTATAAAGGATAGATTTGATGATATTATGTATGATATTATACTGGAATTATAATATTCCTATGTATAATTATGTTTTAATTCCATTAAAATAATAAATATAAATGAAAGTAGCATTCATGCGTACGTACGACTTATCGTCCCCATGAACGGTGCATTTCATTTCTTACCGCTAAATGTTATGTACTATTATAAAAACATGTATATACTGGATATATATTATATATATGATATCCAAATCATTAGTATCATTATGGATATAATGAACCTGCTACCACATGAACAACATGTAATTATAAGAAGTCCATTTTTGACTCAAGTACCAAATATCGAAAAACAAACGCTATTAACTTAAATGATTTCATAATGTTTATAACATGATAATAAGTGATATAAAAAGTATAATAAACTTGAAAAGGTTTCTTAATAAAGTATAAATTTACTTTAACTTATTATTCAGGTGTTTAAAAAACGATCGAGTCAAGTCAGACATGAGGTAAGGGACATCGTCTCAATCTCCTTTCATTGAGGCATATTGTATTTTAATACATGATTTTATTTTATATGCTATATAAAAACCTTTTAACTTACATTTCATTCAAAGGGAATCTTTTTGAATGATGCTTTTTACTAAACTAAAAAAAGGAATGTTTTTTTCTTAAGCGATGACAATGACCTGTCCGCCGCCGTGAGTATTATTTGATCTTTGGCTTCCTTAACAAGCCAGAATGTTTCTCAAAGGAAAAATAAATACCATATACTATTTTTACATATTTTGGTATTGAAAATGATTTTTTGAATGAATTTATTATTTCAATATCTTGAAATGATATTTTTATATTGCAATGTGGAAATGTTATCTTTCCTTTATGCTTATGTTATGTGTTATGAACATGTTGTGGTTCATGGGAATTATTTACCTATATGGGTGGTTCCGTGATAATCCTAGGGTGGGTGAGATCGAGATATCCCTCCAATGCACTGGGAAAAATGACGAAGGTAAACGTGAATGTTTCTCCTAAGAGATTTAGGTAATATACTGTGATGGGTATTCCAAAGTAACTCCTTATGTAGCTGTGATAGCTACAATGTAAGTATGATATGAATTCCAAAAGTTACCTTTATGATTTATGATTTCTATGTGTCTTTCATAAATCTTATGATTTCATGAGGTAAGTAAAATATTTAATGTTCTGTATGTATTTATGAACAAATGTTTTCATTATTTGTTTTATAATACTTACTGAGCTTTTTATGGTCATCCTAAGTTTTGAAATGTTTTCACAGTACTTAAAGATGAATAGGGTCAAGGATGAGATCATGGAAAAGCCATGATGTCTAAAACATGGAACTAGACATGACTCTTTTTTTCAAGAGTTTTTATTTTATGGAAAAAATGGAAATTGTGTAGAAGTTTCTGCATTTTAATCTTTTGAGAAGTAATATTTATGTCCTAATTCTCTAAAACTCTAAACCTGAAAAGATCCTCAATGTGAATTATTCATCTAATTCAATCTAATGTACTGTTTAATGTCAGGACCTTATATCTTTTGTAATGGATCAATGAAATGAAATATAGATTTTTTTTATTATTTAGTTATTTGACCTTGAGAAATTTTTCATAGCAGTCTATCAATTGGAAGGCAAGGCCAATAAATTGTAGACACTTATCATAAAATATTTAAAGAGTGATAAAAAACTCCATGGAATTTCGGGATTTTAATAGGTAAATACTCCATCAATACTTCCCTTAAAAACTTCATAATATGTTGGGAAAGAACATTATAGAGTAAAGACAAAATGGTGAGGAATACATTGGTAACTATGAAGAAAACATTACTAGGTACTACTCTAGATTTATTATTGACCATATGTTCAAAATTTATCGATTCATTAGCAACATGAAACTAATACTAAAAATGATTTATATATAAGTTTATTTAGTAACTATGAATAATTAATTCAATTTTATTTGAAGGTAGAAATAGAGAGTGGTAACTCCAATTATTCTTATGGTTTTTATGATAGGAAAATAAATATCGAGATTTTTAGAAACTAAATTGGTAAAACTTATGTACAAAAGGCATTACAACAATCAAAATGAAAAACATTTAGGGGAGATCAATTATAAAATTATCAGAAAGGAACCCAAAAATATCTTCAATTATTGAAAGTAATATAATTGAGGTAGTGATTGTCAATGAGGCGTGAAAAGGGATATAAATGTATCATAATAGGATAAATATTCATATAATTAATTTAAATGATCAAAATGAATGATATTGTAAATGTTGTTAATAAATAAAAAAAATCCAAAAGAAAATTATAATTTTCATCCTCAACAATCCCCTAAAAATGATAAAGGGGATTCCATTTCTATCACAAGTATAGTGGGTCATGAGAATGATACCATGAAAGGAACAATTTACCATTTAATATATAACTAAAAATGTGTTACTTGATTATGTATCGACCCACTCTTTTATAAATAATGTATTTTTTAGTGGTATCACATCACCACATCAACAATTAGATGTTGAGATGGTAGTAAAAACATCAAGTGGCACAATGATTGTATTTTAAGTTTATAAGTCCTCTCTGATAGAATATTTTAGGAATTTGTTTCAAAAAAATCATATTATTCTCCCTATTTTTGAATTTTATGTTATTTTGGGGATGTATTTCATTTCCTTATATATATTCCCTAACAATTACTAATGTTGGGAAGTCACATTTGATATTTTGAATCAACCTATGACTGTTAAATGATATAAAGATAAATATGAACATCCAATGGAAACTAAATCCATTTCATAGATCTTATTAACTATTTATTATAGATATTTTTCTCAAATGGTTGGGTACAAACTCAATATTAAATTTATGCCTACTGTTTTAGAATATCCAGATTTATTTCTTTAAGACTTTCCTAGTCTTCAATAAAATCCTGAAGTTGAGTTTTTAACATAATGTATACCAGTTGCTACACATATTCTAAAGACTCATTATCAAATGAACCCAAATGAATTTTAAGAAATTAAGAAAAAAACTCTAGGAGAATATAGAAAAGGTTGTATCAAAGTGCATAACTATGTGTTAAACCTATTTTTTCTGTTAATTAGAAATAGGGGCCAATGCATCTTTGTATTGAATATCAAGAACTCAATAAGCTCACTATATATAACAAGTATCGTTTACCTTGTATTGATGGATTATTTGATAAAATATGTTGAGATAAATACTTTTAAAAGGCTGAAATTCATTCTAGATATTATCAATTTAGGTTCATGAAAGAGGATATACCAAAGACAATATTTTGTACAAGATATGGTCATTATGAGTTTATTGTAATGGCATTTGGACTTACCAATGCACTTTCTATCATCAAGTATATAATGAATAAAGTATTTAGATATTAGCATTATCAATTTATTGCAGTGTTTATATATGATATAATTATTTATTAAAATAATAAGGATGAGTATAAAGATCATTTAAATATTGTTTTGAATATCTTGAGGAAGGATATATTGTTTTCAAAATTTACCAAGTGTGAATTATTGATACAAAAGTTTTAAGTCTTAGAGCATATAATCTCAAGAGTGGGTATATCGGTGGACCCATAAAAGATAGTTGTTTTTATGAAATAGCTCATATCATCCATATTAACCAAGAGCCTTATTTTCCTTATATTGAATGGATAATGTCGATTCTTTTTTAGGGCTTCCTGATGGATATGTAATCCTTAAACCAAGATGACATATAAGGGATCCAAGTTATTATAAATAGATGAAAATTTCCAAATTAAGATGATTAGCTTCATTTTTATACAGAATAATTATTCTGTCATATTTATATGTTACAACAAATATAATGGTTGATGATTAAATCTGTAAATTATTTGATATTCCTAATGTTTTTTACATCATGTGTATTTAAATACCTCATGATCAAAGATGAGATGAAAAGGGGTTAAATGGATTTTATATACAAAGTTAATACTATTATGTTTTGAAGAAGTTCACCAGATAGAAGCTACTCATCCACATATTGGATGAGTAATGTTTGTGTTATAATTTTATGATTTTATAAATATAGTGGTGTTATAAATTTTTATCTATTAATCATTTTTTAAAACTTTTTCATAAGAGTAATGCTTTTTATAGTTCAAAGGGAAGTGAAAAAGGAATTTCATCAGTCAAATACCAATCAAATGTACATCATTAGATGGTCTCTCACAATGTCATCATTCCGTGTCTATCAAAAAAACTACTTTATTCATTGAAGGATGTTTATTTTTTTATAATTGTTATCGAATTAAAATTTATGAATTTACAATGTGAATTTTGTGTAGTATAATCTTACAAAAGTCTCCTAATCATTAGAGGGATAGTTTTTGGTTGAAGTCATTATATAGATGCTTTTGTATCCTATTTATCTATTTGTGGTTGGTGTGTATAGGAAACAATCAAATATTTCTGATGTATGACATAAGAAGATGTATGTTTCTAGTGAAATACTTTTTAAATGTTCGTATATAGTAATTTTGGAACATCAGAAGGAGTATCATTAGTCGTAAGTGTTTCTCAAATGGTTCCCCAAATGAAAGAGATGAATAATTTTCATTGGTTATAAGATATTTAACAAGATTACATAAAGATAATAAATGTGATGATGGTTTGATTATCATTAAATGATCCAAATATCATGGAGAAATTATCTATAATTTTTTATAATTTTTAAGGAAGTATGATTAAGCTCTTTGATGTTGGATCTTGAGGGAAGCTCTGGATTTTTAAGAGGTGTGAATGTAGTCAAAGGAAGATTACTTATTGAGAGGGATGCTCATACTATTCAGAATAAAGTTTGAATATGAGTCTCTTCATTTCCTTAGAATCTCACAGGAACCTTGAATATATAATGTGGTTGATGCGTCAATATTTTTGTGTTAAATATTTTCAAATTGAGGTGAAGCACTATAGAATGTAGTGATGATTGGATGAACAGATTCAATAATCATTAGTTAGGATGACACCAAAAAATATTTTTCCATCAAGTTAGTATGAGACAGATATTGTTAATGGAAAATTTGTTGAATATTATGGAGAACCATTAGTTGAAAGGTACCAGACTAAGTTTTATATCAGGTGGTATCAGATAGACAACATGATGAGTTGATCAGATGAAAAATGTGTTCATAGTGGTTTTAGTCTACAATGAGGCATTAGATGGATTATATCAAATGGATATTAGATAAATTATACCGGATGAACCTATCAGATAGAAAACTATAATACTGAAGAAATTTATTGGATGTTGTAGTGGAATAAAGTGAATATGAATAATTATTTTTCATTAAATCATGTGTGATGAAAGTTCAAGTATCATAGTGAGAACTTACTAAATCTTGTTTGTGAAGATTATTATAGATGTTAAAAAATTTATATCATTTAACTATGTGATGAACACATGAACTGGTGATTTAAAATAGTGCATTGAAGTGAAAAGATATTCCCTACTTACTGAAACCATATAGAAAGTGTTGTTTTATTATCTTTTTTGGTCTTGGATTATTTTCAAAAAATTCTAATGACAAGTAATTCTTATTGAGAAATGAATCTTTTAAATACTTATGTTTATGTGGTTGTGCTTGTTTGCATGGTTTTTAAAAAATTCATATCTCTGTAATAGGAGGTGATGGTTGTTTTATAATAATGAAAAGACTAAATAAAACGATCATTGATTCACCCCCTCTCTCTCTTAGTGATCACACAGTTCCTGATTGGTCTTTTCCATAGATTTTAGATTTCTTAGATAAAATTCCAATAATCAATCTATGTGATTTTTAAGAGGAAAAAAGGAGGATGTGAAACTAAATAAGAAGCTATGAAATGATCTTGAGTTTTACTATGATTTATATGGAATTATAAGTTTTATGAATGAAGCATGCATTGTGTCAATAACAAACATGAATAATGAGATATTAGATGAAGCTCATTGTTCATCATTGTCTACTTATCTAGGATTTATGATGGTTTATAGTGATCTAAAAGAGTATTTATGGTGGGATGTCATGAAAAGGTATATTGAGGAGTATGTATCTTTATGACTAGTATATCAAAAAGTTAAAGCTAAGAGACATAATTTCATGGGGATATTAAAACCTATAGCAATACCAAAATGGAAATGGTAAAACAATACCATGTATTTCATCATCATGATCTCAATAACATTTAAAGGAAACAATTCCACTTGGGTTATTATTGACCCCATTATGAAATCAGTCCATTTTATTTCTATAAGAGAAGATTTTACAATTGATCATATTTCTAGTATATACATCAATTAATTGGTAATACGTAATGTATTATTACATTCTATTGTATCTATTTAGGATTCGATATTTTCCTTGAAGTTATATAGAAGTATTAAGAAGGTGTTGAATATAGGATTGATCATTAACATTTTATTACATCATTAGTTAGATGGTCAGTATGATAGGACCATTAAAACCCCAAAAGTTATGTTCCTATCATATTCTATCTATTTTAAAGGTGGTTTGGATCAACAAACTCCATTATTGGAATTTTCTTAAAATAGTATCTTTCACTAATGCATTCATATGAATCATTATTAAGCCCTATATATTAGAAAGTGTATAGCTCAAATGTGATGGGATGAAGTTGTAGGAAGAATGATATTGGGACTTGAACTTGGTTTGTAAATAGATGATAATGTTAGAGCCACTCAGTAACACATTACGGTAGCTCAAAGTAGATATAAAAGTTATCTAGACAATATTTAGTGAGTTAAAAAGTTAAATGTTGGTGATACAATGTTCATTTGGATATATTAATGGAAGAATGTTATAAGATTTTAAAATAAAGGAAATATGGTCCCAACGTATATCCTTGGTTCAAAATTTTGTGGCTAAACCATAAATTTAAAGAAGCTACATGGGGACCGAAGGATTTGATGAGGTAGATTTATCCTCAGTTTTTTGTATGAGAGTGATAGAATTTATAGGGGAAATTATTATAAGGGTGTAGAATGTAACACCCAAATATTTTATCATATATTTATCATAAATAAATTTTAAGTGTTTAATAGATTACATTACATGAGACATTGAAATTATGTGAATAATGAAAATAAATTATAATACAAAGCATAACATATTAATTTCAAGAAAATGGTGAATCATATTATATTGTATTTAAATTAAAAATAACTATCAAAAATAATTTCTAATTCACTGAAGAAAAACTATTGATCCTAAAGAAATGTTTTGAAATATTTTATTTATAAGAATTATTTTATCATGGATATTTAATTTAAAGGTTATTTTATGTTATTTAAAAATTAATTTAGGTTATTAAAGTTATAAATATATATATATTTACACATATATAAAATGAATCAATTGGTTATCAAATAGTTATAAATTAAAATAAAAGCATTTGAAGTTAAAATGATATGGTTTTACCAAAAAAACCGCTTTTATGCATGTAATGTATTCATATCATAATAAATTATAATAATATCTATTTATGTATATTTTAATGAATGTAATATATTATATATTCAAAAAATGTCATAAAATTTATTTAATGGTTATTAATAGTCATATAAAGAGAATAAATTTGGATTTATTATTAAGAATGTACTTTTCTAAAAATAGTTTTTGTTACTTCTTGCATGATTATTTTAAATGAATTTCTACCTCTTATAGAAATTGAATTTCATAAAATGGTTTAAATATTTTGAATTATCTTTTAATTTTTTTTAATAAGGCCCCTTTCATTATTGGTCATTATGAATAGTAATCGAGGTAAAGATTCATTAATATGATAAAGGTTGAAACTGTTAGTGAGGGGTTAAACTAAAGCGATAAGGGTTAAATAACCTAAATACTTAACTAAATCATATGTTATGTGTGTATTTTGATCTAATATCATCCCAAAATCTAAATTTAGTCACTTTTCACCCACTTTTCCATGAGAGTGACATTATTATATTTTAATATTCTTAATAATTTCATGTGTGTCACTCCCCTCACTTATAAAAGTCTCATGTACTATCATATCTTACACACATCACTTAAGAAACCTAGAATAACCAAAAAATACATAAATATCATATAAAATTACCTATACACATTAAATAAGTTATTATCTTCTTAAAATAATCACCTGAGGGGTTTAAGAAAAACTTCCATTGTTATTTATGGAGGAAGAGGTATATGTTCCTACCAATCCTTTTCATGTTTCATTCTTCTTAAATCACCTATAAATTTTCAATTACCATATAAACTTAATGAAATTGGTATATTTACAATAATATTTTTTTATTTTATTGGTACAAATATTTTCTATCTTCTTTGTATCTAGTAGAAAATAATATATACGGATTTTCGTCTCCATGAAGTGATGTCTTTTAATTTTCATCACTGCCTCCCTTGGATGGTTATATAAATAGATTTAATTTATATATATTATGTATATAACATAATTATTTTAATTTATATTTAATATAATATGAACCTCCATACCCTTCCATCTGCTGGAAAATGACAACGTTGCTCGTGCACATGTGTGGACTACCACCTACATAAAGCTATGTAATTAATTGGTCATTTCTATTTTACATGGACAATAATAGTGATATATATAATGAATAAATATTATATTTATGAAATATTCATTATTATTAAAATTTTACTTATATTTTACCTTTATTTCTTTCATTCGTCGAAAATATGAAACGTCACTCTTGTGTACGCACGGACTACCATATCCAAAAATTGATGTAATTCATCTTCCATCATACATTTTTATGAATTGTTATATAAGTAGGTAAAATTAAAAAATATAATATTTATGGAATTATTGAGATTTTCTAGATGAAAACCCAATTTACAAGCAGAAAGTATCAGAACCGTTAAACTGAAACATGCTGGAAAATGGACCATTTTCACCTAAATAATGATTTTAATGAACCATTGGTAATAAATGGATAATTGGAATTAATAAAGGAATGATAAATTATAATATATATATACATATATATATATATATATGAATATGTTTTTTTGTATAAAATTATAATAAATATATACTTATTATATAACAATTTTTAAATTATACGAAGCATAGTGAGACTTGAGGTAAGGAAATTATGATAAAATATCATTTTGTTTCATGATTTTCTATAATAAATTTACATTGAAGGAAACTATATAGTAATTATCATTTAAAACCCATTTACATTATTATAATAAACTTACTTATAAAATTTTCATGTATTAGTATTTTTTTATTCATTTTGTTACTTAAAAATATCATGCAAATGTTTACAAGAAAATTAAAAATTATTTCATATTTTGACGATGAACTTTTTCTTCCATGTTCATGTTCTTAAAAATGATTTCAAGATTATTATTTTGAATTATCAATTAATTATTAAAATTACTTTTCAATAATATTTGACTCTCTTTTCAAAGTTTTAAATAGGATTTTCATTTCGTTTTATGAATAATATATTTTTGTAATTTTGACCAAAAGTATGAAATGAATACTTTTTAATGTTTTCACATATAAAAATTTTCCAACTAATATAAATAATCATTAAATTAATGATTTTTATACATGTTTCCATGGTTATTTTCAATGAAAATATTTATTTCAATATTCAATATTGTTTTTACAGATACCAAAGGAAAATGATATTTTCCAAATTTTTAAATAAATTTTTAAATGCAATTTTAAATAGGTTTTAATAAATGTAATCATCCTATGATATTTTTTATGATTCACTGAGGATATTATCTAATGATACCATCCATGTTGTTTCTCTGGATGACATATGATTATGTGATGATAAATTTGTTATAAAACCCATTTCTTTTCCATAGGGTCAGCTATGATGAATTTATGAATGTTTTTATGATCTTGTGGAACACATATATATATATATATATGGTTTTCATAATGTGATGGGTGGGTCTATTAGATCCCTCCACTTCCTTGGGTAATGTGATATAAATATCTTATGAGATGGTGAAAATAATAATTCAAATTATTGTGAATAGATAGCTTCACATTTTGTTGTGTGAGTATGATTTCTTATACATATAATCACAAGATTATGTGTACACATGATTGTAAATAGGTGTGTTAACAAATTTATACACAAGTATGATTTCTTATAGCCATCCTCAAAAGATTATTTATGGATGTGATGTGATTTCTAATAGTCAAGTTCACAGGATTATGATTTTATATACTTATGATGCCACATGACTATGTTATCACTCTTGAAAAATGATTCCTTGTTATAAATCCTTATTAATCATACATCTGGATATGAAATGATTTTAGAGTTTATGATAAAATAAATTTTGTGTATGAATCTTTTTAACTGATGACATGTTTTTTATTATATTAGCATACCCATATGATCATCTTATAGAAAATTAGGATATATATCTCCCATATTTTCCCTTAATGAGCATAATAGATCAACCTTTATTATGTTTTATGAAAAATGTTAGATTTTAGAATATTGACCATTTAAGGGTCTAGTGTTCTGCTAATGTGTATAGTGGCACTCAAGTCGAATCCTCAGTGCTGGTACTTTTTAATAGTTGATTATTTTTGTTTTGTTTGTATTTTTAATAGGGGTATTTTCTTAGAAAATAATTAAATTGATTAGTGGTTGATTTTTTATTTGAAAATTTTATAAATATTGGGTTGAGTTCATTATTGATGATTTGTTCTTATGATATCTTTGATATTTTCTTTATATTTAATTAAATTAACACCCAATTAAAAATATGATTTTGATCGGAATTCCAAATTATTGAGGCCTTAGTCCAAGACTTACCTTTACTTATAGTTATAATCTAAATTAGTACCTATTTATGGTAGTTTATTTTTCGTTCCAGTAATCCATGGAATCCACATGTTAAACAAAACATGTCATTAATATAACACATTTTATGTTCAACATACACAATGTTAACCTAAAAAACACTCAACGATAAAAATCCCTCAATCACTTAATATCTCTAATTTAAGACTCACCACAATAGTATATTAACTCATTAATTGAGATGGAATTAATATGGTTTATGTTTTTATGGTGTTGAGTAAAAATGAAAAGAAAATAATGGGACAATATAAGAGTCGTTCACCAAACACACACACAAACTGTGAAAATAATTAAATATGGACTTTTGATTGAATGAGAAAGTGGGAGAAGGGAATGGTTTTTCTACGTGATTTTAACTGTTATAGTACCATGAACATTATGAAATATATGATGGATGAAAATAAAACATGTATAAGAAGAAAAACACAATAAAAATCTATTTAAATTAAAACAAACTTACACAGTTACAATTACGAAGAACACAAAATAACATGAAAATAATGAGAGGTGGAAGGGTATCTCATGTTACAAAATGAGTTTGGGAGGTCCTACTAGAACGTTGGAAAGAAAGTTTTCATGATAATGTATCCTCCTCTATTCTGAAATGACAACCTATTTCAAGGAGATTAGGGGAATGCATTTATAGACCAATTATGTGGACTGTATTCATTCCAAAACTAAGCCTCCACTTGGTCACATATTTTCCCATCCATACAGCTGAATCATGAAATATTGTCTTCTTAAAAGTTGTAGATATGGATATGTTATGTATACTATGACCATTTCATGACCATTGGAATTTTCTAACCAAATTTATGGCAATTTTACTAACCAATTTTTTTATGTCCATTTTTGTGTCCAATATTTACTTGGTCTACATGCGAATGAAATTTAGGCAAGGAAGATTCCTTCAAATACATACACTTTCTTCAACAAATTTGGCTTCCTATATCTTGGATTTCAAATTGAAAAATATAACCTCAAAATGATTTCTATATAATTATAAATTTCAGTATTTGTGTGCTTCATTTAAATTCCAGACAAAATGGTGGGTTAGAATTAAACCCATATGTTGGTTCCCTTTTTGTTGGTTTTGGAACTTGAATTTTTCATCCATGATTCCTATGGAGGATAAATAATATATTATGGAGTTACATAATATTTGGGCTTCAAGATTGGTCCTAGAAATTCTATCTTCATGGTTGGTCGAGTTTCTTCACAGACTCATTAGGTCTTCTTGTGTGGACAATATGACCCTTCTAATGGCGAAATTGGACAAAGAATCATTATATTGATATCTTTTATATTAGAATAAATTACCCAAAAAAATAATCATGCGTTTTTTATTAGTAGGATGATAGATATGATTAAAAAATTAAATCGATTCGATTAAATTAATTAAATTAATGTTCAAAAATTATATTTTGTACTAAAACATGGGTATTTCACACAAATTATGTACTTTTACAATAAATTTTCTAAAGGGAGTAGAAAAAAGTTATGAATAAATTAATAACATCAACTATCCCAAACATAGTCTTGTGTATGTACCCATCTGCAACAAATATAAAAACATAAAAAAATCATTCTCACTCACAAAAAAATATTTAAATTTTGTTTTCCCCAATCAGGGGGGTTTAGACCATTTCAATCATCCATACTGAATTCTGAAAAAACTTTTTATAGAAAATATATTCCACGAAAAAATATTTTTCATGCTGAATTTTATAAACGAAAATGTGGGCACTCAGAACTCACTCCTCCCAGGAGGATAAAAATTTATTTATGGAGGTTCAATCATTCACCAACCAAATGTTAAAATATTAGAGTTTGAAAAATCTCTCATCTTCCATTACTTATCCTAAAGTTTACCAGAATCAAGAGGTATTTTTAGGGGTTTTTCTGTGGCAATGAGTTGGTAGGAATTTAATTCGCAAGAGTGAGAAAAAGAGGGGTAAAACACCTATATGTGTAAAAAAAATGCACAATTTATTTTGAAATGAAACATTGAAGGGAATAGAAACATAGATTTATAAGGGCATGATTTTGTGCAGCATGAAAAGAATAAGGAAGAAATTTTGAAGGGGTTGAGAAGATGAAATATTTACAAAACATAAAACATCTCTAAATGAAATAATTGTTCTTATTTTTATTTTCATTTTTTAGAAAGTTGAACATGAAACAGATCTTATACTCATCTCAAAACCTATGTTTGATCTTATAACAACTCTGATTATAATATTTATAAAAAGATCAAAGGTTGAGAAATATAAATTTTTGACCCACCCAAGACACAACCCATTTTTTAATGTTTATTTTTATTATTTTTTTAATACTTTTCAATAAAATGAAGAAAATTACCTAAATGAAAATCTATTCCCAAAACTCACTAAATGACAACATTTGTCCCATAGTAAAATGGATTCATGACCTCAAGCATATGAAAACATGCTGAAAATCGACAAATGGATACCCAAAATGAAATCCATTCCCCCACACTAATATATTAATAAATCATGGAATGTAAATCCTTGTAGATGATGGGTGGGATAATTTATTGGGATTTTAATGTGTCTATCAAAGAAAATTATTCATATGCTTTAAGGGGATTTTAATAAGATGATTAATTTATGGGTAATGAGATGATATTTGGATATTTGGATTCTCTAATGGGTTAGAAAATTCCTATATCATATTAATGAAAACTAATGTAATAAATTCATATCAATGGTTCATAAACTCAAGAATCACTATCATGGGTGAAAAACACACAAAATGAAAATATGTTCATAGGTGACCTGGGAAAGAAAGCTAATGTTGTACATCATTAATGGGTAAGAATAATTTTCCAAAAAAAATTGAGAATTCAAATTTTATTATTATTGAATGAATATTATTTATCTAAATTATGATGAAAATACGGAATTTGTTAGATGAAAACATGTCTTTTGACTCCGTAAAATATAATGGACAAAATTTCAAAAGTCTATGGTGAGTAATTATGAATTTGTTTTTTATTTTTATAATTTTTATAGTTTTTATAGTTTTTATAGTTTTTATAATTTTTATAGTTTTTATAGTTTTTATAGTTTTTTATTTAGAGATAAACACATTAAATAGAATGATTAATAATAAATTTTGACGAATAAATTGATAAAAATGAGAATGAGAGAGTAAGGAAAAAGAGAGAGAGTGTGTCTGTGAGAGAGAGAAGAGGAGTTAAAGAGAAAGAGGTACCCATGGTTTGGATTTGGTGGGTCTCCATCCCCATCCAGTGGTGGGTCAACTATATAAGTTTTGGATATTAGTGAAGTTAATGTGGTTCTAGGGATGTGTGTCCTCTAATGGTAATTCTTTAACTGATGTTTGTTAACAGTGAATATCCTTTCGGAAGTGGGGTCTTGGACTTGCACTGCACTAAATGGGTAAACATTGGAAATAATAAAAGGACCTTCCCAATGAAAATTAATCTTACATGGGTGAATCTGAAATAGAGCGTTTAATAGAATTTCCTTTTCCCCTTCATGGAATAACTTTTATAGGATGGGTTTTCCATGGAGTTCTTTTGCCTTTTCTTTTTATCGATTTGAATTGTTATAATAATCTAGTATAAGATCCTCTAATTCATTCAAGTACAACAACCTCTCTTAGTTAGATTTTTCACAGTAAAAATTATACATTTTAACACCCCAAAAAACTATATGTCAGATTTCATTAGGCAAATGACATGATTTACCAAAAACTAGCCTAAATGGAGAAATCCCAATGGGTGTTTTATAGTCAGTTCGATAAGCTCAAAGCACTTCACCAAGACCATTAGGAAAATATTTTCTGGTGTGGTTTAGAATTATATCAAACACTCTTTTCACTTCTCTCTTAGAAAGTTTAGTCAAGCCATTTTTTAGGTGTGATATGTAGTAGAAGTTTTATTCACAACCCCATTATTTATTAAATCATATTCCATGGTATGATTGTAGAAATGATTTCATAAGTAAATTATCAAGGCACAAGTTTTTCCAAATCGATATAAAATCTGGGTTTTCAAGAACTCACTAATAGTATGTGCATCATCCATATTAGTGGTTTTGGCCTCGACCCACCTAGAATCATTATTGACTGCAAGAAGAATGTATGAGAATCCATTGGAAGGTAAAAATGGACCCATGAAATCTGTTCCCCAATTATCGATGATCTCACAAAATATTAAGGTCTGTTGGGGAATCTAATTTCGTTAAAAAATTATGCAAATATTTTGGATAGTTGTACATGATTTACGAAACTCATGTGATTCCTTGAAGAGTGAAGGAAAAAATAATTATAGTCTAGGACATTTCAAGAGGTCCTTTGTGGCTCAAAGTGACTACCACCAGGAATTGAGTGAAAAAATTACAAGAAGGGGGAATGATCATCATCATATACACATCCCCTAATTACCATGTCAAACCTAGTTTCCAATGTTTATTATCTTCAAAAAAAATTGACTCACTTTTCATGTTCGCATTTTTTTTCTCTTGAAAAAGTTTTAGTATAAACACCAGAAACCACCTATATTTAAATTGGGGAATACCATGGTAAATTTTTAGTGATAAATGAGAGGTTCTCAGTTGAAAATTTAGGATCAAGTATTTCATAATTAGAAGAATTATAAATTCTACCCAGGTGATCAGCCACCTGGTTTTCTCCTTTAGGTTTATCTTTAATCACAATGTAAAACTCTTGGAGAATCAAGATACATATTATTGGACTCGATTTGGAATCACCATTCTTAATTAATAACTTTAAAGATGAATGGTCTATAAAAATAATGATTTTGGAACAGAAGAGATTGGGTCAGAATTTATCCAATGCCATAACTACAACAAGAAGATCCTTTTAAGTCATAGTGTAGTGATATTGAGTTTCATCAAAAAAATTTGAGCAATAATAGATGATATGAGTAATATTTTCTCTTCCTTGACCAATAATGTCTCTAATGTCCTTATAAAAGATTCACACATCAATTCAAATGGTAAAGACCAAACATGGGGTTGGATTATCGAGGCAGATGTAAGAATAGATTTTATTTCAATGAAGGATCTCTTCAATACTCATTAAAATGGAATGTAACATCATTTTGGAGTAGCCAAGTGAGTGGGAGTGAAATCCTACTAATTTTATGGATAAATCACTAATAGAAACTGACATGACCAAGGAATGAATGGATGTTTCAAACTATTGTTGGTTCAAGAAGAGATTGGATCAACTCAATTTTGGTAGGATTGACTTGAATACCATAATGTGAAATTATGTGCGCTTGAACAATCCCATCAATAACCATTAAGGGGATTTTTTTATAATTTATCACAATGTTAAATTTGAAAAACTTTTGAAGGAGTAGAGAGAGTGAATGCATGCATGATTCAATTGAATTACCATAAATGGTAATTTCATCCTTGAATACCTCCATGAAATTATCAATGAATTCATAAAAGATAGTCACCATATACCTTTTTAATGTTGTAGGATATTTGAAAATGAAAAATGGCATTCTCTTATATTCATATATTTTAAACTGGAAAGTCAAAGTAGTCTTTTATTTATCCTGAGGTGTGATTGGGATATGGAAGTATCCATTGTATCCATCAAGAAATCAATAGTGTGACTTCCTAGAAATGATTTCTAAAATTTTATCAAGTAATGGGAGAGGGTATTGATCTTTTTTTGTTTCAACATTCAATTTTTGATAATCAGTGCACACACACCATTTGATTCTCACTTAAGTTGTGTCCACCTCTCTATATTCATATGTGAAAATAGTTATCTAACCCTTATTTGGTTCCACTTGAATCGGACTAACCCATTCCATATTATAAATTGGGTAGATAACACCAGATTGAAGATTCTTGGTGATCTATTCCACAACTACTTAAAGGATAAATGGATTTAGTCTTCATTGTGGATGTCTGATTGCTTTGAATAAATACTCAAAATTGATGTCATGCTTGTAACGATTAGGGTTTATTCTTGGTATGCCATCTAGGCTCCAACCTACGGCCTTTTTTTCATCTAACACCTGAACAAGTTTGAACTCCTCAGTTTTAGTAAGTGTAGTAGAGACAATGACATGGTAAGAGTGATCATGGAAGGGTAATTAATATTTCATGTGTGCAATAAGAGGTTTCAATTACTATCATCTTTCATTTATCGGTTAGAAAAATCAAGAAATTAGTAAGGAATTTTAGTTGGATTAGATTCATTTTCCTTAATTTTATACAAGGTTGATTAGTAGATATCATTACTGATTTGGGATTCTAGAGAGTTTTCAAGTTCTTTTATATTGATAGAGTCTATAAATGAAAGGTCCCCATAAACTTTCCCATTTATGACATGGTTAATCATGGTGAAAATATCACAAGCTCCTCTATCATTACAACATTATGAACATGATGAAATGTGGGTGAATCCACTATCAAAAGTGTCTTCTAAAGCATGGATTGAGAAGGCATAGTGATCCTGTAATGGTTATCTCATAGCTTGAAAGATATTGAACTTGAATAGTTGGTCACCAAATTACATATATAGGATGCCTGCTTACAAATCAATATTATTTCATTTTGTTATGAGAAATGATATTACTAGAATTAGTGGACACTGAGAAGAGTTCATCTCACCTTCCATGTAAAGGACATAGAAATCAGCTGGGAAGATAAGATCATTAACTCAAAAAAGGACATCCTCAATTATTACCTCAACACTAGATATGCTTTGAATTACTATCAAGATGAAAAAACCCAATGGGTTCTAGGTACCAAGACTAATTTTAGAGAATATGGATTTTGGAATGACATTTAACTAGGCTCTAAGGTCAATGAGTGTATCATCAAAGTTGGAACTCCATGGGAATGGAAAAGTAAATGTCCCTTGGTCTTGGAAATTCATGGGTATAGACTACTGGGTTGAAACATTTTCTATGGTCCTAAGTTGTATTTTATGGTTGGACAATTCCATATGAAGCTTCGGATACATAGATGTTTTTTAAGGAATCTAAGAGGGGTATGTTCACTTTAAAACATCAATCCGTGTCGAGAATTTTAGGATCGTGTTCAAAGGACTTCCTTGGTTTAGCAATGGATAGAGGAAAAGGAATTAGGCTACATAGATAAATATAATGAGGTGAGGGAGTGTATTAAGGTTTCTTTTTTGGTTTCCTTTTCTTTTCATTTTCAATGTCAAAATTTAAAGGAGGGTTGGAGGACTCATCATGAGGTATATAAATTTTATTTCTTGGTCTAAGTGAAATATCACTAACATTACCATTGGAGTTTGGTAATGGTTGATCTTGGAGTTAAGAATAATTTGATTGTTTCTGCTTGCTCAGGTGGGATACAATTTGACCAATTTGGGTTTTAATGTTTTTAAGGAAAGAACATGTGAAGAAGGTACGATCTTATATAGCACTTTCCCACGGGTTCTTTAAAGAATAGGCATGTACATAATTTGGACAACCTTGATTTTGGTTCTTGGGAAGGTTCTTTTTTTGGGTTGGTAATTAGGAAGGCTCATTATGATATTAGAATCTATGAGTAGAAATAGGAGGATTTATCCTTTGAGGTTGTAGAACAAAGGACAAGGTTTTTGGAAGGTACCACCATCATGATCATATTGGAATTGGTTTGGATTTTGAGGTTGGAACGAAGGTAGTTCAGAAATAGGTTTACCATATCTCAATACTTTGTTAAATTTAGAAGATAATGGATTATATTGGGGTTGGTTGATGTTTCTAATAAATTGACCTGATTGTTGAGGGTTGGTGTTCTTCTGAGCATATGCTGCATTGAGCTCCATTTCTCAAGATGAATAAAATGGATCCTCTTGAATTTGGGGGCATGTGACAGTTAGATGATATAGTGAGCTACATATTCCATAGTTTTTATAGGTCCATGGAATAAAAATTATGGAGAAGATTATGTTGAAGCTTTGGATGCCACCACTAATTGTCTCACAAGACCTAAAAGTTCACTCATCCACTCGGTCATCTTGTTGGGCTATATGGATTGATTATCTTAGAGTTTCTTGATATTAGCATGGTCTCGAGTATTGAATTGATGCATGATTTCATCCATATTTCTCATGTGATATCATGTAGCTATTGGGGTTTTATCAATAATAGGACCACCACTTGAAACATCAATGAGAGTTATTTCCATAAACAATAACCCCTAACAGAATTATTAGATCATGAGTTAGTTAGGTATTTCGTGGTGTGGATATGTTTTCACAAGATTTTGGAACCTCCCCCAGTACTCAAGGAGTGATTCATTAGTGAATTAACAGATACCACTTATTTTCTTTTAGATATAAAATGTATGAGAAGAAAGAAATAATTTTTATAAAAAAAATATACTTCATGTAAATCCATTTGTTTATGGAACAAGGAGGGTGTTAGTATATCCTTGGCAAGGAAGAGTCATGAAGGGAAAATTCAATTCTTAAATTTTTATTTGTTCTTCAGAAACCCCATGCAGATTCATGGTAAGGAACACCACTTAGAACTCTCTTAGATGAAGAAGTGGATCCTCACTAGAAAGCCCCTAGAAATGAGGTAGAAGATGAATAGATTCCTATTTCAGATCAAAACCAGACTCAATGTTTGGATATTCAATACCAATAGGTTTGTAATTAATACTAGGGGAAATGAGTTCTTTAAGGGTTTTTTTCGCTATGATTTTTCATATCTAGTTCAATTGGTTGGTCAATGAGTAGATGTTGAGTGATTCGATTATCACTAATTTTCCTCCTATGTTGGTGAAGTGTTCACTTTATTTAAGGGCCAAATAAATTAGATGGATTATTTGTGAGTATATGGGGGAATTCATAGAAAATTACTAACTAAATAGAAGATGGGTTTTTAATTGTGGTTTTTTTTCTGAATTGTTTTGTTACTTTTGTTACTTTTTTGTTATTTTAAAAAACACCCAAACTAACAAAAAATTAAAGCATAATCTTCTGAAGAATATCCATTTAAATCATGGTTTGTTGTTTCCTATAGAATGTTTGAGGTTTTGGTACTATGATAATGTGTATAGCAGCACTCGGGTCAAATTCTCAGTGATTGTACATTTTAATAGTTGATTGTTTTTGTTATGTTTGTATTTATAATAGTGGGTTTGATTTCATAGATTAAATAAAATAATTAATGGATAATGTTTGATTCAAAAATTATATATATATTTGGGTGAGTTCATTATTGGGGATTTTAATCGCATGATACCCTTGGTCTTTTCATTATATTGCATTAAATTAACTCCTACATCAGAAATATTTTTTACCAGAATTCCCAAGTTTTATGTCTTTAGTGCAATCCTTAACATAACATAGGGTTCTAATCTAAATCATCACTTTTTATGGTAGTGTATTTTTTTTCCAATAATATATGGAATCTATATGTTAAAAAAAATGTGTCATTAATCCATGACAGTTTAAGTTCAACATGCACAATGTTAACCTAATGAAAGCTAAACGAGAAAAATCCCTCAATCACATAATATCCCCAATTTATGACTCCAAACCAATAGTACATGTACACATTAATTGAGACCATATTAATATGTTTTATGTTGTTTAGGATGATGAGTTAAAAATATAAGAAAAATAAAGGGATAAGATAAGAGTAGTGCGCCTTACACACAGACAAACAGTGAAGATAAATAAATAAGGAATTTCAGTTGAATGAAGAAGAAAGAAAAGTGAAGGGTTTTCCACTTGATTTTAACTATTTCAATACCATGAAAATTATGAAATAAAATGTGGATTAAAAGTAAAAATAAAAAATAAGAAAAAATCATTAAAATTATATTTATATGAAAAAAATATACACAATTACAAATAAAAAGAACACAAAAGAACATGAAAACAAAAAGAGTATAAACGGTCTCTCAAGTGAAAACATGATTTTGGAAGGTTATCCTAGAACTTTTTAAAGTCATTGGTCATTCCAATGTATCCTCTTTTATTCATAAATTCCAGCCTCTTGCAGGAAAAAGGCAAGAATGTATTTATATCCCAAGGATGTGAACTGTTTCAATTCCAAAACTGACCATCCACTTAGGTAACATATTATCCCATTTAGGGAGATGAATCTCAAGATATAATATTCATTCATGTTATATATATATATATATGTTTTCTTTATACTATGAAAATTGGGCGGTAATTGAGCTTTTTTATCCAAATTTATTTCTATTTTACTTAAACATTTTATTATGTCCATTTTTTGTATGGAATATTTCCCAAGTCTATATGTGATGAAAATTAGTCTTGGAACATGACATAAAATTTGAACACTTTATTCTAAAAAGTAATAAAACTATATATTTTATTTTACAGTGAAAACTATCATCTCATATAGATATATATATCAGTAGAAACATTAGTATTTTTGTGCTTCTTTTAAATTCTATATAGAATGGTGGGATGGAATTAAAACCATATGTTGGGGCCCTTTTTGGATTTGGGACATGATATTTTTATACACGATTAATTTGGATAATCACTAATCTATCATGGAGATTCATCTGATTTGGGATTATAGATTGAGCCCATATATTCTATATTTCTAGCTGGTTTAGTTTCATCACAGATTCATTGGTCCTTATTGTGTAGACCACATAACCCTTAAAATGGTAGAATTGTACAATGATTCCTTGAAATGATATGTTTTATATTCAATAAAGAACCCTAAAAAACAATAATCACACAATTTTGATCAGTAGGATGTGATTTTTGATTAAAACATTAATCTAAATTGATTAGATAAATACAAATAATGTTCAAATATAATATTTTTATTAAAACATGGGTATTTAACACGAATTATTCATATTTACTTGAAAATTACGTAAGGTAGTAGAAATATTTTATGAATAAATGAATAAAATAATTTTCCTTCCCCAAGTTGATGGTTCTATGTATTATATTTCTATAAGGGGTACTAATATAAAGAATTATTAAGGAGGGTGTTGAATATTGTACATAAATATTTTTATTATGTACCTAGTCTCCAAGAAACTTAAAATTATAGTTATGGATATGAATAATTATGATAATTATTTAACATTAATATAAAATGATGTAATATCTACATGTGTTAGGGTCATGTCACCGTAGGTCTAGTTTGGGTAGAGGCTTGATTTGGATCTTTTAACTAGATAGATTTGATGGAATCATGAGATTGATGAGGTATGAATCAAGTATATAGTTGAGCCTACTATGCTTTATTCACTTATTTATATCATACATGTGTTAATCTATGTGGGTGATTAGTTGTATACTGGAATGATCCTGGGTTTGTATGAGTACATAATTTTTCATGTTCATTTGATATATCATTATTTCTTATTAATTTATTATTCATACTCTGATTAATTGTTTTGTAAGTTTTTTGGTATTTAATAGTTTATTTTTTTACTCTGTGATAAAGGTTTATTCTCCCCAGAGTAACACTTTATACCCCCACTACTAGTCGGCGGCCTCTGTTGCATAGTGAAGTGCACCTTAGGTCATGTAGTGGCCTGATCTAGTTACTATTTTAGGTGAACTAGGATTGGAAAATTACAAAATTTACCTTTTTTAATCCATCATGGAGGAATACTAGAACCAATAAAATCTCATAAAAATCCTTGAAAAAGTTTCTCAATTCCAAATACATTTTTTGAAGGGTCCTCACATGCCATCACTATGATAACATACTTCAATATAATCCAACCCTCTCATTCTGTAGCACTCCAATGAACATTGTGTCCACTAGATGGTATAACATCCTCACCTTAATTTAAACTCACACTCAAAAAAATAATATTTCATACCCCCATCATCATATCAAGTATGAAAAGTGTATGTACTATCATGACAACATAATCAACATTTTGATGCACTATTCTTATAGTAAATTCACACTCCATAGTGATGTGATATCATGCCATCATTGCCTACATTATCTCAAGATAAAACACAACAATGTCAAACCCACAATGCCAAATCACATACCTCCACAATATATCATCCACCAATTAATTTATTAATCATCACATTCATGATATTTCATTCTCACTTTAATACATCCTCATGATCCATAGTTGGAATACGTTAGCATGAAAACTCTACCATAACCCTGAAATCTCTAAAAGAACCTGTGATGAATTATTTTGGGATAGGAATACTGAACTACCCATGTTAATCAATGAAAAATCATTACACATTGTATTCATGTAATACTTGTGGGTACCATTTGAGATTCCTCCTACATACTGCCTAACTAAATCGGTTAAAAAGTCAACAATATGGTCATGTAGAGGATGATTCAAATGAGGTAAGGGAATACAATCATGGGAACCAAAAATTTTAATTCCATATAAGTGAATAAATTTATATAGAATATATTTAATATGAGGTGAAGGTTTTAGGAGTGTTCATGGATGTGTATAAATATAGGTGAATCCCTATATTTAGAGAGGATTTCTTTTCATTATTATAATTTGTTCCATTCTAAAATTATATATGATTCATTTATAAATAAATACACACACATATATATATTTATATTTATGTTCCTTCCTTAAATTTTATAATTTATTATTATAATCTTCAAACAACATGATGATGGATCACTAACTCGATGACTTTCTCCCAAGGGATTATGTATTGTCCAAAGCATTGTTCTGCATTTCTCACTATTTTGATTACATCCCTTGGAGATAGAGTGGTATATAAGGAGACTGATTTTGTGATTATAAATCTTGTACTTATGTATAAACCTTTATTACTTCCACATCCAAATCAATTCTACCTCTCTTCACCCTAATGCATGTTAGGATTGAGGGATATTAGTGATGAAAAACAATTGTTTGAGTTTTGTATTGAAGAATTACCTTAATGAGATTATTGTTTTCCATTTTATCATTACAATGGAGGAAGTGGAATTTAGTGTTCCAAGGATATCTCAAACATTACATTGGATTCCTCAAATATAAGTAGACTGAGGTTGATACAAAAAGATATTGTGTTATTCATTTAGTGAGTTTAAAATAATAAATGATTTTCTGGGGGGGGTCACTATATGAGCCCAAGGCCATGACTTTTCTTAATTATTGAGTCAGTATAGTTTGAATTAATTTTATTTTGAATAATATTCATTCCATATAACACAAAACCCCCCAATTTATTAGTTTCCCATTCTTTTAGAGAAAAAAATGAAAAAAACCCAATAAAAGTTAACAAAAATGAATTTAGTACATAATTCATTTGGAGATGAACTTGGTCACCCACTAGGATGAACTGAGATTTCTATAAATATTAGTTGATTTCATGATCCATGACATCCAAAATTTATAAATACAATATTTCTTTATTATCTATTCCTATTAGACTTTCTGCATTTCATTCAACCATTATCTTCTTACCTATATTTCCTTTCATGGAGAATGATTCAAAAAATTCTTTCTTTGTTGCTTTGTCTCTTGTCATGGTTTCATTATATTTTGAAAAACAATTATTAGAGTATGTATCTCCAAATATTTGGACTTAACCCATCCAATAAATAATACATCTTACTCTTATGGATTCGTATGTAGTCCAAAATGTGTTTCACTATCCTCCTGAAGTTAGATTTATGACCAATAAGTATCTCCAATTCCATTTTTTATATTCAAGGCTTGTATTTAAATCCTATATTGTTTATCTACAATGACATAATTCATTATAAAATTATTTTATAACATTCAACACAAGATTTTATAATACTTTATCATCCTTGGTTTTTAATTAATGACCATCATTAATTGACATATACTATAACATTATGCCCCTCCTTATTGGATTGAGAAATGTGTAAATACATTACCTTGCCTTAAGAGACATCCCCATGATTCTAAAGGATATAAATAAATGATGAGGGTTTCCTTAATATGTGGGGTAAGTCTTTACCCTTTGAAAAAAAACAACCCAACCAAACATTCTATGAACAAATAACTATAACATGATGTATTGTAAAAATGTAAAACAACTCAAATTAATACCATTGATATCAAAACCAACTACAATAGTAGAACACTAAAATATCAAATTACATAGCAGAACACAGAACTAATAATACAACAAGACTCCAAATACACAAACACCAATCTCTAAATACAACTCCATGCCAAGTATCAAGAAGCACCACTAAATAAGTGCGATGTTTTCCCTTTAGATTTATATTGATAAAAAACATCTTCAAGAGAACCAAAGTGAAAAGGTAGGGGTGATTAATGAAACACAAAAGGTTTTCCCCAAATGAATTACCTACTCATGCCACCAGGATACAACAAGTTAGAACATTTATATAAAATAATTTATATGAAACAATTTGAAATAGTTAAAAAAATTATAACAAATCCCAAAAGTTCCATAACAAAACAATTTTATCAAGTATACCAATATGAAAGTAAAACACCAAGAAAATCCATTTATCCTTTTCTCATTTTCCATGTTTGAAAAACCCATTTAATTTCACATAACCACGCACACCCATACACACATGCTTGGTGATACCATTGAATGTGGAACTCCACATCCATAACCCACCCCTTTGATGGTGGTATTTCATGACCAATATCAATCATATTCCACAACCGTTCAACACTTTAATCCAACCACATGACAATAAAACATTTTCAAAACCAATATAGATATTTCAGTAAAACCTTTCTTTTATTTAAAACCATACCAAAAATCCATTTATATAAAAACAACTTTTTATTGAAAACACTTTCAATATATTATTTCAATATAACAAAACTTTTTATTGAAAACAATTTTCCATCCAGCCAAATAAAATAACCATTTTAAAATATTCATTTTAAAATCATGTTTCCATTTTCACTTTTCACCAAAACACTGAATTTTCACAATTCCATAAACCACCATGAAAGTGGATTTCCGTCACTCATTGCACAAAAACTTTATAGTCAATTTCAAACAAAATAATCATTTTGAAATTATTCCTCCATGTTAAAGATAAAGGAGTCAAGATTGAAGCATCCTACCTTAGGGGTTGTGGAAAAAATAAGGAACAACACTCTAGAAATATGGTTTTATCACATTGGTGAAAATGTCACAATGGGAAATGAATTAGAAAATTAAGTAGAAAATATATAGAGAATTCCATGATTTGAAAAGTCTCATAGAATGGTTCACCCATGTTATCCTAAATAACCAGTAGCACACAATTATTAGAGTTCCCAACCACTTTCATGACCAATCACCTTCTACCAAGGTCTCATATTTTCCTATAAAATGATCCTTGGGTTTTTCATTTATATGAATGAATTTCCCTGGATGATGATTGTTTCTCTGATCACCCTAGTGCTTCACCCAAGTCATTCGAAACATGCAATGTAGATTCTAAAAACCTAATGAGAAGGAATTAAAGGAGGATATCTCAACCTAAGTCTATTAAGTGTTAAAAATAAACAACACTTCTGTGACTCATTCAACCAACCCTCCAGATTTATGAAGACTTGCACTATCTCCATTACTCAAACATAAATATAAAAGACTCACTTCTGGGAATACCTATAGGGACCCTTGAAAGAATGATCCAATTATACCCCAAGTGTAGTCATACAGGTTGTTCTTTACATATGGTGAAACCAATTCTCCCAATCCCACCTGTGTAGATACCCCTTGCACGGTCCACCATTTACGCAATCCTTTTTGGTTCAACTCAACCCTATAGCCTCCGCGAGCCTTTCATGAAGCCTCCTTCAAAGACATTCATGGAATGAAATATTCTTCATTTAACCCCTTTTCTAAATTAGATCATGTTTAAACCTCCACCCAGACCTCCTGATCTTCAAAATCTTTGGCAAAGAAACATCATTGTGTCTCATATTTGGGCTTGTATTTCTACGGTTAGAGGTTTCTCACACATTTCTTAAGAGATATTCTCATATTTCAAGGATAGGACTCTTCCTTACCCTTATCGTCTCTAAAACTTGGTTCCTCTGATTGCTAGAATGGAGGGTAAGGATCAAACCTGTTTTCCCTTCCACATGGAATGAAATCCTCCTAAGACTAGGAGAAATATTTTAGGGAATAATTCCTAGATTAATCCCATATCCTTTCATGTATAAGGTTACTGTTTTGATCCTCTATACCCGCCACATCATTCAGATTCATTCCATTCTAGGAAGAAGGAAATTGAGGAGAGGGAAGGTTCGTAGCGTCGACCTCTTTTTTCATAGCTCTAACCTCTTACACAGCCACTCCATCAATTTCCACTAGTGGAGGAGTAAACACAGGTCCCTTTGTTGAATATTTCACATACTCTTATTTCTCACACTGAGCATGACTCACTTGGGCATAGATATTTGTGATGATCACAACATCCACACAATCAAAACAATATTGAACTATGAGAACTCTGACTCCCACCCGAACTAGGACACATAGAAAGACTTTCCAAGGCCCGAGCATAATTTCAAATCATTCATGAGATAGGATATCATACCCCACTAAAAAGGTACTCCTCCTAGTTATAATTCCCAAGAATGATTGATCTATTAGTACTCTGATTCGTATCCCAACTAGAATATGTAGGATGTCCACTTAGGGCCTAAGATCAAGGTGTATTCTCCTCAAGGTTAGCTATATTCATAAACCCCAAAATCATTATTATATAATACATCACCCATGGTCTCTATTTTAGATAATCCTCTTCAAGAATATTCCCAACCTCATTTCTCTCAATGGACCATACTCTGCTTGGAGAAACATTGAACTGCATGGGATTAAATTCCCATCCAAATGGGATATGTAGGAATCCTTATTGAGGTCCAAACTCAACACCCCAAACCAACCATATCATTTCTGATCCTTATTCCAAATAGTGTATAATTCAACATGGAAACTCATATCCTTTTCATGTTCCTTAGGATACTTCAGCCTAAGGCATAAAATAAAATTTTACTAGGTATCTTCAATATATATGCCATAGCCACATTAAATTAAATTTTACAGTTGGGTCATTATCACATGATCATAAAAGGTATGATGTGTAACATTAAGTAGCTCTGAACTATGTTGGTTCTAATTCGGTTCACAAGTATATGTAGGTAGCTCATCTATGGGTTCGATCCGAACATAAAAATAACTTCTGTCTCCCTGGATGACGATAAACTATAGAGTCATCTTATGTCACCCAAGATGATGATAAACCCTAGAGTATACTTCCATCTCCCTAGATGATGATAAACTTGAGAGTAACCTTATGTATCCCTGCATGATGATAAACTCTAGAGTAACCTTCTATCTCCCTGGATGACGATAAAATCCATAGTAACCTTTATCTCCCTAGAAGAAGATAAACTCTAGATTAACCTTATGTATCCCTGGATGATGATAAACTCCAGAGTAACATTATATATATATAGATGATGATAAACTATAGAGTGACATTAGTCAACCTGGTTAACAATAAATTATAGAGTTCTTCACTACATGGATATAAAACCCTCATCATTATAATGATGACCAATGTATCTCTACGTAGCATTTAATAGTATTCCATTGATGGAGAACATCAGATATATACAGATGCCACCATTGATGAAGAACCTGGGATACATACAGATGATTCTAAATTCATTGAAAGATAATAATTTATTTCTAATTTCAAGGGAAACCAATATTATGCTTGGTAAATCAATAAAGGGTTCTTGAACATATCTTAAATCTATAAGAGAGTCTTGGAGTAGAAGATAATTCCCCCAAAAAGAGTGAGATGAGCTCGACCTCCCATCCTCTAGACTAGTTCGTGTTCTCAAGAATCATTCGCCAAATTTACTAATGAATGCCTACCTTTGGAAAGAATGTCCCTATGGATATAGAACCATTTCATGTTCCTTGTTCGATAAATAAATCCAATGAAAACTCTCTAGAGATATTAATTCTTAAACATACTCTCTTTTTCATGGGAAACAAAAATGGTGAATGAAACGTGAATCCTTACGAAATTTAATAGTTTTACCCATCTGTGAGGCCCCTATAAATTAAAAAAAGAGTGCTAGACAAGGAAATAAATCATGCCTGTGTTCATCCTCAATGATTTTATTTTAACAGGGTTTTCTTGATCATGTCTGGTATATATCATCATCCTCTCTTTTTAAGAAATCCCTTTGATCCAAATGGATTCCTTTAATATTACACCAAGGAACACCCACACTAATGCTCAAGTTGGATCATCATCTAAGTGAAATATGCCATCACTAACTCAGCATCTTTAACACTAGGTCTTTAACGCACTGGCTCGAGAGTACCATCATCATTGTACCATCCCGGCCCAGGAGGCTTCTTGACATGCCCTCTAGATCCAAAATAACCCAGATCGTCTGGCCAACATTGGCCAGTGGTCCACATGTTGATGACATAAACCTTCGTCTTCAACCATTTTTAGATATTATCCCCAAAACTCAACAACCATTCCCTACCATACATCAGGGAAGTGGATTAAGAGGTCACTCAAGGCCTCACCCCAAAAGGAAATGATGTCCTTTATAGGGGATCCTTTCAACAATCACCGCCACCAACTTTGTGTGGTATTCAACCCTCAACATGACGAGGGTGTCAAATTTGGTTGTCCAATATAGGTCCCATAGAAAATGAATTTCAAGATGGATCTATAGGGATGAAAAAATGGCCCATAAGGAGAAGGTTCTGTCTTTTCCCCCCTCTAGAGAATCCCACCAACCTTGTTTTGTGGAAAATAACAAGTGCACAAAAACACCCATTCACATTCATTTATCCTACCAACAGTCTCATTTGGTGGAATCTAATGAAGCCTAGGATTAAAATCTAGTGGTGTACCGTAATCAAGAACATACACATTTCTACACTCAACCATCTATCCAGTAGACTCATCAAACTGCATTCAAGGAATCCCGCCAACCAAATACATCAAAAACCTGCGTGCAGAGAAATACACATGCCAGTGATCTCCAAGCCTACCAACAGTTTCATCTAGTAGCAATTAAAGAAGTCCATCAACCATGGTTGTTTGTAAATATCTAGCAAGAACATACACATTCTATCATCCACCGATCCTACCAAAATTCTCTTTTGAAAACATGTGGAGAAGTAAATCAGAAAGCTCCAATGAAAATCAGGGGTAGAATCAACTCTATACCCCAAAACATGAGTATTGTCAGTGTTGAATAGTATAAAATGGATGATAGGAATATGTGCATACACCTACTCAAGACACATAATGGACATATATTCTCATTCCCATCATTGATGTCACCAAACATTTTCTGAAAATGGTGAATTGGTAGATGTAAACCCCTTCCCATATCCTAAAAACTTTCTAGAACATCATCATGGTGAGAGTAGTAGTACCTGAGTGATGGATAGGAAAAACTATACCCTTATCTAAGATGGTTCATCAATATTTCATCCCATGGAAGATACATACCTCTACTCCCATCCAAGAGGATTGTGAGGAAAACACCTCCATATCATAGAGACGCTCAAATTGGGAACATACACTTGTTCTGATTAGTGATAATCAACTCATTCCGGTGGACACTCCACGACAAGAACATACACCTTCCCATGAAAACCATTTTTTCCAATAAGTGGACTAACTTCTTGTAAGAAGGAATCCAAAAATAAGCCTTTTTAAACATAGTTGAATAGTAAATATTCGATCTCTGATATGAATCTTCTTAATGCTCGAGTTCTTGAAGCCCTCATAAATTAAACTATTATATATTGGGATCCTATTATCCTGTTATGAAATTATAGTAGTATTATTAGTAGTTATTTCCAAGGTCCTAATTAGACAGTTCCCCATAAAGGCTAGTATCCTGAGAATTTGGTCAATCTTGAGAACCTATCTCTTGGAGAGATCCCCAACAATCCTCTATGTGGATATAAGACTAAGGATAAATAAAGTTTACCCCTTGCTGTAATCCACCAAGATTTTTCTCCACCTGATGAAATTTTCTGCAAAACATCACTCTATAGTAGGGATTCACATTGCCAAGATAATTCATTAATGGACAATTTAGTGATTACAAAACCCTCTTATCTTGAGGCTATTGAAAATACAAGTCTAGTAATGTTTGATGCTATGTTAGAAGAATGTGAAATAATTACTCTACTGAAATATATCCCAAGGTGATGATCATTCTCTAAACCACATTTGGGACACTTACCTTCCAACAAAGTAGTGTAAATCCCAACCAATCAAATTTTTTGTGGTGAAACAACTATGATGCATACACTCTGGTCAGATCGAGTAGATGAACCTCTCGTGAAATAAAAAGAGGATATTTTAAACCCGAGGAAACAAATAGATAAAGGTGAAATACCATTCATGATTTGGATATTGGCCAAATCTCAATACAACATTCCAGAGATTTTGGAAGAAGATTGTACGTATGAAATCTATATTATCATATGGAAAACTCATCATCACCTAAAAGAAAAGGTATTACCTTTTGACTAATATCAAAGTCTTGTTAATGTAATAGAAGGGTTACATCTTCCAATTGACTTGGTGTATCTCTTAGTTTATTAACACCCAATAATTGAGAAACATCATGTATCCCTTCAATATGCATGTCTCAATGTAGTAAAGAGGCTGTGATAATTAATCATTGATGCACCTTTTGGTGTTCATATAAAAGGATGGTGTTTATTTGGAGAATTGCATTTCACTGTACTCTCCACCCAAAAAAGGCCACAAAAAGTGGTATCATGCGATGTGATTGCTTCTGGCTAGCTACAATAAGTGGAATATGTGCATGACTGAAGATATTCTAAACAAGAGAAAGCCTTGACTAACTCTCATCAATGTTGGGAAAAAAATAGAGAAAGTTGTTGAAATAAATTTGTAGCAAGAAACTGAGAACATTGAGTAGGCCTCCCGTTTAGAGGTGGTTAATCATCATATTGCATAGATGTCTGAAATAACGCATCTATCATCCGAAACATGCAATTTAAGTGATTGATGAAAAATGCACCCAACTCATGTTCGTACCAAAATCCACATTATCAGAAGATAAGATATGATTATATAATCCAAAGCAGTTCAAAAGTCACCCCAACCCATAGAGCTAGGGGATTTTTGAACTCAACCCTCAGAACAAAAAAAAATAAGGACTGAAGGGTTGTGAAGGAAGATCTAGATCAACCCTAGACCATGGGGTTTGCGAGATTTTTTAGCTCAACAATATTCTCCTCAGTGAAAATAAGTTTTACTCTAGTTAGGAAAGAAGTTGTGATAAGAATCCTCCTAGTTAATTCCATCCCATGATTCAGTATCTTACCTTGGAACACACATAACTTGATTTTCAAAGGAATCCTTTGAATTTACTATTCACTAGAAAATTACTAAGAAATCAAAAAATAGAAGGAAATGTTCTCATAGATAACACAGAAGAAGAAAATTTCGTAGAGGTACCGATATAATTTTTGAAATGTTTTATGCATCTGTAAATGTAATCAATTTTGTCACTATAGATCTTCTAGAACAAGAGTCCAGTTCAGGGGAATTATAAGAGGATGTTCTTGTTAATGATATGGTCTACCCTAAATCATAGGATGGAGGTGTGTGAACAAAAAATCAAAGACTTTCCTAAAGTCAAGTCACTCCCTCGAATAATCGACCTCTACCTCCTCACAAGGAACCATACTAGGAAAAAGGTAATTTATAGACTATGTCTCACCTTCTCTCTAGATATAGTGAATCCTTTTCATTAAACGATAGGTTTTCACAGCAAGGGGAAGAAATTAAAGAGTTTAGAATAATGAATTTAGAGTTACTCTGAGGTAGTCTTCCTACCAGATATGCTCCCCAAAAATAATCCCAATGGAACTTATATTTTGAACACTTTAAAAAAATATGATTTTTTACAATTATTGATGGAGATCAAGAAATCCCTCTATTATAGGAACAACTAGAACATGTTCATAAACTTCATTACAGGCCTATCACTATGGGTTACCCACAACAAATCATAGAAGTTCCCCCACCGGTCTTCTTACCGATCGCTGATCCTATTCAGGATATTACTGCCATACATAGATAGTTCCCAGCTCAACCAGATATTTCCTAAATTCTCATGAACATAATTGAGTCAATATCATCTTGATTGGAAGCTATGAAAAAACAACGTGCACCGGTACAACCAGGAAATAAGTCATACCCTGAAAGTGTAGATCTGACTCCTCCCCCGCCGACATTTGGGAATCCCACATTTCCATTTTTCAATAGATCAAAATATTAATAGCATCACTTGATGCATTTTGTCTCTCTTTGTGATCTTATTATGGGTACCCTTGACCAACAAGAGGTAGTGAAATTTAGATGCTTTATGCAATCACTATAGGGTCAAACCTTTGTCTGGTATACAAGTTTTTGTTATTGACCAATCACTAGATGGGAAGATATACATTAGAAGTTACATTTCTAGTATAGCTAATAGAATACAATAGTCTCTAATCATACAAAATTAAAACTAAGGGAGAATGAAAGAGTTTTATATTTCATTTTATAGGTGGAAATCACTTACATATTCCGAAAACCTACCACTCCCTTAAGAAGAGTTTTTTCCCATCAATGTGTAAAATCTCTTTGATGAGTTTCACACACCATTAATCCATATGAAATATAGAGGAGTGTTTCAGGACATTTATTCAATTTCCCAACAGGTGGAGTACTCCATCAAAAAAATCAAAGATAAGTCCCGAGTAATCCCATATGATCTAGGAAGAAGTGTTGGAAAAGAAGTGGCTGATATAGTTACACTTAAGCAGGCCCATGTACCCTCTCCCACTTTAAATCCCCCATTACATTGTATGAATCCACCTCCAATGCATTAAAAGCAATGAATTACTCATCATGATGATAAAAAAGATCATAGATGGAGACAATTTAAGGAGTTGAAAAGCAAGGTCTATTTTTTCGGAATAAGAAAGTTCTCTACTACTTCATGTCAACTTTGGAAAATAGCTTTGTCCAGTTTCTGAATCCCAAGATGTCTAACAAGGAAGGTAATGAGGATATCGCAAAATATTTTCACCTCCATAAAATGTTGGAGAATCCCATCTAGGAGTGTTTTTGTAATTACCTCCTACAAAATATGGTGGACTCCGGGCAAGTGAAACTAAAAGTTTCACCATCCCACGTATCATCAGTTTCTACTACCAATCAATGGGAGGAAGGTGATTGGATGGAAGTAGAGAATTAATAATGCATAAAATATTGATGAATGGATGGTAAGGAAAATAATCAATCAAACTCATTCCATATTATGAACATAGCTAAAACAACTATTTGTGCCAACTACTGCTTCTACTATAATAATACCATCTTCATTAAAATAATATTCCTCTAAAGGGTAATCCTAAAAAGTTACATGGTCAAAAGGATAAGGATTAATTAGAATAATAATATATCATTTTAAGGCAAAGGTTTTCCATGAACTTATCATATTTCATACTGATAGCTTCAAAATCATAGACACCACCCCTCCAAATAGAAAAACAAGATTTGACATGTCAGGAAGAATCTTCATCAAGGGAAGAGTTGATTTTTGGTCCTGTTAATGATATTTACATAACAGACCCCTTATCAAATGATGATTATGATTATAAATCTAATTTTCCTATACTTTATTGGATAACTAATGGATTGGGTCTTCGAGGTTGAGGATACATGGGAAGATGTGGTCATGCAAGAAGTCACTACTCCAACCACACTGCTGCTTGAACTTTTATGTAGAAACAATTCCTAGGAGAGCCCTCTAGTGAGATTATTATGAACAAGGGAATTCCAACACAAATGATTAAGTATGACCTGATATAGTCACCTTGGAAGACCAGTTATAGGGTACACCACTACATCCTCATCGGGTAGGTAGGCCTAGCAGAACTAATCCACCAAGATAATAAATTCTTCCACCTCATACTTCAAAGGATGGTCCATCCACATTAGGGAAATCAACTCCCAAGGGACCTGTAGAAGAGAATATCCATATGAGAAAGTGAAAACCTCTGGAATAGATGTATAATTTATTGAAATAATTGTCATATTTACAGGCAATGTTATCAATCCTAGATTCTCTTAATATGTCAATGGTTCTTTAGGATTCACTCATTGAGCCTTTACAAGCCCTCAAAATTTTTAAATTAGGGTTTATTCCATTGAGGATTATCGTGAAAAGAATTATCCAACAGAATACCATGTGGTAGTATCTTTTATGGATAAGGATGAGGATATTATCATTCAAGGACACATATGGTCCCTATACATATCTAGAAATATTAATGAAATTGATGGTAGATGAGCCTTCATTGATAATGGCTCATGGGTTAATTGCATTCTAATACATACTCTTTTCCAATTTGGTCTAACTGAATTCCACTTTTATCCCTCCATCCTAATGTTGTAGGGTTATGACAAGAATATGTAATTATCTCTTAGTTAAATTCATTCAGAACTTAATTTGAGGATCTCATATCTGATTCAATGTTTGTGGTTTTCTGGCATAACATATCTTTCAACATTCTTTTGGGAAGGCCGCAACTACATCAACATGTGACCATTCCCTCATCATATCACTAAAGTATGATATACTACTTCAATGGTCAAATTGGGAAATTTCATGGTGATATGTCCATGTTCAAAACATTTGAATATAATTACATTGATTCAGAATTATATCATGGAAGGGGGAAAAGGTTCATGTAAAATGATTCGACATGAGTTAATTCTCTGAATTTTCTAGAAAAGAACCCATCAAATCCATTCATGTATCTCAATATAGATGATATACTTCTCGTTATTCAAATTTAAAAGGTAGGCCTAGTTCTAACCACTCGTTCAATGGATTCCATAGTTTTTGTTGTGGAAATTGAATCTGATGGAACATGAGATGTCATTAACTCTCCAAGTAGTGATGGAATCCCAGTTGAAAATGTCTCCATTCCATCCCCTCAACTTCAAAAAGACTCTTCTTCATCAGATGAGTTGGAAAAAAACGTCATACTAATAAAATAAT
Organism: Viscum album; assembly: GCA_963277665.1. Classification (NCBI taxonomy): domain Eukaryota; kingdom Viridiplantae; phylum Streptophyta; class Magnoliopsida; order Santalales; family Viscaceae; genus Viscum; species Viscum album. Next base: position 1,489,912,600 of record OY728162.1, on the reverse strand, counting down.
ATATAAATGATGATTCTTAGCCCATAATTATCCCTTCATAACTTCATCAAGACCATTCAACACCAATTGGTTTTGAGATGGTTTCCTCTTCTTCTAAATGTCCAAATACCAACTCCTCCACTAACTCTAAAAATCATACTTCACCACCTATCCTCCAAACAAAGGTGTGTGAAGTAACAAATGAATAAGAGTATGATTAATAAGACCTTAGGGATTCCCATCCAGTATTTGAGGAATGTGTTTCCTTCACTATGGATGATATCAAAGAAAAAATCTTGGTATAGGGGAAGAACCACGGTCCACTCTGGTTAGTGCATCCCTGAATTCTAAAGAGAAAGAGGTGTACACTACCATTCTAAAGAAACACTAGGATGTTTTTTCTTTGAATTATATAGAGATGAAAATCCTTGAGCCTGAGGTGGTCACCCATCATTTGGATTTTCAAGAAGAGCATCAGGGGTACAAGAAATCATCAAGAAGAACTTACCCAACTCATGCCTCCAAAATTGAGTTTGAAGTCAACAAGATCATCAATAACAAATTAATTTGAGTGGTTCAATATCTAAAGTGGATAAGTAATATTTTCCTGATGAAAAAGGAGAATAGGAAAATCTTGGTTTTCGTTGATTTTTGACATCAACCGACATTGTCCCAAATATGACTTCCTAGTTCTGATCATATAACACTTGATTGATGAAACAATTTGATATAAGGATCTCTCCTCCATGGATGGATACTCGGGTTACAATCAAATCCATATGGCACTAGAAGATGAATAATCCATAGCCATTAAAGCCCCATAAAGTGAATATTGTTATCAGGTAATTACTTTTGGATTGAATATAGCTGGCATGACATACCACCACACATTGCATCACATCTTCATACAATTATTAGGGATGTTTGTCTAATTCTACTTTGATGATATAGTGTTAATGTCATGAAAACATTCTGAACACATGTATGATCTGGAGACCATATTCAATAAGATTTGATAGCTTAATCCCTTGAAATGTGATTTTAGGGAAACATCAAGAAAATTTACCGACTCATTGTATTCCATCATTTCATCGATGTCAATACTGAGATGACCAAGGATATTCTTGGCATTTAAACTCCTCCAAACATGAAATAGTTGAGACTATTTCAAGGACACATGGCCTAAATCTAGTGTTTATTATCCAATATTATAGGAAACCTTCCCCAATTTGATGAACAAGGGTATCACATATCAAGGGACTGATGACTTTCAAGAATAATTTTATAACCTTAAGAAATATCTCTTCATTCCACTCAAATTTATGCCACCTGTTTAAGTAAAGACACTTATTCAATATGTGACTGCTTTGGAGGAATCATTGGTTTCCTTCCATGCAGAAAATAAAGATTACAGGAATGAAAACAAGCTTTACTATCGCATCCAAACCATCATTGTTATAGAGACCCGATATTCAGATATTGAGAAGAGATTCATTGCCTTAATTTTTGTAGTTCAAAATCTGAGGTACAATCTAAAGTATCATAAGACCCACTTGGTTTCTTGTAATAACATACTCAAATTTATCCTTAGTCATCCTATGCTGATAAGAATTCTAGAATGGTGGGAATTTATTATTCACTAGTTCTATATAAAGTTTATTCCTCAGAAAGAAATAAATGTCCAAGCTTTGGTAGAAATCCTTGTTCAACTCCCATCTGCGGAAGAGACTACATTAAATAATAAATTGTTTAATGATGAAATATTCCCTATTTATGATATCCTAAAATTATGGGAAATGTATTTTGATGGTTCTATGAGGAGTCCAATAGTGAAGGGAATGGATGACCCTAAACTCAACAAAGTTGGGTTAGGAATTGTGCTTATCTACCCAGAGAAGGAATCATTTCCATACTTCTTCCTATTATCTGAAGGAGGTACAAACAATGAGACAGAATATTAGGCTCTCATTAGAGGCATGGAATTAGTACTCTAAGTACCAGTTCATCACCTTGAAGTGAAGGGTAATTCAGAATTAGTAATCAAATAGATCAATGTGTATTACACCAACAAAAAATAAGAGATAACTCCCATACGCGATTATGTATGAGTGGTTATGGAATAATTTCCTTTAGATCAAAAATTGTCTTATGTCTCACGATCACACTGCATATAAACTAATGCATTGGAAAATGATGTCTTGGCCCTAGAAAATCCAAATTGGGATGAAATAATCATCAACATTTCCCATCATCAGGAGGTTTCACATTTTTTTCAAATCGGAACAGTGGTAGTCAATGAAATTAGCTACATTTCCAATTCATATGTTACTACCACGAGATATATGAAACCCATCATGGAATACCTCTAAAACAGAGTACTTCCACCTAATAGAGCCTAAAGAGAGAAAATATAAGGACGAGTAGTCAGTTTCACTCTTTAAGATGGACCAAATCACAAGAAGATCCTATACAAATGAGGCTTCGAAAGAATCCTCCTCAAATTCAATGATGTGAAAGTGATAGAGGTTATCCTAAAATAAGTTAATGTAGGAGAATTTGGTTCCCACTGCTCTATGTACATGATTTCTAATCAAATTATATGTCTTTGATAGTTATGTCCTTCGATGATGCTGGATTTTATATATTTCACTAAGAAGTGTCATCCCATCCATGTAAATTCCTACTTCAACCATCACCTCTAGAATTTCTACATACAACTAATTATTCCTATCCATTTTCTATATGAGAAATGAATATAGTAGTACCTTATCCTCCAATAATAGGTAAGCAATTCAAGTACATTATTATAGGTACGGATTTCTTCTCTAAATGGGTTGAGGCAATACATCTTAATGAATTCAAGGCCAAAAACATTGTTAGCTTTGTCAAAGCTAATATAATTACTAGATTTGGTGTCCCTCATACCATATTGATAGAAATTGGCACCATTTTATCTTTTTTTGTGGTAGGAAAGCTATATTAGGAACATAATATCAAATTCAACCATTCATCCCACTATCATACAACATCCAATGGTTAAATAGATTCTTTTAACAAGATCATGTCAGATATACTCCATAAAATGGTGGATAAAGATAAAAAAACTTATCCTGAAAAGATCTTGAATGGATTGTGGGCATACCAGACTACTACTCATATTGTAGCATGTTCAAACCCATATTCATTTGTGTATGGATCAAAAGATGTCCTACCAATTGAGGATCAGTTACCATTACTCCGAGTTTCCATTTGTGATAAAATATCCATATATAAACAATCTCAGAAATTATTGGATGAATTGAAGTGACTGGATGAAAAGTGATTGAAAACCTTGTATCCCATGGAATTTTATCATAATAGAATAGCACGGGATTTCAACAAGAAAGTTTACCTCTATTCATTCTTCCAAGGAGAATTGGTATTATTCATTAGGAATCCAATGATACTAAGAATGAAGCCTCAAAAGCATGATCCAAAATGGGAAGGTCCTTATTCCACAGATAAGGTAAACTTGAATGGAACATATTACTTTGTCTCAATAGATGGAGAACTCACTACAACTCTAACCAATGAAAGGATCCTGAAGAATTAATTTGTGTAATTACAAAAAGGTCATCTTATTGGGAGGACATTAAACAACATAGTACCATATACGTCTATGTTTCATGATGTTAAACTATGTATAATCCTCATCCTTGCTTCATGATGTTAAACTATATGATGTGAGATCCTATTCACATGATCTAAAAATTATAAACATTATTTTTCCTCACCGCGTGTCATTAAACTATACAATTATCATCTTCCCTATTTGACATTAAGAAATACCCTGAGATACCAAAAGTAGACATTCCTTGTGGTACCTCAAAAAATGAGTAGCTTCTATGAGTAAGAAATACTAACATAATTTCCACTCCCTTTTAGCACTTAAGACCCATTTCTCCCTATGTTTGAATCATATTAGGATAGGGATTCTTTTCAAGAACTACATTTGGATTGATTCTCATTCCAATTATATATGTAGAGACACATGGGTATTATTACCTGGTCAAGATGCAATGTTTTTTTCACGTTAGGTGTCCTATGTCCTTTCCACAAGATGTTAAATAGGATGGTTCATCCAAAACTATGTATGGTTTGATTGTCATTCTAATGAGATACGTTGTGATACCCAAATCTTCAATATTGGGTCTAGCTAGGATAGAAAAAAGCTCCTTTATTCCTTTTGTGTATGAGTAAAATCTTCTTAGGTAATATCTTCTCAATAACTATATATGGATTGATTCTCATTCCAATGAGATACATAGAGATGCCTAGATTTTCAATCTTAGTCCCAGACACGATAATAAAGAAACAATTTCCCATTTTACAGTGTATGAACTAATATATTCAAGGCACTCTTCTAGACTAAATGCCTTGATTCCAATACCATCTTTTGTTTTGAGCTGAACCATTATCTTGGAATAAATTAAAGACCCCTTGCCACATCAAAACCAGTTGGTGTAGGGGAACATATTTAATAACTAGGTGCGTATTCATTCTCATTCCAATTAGATATGTACTGACACCCAAATCTCCTATCTCGAGCCCACCCCCAACTTAAAAGTTTTTCACATTTACTCCCTATGTGTATGAATCAAATATGTATAGGGAATGATTCAAGAACTACATGTGGATTGATTATTTCTTCAAAAAGATACATAGTGTCACTTGTGTTCTATCTCATGGTCCATCCAAAATATCTCCATCTTTTCACGTTAGTTCTTCTTTGTCCATACTGCATGATGTTAAACTATATGGATATTCATAAACATTGCATGGCTTGATTTTCATTTCAATGAGATATGTAGAAACACCTAGATCTCTTATCTCGGGTCAAACAACAACTTAAAAAAATCCCCCCTTTACTCCCTATATGAATGAATAAAACATAAATAGGGGACATTTCAAGAACTATGTGTGTCTTGATTCTCTTCTGAATGAGATACATAGTGAAACTTGGATCTCAAATCCTAGGTCAATCCACAATTTTCGAAGCTATCAAAAGCCTGTTTTCCCTATGTTAAAACTTAATTGATGTGGGGAATCATTTTTCAAGAACTAAGTCTGTATTTATTCTTACCCTAGCATGATACGTATTGAATACTGGGAACTTTACCATGGATCAGCTTCTAGGTAATCATCATACCCCTATTTTTTCACTTCTGTTACCTTTCTATTATAGAATAAACTTTTACCAATCCAAGTTTCTCACACCGAGCAAAGCCCACATGGGCTTATTAATTTGGTAAAGATGTTCTATAAATTATAAAATTGTCTAAATTCCTATTTTGGGATATCAATGGTTATAGAGATCCAATCTTGACGTACATAGACATTATATTTCTTTTAAAGAATACTTCATACATGACATAAATGGTTTCCCAAAGATCGTATTTGTTTAGTGTCTTTGAAAAGGTAGAACACAATACTCTAATCATGGTGAAAGATCATCAACATCCCCATAAATATCTTCCAATTTTTTTCCCTACCTAAAACCTTTCTTTATATCTTGGGAAAAGTAAACATAAAAATGTTGAGCTAAAATTCTCAGTAAGGGTAAACATAGAGAACATAAAAAAATCATAAACATTTGAACATAAATAATAATATAAAGTTTAAACATCAAAATCTTGAGTCATGAAATAAATAATGGAATTATGTAAGGCAGAGATCATAAAGGAACATTATCCATGATAGAATATAATTGACACAAAACAAGTTATTGTGGAAAACTAATAATCACATAATATGATTTCTATCAATGTATTACTGAACCAAATTTACTTGAAATTTAAGTCATGTCTATCTCAAGAGATATAAATCATTACTAAATGAATTGGAGGGAGATATAGGTCCCACCCATATCAGAATTAAATCATTCTTACATGTTTCACAAAACATAAAAACATTCATCGTAGCATTTCCCTTGAAATAAAATGGGTTTATTAAACATCATTTCATCATAACATAGTACATATAAGATAAATAGATTTCATAAAAATAATTCCATCACAAGAACAATAAAATCAAAGTAATAATATATATAGAAACATAACCCTATGTAATCTTAGCAGGAAAATAATTTTTTATAAAACAATTGTGCTTAATTCCTGAGTAAAATATATTTTCTTTTTTAAAAACGTTTTCTTTTCTCAAAATGCAATGTAATTTTAAAATAAAATAATTTAGTTGAAAATAAAAATGAAATAGTGTAGAGGAAGCTTAATGGAAAAAGGCTTTATGAAAACATAAAAAACCATTCATGCTGTATAAGTTAAAAAAATTATCCTCATAGTTTTTTTCTGAAAAAGTCAAAAAGTAGCTCGTATGGTAAACAAAAGATATATTCATTCCATATCATGTAATAAAAGTTAAAAATTGGTAAAAATGACTCTAAACATACATATAATAATAATAATAATTTTATGAAAATATTTTTAGAAAACATGGACATGTATGATAAATATACCCCTAGAAAATACTTGAGTATAAACAATCTCAAATAAACATTAGATTACAAAATTATCCATTACCTTAGGTCTGATTTCTTTTATATGGGTTAAAAACTATTGTATTGTGGGTTTAAACATATTATTAACTTTTAATAGAACCATAATAATATTTATTATATCATATATGATTCACTTACGACTTTATATTACCCGTCCATTTTTCAATTCCATATTAAAGTAACGTTTTTGGGTAACAATCGTTTTATTTATCGTATTTGTTATGAATTGTTATTCATGGTATTATTACTCATATAATAATTTAATTACTTCCATAATTAAAAACATGATTTATATATCATATATATTCAGTATATAAATATATATATAACAGATATATAAAAGGAATGGAACACATCGTTCATGGAGACGGTAGACCGTACGTACAATGAACGTTGTTTTCGTTTACTTATTGAATTGAATGGAAGTAAATGACACACACACACACACAAATATATATATATATATATAAATTATAATTATTATGTCATATTTTGGATGAATATTTGTTATATATACTTTATTTTCATTCTTGAATTGTTAACATGGAGAATGAATCTCATCTCATCGTGGAGACAGTAAGTCATACATACGCACGAGCGACGATATCGTTACTATAGTTTTAGAATGGTATTTATTTGTATGGTGTATAATATATAAAAATTAGAATAATTTTATAATAATAATAATAATAATATAGTTATTATTTCCACCATTATACCCATCCGAGTAAGGTGGTGGTAAAAAACAGATTACACCATGCCGTGGAGATGGTAATTTTTACGTATGCATGTGCGGTGATTTTGTTTTTCATATGATGGATAAAAGGTGAAATAGGGTTGTTTTATATTTATAATAACATATCATTCTATTAGTTATACTAATTTTATTACTTTATAATGAAACAACTAAATAAGAAGAAGTATATGAAGAATGGAATTTGAAATAATCAGTAGAAGATATTACCTCTTCCTCAACGTGCCTCCTTTAAATTTCATCTTAGTGCACCTAATTTGGTCTTTTGAGAAGACGAAAAACTCTATAATGTAACTAGGGAATTTTAAAAGAGAAATGGGCAAAGATTTTTTTGATCATGATGGCTAAAAATGGAGTGAATAGGAGAGGGTGTAGGTTCCCTTTTATATGAGAGGTGGGGGATCTTTATGAAGATCTCAAAATATTAATTTATTATAAATTAAATTTTGATTAAAATAGTCCAAAACATATTTAATCTGACAATAATATGATTTTGGTTTGAATTGTCATCATACAATAATTTTTAGATAAGTTTTGAATATTTTTGTACCCTTATCTTTTTGGTTTAACCCCTATTTTACCCCTTTTAATCTTGTCGTGATATTATGTTATTTACACATTGTGGATTCATGTAATTACCATATCATATCAAAAGACCCAAATAAGTATTTATCACATATTTTTAGTTATATTAACTTTTTGTACAAATATTAAATTTTTAGTAATTTAATATCATTTAATAATCTATTTTATGTTTTATGTTATGAATTATGTTAATTTTTGACAGTTTTAATACTTGAATTTTCTTAAAAATTCATAACAACCTGATTCATTCAAACCAAAGGCATTAAATAATCCATAATATGTAAATGTAATCCAAAAAAATTGTGGTTGGTATCAAAATTTTAAAATTAAATTTATTTTAATATTTTTAAATTGTTTTATTTGAATCTTTCATTAATGATGTAATCACTACATCATAATTGTGTCATAAATAAATATATTTATCTAATGTATAAAAATTATAAATTAAATATGATTATGTAGGAAATCATTTTATCTTTACAATTACTATTTATAGACACATATATTAGTTATATAACCATATTTTAAAATCGATTTAGTAAATGATATTTGCTTATGTTATAATTATATTTCTATAAATTAATTCTTATAAAATGTCATTTTCGCATAAAAGTGAATCCATGGGGTCCCAAAATCGACCCAAGGTTTCCCATTGTCATACACATCTCATCCAATAGGATTAATCCATGTGTTAGAGTAGTTTATTATTATTATAATATTATTTTTTACCCTTATTTACAAGATTTACCCTTTAAACATGGTAAATAAAATAATTATTGAAGTTACTATTCATAACATCCTAAAATAAAAGGTACCTATTTCACAGTTTGAAACTTATGATTCCAAATATATAATCCATTTTTCCAAATTCAAAAAACATAAGTTGGAGTGATTAATTTAAAATTAATTCCCTTTGTCAAAAATCGGGTTTCTTAATAAGTAATAACAATCAAAAGATTCACATGTGTTTATTTCCTTCTTAAAAATAAGAATTTTATTTTTCCAAATTTAAATTATAAAAGTCTAAAAAACTCGATTTAAAATGAGTGCGCCATCAAAAGGTGGTAAAACTGCATTTTTTTTAAAATACTTCTTTTATTTGAAAAAATTTATTTTTTCCACATATCATGTTCTAGAACATGTGTAAGAATAATTATAATGTTATATAAAATTAAAAAGTTTGTTAATACTATTCATAATATCTAGTTTATATCCCATTAAATAATAATATTTTATGAATATACTATTATTTAGTGAAACTCGGTATCTCGTACAACGCAAGCTATCAAAGAAGGTCACTCTTGCATGTAACGCAAGCCATGTCAGTTTTTCATGTAGTGAAAACTTCCTTTGGTGTTTCATATAACACAATCCAAAATTACATCATTTATACAATTAAAAAAATCTATTTCCAGTGTTGCATAAAATGAATTTCATTAAAAGAACTTGAAATTGTGTGTCACAAGCGAAGAATAGTGTTGCGTATACTGTAAGATAATACTGTGTTGCGTTTAGTGAAATCTAATGTTGGTGTAGCATGAAACACATGACATAAAAAAATAAAAAGAATCAATATTATAAAATCTCATGGTGTTAGATTCTACCCCCCTTAAAATGAATTTTCCCTCCAAATTCATCAGGGTTATAAATCATTTACAACTTGAAAGTTTCTTTCATGGAAACTGACATCATAAAAAGGAATATTAAAATTTCATTTTAAAAAGGAATGTTAGAAACATAACGGTTGCCCAAATTAACGCATCAATAGGTTTCCACCTAGGAGAGCATATGTTATATGTGAAAACATATATATTGAAGATAAATCTAACCATCATGTTCGAATGGATAGTGATAGTGAAAAAGGTTCGGAGAATGTTAACTACTAGAAATCTATAAATCTGTAATGATATAATGGAACATCTGATTCATCAGATAATAAGGTACTAGGATTACATTTTTTGTATTCAAGATCCTTTTCCTAATGTTGAATAACATGAGAAGAAATACTTTCTTGATTTCAGTACAGTCTAGTCATTGGTCATTCCTTGAAAAATTTCCACTTCATCTCTTATTTAATGAAATGAAGTTGAATGTTTCATTCATAAAGTTTTATTAGATTATGTGATATAATGATATAGATCATTCCATCTGTCTCAAAAATAGGGTTAGTATAGGAAATCAAATATGCAAACGTCTGTACACAGTGAAATAATAATTTATTCTAACATACTTCATTTCATGTTTAACATAATCTTTACAAAAATTTGATAACATTAAAATCCTTCTAAAATATGAAAATTCCAAAACTATAGGAAAAGGTTCACAAACTCAGCTTAACTTTTATCCCCCATATATCATAAGGTATCTCCAATTTTTCACCTTCCAAAAATTTGATCACATTCATCTTGTATTCTCTTGAGTGATGGTAATAACCTAAATTACCATATAACCTTATTGAAAACATTCATGTTTCCTTATTCCAAAACTTATTGAAAATATATCCTTAATTCCCAAAATGTTGTATACTTCATTCATGATAACATAACCCTCTTTTCAATAACTTTGTAATTACATCTCAAGAAAAAAACATCATCTAATTTACTTATTCAAATCCATAATGATATTAACATAAGGGACATATTAAGGGTTATCTTACCCTTAATCATGTGTACTCCAAGTATATCACCTTACCCTTAAATGATTGTTTTCTCCTTAGAACTATTCAATGTGTCCTTTCCAATCCTTAATGAAAAACTTATTTCATGATTCTTATAACATAATCTTTGACTTCTGAAACATATACACCTCAATAATCCACCATTATTATTATACCGTTACTCATGTTCCATCAATCTTCATATTTCCTAAAATATGAATTGGTACTTAAGGTTTCTCAACCTCGAGCTTCTAAGGTTTAATGTAAAAAATAATGGAAGATCATGACATACCTTTCACATGTCATTTACAATATCTTTATCACCAGTTGTATGACCAATACTCGTACTATCTTCATGATTATATTCATGATATATCTACTTAGTAAATTAATCTTCATTTTTTCCATAAATTCCACATCTAAAACAATCAATGGTTAACCATGTTCTATATAGTTTAGGCTATTGTCTAAGACGAAAAATAAAACTTTAACAAATACACATTAGAGATTAAAAACTAAAAATTAAGGCAAATTTCTTATAATATTTCAAAGTATGATATATTTGGTTTAACCATAGGTTAGTCCTGATTATCACAAAAACCCAAGGATTGTAACCTATTGTTCGAAATATCATTAGGACATCCCTATACATATCCTTATAAATATTTATAGGGATCTCACTAACGTTTTTTCATCCTAGTTTCCAAAGGTTGACTAAACCTTCGTTCTGATACCAAATATAGAGACCCAAGAATGACATAAATGGAAATTACATTTCTTTTGTGGAATACAAAATACATGAAAAAAATAGAGACCCAAATATCATATTACTTTAGTGTCTTTGGAATAATGGGATATAATCTTCTAATCATGGTGAAATATCTTCAACATCTCCCATAAAAATCTTCCACATTTCTTTTACAAGCTAAAATAATTATTTATATCCTAGGAAAAGTAAAAGATAAGAAGGGTGAGCTCAAATTCTCATTAATGGTAAACATGGAGAACATAAAACAAACCATAAAAATTTGAACGTAAAAACATGAACATAAAATTTAAACATAAAAAACTTGAGTCAAGAAATAAATCTTGGTAGTATGTAAGGAATAGATCATAAAGGAACATTAACCATGATAGAATAGAATTGGAATTAAAAATTTAATTATGGAAAAATAATAAGCACATAATATTATTTTCATAGTAGATAAGGCATTGCTATCGAGACCATCATAGTGGAAAATTTCCATTACTGAACCGGGTTTACTTGTCATTCCAGCCGTGTATTACTGAACCAGATTTACTTGTTGTTTCAGTCCTATCTATCTCACGAGATATAAATCATTACCCAATGTATTGGAGAGAGACACAGGTCCCACCCATATCATAATTAATTAATTAATTCTTACATGTTCCACAAAACCTCAAAACAGTCACCATAGCATAACCCATGAAATAAAATGGGTTTCTTAAACATCATTTCATCATAACATAGTCTTTATAATATATATGAATTTCATATAAAAAATTCCATCATAAAAACAATAAAATAAAAGTAATAATAGGTATAGAAACATAAACCTATTTCAACTTATATGGAAAATAATTTTTATAAAACACTTGAGCTTAATTCCTGAGGAAAATATCCTTTAATCTTGATGAACATATTCTTTTCTCAAAATGACATGCAATTTTAAAATAAAAAATTTAGTTGAAAATAAACTTTAAATAGTGTAGAGGAAGTTTCATGGAAATAAGGAATCATGAAAACCTAAAAATCCATTCATTTTGTATAATTTTAAAAAACATTCTCCTTGTACTTTTGCCGAAAAAAGTCAAAAAGCAGCTCCTATGGTAAACAAAATAATGATTCCTTCTATACCATGTTGTAAAAGTCGAAAATGGGTAAAAAAGACTCTAAAAAAATAGAATAATATTAAAAAAATTATAAAAACATTTTTAGAAAACATGGACATGGATGATAAATATACCCCTAGTAAATACTTACGTATAAAAAATATCAGATAAAATTTGGATTGTAAAATTATCCCTTATCTTAGTTTTAATTTCTTCCATATGTGTGTGAAACTATAGTATAGTGGGTTTAAACATATTATTAACTTTTAAAAGAACCAAAATAATATTTATGATATCATATATGATTCACTAATGACTTTATATTACACATTCACTTTTCAATTCCATGTTAAAGCAATGGTTTTTGTTATAATCATTTTATTTATCATACGTGTTTTAAATTGTTATTATTTATATTATTACTTATATCATGATTTAATTACATCCAGAATTTAAAAAATTATTTATATATCATATATATTCAGTATATATATATATGTGTGTGTGAAATTGAATATACTATTTATGGAGACGATAGGTCGTACATACATATGAATGCTGTCTTCGTTTCCTTATTAAATTAAATGTAAGTAAGTAAAAGACATATATATATATATATATAATAGAATTATTAGGTCATATATTTCTTAATTACTTGTTATATATACTTTATAATCATTTTTAAATTGTTAACATGGAGAATTAATCTCATTGCATCGTGGAGATAGTAAACCGTACATACCCACGAGCGACGATATCGTTCCCACAGTTGTTGAATGGTATTGAAGTGGATGGTGTATAATATCTACAAATTCGTATCGTGTTTTAATAATCATATATAGTTATTATTTCCTCCATCATACCCATTCAAGTAAGGTGGTGGTAAAAAAAGATGACACCACAGTGTGAAGACGGTAAGCCGTATGTACGCAAACATGGTGATTTCATTTTTCATATGACAGATAGAAGGTGAAATAGGGTTGTTTTATATTTATAATAAAATATCAGTATATTATTGATATTGATGTTATTTATTTATAGTGAAACAACTATATAAGATGTAATATAAGAAGAATGAAATTTGAATGAATCAGAAGAGGTGATTACACTTTCCTTGACATGCCTCTTTCAATTTACTCTTAGGGCACTAGAGTTGGTCTTTTGAGAAGCCAAGAACCTCTAAAATGTAACTAGGTAAGTCTAGAAGATAAATAATAATGTTTTATCATATCTTGACATCTCAAAAGTGAGTGAAGAGGAGAGGGATGAGGTTCCCTTTTATAATAGAGGATGGCGGCACTTTAGGAAACTCACAGAATATTATTTTATTATAAATTCAATTTTGATTAAAAATGGACCAAAACTTATTTAATTAGAAAATAATATTATTTATATTCTAATACCAATAATTAAATAATATTTGTACAAGTTTTGAATATTTTTTATCCTTATCTTTCTGGTTTAACCCTTATTTTACCTTTTTTAATCTTATTGTGATATCATGTTATTTACACATTGTGTGTTAATGTAATTTCCATATTGTGTAAAATGACACAAAAAAATTTATTTATGATATATTTGGACTTATATTAACCATTTGGTCAAATATTAAATTTTTATGAATTTAATATTATTTAATAAACTATTTTATGTTTTAAGTTTTGAATTATGTCAATTTTTGACACTATTCATACTGTACTTTTAAAAAAATTCACAACAAGACAATTCCTTCCAACCAAAGGAACTAAATCATCACTAATATATCAATGTCATGTATAAAATTCATTTATTACATCAAAATGTTCAACTTAAATTTATTTTAATATTTATAAATTCATTTAGTTTAAACTTTCTTTAATGAGGTATCCACTACATCAAAATTGTGTCATAAATAAATATATTTATCTAATGTATAAAAATTATAAATAAAATAACTTGATTTATGAAATATTTTTATAGTTCTAATTAATATTTATAGATATATATATTAGTTATATAATCCTATATTAAAATTTATTTAGTAAAAGAGATATGTTTATGTTATAATTATCTTTACTTTAAATTAATTCATATAAAATGTCATTTTCACATCCATGTGGATCCATACGGTCCAAAAATCATCCCAAGGATGCCCATGGTTAGAAATATCTCATAAAATAGGATTAAGACACGTGTTAGAGTAGTTTAATATTATATTATTATTATTTTTTACCCTTATTTACCATATTTACCCTTTAACCATGGTAAATAAAAAAATTACTCAAGTTTCTATTCATACTGAAAAAAATACAAGGCAACTATTTAAACGATTTGAACCTTTTGATTCCTAATATTTGATTCATTTTTCCAAATTCAAAGCACATAAGTTTCAGTAATTAATTTAAAATTAATTCATGTCGCCAAAACCAGAAAGCGTGTTTTTTAAAAAGTAATAACAATCAAAAGATTGACATGTGTTTATTTCTAATTTAAAAAGTGAAATTACATACAATGACCAAAATTGGATTAAATTATAAAAATATAATCCAACTAAACATTAAAATAAATTAAAAATATAATCTAACTATATAAATAAATTTGATGAAAATGCAGTTTTGAATTAAAATATAGTACTTTTCACTATTCATTAAAATTTGAATTTTTCCCGAAAAATCCCAAAAATTAAAAAAAGATTAATTTTTAATTTATAATTCCAAATAAGAAGTTTATTTTTCATATTCAACTTATTAAAGTGTCAAAAACTAGTTTTAAAATGGGTGATCTATCAAAAGTGATAAAACAATATTTTTTTTTGAAAAATACCTCTTTTATCCGAACAACTTATTTTATTCTCATATCATGTTCTATAACATGTGTAATATGAATGTTAATGTTATAAAAATTCAAATTATGGTTAATAATATTCATAATGGATATTTTATATCCCATTAAATAATAATATTTTAATAATATATAATTGTTTAGTGAAATTCGATATCACGTACAATGAAAGATATTAGGGAAGGTCACTCTTCAATGTAACGCAAGATAGGTAAGTGTTGCGTGCAGTGAAATCTTATTTTGGAGTTTCATATAACATAATCCAAATTTAGTTCATTTATAAATTGAAAAAAATAAATACATATTGTTGTGTGAAAATGAATTCTCTCAAAATAACATGAATTTTTGTGTAACACAAGCCAAGAATAGTGTTGCATATACTGTAATCTAATACAGTGTTGAGTACATAAAAATATAATCATGGTGTATCATACAACACAAGACATCAAAAAATTATAAATAATATATCTAATAAAGTCTGAGTGTGTTACAATGGTCTTGGCTGTAAGACCTTTAAAGGCACAACATATTTCCTCTTTGCATGACAATAAACCGTATGATTTTCTCAATAACTGCGTGAGATTCCATTCTCATTTTCATGAGATATGTGGATTTGACCATATTTTCACTCTTGGTCATAAATTTTAATATTTTAATCACGTTACATCATTTCACTTTCATCCATACCGCAAAATGTTAAACTTCATGGAATTCCAAGAACTATGTGTGGCTTGATTCTCATTCTATTGAGATATGTAGTGATACCTAAATATCCTATCTCAAGTACAACTGCAATTTTAAAATATCCCACTATGTATGTATGTATCAGAACTTATAGATAACCTTATTGAGAACAAAATGTGTCTTGATTCTCACCCCTTTGAGATACATAGTGACCTATAGACATTCAATCATGGACCCATCCACAACAAGATACAAGCAATGCTTCTTTTCTCCCATGTATTAGTTATATCTTCATGATGATATTTAATATGAGTTCTCATCCAATGTATGAGCCCGTATTAAAAAACCCCATTATCCTATACTATTGAATTCAATCAGTGTGGTTGAATTTTATGTCAATAACTATGTGTGGATTGATTCTCATCCCAATGAGATACGTACTGACATCAAAATATTCAATCTTGGGTCTAGAAACACCACAACATGAAAATCCTCTATTATCCCATGTCTGAGTGAGATATACAAAAGGAGATCCAATATGAGTTCTCATTTAATGTATGAACACATATATATTAGAACTATGTGTGGTTTTATTCTTGTTTCGATAAGATACGTAGTGAATGTGGGTCTTATTAACTACTAAAACTGCAATATTCCATTACTTTTCAGGTTGAGACCCCATAATTTCGATGTTGTATAACAGAAAACTGTATAATATAATGTCCTTTTTGCATGAAATTAAACAACACAGTTCTCAGATAATTACATATGGCTTGATTCTCACCCCATTGAGATACATAGGGAAGATTTGGTCTAAAATCCTAGCCCCAATCACAAAATAAAGGAAACAAGAGATTTCCCCCTTATACATATGTGTCGTATCTTTTCAAAGGAATCTAAACTCATGGAGAATATTAGACCAAACACATCCTTTATATACTGGGAAATTCCCATTTCACATATCATACTCCTAATCTTGAATACATTCAGATCTTCACAACCTTTCATTGGATTTTTGTGGTAGAATGTATGATACTTGAGAGATCCTTTTCCTGACTATGAAGTACATGCCCCAGTTGGACTTGCATAAAATCAGCCCCTATAAAGGGTTTTTTCATCCAAAGAATACCATTTTTTTCTATACAACACATACCCTAGTTGGCCCTGCATAATAAAACCCTCATAATGTATTTTTCCAAACCATAGTAACTTTATTCATGGGAGAATCCCCTTTTATCCCTTTAATATTTGATGATGGTATGCAAGAACCCATAGATGAAAATGGTCATCCTTTGAATAATTTTTCCATATCCATTCTTCTAAACTTAAAGTCTCTATGATCGTGGATTATATTTCCACCCTTCATACATTGAAATAATACTGGAATAACCTCGGTCCATTCAACGACATATTATCCATTTTTTTGATAATATTATTTTCATATTCATATAACTTAAAACTACAGACATCATATTTCCTTCCTTTTCATCTGACCTTCAAAGAGATCATATTATCCATATTCATTAAAAATTAATATATAGAATACCCTTTTGTATTTAAAAACTTTTCTCTTTAAACCAAAATCTATTATTTTTGAAATATAAATTTCCCTAATCTTTCATCAGCTTTTATTAGTATAATGTCAGAATTATTGAGATATTATTTACCCAAATATATAGTACATATCCTAGTTGTCCTTGCTTAAACATAGCCCTTATAATGGGTTTTTGAGTATAAGGATGCCACTATTAACTATGCAGCATGTGCATTGGATGGCCTTGCCTAAATCAGCCTCCATAAATAGGTTTGTCAAGTAGTGGAAACTTCATTCTTCAAAGAGACCTCCCCTAGTGCTATTAGCCTCTTTTCCCATATCATTCATTAGATCCAGAAATCTCCAAATCACAACATACATATCTTTACTCCCATACTATAATATTGTACCAAATTTCCAACCAAATCACCAAGAATTGAAGAATCGTTAACCTTTTTAGTGAATGATAAGGACCTTAAATTATATACCCCTAATTTCCTTAATATATGACTTAAAACTTATCAAAATAATATCCTTTCTAAATTACATAAGATGACCCAAAATATTTTCCTTATTTCATGACATAAAACTGCACAACATAATTTCCTTAGTGCGTGACTTAAAACTGTATTGTATAATTTCCTTGCTGCATGACTTAAAACTTCATAGCATAATATCCTTGCTGCATGACTTTAAACTACACATTAACTTCATACTTTGTCAATAATAATCCTCCCCCCAAGGATTGGTTACCTAACCAAAATATACCCTCCTTCACACAAAAAATTCATATAGGAGTTGATTCCCATTCATGGCCTATGTCAGTAAAGATGACATCTTTTATTCTCAGACATCTTTCCTTGGAAAATCCACTCACTGTGACCTTGAGATATACAAATCTTAAATCCATTTTTATATCAGTAATTTATGTAAGATTTACTGATAATTCCATTAACTGACTATGCAGTATGTGAACCAGTTATCCTGGCATAAATCAGCAACATAATGGGCATGTCAGTCTAAGGATATCACTACTTGACTATGTAGTATGTGCCCCAGTTGGCCTTGCATAAAGGAGACCCCATAACAGTTTTTTCAATTAGAGGTAACTTTGTTCTTTGGAAATACCAAATCTATTTATATATTTCATATTTCTGATAAGGTGGTAATAAAAATCATGACCCGAGATTCCCCTTATAATTATCTAATGAATATTGAGACTTTCCTCAACCATCAAGTCATGTTGGGGATATCATCTAAAAATTCATGGTCAATATTCTTCGACCCAAAAACAGTAGATTTATTAGTCCAAAATGGATAAATTTAAACTTCCCAAACAATGATACATAGTACTCACCATATTGAAAACCCCTAAAGGGGATTCCAGAAAAAGGTTGAGTCTCAACACACTATACATACACTTTGTATGGTCTAGAAATATCATGAAATTAAATGGTAAAAGGATAAAAACATGTTCGGTTGAAAACCTAAAAAGAGAAGCCTAAGATAAAACCAAGTCTTACAAACTAAATCTCACCAATATTGAGATTATACAAAAATCAGGGTAATGGAACAAAAGTTACAATGTTTGTAGTGTTGTCCAAATAATCCTGGTAGAAAAAAACTATGCTCACTAAGACCATTGTATTAAGTAAATGTTTTTGTGTATCCCATCCATATCATTGTAATATGGTTATCTGGTATGAATATTTCATTCTATAAAATTCAACTTTGACATTGTGATTACAACAAAAAGGTAGGTATGAATTCATAGATGATCATAAATAAAATTCATTTCATTTATAAGATAAAAAATCCCCAATGGAATACGGGGAGTAGTTGGTTTATGACCCTTCGATGAAGACTTTAGATCATGAACAACCTCCTCAGTTATAATTATAGGGCCAAAATCAATCATCACTAAATTTTCTAGTGAATACATTATACATGAAATGTTACAAAAATGAAAGTCATTTGTTTATATATAGCTTCTCATGAAGCACTTCTGGCATACCAGATGCCACCTCTCTACTAACAGCAATAATATGAGCAGTTCCAAGAGTAGATGATGTTTTCTCTGGCCTAGATTCCTATTCAGTCAAAGGAGTTGCTTCATTGGTAAGAATCTACACTTGTTCTGAAGTTTCCTCCATAGTTCTCATAGGCTCATTTATAACCTCCTTGAGAGAAGAAACATAATAATTTCCTGAAAATTAAAATAATTTTTAACACTGTCTCTGGATAAAGACAACATTGATGATAACATGAGTACTTATCACTAGTGATAAAACATTTTTCTACAAATTTCACTCTTTTGTGCTCTGGATTCATTGTCTTCTTTGAAGGAGGACACGAATCATCATATCCAAAAATATATATTAGAGGTGGTAAGTCTCTTTCCATATCATCCTTCATGTCCTATCATCCGGGTGATAATTCTCCCGATTTAAGGGGTGACCCAGTGACCCCAATTGTGATACCACAATGGCTATACTTTGGTGAAGAAACATCAACTAATTTTCTGTTATCCAAATATAATTTAAAAATATATTTCCTCTAAGAAATAATTATTTGGATAAAAAATGAAAAGTAGAAAATAATTTTAAGAGTGTGAACTTACATCTTCAAGAAAAAGTAAAATCACACCATTCCTCTAATGAACTGTCGATCCCTTCAAAAGCACCATTTCATATCATATCCTTTAACTGCTTTCAAGTGGGGACTAAATTATCAGTTCCATAAATGAGAATCTCAAGATCCATGGTTTTAATTCATACTTCAACATGATTATCCTCAATGTGAATATTTGACGAGGCTCAGAGATCTCATGTCTCTGATATATGCTAACCGTCATGTAGAATCTCTCACATGGTTTCGACATCAAAAGACATGTTATTATACATTTTAACTACCTCGGGTCATATATATTCAATATAAATTCCATCCTAAATTGAATATGATCCTATAGTCTTAGATTTTACAGGCTTCAAAATTCCTACCATCATATATGGTGGCTGAGAAATTGGGACTTTCTTCTCTTCTAGGAACTGGCGTCTAGAATGAACTAGGACAACTTCAACATGTGAATTTGGGGTAGAACTCATGATTATAGTGGGCAGATTATATCTTGTTTGGGGTCACTTTGGTGATCTTGGAGCCTCATCATCTACACTCTCATGCTATGATGTCTTAACCTATAAAGAAGAGAAATCAACTTATAAATGAGAGGATTCTTTACTGCCCTGCCTCTTTACTCCAACTCAAGGAACAATATTGTTTAACATGCCTTTAGGGTGTGATTCTATCCATGCTACAGCAGACCAGAAATTTTTTATAGTAATTTGAATTAGTGTTCAAATCAATAAAGAGAATAGGCCTCACATATGATTTCTCCATTGATCCCGGTGTCTAGTACACCATCCCTACGAGCTTTTATAAATGCCCTCAGCTCCATGATGGTTATACCATCATCAAAAAACCTTCATGTCAGTTGATTAACATTAGGAAATAAATATAAATCCTTGAATAAACTAATAATTATTTTAATTTCATGAGGTGTCACTTAAAATGGAGAAATTATAGATAATGTTGAAAAAATTGTTGGAATTAAAACCTAGGGACTGAGATCCCAATCTTCATAGAATAGGACCTAAAATAAGTCATAATAGATCCCAAAAAATCCTAGAATGGTCATTCTATTTAAAAAGGAGAATTCCTTGCATAAATGTGCTACAGGATCATGTGGATGTCTTCCAAAATAAGGATGATCAACCCTACTATTTTCCACTCTTCCTACTTAGCCGCCATGAAAAATGTTCGAGGACTTACATTTCACTTGGAATCATGAACATGAAATAGATAGAAACTGATACACAAGGCCAAGGAGCCTGTGAGATGCGTCTTGGCATGAATTTTCATATTAACTTCATACCCCCATGATTGAAACTCTCATTTCTCTAGATTTTTCTAGAAAGTGTCAGGAACACATCTCTTTTCCGCCTTGGGACAAATTTTTGGATTCTTTCATGATGGACTTTTCTCCTTCTTCATTAGGAATATTTACATTCATTCCTATAGATAGAGATCCCCTTTTTCGTGAGGATTTTACTTCTTCATACCATGACCTATCTTTAATATATTACATGTTATGGTTGGGTTCTTTTCAATGTCATTCCATGTTGTCTTTGGAGGAATGAATTCATTGTACACATCTCCAAGGATCATAGCTCCATAGATCTTATAATAATCCGACAATTTAATTACCAATTATCCATGCATAAAATGGAAAGTATTCATCTCTATAATCATTTGAATCAAAAACTCTGGAATAAAATCATCATTCCTATATATGTAGGTCTTCCCTACCCACACAACCTCATAAATTCCAGCACATTCCAGATCAATTTTGAACTTTTAACATGTTTTTCAAACCAATTATGCCCACATCCATGTGGTCTTAACATCCCTACTGGATGAAAGTCCTAACTATTCTTCTGTACATTGAAATGATCTGTTTGATTATATAGAAAAATGGATGAATAAGAGTTCAAATTTAGTTCATTTGTATGTGCTTTTAAATATGGAGCACATGGGATGTGATGTATAATGTAGTCTATGGCTATTGTCCCAACATTAGTATACATACACACACCATAATAGTTGGAATAAGAGAAGTTATTGTCATCTTGAAACCTAGATATTGGGAGATAATTATTCAAATATGGTATTTAGACTTCCCATAGATGACCATAACAGTAAAGTGGTAGATAACTACCCTTTGGAAAATCACAGTAACACTTCTTCAGATATCCTTCCAAATTAGGAAGAGTGGTTTCATATATGTCGTAATAATCATGCCCTATGATCTTCATCATTTCATTAGTTCACTTGAAAGTCGGTTCATCAGTAGTTGAGATCTTCTTGGGATCCATTGAACCTTTAAATAAATATTGATTTCATTTCAAAGTAGGTCCATTTTGAAAAATGTGGAAAAATACTGAAACTTTAGAAAAAGAATTAACGCACACAAATGAAACTACAGCGTGCAAGTATGCCACTCAACGTGTAGCATACAAGTGTATCACCCAAATAAATAATGATTTTTCATGATCAAAATTTTTGGCAAGAGAATATTCATAAATTTATTGAACATGGAGATCTATAACAACCAAATCAAGAGTGATTTCCACTAAAATTAATCCCATGTTTATATATGAGGAATCCCACCTATGTGACACCAACTTGCATGAACACCTAAAACATTGGAGACGCATCTTTCTTTTTTTATCTCTTTTTACCTCAAGTTTGGAACATCTTTTCCTTTTAGATCCAATAATGAGGGGGGATATTGTTGAAACTATGTTTCATCACATGGATAAAAAAGATACAAAGGGAAATTCTTTCAAAAAAGGAGGATAAAACATATAGAGAATTCCAATATTTGTGGATGCTCAGAGAATGGTTCACCCAATGTATTCCAAATAATCAGAGGTTCACAAGCACCTGCACACCAAACCACTTGTGTGACCCATCAAATTATCCCATTGTCTCATATTTTACTATAAATATACCCTTGGGATCTTCATTTGTATGGATGAATTTCCCAAGAGGCCAATTTCTTCTCGGATCAACCTAGAGGTTTGCCCAAAGTCTTATGAAACCACCAAGGTAGTTTCTTAAAATCTAAAGAGGTGGAATTAATGGGGGTATTGTTAAACATAATTACATTTAGTGTTAAAAATAAAAAAAAACTTGCATGACTCATTTTCCCAACCACCATCTTTAAAAATACTTGCATGATCTCTATTACTCAAACAATAACATGCATGACTCCCTTCTAGGAATACCTAATTAGGCCCTTGAAGTCTTGATCCAAGTTTGACCCAATTGTATCCAACTTGGTTTTTCAACACTTAAGGTGAATCGAATTCACCCAATACCACTTGTGTAGAGAACCCTTGTGCAGTTTCAAACTTTCACAATCCTTTTTTTTCACATAACCCCTTTAACATGAGTGCTCCTTTCTAGAAGCCTCCTTATAATCCATTCATGGGAGGGATTATTCTTAATTATCTCATGTACCTGAAAAGGATCATGTTTATACCTCCACCAAGACCTCCTAATAATAAAAAACATTTAGAATGGCACATCATTGAGTCTAATATTTGTCTTTGTATTTCTATTCTTAGAGGTTTCCCAAACTTGTATTACCAGAGGGTATGTATCCTTGGGATATCATTAGGTTTTTATATCTATGGTCACATAGACCATTACCCTAGGGACAATGTTGAGGATTTCTTATTCTAAGATTTCAAGGATATGCATCTATCCTCCCTTTCTCATCTCTAAAACATGGAGCCTTCGGTTCCCAGTAGGGAGGGTGAGCATCACACATGATTTTCCCTTCTATAGTGAATGATAACCTCATCCCACTAAATGACCAATTTTATAGAATCCCTACAATATTAATACCTTAAAAGTTTTGGTAGGAGTTTTATGTATTTCTCCTCTATTCCCACCTCATCCTTCAATTTCAGTCATTTTCTACATAATGGAAATTGATGAGAGGTAAGGTTCATATCCCCAGCCTCTTCTGCTGTAGATTTGGCATTTTCAATGGCCGATCCATCATTTCCTAGTAGTAGAGGAAGAAAATCTTCTTCCTTAGTTAAATATTTCACATACTATTGTATCTCACACTGAGCATGAATCAATTGGGCTTATAGATTTGTGATTATCACAACTTCCACACAATTCAAACAATACTGAACTATGAGAACTCTGATTCCCACTATCACTGGGATATGTATAAATCCTTTCCAAGGCCTGAGATTAATGCCATCTCATTTATGATATGGAAAAACACTCCCCATAAAATGGTCATCCTATAAGGAATAATCCCAATATATTATTGAACTATGATAACTCTGATTCCTTTCTTAACTAGCATATGTAGGAATCCAACTTAGGGGCCAAGCTCAAGGGGGCTTATCCTTAGATTTTATCTCCAATCATAAACCCCCAAATCAACATGAGATAATATATCACTCATGGTCCCAATTTAAGGGAATCATCTTCAATAATATTCCCCATCTCAATTATCTCAAAGACTATACTCTACTGCGAGGCACATAGAACTACATTGTATTTTATTCACATCCAAATGTGATACATAGGATTCCCCCCTATGGTTCAAACGCAACCCCCAAAAAATCCCTGTCCTTTATGGTACATATTCCCAATAGGATATAATTTAACTTGAAATGTATATCCCTTCAAAGTGCCTTGGGTTGGTTTCAAATATTTCTTACACTAAACTCTAACTAGGAACCCTCGATCTGATTACCTGGCCACATTAATTTAAGCTGTATGGTTTGGTATTTCTCACATGATATTAAAAGGTATGATGTGTCCCATTAAGTGGCATCAGACTACATGGATTATAATTTCATTCACAAGGATACATAGTTATCCAATATATGGGTTTGATCCCATCACTAAAAAAACAGACATCCCCCTGGATAATGATAAAATCTAAAATAACTTTCAATCTCCCTGGATGACTATAATCCCCATAATAACCTTCTGTCTCCCTAGACGATGACAAACTCCATAGTAATATTATGTTACCATGGATGATGTTATAATCTATTGTAAACACACATCTCTGTGTATGGAAATAAAATCCATAGTATCCTTCCATATACCTGGATGAAAATAAACTCTAGAGTGACCTTCCATATCCCAAGATGATGATAAAATTTAGAGTAACCTTCTATATCTCTAGATGATGATAAACTCATTAATGAATTTAGTCAATCTGAATGAAAATAAATTTCAGAGTGCCCCAATGTGTGTCTATAAAACTAGACATGTTATAATAATGAAAAAAAATCTCTAAGTAGTATTTAAGAGGATACCATTGATAGAGAACATACGATACATACAGATGTCTCCATTAATGAAGAACTCCAGATACATAAAGATGATTCTAAATTCCATACCTGATAACAATTGATTACTAATTCCAAGGAAACCAAAATTATTCTTGGAAAATTAATAAAGGATTCGTAAACATATCTTAAAACTATAAGAGAATCCCGGAGTAGGCAATAATTCCCCTAAAAGGGTCTAATGAGCCTGACCTCCCATCCTCTCAACCAATGCATGTTCTCCATAACCATTGGGTGTTTCTAGTTCAATTAATTACTAAATATTATGGAAACCTTCAAGAGATAATTATTCCTAAATAGTTAATCATCTTCGAGGGAAATAGACATTAAAATGCCAATGAAACTAGGTTGAATCTCAAAAAATCCACCTTAGATCACTTACCCTAACATCTACAGACCCATATCTAACCATGGTTGGAATATGCCACCTTAGATCTATCCGTAGTGGACTAGATCTAAGAAAACAAGAAATAGAAGGTTGTGGTACTAAGTAAAACCACGAAAAACTACCACAAATGTTGTCTTAGTATGAGAATTAGGCTTCAACACAGTAATCAATTCCTTCGGATTGTCTCCAATTCATTGGGTAATTGTTCAAAAGCCTTTGGGATGGATAAATATCGAGTTAGGGTTGATTTGGGGAAAACCTATGGGTTAAAATATAACCTTGATCCATATATACAATTTTAGGATCTTGTTTTTAAACTATGCATGGTTAGTCACATAATAAGGAAAACTATGCACTAACCATGCTCCAACCTCTCACTCTAGGGGGAACTCGTAGGGCTAGCATGCACAAGAAGATAATTCATGTTCCAACCATGAAAAATCTCATTGTCCTATAGTTCAAGGTTTTAGATAGGATTTTCATAGTTTCTTCTAACCATGCACCAACCGTGCTCCTCTAGAAAATCACCAAAACATTCCAAAAGTCACTCAATCCCTACCAAAACATCACTCATACACATTACATATTTAAAAATAATAATTAAAGGGTTAATTGAAACTGGGGGTGCTAAATTATCCCCACCATTGAAGCTTCCATCCTAAAAATGAATAAAACCATCATTTACCTAAAAGAGTTTGGGCCATTGCTTGAGAATTTCCTTCTTCCGTTCCCATGTCTCCTCCTAAATCTAACCATATCTCCACAAAACCAACTATATAACGATTATTTTCCAACATAAGTCTTTCTCTTTACTATCCAAGATCTACATAGGCACATGTACTAATGAAGACTCTTGTTCTAGGTCAATGAAATCCCATCGAATCACATGGTCATGATCTGGCTTTTACTTTCTCCACTGAGATACTTGAAACACATTATCCACACCACTAGACCAAGGTGGAAATATTGACCAATATGCCTCCTCTACAGCCTATTCATGTTTCTCAAAAGGGATAACGTACCAAGGGGATAACTTTCCTATATTTCTAAAATGATGATGTCCAAGCCATGAAGTGATCTTCAAGAACACATGATCACTCACCGAGAATGACAATCACTATTGATGATGGTCTGCATAAGATTTATGATGACTCTATGCCATCTCTATCCATTTCCTACTCAATGATATTTTCTACATTGTTTCTTAGATAAGTCTTATTCCAATCAATGAATTATCACATATTTCCACCCAACTGTGTGAATAACAACAAAGAAGCTCATAAATTGTGTCAAAAGGTTCCATTTTTATAGAGGCTTGATAGCTATTGTTATATGATAACTCCAATAATGGTTTGTGATCTTACCATGAGCTATGAAAATACATTTAAAAATCCTATATAATTCCTTCCAATGTTTTTATCATCCATTTAGATTTCCCATTCATCATTAGACAATAGGTCGTACTCATAGTCAACTGATCCACAAGGGATTTTTATAAGGATTTCTAGAAATGAGATGTAAACCTCATATATCTATTTGACAAAATAAAAACTAGTAAACAATTCCTTTTTACCACTTCTCATGTATATATTTTTATAAATTCTTTCACCATATAAGATTCAGTAATAGGGATTAAATGAGATGACTTTGTGAGATAGTTCACTATCACCCATATGGAATCATGTTTTTGAACTATTTTTGGGAGACCTATTACAAAATAAATAGCTATCCACTCCCATTTGAAAATATAAATTGGAAAATATTTTATCATAATTAGTGGGTTTTAATGCTCTACATTAACCTACTAACATGTTAATAGTCTCAAAACAACTCAGCCACCATCATTTTCATACCAACCCACCAAAACTGTTCTTTTAACACCTTATAAATCTTTTGTAATCTTGGGTAAATAGCCCATATCTAATTGTGGTAATCATGAATATGTTGTTCTTGAAAATCCATATGTATGACCATCTAATTTCTAAACCACAACTCCAAACTCTCATCTAGATTTCATCCCTCAATTGACTCCCCACCATTGAGTTTTGATGTCATCCAAAAATATTTATAATCATATGTCTTTGTCTCTTTAATAATATTTAAAAAATCTAGAATGAATGAAAAAAGAATGATAACTGAAACTACACCATGGTATTCAAATTCCAAGTGCATGTTTTCTACAACCAACATCAACTTCTACTCATCTGAAGCTTCTTTTTCCAACTGAGAATATGACTTTCTAATTAATGCATCTTCCACCGAATTACCCTTTCCTGATGTATACATAAATTCAAATACAAACCATTTGGAGAAAATCTATGAATATTATTTATCTCAAATTAAAATAACTTTGTGAGAAATTATGTTACAAACTCTTATGATCCGTAAATACCTTAAATTTCTCACCAAAGAGGTAGTGATGCCATGTTTTCAAAGAATGAATTACAACAACTAACACCAAATTGTTAGTTGGGTAGTTCCTCTCATGAAACTATAACTATATTGATAAATAAGAAAAACATTAATCTCCCAAAATGATAACACATCCCAAACTATATCATGAAGCATCACAATACACCATGTTCCCTTTTACTAATTTCGGAAATAACAAGATTAGTTTTGATGTTAGATGAAAATTAAGCTCTTGAAAAGACTTCTGAAATTATTCAATACATTGGAATATAACATTATTCCTTTTCAAGGTTTTCATAAGTGAATATAATCATTTGGAGTATTGAACAAATCATCAGTAATAACCATCCAATAAATGGAAAATAACTATCTCAAAGAAATTATTGTATTGTTTCAAAGATATAACAACCTCTATCTTTTGTGGATTTATATAAACACCACTTTTGGAGATTACATGGCCATGGAAATGTACCTATTGTACCTAAAAACTACACTTTAATATTTTTTCATATATACGATGATCATGAAATTTTCACAACACTATTGTTAAGTGTTTCTCATTCTTAGCCCTTGTCATTGAATACACCTATATGTCATCGAAAAACTCCACCAAAAAAGAATCACGATACCCTTGATGTATATTATTCATCAATTGTATAAATACCTCTTGTGTATTGGTAATACTGAAAGGAGTTACCATATATTCATAATGACTATGTCTACTTATTAGGGTTGTATTCAGAATATCCTATTTAGAAACTCATAATTAGTGATATCCTAATCGTAATTCTATTTTAGAGAACCTGAATTGACCAAATAGATCATCAATTCATGTATGTGGATTCTTGTTATTTTTTTTAAATTGGTTAATCTTATGATAATCTATACGCAACTGAAGAGTTCCATCAGCCTTTTTGAAAAACTAGATCGGTGCTTCCCAGGGAGATGTGCTTAGTTGAATGAACCCTTTTCTTTCTAGATCTTCTAACTTCACTTTAAATTACCTTAATTATTTTTGTTCTATCCTTTAAAAATGGAAGTGAAATAGTAATGGTCCCTAGAAAGAGATAAAATTTAATCTACACATCTCTCATTGGTGAAAACCTTGAGAAATTATCAAGAAAAAACATCAAGAAACTGATCAAAAACAACTGAAAAATGGTCATATTAAATCTATTCCATCAATTATAAAGTCAACGTT
This sequence comes from Viscum album, assembly GCA_963277665.1. Classification (NCBI taxonomy): domain Eukaryota; kingdom Viridiplantae; phylum Streptophyta; class Magnoliopsida; order Santalales; family Viscaceae; genus Viscum; species Viscum album. Next base: position 1,489,883,228 of record OY728162.1, on the reverse strand, counting down.
GCCAACTAGTATGAGATCATTCCAACTTATAGAGCCAAAAAACTTATTTCACCTTCAATTACCTTCCATTCCCCTATAGAGAGATGCTCAATTCCATCTTAAATTGTAAAACAAATGCCTCTGTTGTAACGGTAGACGTGATACTAGAATGTAGACAACAAATCCATAGCTAGTATTATTCATAGACATCCATCTCAAGCACTGAGAAATCCTATATCATCTTAACCCCATCAATAGTTATAGAACATACTTTCCATGTAAAGAATCAACACTCTCTTTGACCAAGAGGAGTTTTTAGTTTCATATTAAAAGAACCATCTCAACATTTAAACCCATCAATTATATAGCACAAGAAGTAATAATGGAATGTGATGCATGAATATCAAGCAAATCTTACATAAGGGTATATTTTAAAATAATCATATCTAACACTGTTGATGGTCCGTACTGATTAACCAAAATAACTATATCATATTCATATAATTACTTACTCATTGCACTTTCTTCCCTATTTCTCTATTATGATTTACCTTGATGAGGTGTCATGGTATTCCTAGAATTAACATGGATAGATCTATTCAATTGATGAGGTTTATTCTTCTACCATTGTTCCATCGAAGCATACAACATATGTCACTCTTGAGAAGTGTCCTAAACACCCAACCTTCAAGAACTGTGATAATAACACTAAATATTACCCATGTCATTGAAATTGTGGCATGATCTAGGTAGTTCTAATCATACTCACTTCATGTATCGTTCCAACCATCTGATTCTAAGTGATACTCCCTCCTTGGAAATAGGTCTCCCTCTTCTCCTTTCTCCCAAAATTATAGTTCCCAATGTTTCCCATATGTATCAACATACTCTATCCACCCACATCTCCTGATATGTCCCATTTATCCACCATCTCTCTTTTTATCATCTACATATAATCTGTAATTTAGATCCCAATAATATTCCAACGAATATCCTACTTCAGTCATGATTCATATATGTGTGACTTCAAGGAAATAGTAGCAGCAACCTAATGTGAAAATAAGATGAAATTCATGAATTTAGCTAAATACTCTATTGTTAGGAGGATCTGATGCTTCAACCTGATGAATTCAGTCATTTTTTTGCAATCCTAAATGATGAGGATTGAATTTTTGGTTAAATAATTCCCCCAAAATTCTCCAAAATAAGGCCTTGTTATAATTTAGCTTGAACTACTAAATCCCTCCATTGGAAATCCATATCCTCCAGTATATACATCTCCATCTATACTTTTAGATATTCTAGTGTGACAAGGATATCGAAGATACAATTCATCATATTCAGCCACACCTCTTCCTTCTCTGGTTCGGAATCGCTCCAAAATATGGGTTGATTCTACTTTTGGAACCTAATGGAATGATCAACCTACCTTGGATCATCCTTTCTGTTTCCTATATCTATAGCTTGAAAATCTTGGACAATAGTCTCATCCAATGATTGGTTCACCTGTGGCTCAAGTGCATCCAAATTCAAAGTAGCTTACTTCTACTCATTTCTATGATGCCTACTAGGGAATATTTTATAGAAACACAACATATTACATTAGTCTCACTCACTATCAACTGAATGATTGAAAATTTAAAATTATACCACCACATATTATCACAACAAATCTTTCTAAAATTCATCAATTTCCATGTTCAACCACTTTTTTAAATTTTCAACTTGGTTTTGAAAATCAAACCATTTTCAAAATACCATAACTATTCTTTTATCAAAATATAAATTTTTAAAACAAATTCAATATTTTCCAAAAATAAACACTTTTTCCCCAAATCCTAAATAAATACTAAAAATGAAATATAAACTCCTATTTGTATTTCATTTCTACATTGCATTTCATGCTCATCTCATTAGCTAAACCCATGAAAATGAGATTTCAATTCCAATAATTTTCTCCAAAACACCTATGTACCCAACTCCATCATAAGTTGAAGTTTAGTATAATAAGTTTAGATACATATTTTTATGCTCTAAAATTAATGTCTTGATAATCCTACTCCATTCTACCAACCCAACATAAGGAATAGACGAGAATTAATTTCAACACCAAGACTGATAGGACTAATGACCACTTGTTAGTTAAGGACCAAAAAAGTTGATACCACTTGTTCCAAAAAGATATTTGTAAAGACCAAGATAGATACCACTTGTAACATCTCACCCCTCCTAATTGGATTGAGAAGGTGGATGGACATTTCTTGGAAATAAGTGACAGACCGAAGATTCCAAAGGCCAGAAATAAATTCCAAGAGCTTCATTAAAAGTTGGTAGATGGTTTTCCATTTTAAAAAATAAAAAAACCCAACCAAACACACCATAACAAAATAACTACTACATGATACGTAATAATAGGGTAAAAAAACTCAAATTAATACAATTAATATCAAAACCAACTATAATAGTGGAAGACTACAACATCAATGTATGCAATAGAAGAAAAAACTAAAAAATTCCAAGACTCTAAAGACCCAAATTCCAAGCTCCAACTTTAACTCCCTGCAAAGTATTAGGAAGCACCACTAAAGAAGTGTGATGTTTTCCCTTTACCTATATCCCATTAACCAACATTTTCCAAAGAACCAATGTTCTAAGGAAAGTATGAGTAATTTAACTCAGTAGGTTTTCCCTAAATGACTTCTCTACTAATTCCACAATGATAGAACATGTTATTACTTTTATATAAAACAATTTATATTAAAAAATTTGGTAACAGTTCAATAATTTATAACAAAGATAAAAAATTACATACAAAAACATTTTACAAATATACCAATTTCCAAGGAAAACACACATAAAATAAATTTATCCTTTCTCTAATTTCCATATTTTAACAACCCTTTTAATTTCACACAACCACACACACCCATACACACAAGCTCAATGTTACCATTGATGGTAGAACATCACATCCCTAAATCGTCCCTTTGATCATGGTATTTCAAGACCAATATATATCCCACTCCACACACACATAAAATTTAATCCAACCACATTCCAATACCACCTTTTAAAAACCAATTAAACCATTTCAATAAAACCACACTTTTATTGAAAACCTTACAAACATAAATTTTTAATAAAACCAAAATTTTAATGAAAACAGTTCCAAAAAAAGGTTTCAATAAAACAAATTTTTTTATTAAAAATACTTATCTATGAATCTAAGAAACAATCATTTTAAAATCATAATTTCAAAATCAATTTTTCATTTTCAATTTCCATGAAAAACCCCCAGTTTTCAAAATTCCATAAACCATCACAAAAGGCATTTTCCACCACTCATTTTACCAAATATTCATTTCTAGTTTATAATAAACTAATAAAAATTAAATTAAGACTTTATTTTATAAGTATAGGAGTCGAGAGTGAAGACACATACCCTAGGAGTCTCAGCCAAAATGAAGAATGACACGAAAATGCCAATGAAACTCTGTTGAATCTCCGAAAACCTCCTTAGATCTCTTCCCATATCATCAGAAAAGCTAAATCTAACCATTATTGGTATAAAAACCCACTTATAAATCCAAAATAGACTATATCTATGACAATTAGAGAGAGTAAGATATAGATCTAAGAAAAATCATGAAAAAAAACATCAAATGACGACTTCCCGTGAGAATCGGGCTTTAATTCACCAAGAAATTACTCCATATCACCTCTAATAGCATAAGGAATGGTTCCATTGAATTTGGGAGGGATAAATATCTATTTAAGGATGATTTAGATAAAAAAAGTGTTAAAAAATAATACTGACCTAGATCCATTATTTTAGGATCTTTTTTTAAGCATTGCACAGTTTGACAAATAGTGTGTCAAATATGCATCAACCTATGTCTCAAGAGGGAACTTTCATGGTTGGACCACATTGTTGGAAAAACAATTTTTTAACCATGAAAAATTCCACTATTCCACTATTCTTGGTTTTTTGAAGGAGTTTAATGATTTTCACTATTCTTGCACCTAATATTGACCTTTATAAAATCCCCAAAACATTCCAAAAGTCCCCCGATCCCTCCATATCATCACCCAAACAAATTATGCAATTAAGATGAATAAAAAAATTGTCACATACTTGAAACTAGAGGTGCTACATATAACCTTATTCAATATACAAACATTATATATTTCTTTATTTTCAAGATATGAAAATATTTTTCAAGGGATTAATCTATTTATCCACTAATATTATATTGGTGGTTGTTAGGTCCACTAGGATTAATACCTTTAGATGGGAGGGGGTGGATCAAGGTCTTAAATATTAACACTACTACCCCTTTTGATCTTGTTTCTTCATTAAACAAAAAACACATATCTCTTTCTCCTATATAAATAGGTGAACAAATATTAAATCATTCAAGGGACACGTAGATTTTACTTGGTTCACCATAAATAAGCTACATCCAAAGAGAATAAAAATGTAAAGTGTCGATGTTCCAAATAAAAAAAACATCACTAATGTTTACAAGGTTCGGGATAGATCACTTATATTCTTAGGATCACTACCTTTACAAAATTTTGGGTCTTCTCACTACATTTTCAAGGGTCACTACCTATGTTTCTTTCTCTCGATCACTTCCACTGGAAAAGATCATCATTTTACTCTTCCTTTGGTCACTACACTTGGAAGGGATCCACTCATAGTTTATATAATTTTATGTCCCTTAATTATCACTAATGAATGTATCCTCCACTATATGTAGATACTCTTTTGATGTCTTACTTTCATCCATTGATGAACACCTCTTTAACACAGATGTACTGGGAAACTTCAAACATCCGCGTAAGTTTAGTTTGAATTTTTCCCTGCATTAGGCAGGGCACACAAGTGTTTTATTTATCACATAAAACCAACATGCACACTACTCTATACTTTCACAACATACCCTTTTTACACACAACTCACTATTACTATGCAACTCCATTCTGGAGAGTAATATCTACGTAACACTGCACTTGCGTGATCCCACCACTTGTGCAACCAAAGATCTTATTTTATCTAGGTTTTTAGATTTTATTAGAATGAGGGGGGTATCCACCTATTTATAGGTATTTTGGTGACCCTACATGCAAGGTGCTCAACTTCTCCATAAACACACAAGTCTCACAGTAGTGCATCCTCACCTTTCACGCAAATCCATAACTTCTGCAGCCTTCCCTCCATTTCCATATTTTGATGTAGAGATCTTAAAAAATGAATGGTACAAAACTTTACAAACAACCTTCAAGAAGGTGCGCAACCTCCTTTTCCAAAAACAATTTATCTCTATTCTCTATGTTTTGGACCCAAAATTTTGAAAACACTGGAAAACAAAACCACCTTGTATACTATCTTTCTTCACCACCTCTAGATCATCCATTCCTTTTTTATGGGTCATTATAAACATTGTTTTTTAACAATATATCTGTAAATCAACAACTAACCATGGAAACCCTCTTTGTCAATAAACCCAATCAACCCAAAAATGCTTCAATGTCACCTTGAGGGATTTTTGACCAAAACATCCCCCCTTTGGGATTGTTGACCACTTTTCATAATTTGACACATCATTAAAGATTCTTCTATAATCTTCCAAAATTCACTTATTGTGATTCATATGGTGCTCAAAGACTTACTCAACAAAAACCCTAACCCCACATGAGCAATTCTATATATGAGAAACAAGAGTAGCATGCAAAGTTCATCAATGAACCACTTCATTTCACATCCTCTCAACTGCTTTCATCATGAATCTTATATGTCATGATATATATACATTTATCAATCAAATCTAGCATTGTTAAATTTAATACTCCCCCAAAATTTCTTCTCCCCTATCTCACTACTCCACCTATCAGCTTCTCCTTGTGTCTTGTCAAAGAAATGTTCTCCCTTATAATAGAAACAATTTCTCCCCCTTTGTCAAAAAACATGTTGGCCAATCCATTGAGGTCTACAATATGGTAAATAAAACAGATCAATACGTTAGAAAAAACACACCACACTATATGGATTTGGGCTACCACATCCACACTTTTTCAAGTGTGGTGAGCCGCCTGAACTCCTAGATCTAGTTGATTCCTGTCAAATGCTTCCTTGGGTAATGAATTTATAAGAATTTACAAACACTATTGTTCTGTGGGCACATATTCCAACATCACAAGACCTTTCTCACCCTTCTCCTTGATAAAATGATAGTTGTTTTCAATGTGATTTTTCCTCGAATGATAGACTATATTTTTTATAAGATTTATAAAACTTGATTTTCTCAATGGATTCTAATCAGACATATCACATCAAATCCCATATCATCAAGCTACTAATTCATCCATAGTAACTACATGAATTCCTGAGTAGCTACAATATATTCAAATTCTATGATTCTCAATGAAATTAAATAATGTTTCCTACTTATCCAAAAAATAAAAAATCCAGCAAGACTGAAATCACCTCCTAACATTGATTTTCATTCATCTATTGAATTGGCCCAATCAACATTTGTTTACCCCCAATAACTCTTGATAAGATTTTTCATTTTACATCAACCCAAAATCAATTTTTTCATTGATATAATGAAGTATTATTTTTATTATAATCATGTGTCTTTATTTGGTATTATATTGATACCTCACCTCTTGATTTATGGGAAAACAGTATCTGATTGTTTTTCTAATAAGTACAAAAATTTTCTAATTATTTGCTTGTATTCTGTGACATTAACTAATTTTCCTTCATCGTCTCATTATAGTTTCATCTAGGAATACACTTGAGTATTCATATCTATGTATCTATCCATTTAAAATATCCTTAGAACCACCTTATCATATTTTTATTGAGAAATAAATGTGTCATTATTATCTTGTGTCACCTATAAACCAAGGAAAAACATTAGTTCACTAATCAGTGAAATTTCATACTCACTTTTCATGAATTACGTTCACTAATTTCACTAAAATTAATCTAATACAAAAAGTATTATGTCATATATATATATAATAGCACCATTATCGTTTATTTAATATCATTGTTGGAACATAGATTGGGATCAACACCACCACACTGGAATCCGAGATTATTCAGAAACTGATCTAGTCTTGAATATCATGATATATGTTCATGCTTCCAACCATATAAAGACTTATTCATCCAAAAAATATATTATCATCTTCCGGAATGATTAACCCCTCTTTCTGATCAATATAAACTTATTCTTCTAGAACCCCATTTAGAAATTTTGACTTGACATCAATCTGGAAAACCATAAACCTTATTTTCACTACTATGGCCAAGAATAATATGATTTTATCTAGCCTTACAATAGGATAAAATGTTTCATCAACATTGATACCCTCTACATGTGAGTACCCTTTTCACACTCTTCATGTTTTGTTTCGAATCACAATTCCATATTCATTCATTCTATTACAAAAGACCCATTTTGTCTCGATGAAATTATTACCTTTTGGCCTTGAAAAAATATCTCATGTATGATTCTTCTCAATTTTTTCAAGATCTTAATTCAAATATTAAACCAAATTTTAATCTCTAGATGATTCACTAAAACAATTAGAATCTACCTGTGATAAGTATGATGCTTACTATAGAGTCTTCATCCTTCTTGTCTGCACCGACACTGTATGGTCACAAATTATTTTTTTATCAATTTCATCTCTTCCCACTGGTCTATGTAGAGATTCTAATTTATCATTATCCTTCATATTATTTGATTCTTCATCTGAATAAGCCTCTAGAACTGGAGAATCCCTTGATCTGATTCTATATTTATCACTATTCTCCTGATACTGATCATATATTTTCTAAATATTATACTCATTCTCCATAATGGCTATGAACAACCTTTCCAGGCATCTTATTGTTGCATTTATAAGATTTTATTTTCTTTGAGTAGCTATGAGATATCCCATTTTCTTTACAAGATTTGAAATTCATGTGTTTTTCCTTATTGAGAATGTAACACTTACTTCAGAAGACTTGAAAGTACTTCAATGACAACTTCTTTCCATGCTATAGCTCGTATGAATTCTTCTATTCCTTTACAAAAAATAATGATATATTTGATGTGTATAGTAATTTCATCTCTACTACTTTCAAAAATTTCTATGGAAGGTCATTCTCAATGAGCTTTGTCCTATCCATGATGATGATAATCTAGTTTCTTATCTCAACCACTCCATTCTATTATGGAGTTATTGCTACTTAAACATGATACTTTATCCCATGTTTCTCAAGATAATCCTCCACTTGGCTATTTTGGAACTCTGTTCTATTATCTATTTGTATCTTCTTGATTCTTCGACCCAACATCTTCTCAACATCCCTTCGATTAGTTTATAAGAAACATAATACCTAATATTTGTGGGTGATTATTGAAACCCATGAAATTCTTCTATAATCATCAATTTAGAGAACATAATATCTCCTCCCATTAGTATCCATTTGTGAAATTGTCATGCACACGTCATTATGCACCAACTAAAGAAATTTCTTTGACCTTTTCTCTTTTGGATTATATGTTTTTCGAATGATCTTACCTTATTGAGAAGCGTCACATGTATGGTTATGATCACATGATAATCTATGGAGATCTAAATAAGTGTCATATTTCACCATATCTTCCAAGGAAGTTTGGATCAAGTGGGAAAGAAGTTTATGAAATAATTTATTTTCTTCTTCCTTGGACAAAAGGAATGTATCTTCTTCTCCACTTAAAAGGAAGAGATTACATTTTGTACGATTTCCATAAAAAACAATGAAAACATAATTTACCATGATGAAAAGTAGTTTCTTGGATAATTTTATGGTAGGTTGTGAGTCATACAATTGACTAAAACATAGTAAGTTGTGACATATTCCTTCATCAACCAGAATATCTACATGTATCAAATATTTTTCCCAAACATTTCTTTTCTAGATCCAATATTTTTCAAGCCATCATCATTAACAAATAATATAATACCATCTTTATCATACCTAATACTAGTCATAGATCCTTATTTTCTATCATATATTAGGTGAATCCACAATCGATGATCCATATTCCAGTTTGATATGATGCTTTAAAAGAAATGTCTGTAACAATTGTCTACGCAACTCTTTTCTTCTTGATCCATGTTTTTTAATTCATACATGGTATGGATTGAATAATATTTATATTCACTAGTGTATAATGTACTATATTCATCTTGCGATAGTAAAACCCTTTTTTCCATTTTTATCTAACCTGATGGTTCATTGAATTTATTCTTGGGACCAATTTGGTTCTACTTCAGGACATCCCTCTGCATGGTTGATGTACAATATTTGAATATGTGTCCAAATCAGCATACCATAAACAATTACCCTCAAAAGATATTCAAGAGTATCACACTCTATTTGAATTAAATTATTTTTCTTATTTCCTTTGGTATCACTTGTATATGGAGCACACATTTTGTGAGTGTCCCATATTTTCATAGCAATAACATCTAATGTGAGTTAAATTCATATGTTTTACTACTTCACTATTGATATACCTTTGGGTTCTCTGAATTTTTTTATTCTTCTTCATACACTAAAAAATCATCATTCTCAGAGTTGGTTCTTGTGTTATAAACTCAATTGATAATCCTTTTTGTTTTCGATCAATCCCCATACCAGCCTTATCATTTGGATTTGACTATTTCTTTTGTTATGCTAGACCACTATTCTGAACTCTTATCTTCCCCATTTCATATATAATCTTCTTTTATAAAATCATACCTATATTCAACAGTTCTTATTTATCCTTGACTCTTTTTTTAGACCGACAACTTACCTTTCAAGTTGTTTGATTCGTTTGATTTGATCTTTTCCAGTTTCTATCAAACTATGGATTTCAATTTTTTTCTTCATTTCTGAACATGTACTCAACAACCTATTTTTAACTCCCTATTATTGAGATATTAACTTTTTTATTTCTTCATTCAAATCAGAATTCTCTTCTTCTTACTTATACATATATTGTTTTTTATCACAAATCACATTGAGAGATTTATTTTTTTGGCTCTGGAGACATATATTTTCAACAGAGAAGATTAAATCTTGAAAAAAATGTCAAATATTTCTTCAACGTCACCTTATTCATTATCTATTTAATATTTTTTTACATAATTTATAAAAATTTCCACCATATAATTAGCTTTATTATCTTTATAGTCCTCCAATTATTCAACCTCAGATTCTTCTAAACTTTATCTTCTCTTTAAAGTAGATTCTTATTTTTTGAAGAAATTTTTCTTAAACCTTTTATTCGTTTTCACATAGGTTAAAGATTTTTAATTTTGATTTTAAACTTCATCCTTATCATCTTCTTGAAAATTATTAGGACACCTAGCTGCAAGATGTTCAACTTTTCCACATCTAAATAATTCATGTGGATGTTTCCCTTTGAAATTTCATTTTCCTCCATGGAGATTTGAGGAAAGGAATGAAATCACCTCATATGTTTCTTCATCTTTATATCCATATTAAATGGAGATCTTTTTCATGGACTTTAATTCAACCTCTTTGGATTTCCCCTTTTCCATTGCATGATTATCATCATTTCTCATTTCATATGCTATAAGGGTACGGTGAAAGTTATCCATTATCATCTATTTCAGATATTTATATTCCAATAATGAAACTTTCGGGTTTAACTGAGGTGTAAGTTTCCTCAAGATATTATTCAAAATATTTATATATTCAATGACTTCTATATGACCATGCATGACTTCCACTACAATATTCACCCTATAAAAGAAAGCATCAATAGACTCGTTTAGGTTTATTATCAGATCTCTATACATGTTCCAAAAAATCTTGTATCTTTTCATCTGTGACCTTTAAATCAACATCATGGATATTTAACAGCTTTTAGCACATATCATGTGATGTTTTACATGAAATAACCTTTGTATATATTGAATTCGATAGGTCTACCCCTAAATCATTGTTTCATTTATCTTTAGTATCCATTTCCATTCGTTCAACATCTAAAAAGGAACCAATATCAAGGTTTCTTAAAATAACATGCATCACTTCTATAAAGACATAAATTCCTAAAGATAAGAATTAGTGTGGAATATGATTCTTCCATAACTGAGAATTATTCACACAGAAGATCGGAATCCCCTTGTGATTGATGACCTCCATTGAGAGAGAAGCATTGATAATCACCTTTGCATCCAATACCAATTGTTATGTCTACTTGGTTAAATACCCTAAGAGGGGGGGTGATTCACGGTATGATAGGTTAAAACTACCTCCCATTTTGATCTTGTTTCATTGTTAAACAAAATAAACTTCTCTCTTTCTATCATAGAAATATTTCTATATAAATTAAATCATGCATGGAAAAGTGGTTTTACATGCTTCACCCTCACTTGGATATGTCCAAGTAGAATACAATGACAATGTGATGATATAAAAAATAAACTGAAAGTGAACTACTATTTATAGGGTTCGATATAGATCACTTATATGCCTAGGATCACCACCTTCACAAGATTTAGGTTCTTCTCACTGCATTCCCAAGGGTCACTCCCTAGGTTTATTTCTTTAGCTCACTACCGGTGGAAAGGGTCATTGTATTCCTCTTCTCTTATCACTAATCTTGGAAGCGATCCACTCACAGTTGATGGACATTGAGGTCCCTTCATCATAACTGATTAATTCATCCTCTATTTTACATAGATGATCTATTGATTTCATACTTTCATCCACAGAGGAATACTACTTTTCCACATATATACTAGGAAACATCAAACTTTTGTGCAACCTTAAGTTGAATTGCGTGATACCTAAGGCATGGTGTTATAGTGTTTCTCTTTTGTGGAAAAACCTACTTGTTCAGTACTCAATACTTCTGTGATATACACCTTTTACCCCAAACTCACTATTGGTTTACTACTCCCTTATTGTATGAAACTTATGTGAAACTCTCCACTTGTATGATCCCACCACATGCATGACTAGAGCTCCGATTTTCTCTAAGTGTTGAAAATTTCTTATAATGTGGGTGAGGGGTATCTACCTATTTATAAGAATTTTTTGACCCTACATGGAAGTGAAATAACTTCTTCTTAAATTCATAAGTCCCACAATCGCACAACCTCTCGTTTTGAGAAAATTCATAACTTGTGTACCCTTCCATCCATTACCATATTTTGATATATAGATCTTGAAAAATGGATGGTGTGAAACTTTCCAAACCTTCTTCACACTGGCATGCAACCTCGTTTTCCAAGAAAACTTATCTCTATTATCTAATTTTTTGGCCCCAAAAGTTTTGCATACAACAGAAAAAGGCACCACCTTGTATATAATCTTTTTGTTACACCTCCAAATAGTCCATTAATTTGTTTTGTATCCCTGTCAACATAGTTTTTTAACTATATCTTTGGAACTCTACAACTGGCCAAAGAAACCCTCTTTGTTAGTAAACACAATCAACCCAAAATTGTTCCAATGTCACCTTAAGGTATTTTTTCCCAACAGTGGTCAAACCAAAGGATATAGGTTTCTAACTTATGAATAAATCAAAATTAGTTACACCATAATGAGGGGTAACCTAATATTTAACTAATGTAGTGTTATTTTTCATAATAAGAGTCAACTACTTACTGTATTGATAAGTTTTTAGGGCCCATCAATAATACAATTAACTTTATAATTCATAAAATCTTTTCACAAGCCTCATTTGTTGATACAATTTCAATTTCATTTTTCTATAAACATTTTTATTTAATGTTATATACTAACTGGTTCTTTGGGAACACTACATTTAGGGTTCTTTTGGGATAACCCTTGTGCAAACATAGAAGAAATAATCCAATAAACATATTTTCCATAGGTCCCATCAAGTCATCTGAATAAAAAAATATATAAATGGAGAATGTATATTTTTCTTTGATCAAACCAATAAATAAAATATTCTTTATAAAATATTATTAGAGATTAATAAGAAGTTTTCTTCCTCCAAGGGTATCCAATTTTTGTAGTTAATATCTCAAAACTTAAGAAATATTTCTCTTTGATGCATATCCTGATAAGTACTTGGTATTAATGGATGAAGGGAAATGAGAAATTAATCTTTAGATTTTTCATAGTGATCAAATTTCCTTCTCAAATACATCCATTTCACAAGGAATAAATATATATATATATATATATATATTAGTACCCTCCATGAAACTCATATTTTTAAATTAATGAAACATTTCATAATTTATAAATATTGTAACACTTGTATCATAATTATTTACTACTTAAACATTTGTTTTGGATGATCGAAATCCTATAAATATCATAATATTATATTCTAACATGAACATGATATCTTGGGTCGATAATGTAGATATATAGCATGTTGTCTTACAACAAATGGGCATCCAAGGAAAAAATAATGACATAGTGACCTTCACAACATTGTGGTTTGAACTAAAAAATGCTAAAATGAGATTATAACCACATGTTATTGTTTAAAATTAGTGTATATTTATATTAATCAACCCTTTACATTAAAGTAGGAAAGGATTAATTCACATTCACCTTATTTCATATCATATGTAACAACTTGTGAAACCATATCCAAAAATACTTTTCAATATTCATAAAAATTATTTTAGATAAGAGATCATTTATTTTCACTATATGTTACATCATATGTAAGAACTAGTAAATATCAATTAAAAAAATCTATTAAATATATTCCAAAAAAAACATTAAGAATAAATATTAAAGCTATTATTAAACAATTTACAAAAATATTAAATCATTATTGTTAAAAATACAAAATGGAATCCCACAGTCCTTTTTTGTATTGAAAATAATTTTGAATTATATAATAAAATAAATTATGAAAATCTAGGTCTCTTGAAAAAAATTATATCTACTCAATATACAAACAGATATGGATGGATGTCTATCAAACACATGTATCTTATTACCTATTTGAATGGGATTTACCAAATAGAATATGATTAATAATATATTTTATTAGTATAAATCATAGAGTGACTATGATACCCAAAGTATGTAAATTTTGAATTTCATACACATAAATTCTTGATTCTTAGAGTACATACAGACTTTATATCTAAACACATCACATGCCATTCACATAGATAGATGAGCACATAATATTCCCCTAATCCAAATAGATAAGAACATTACGTGTCATTTATCTATGAATGGATGTACACTTCCTCATTTTACCTCAATTAATTTCATATCAATCATATTGATCATACATGATGAAAAATGTCATCTTGGGTAAACCTTGACCAATGAAATGATTGAAAACATACCCAATCACTATCCAATTATCTCAGCCTCAATCCAAAAATAATAAAGGTCGTGAAGTGGATGAAATTAAGATAGAATGAATTTGACATGTGTTATAGAGTTACACATATGTGTCATACCGTGACACTTTTGGAGTATTCCCAAAATTTCTGTAGGTTGTGTGTTTGATATATGTAGTGCAATATTTACAAATCTTGTAATTTTTACACAGCATGTAATGTTTAGGGTGGGCCAAAAAGGATTTATTTGGAATATATTGAACTTTTGACATGTTTTTACACCCGAGACCTACCTATGAATTTTTTTACCCATCTTTAATGTGATTAATTACATCTTGATCCCATATAGGGACTTTAAATTGAAGTACAACCAGTTGTTATGGAGGAGACCCAATAGACCAAAGCTTGGAGTGAGAAGAAATGCGGTGTAGGGCCCTCCCTAGTCTCATCTCCATATTAATTATGCTTTATCCTTCTTTATTCCTTCAATCTTATTCCCTCATCACTTGGATGAGGGGGTAATATAGTCAGGTGTTTGGGTTATATAGAAAAAAAGGATTATATCATTTTTCTTATTTCTTTTTCTTTATTAATGTATTTTTCATTGCAGAAGTTTATTAAATAAATTAAAAATATCTTCATTTTACTTTTATCATGACCATTGGTGATTGAATCTAAATGGAACATTATAAATGGAACAATTGGTTACCTTGAATCAAGTCATGAACATTTCCATATTTAGGATGTCTAGGTTTTAAATGACATTAATAAAAAATGAATTTGAAAAAACCCTAAATTATTGTCTTAGAGGGAAATAGGGGGATTTGGGGTAAATGATGGAATACCATTACCATTGGATCTCCCTCATCTCTACTCCAACACTAAACATGGATTAATTTATATGTTTTACAAAATCCAATTACACTCAAACCACAAAACTACCAAACCCATGAAAGTTTTCAAATCATATTTAAAATGAAAAAATAAATCAAATTATTATTATTTATTCTTTCTTCTATTTAATAAAACCAACCTAAATTTTCACCTCTTTCATCAAATTAAATAAATCAAATCTTTTAAAAATACTAATTCATCATCTCTGTGGGTTCAACCTCAAACATTCCAAATATTAATTTATAAATAATTAATTATCATAGTTTAAGATTTCATAAATTTGTTTTTTAATATACCCCTTATGAAATAATTGTACCATTTCAGGATTTTCAAAACTTGTTCCACTTCCAGGGATAGTCAAATTATGGTTTATATGATTCTTTAAATTTTAATTTTAATTTAATTTATTTATTTTAATTTCAAATTTAAACTAGGTGTTTCATGTTTATTTTTCCAAGATTTTAAATCATAATGCATGACCAAAAACACACAAAAAAGGAATTAAATTTTCATCTTCAATTATGAACTTGAGAAAATCCAATGAAAGAATAGAGATGTTTCTATGATTGGAACAAAAATAAAACAACATGATGGAATAGTTTTTCAATGTGATATAGGGTCTTGGATGCTCAAAAACTATCAGAAGCCATCGAATACTAGATTCGGAACAAGAGTCATAGAACCCCCATTGATGACCATCACTTTAAGATCAAATCTAAAATTATTTCAATGATCTCACATAGCCGGAAATTTACTGGACTACCAAATAAAGATCTTAACGTGCATCCCAGAATCTTCCTCAATATCTCCGACATGTTCCAATTATAGAATGTTTCAAGTGTTGTGTTAAGACTCCATATTTTATAATTTTAATTATATGAGAGTTGTTGGGATTAGATATAAAGAAATTATGCACATTCCATCACTAAATGGGATTATCTAGTTAGTAACTTCGTCACCCACCTCTCTCTACCTTCCAAATCAATGACCATGTGGGTAAATATCCTAAAAAAATTCAACTTGAAGATGATTCTCTATGTACTTATTGGGAGTTATATAAATATATGACTCAAAAAAATTCTCATCATAGAATAGAGCTATGGATACTAATCCAAACATTCTATAAGATTTTGGAATTAGGATATAGGAAAAGTTTTGATGTTGGAGCTAGAGTATCATTGATAATAAAGTCACATGAAGGGATTAAAAACTTATTAGATGAAATATAAAGATATAGTTTCTAGTGTAAAGGATAAGGTACCAAAAAAAGTTTTTATATAATCAATAATAAGGACTAGATGGTAGTATAACTAGAATTATTGACCAATATGTTTGATATCATGATGATCCAATAGAAAAACCCCAAAGTAACATATATAAAATATTCAAATTATGATAATTAAAATTATGGTAATGAATTTTATGGTTGGTTGACTCAACAAAAAAAGGATAATGATATCAAAAAAAGGACATAAGGGTACCAACAACAGGCACCCTGAAGGCCCCCAGAAACAAGCTTGGTCTATATGTTTGAAGAGAAACTAGCTACATTCATGACCAAAATTGGGGTTGTTGTCAAGGAGATAAAATGAGAATCATAAAACCAAAAGGTCACATTGCACAATCTAGAGCATAAATTTAGAAAAATTATTGAATATCTCAGAGAGAGAGCTAGATGAGCACTTCCAGGATTCCCTAAAGTACTCCCACATGGATATTTAAAATATGAAAAACATAGAAGAAGGAATAAGACCCAATAAAGTGGTATATAATTTATATGAAAAAAACCTGTTAAAGAAATTAAAGTAGAATTTGAAGAAGAAACACCTTAGTACAAATCATGTTTACCTTTTTTAGAATGAATGGTGAAAGAAAAGAACAAGATGCAGAAAGGTAATTTTTTTTGAACACTTTAAAAATTTCCTATAAATATTTTATTTGTAAAGGCTCTCATAAACATGCTGACATATAAAAAATATATTACAGAGTTGGTATAGAACAATAAAAGTATAGAATAAATTGGAAACATTCCACGCACATGAGAGTGTTAAATGAAGGTTTTGATTGAAATGACTATGATGAAATGTGGTTATGGTAGCTTTTTTATTCCCATATTTATTAAATCTAATAAATGTGTAAAAAAAATTAAATAATAGGTGTGACTATCAATATCATGCCTTACAAGACATTAAAGAGTTTTGGATTGGAATGACTAACAACAATAAAAGTACATCATCAATTAGAAAACTCAAAAATAAAATCCACAAGAAAACTACTCGAACATAACTTGATCAATGCCAAAAAATTATACTTCCACATCAACTTCCTTGTGCTAGATATGGAAGAGGAGAAAAATACAATCATTCTGGGGAGACCATTTTTAACAATTCGGAATTCACTGATTGACATCCAATCTAGAGAACACTATCTAAGAGTTGGTTGTTATCAAGTAATTATTAACATCCACTGATAAATGAAGATCTATGATGTGAGAGAATAGAATGAGTTTGGATAAGTAAAATCACTCAAATTTGAGGGTGTCGCTGAAGGTAATTAGGTACCTGAGATAGCTGCTATTATGAAAAAGGGTTCTCAGCTAAAGAAGAAAGAGAATATTATATCCAAGATTACTAACACTAGAGAAGCGACCGACTTCACCACATTTATGAAAGGAAAACATTTATTTATTGTAAACTACCTTCCATTTAATTCATCATGATTAAAGAATAATTAGTGGATATTTCTAATAGATATCAATCGTGTATTACCATGAGGACGAAATATATTGTTTAGAGAAGAAGGACAATGAATAACCTACATAAACAAGACACAATTGAGACCATTTATAGACCCAAACAAGGTAATAACTTTTCGATCATCGGTCATGTGATTTGAATATAAAGGAGGTAAGGTCAATCCAATGAATGTAAACATAAAAATTACTTAGAGGAAAATTGGGTTACATATTGTATGTTTCATTAATTTTTTAGGCATGAATGATCTCACTTAAAATATTTCAAAATTAATAGATAATGGATTACACTTGCAGAATTTTTTAATTGTAGGACCATCAAGAACAAAGCTAGAAGCTGTAGAAAGAAGAATAAAAAGAGGCTACCATACCAATACACTTCAGGAATAAGAAGCATAAAGAACCTGGGTTGACAAATTCAAAGCACTAATTACAAGGGGAGTAAGCATTTAAATTAAGTAATATTTTACTATATCCCCACAATAAACATATTTAAAACATTTAACTAAAAATTTACAGCTCACACTTGATTATTTATATACTTAACTAAACATGGAAAATTTATTAGGAAATTTAAGATTCCCTAGATTTTAAATTTATTTATCACTAAATCTGAATGGGAAGAATGCACAAAAGAATTGGTAGGGATAAACTCTTTGAATAGAATTTTAAAAATCATGATTTGAGGAGTATGTTAACTATGGTAAATGAAATTTTTAGGATATCTAGTCTACCTTAAATTAATGATATTTTCATTAATGATTTAATTATTCATATGCATCTTCATGGGTGATTAGACCAAAAATTTATATCATTCTTGAGACATCCTACGAGCCTAATTTATCCCATTATTTATTTTATATATTTCTTGTGAAACTTGACCATGATTTTTCTATAACATTCTTGAAATCTTATCAAATTTAGAACTAGAAAGAATCATTTTTAATATTATTGAGGTATCAATTTTAACCATTTATCCTTGGACTCACCTTTTATTATCCTTTTAAGCCTGTAGAATCCTTGAAGAACCTTTTTATGAAATTATCCATGTTAAAAGTCTATCATATCGATTCCTACCTTCCATTAAATATTTTTCATGATATTTATTAGAATAAGTGTTGGGGAAATCTTTTCCAGTTTGTACTGAGATATAATTTATTTAAGATATTTTTTAACAGGAAAAAACTATTTTGATTTGGTGAGAGCCTACGTATTGTTCATTATAATTCATTATTTACCTATATTGCTAATAAAATATTTAAATAATGTTAAAAAATTCCAAAAAATGAAAAAAATTGATTGTATCTTGGGAAGATAAAAAATCACCATTTTCTAGACCGATGCTTTTTTTATCATATTTGGTTTCGTAGTGGAAGTGATATTTTTCCTAATCATAGATTTTGATAAAACTGAATAAAAAAAGGAAAGATATATTTATTCATTCATTGTGCTGACTTGTATCATGAGCCCACTTTTGGGCCTTGGGGAGAGAGAAATTACATTTGTAAAGATAGATATTAAGGTAGATTATATTTTAATACCATGAATTATATTTTAGATACATTCCTCATTTTTTAGATTTATTTTTACATAATTTACTTACCTAAAATAATCCTTAATGTCATTCAATCTTAAACAGTTAATCCATAATTATAACTTTTGATTTTGTCTTTACATTATGAATATGTTAGATGCCTTTCAAGCCTATGGTAAGTGAAAAGTTTTAGAGGTATGTGATGAATTATATTTTCAATTGTTCCCTGATGATGAGTGGAAAAATTCAAAGTGAGATGAATTAAAAATGGTAGGCATATCATTAATGACATGAAAAATAAAAATATATGATTTAAAAGTAATGTTTGATTTTTTTCTTTGAAAAATAATGCATTAATTAATTTTCCATGTGTGAAGATTGAATGATTAAATTTCCATTTGTTGAATTTTTTGTTGAAATGAAATTTAAATCGTAGTAGTGTAATATTCCATTATAGTATTTTGATATTCCAACTTCAAGGAAAAGTATGAATTCAAGTGTGGGTGGGGTAAAAAATACAATTATTTTATACATTTTTTATAATAAAATGCATTTATTCTGATGATTTATATTATTAAGTAATACAAGTTCACCAAATTTTTATTCATCTTTTTTATGATGCTATAAATTATGGGAGATGAGAAAAATAAATGGAAACAATCATTATATCCACCTAAAATAAGGATTTACATAAGGATAAATGATCATGGAGAACTTATATGGCATATAAATGAATTACTGAAAAAAATGAGGATTCTAGAGTAGAAATATGACATTACACAACATGTAATCATTACACGACATGTAACGATGAAATTTTTGAAAGAACTATAGGCTGTGAAGTGGATTAAATCAATATAGAGTGAATTCGACATGGTTTACAGTGTAACACTTGAGTGTCATGCCATGAAACTTGTGATATGTGCCCAGAAAGCCTATAAAACATGATTTTGATACATGTAGTAAAATATTATCTTTTTGTGTAATTTCTACACCATGTGTAATGTTCAGTATGGTCCAAAACAACCATATTTGGTATATCTTTATCTAGTGATGGGTTTTAAGACCTAATACCCACATATGAACAACTTTTGACCCATCCCTAATTTCATTCAGTATTACCCAAGCCCATATTGATCCTATAAATTGAGGTATAACTAGCTATTGAGGAAGTGATTACAGAGACCAAATCATAGAGTGAGAAGTTGCACCATGCAGGGTCCTCCCTAGTTCCATCTTCATTTTCATTATGATTTATTTTTATTTATTACTTCCCTATCATTCAATCATCACTAGGATGAGGGGGTAAACCTTCCTTGGTTAAGTGTTATGTATAAGAAAAGGGAAGGTTCCATTTGATTTATTTCCTTTTATTTTTTCATGTATTTTCTATTGTTGTGGTTTAATGAATCAATTTCTAATATATATATTTTACTTTTATCATGACCATTTGTTTTTTAATTTTAATTAAACAATATATATTGCATTATTGGTTACCCTAAATCAAGGTATAACCATTTTATTATTCATATTAGAGAGGTTTCAAAATGGTATTGAGATAAACTTGATAAGGAAAATCCATAAATTACTAATGTGAAGTCAAATAGGGGATTTTTGTGTCGTGGAGGGGATACCATCAAAATTGGATCTCTAGGGCCTCAAATTTGATCCCAAAATAGAGCTCATCAATGTTTTTGAGAAAATAAAATTTTACCCAAACCCAAAAACAACAAAACTGAAGCATGATTTCGAATCTGATTTCAAAACAAACAAGCAATCTTCTTCATCTTCATTCTACCTTTTTCAAATAAATCATACAGATATGATTCTTCACCTTTTTCATAAAATTAAATAATTCCAATCCATTAAACACCTAAAAAAATAATTCACCATCTCTGTGGGTTTGACCTCGAACATCCCATATACCACATTTTAATTAATTGAGTAGCATAGTTTTATTTTTCATAAATATATATTTTGATTATACCTGTTGGGAAAAACGACACCCTTTAGGGCTTGTTAACACTCCACATGGAATGCCTAGCATATCATATATAATAAAAATATCATCTTTAACTCATGAATGAATTTTATTTCAATATAAAAACCCAAACCAAATTTATCTTATCATTTCATCACATTCTATAACACTCTATAATGACAATCATTTTGGTATAACTCAATGTTATACTTGGTAGGTCAATTATTATTTCAATTCTTATAATATATATAGCTAACATAAAACAATGATAATATGGATATGTCATTTGTATATAATAATTGATTTTATATATTCTTAAAATTGTTTTAAAATGTACTAACCAACCAATTTTTATGTGTCAGTCTAATCATATATCATGTGATATATCAATAAATAATCCTTGCGTTTGATGTATATTTAAGTGGTTTAAAACTTTTTTACATCACTATGTAATTGTTTTCAGATATCCAAGTGACCATCCATTAACTTCTCTTAATAAACATTTTTAATGGGTTAATATCTATAAGGAATTATTGTTGGATTAATAGTTATATTATAATTTATAATCCTCAGGTTCAACTCTTTGTATATAATATTAAACAATTTTACATAAAAATATCTATTATTAAAGTGTTAATAGTTTCCATTGTCTTAAATACTAAGAAATATTTATAAGACCATCCTCCATAACTATGGAACATTTTTATATATTTACACCTATCTTTAAAATAATTTGGAATAATATTTTAAATGTAAGTCTTAAAATTATGTTCATTGTTTAACAAATTATCATATACTATTTTAGCATATAAGGTGAATTTAACATTGAATTAATATTTATTTTATTATATTTTTTAACTTCTCCAAGTATAAAAATACTCTCACTTGCCTCTTAAAAACTATATTTTATCAACAATATATTTCTAAGACACAAACTCCTATGTGTTAGAAACTAATTGATATTTACTTTATGGAATATTTAATATGTAAACTATAAACAATCATGTATTACTATTGTCACTAAAAATTCTACCAAGAATGATCCAGGATGAATGATGGATGAAGGAGGAAATTTTTTGAGTAAAGGATGGACTCTCCCACAACTCAAGTTGTGTGATTCTACAACTAGTAGTACCACATAGCCAGGAGTTCCTTAAGCACGTATCATAAATTTCTTGAAAGTTTAAGTATTAAAACATGCACAATAATTCTAAGATCTATCTATTTTCATGAGCTATATTCCAATAAATACCCCTTAGCTCTCGAATTTATCGGATTAGGAATTTTTTTTGGATTTCGGTCAATCCAAAGCTCTCATCTTATACAACCTCATCTTCGATGTGCTTCAAATAATGCAAGAAAGTACCAGGAAATATCGCATGCCATAATATTATGAAAAGTAACTCACAGAAGACCTTTAATTAAATTTTTATGCTCAAAATTGTTTCACATAACTTCCTCAAATTAGAAAAACCATTCATACAATAGGCCAAAGGATCGTGTAATTTATGGTTTCATGCAATGAATATATTTCTCAAAATCCATACTATAGAACCCCAATTGATTACCCATACATGAAAATATTTTATGTGATATTTAAGGGATCATGGGACCCACATTCTATCAATTTGATACTACTCTTTAAAAAACCATATGCATAACAAAATTTGGGGTATCTTACCCCTGATCCCTTTACACCAAGAATGGGTTGGGAAACATCCAAGCATGTTTCCTATAAGAATAGGTCCGTCATCTAAACACATAATCTCTACACTATCCCTTAATGTAATCCCATTCAAAGTATAAGAATCGTTTCCACATGATGTTAAAATTCATGTACCTATTATGTTACATGAACATAATATGTGAAACGTAAACTATATGTTTTTTGAAAAATACTAAAAACAGAATATGTAGGAAAGCTCACTAAGATTCAGTCCCAACATCCCAAAACCTTAACAACCTATATCCTTTTATAGATATGATAAACCCCAAACCTACCCACCTTCCTAGAAAACACAAATACTTCAATATTTTCCTCACTATTCTTTAAAATTTTACCACCCATACATGAAAAATGTAAGAGGAAAAACTTCCCTTTTTTGAAGAGAAAGGTAATAAACTCCCCTTTGTGATATTCTAAAGAGGATGAACAACCCTTATATTAAAACTGTGATAGGGTCAAATACCCTTATATTATGATTTTACGATGATCAACCATCCTTATGTGATAAGAATAATAGGATCAACCTCCCTTGTGTGACAAGCATGAGATATATCATTAATTACTTATGTGATGAGAAAATGATTCTGTGTGAGGTGATCATAGGATAACCAACCTTACTAATGCTTCAAAAACTAATCCGTACTTATGTGATTATAATAATATGAATAGTTTGATTATTATAATATTTCTTATGTGATGAGTATAATATTCCTTTTGGGGAGATAACAATATTCACTATGTGAAGATAACATGATTCCTTATGTGAAGAGAATAGTATGGATTTTATAATGACCAATGTCTTCCTTAGGTAATGAGAATAGGATTTCTTGAGAGACGAGAATAGGATGGCTTGTGTTAAGATCATATTATTACACGTGGGATGATCATATAAAACCTTGTGTAATAAGAATAGGATTATTTATGCCATGATCATATGATTCATTATGTGGAAAGCACAAGATGGCTTGTGTTATGAGCATAGGAATTTTTGAGTAATGATAATTGGATACATTGTGTGATGAGTATAGGATTTCTTAAGTGATTAACCTAGGATTCCTTATGTTATGAGCCTAATATGGCCTCATGGACCAACATTAGAAATATAACATAACATTACTACAATTATCTAAACTATATACTCATCCAATTTTTTATTTTATGATTAATATAATAATTCCACATGGATTAACATGAGGAATATATACAAATAGACATCCATATTCCAAATATTACTAAAATTCAAATCCAGTCTAATAGTAAGTTAATCTCTATACAAAGGTAGTTAATGACATGATTAACTAGTTTCTACATGGGATGACATCAGGAACTGGATTCATGAGCATATCTAAACACAATGAAGAAGTCAAAAATAGGGAAATTAAATCCTTTGAGTGAAATTTTAACAACTAAAAATCTTGTTCTAATCAAGGTGCCTCTATGATCACCATGGTGGAGATTTACAGTCTGCCTCTAGAAAGTACTAATTCGGAACCCAAATCCTGATTATCCTTGGTGTATTATGATGTATTATTTATAGTGTAATAGAAAAAAATTGGTGAACCCGATTTGAATTACATCACCTTCAACAATGATTGGATGGGTATATTTGGACCTCAAAACTCATAGGATTCACCCAAAAATATTAGTGAACCATCCAATAATTTCTTCTCCTTAAATATTTGGAGTATAAGTAACTTCAAGAATCAATATTCACCTGATAAGAATAGTGAACCTAATTTGAATCATTTCTCCTTTAATGACAAGAGAGAACTTTTAAATATTTCATTTCATTCCCTTCTGTATAAACCACTGTGTAGGAGAAATATTCACCAGACTAGGACCAAGACCCCAACGACCCATCAGACATGTTGGGATGAATATCCCTCATATTGGTGCCACTAGAAGCCTCCATAGAGTCACTCCCCATAATGAATTTTTATACCACAGAGGTCCTCCCCTTAAAACCAAAAACTATAGAGCTACTATCCATGGCGCCAACAACTACGGAGGTCATCCCCATGTCACAAAAAACAATAAAGGACATCACCATAACACAAACAACAATGACAATTGAAAGGATCCACCTAATGAAAACAAACGCATGCTCTAAAAATTACCACATTGAAAGAAGAAGGATTCTATGGGGAATAAATAGTGGATCACCCTTGAACATTAATATTTGTTGACTATTGAGGGTTTTAGGGAGATACCCATGACTTTACCATAATAACCCTTTGTGTTAATCACTAAATAATTGGGGATTCTCATTCCAAAGACCAGGATGTGCAAAATCATAAAGTCACTTTATGAGTAATTATGTGTGGAGGATTTCCAATATTCCATCCTAGTATTTTATATAGAATCATCCCCAATATTATTACAATCAATTCCATATTCCTCTACACTAAAGTTTGGGAAACATCATGTTCCAACATATTATTTTCTAAGGGGTAAATATAACTTGTAGAACCTAAAGAACCCAATGATATCCATAAAAAAGGATAAAAAATCTCTATCATAGATAGAGATGTTTTTATACTTGAGTTGGCTTAGAAAGCCACCTCCTCAGTTCAGGGTCAAATTTCTTGGATGGTATATCTTCCACCCAATGTTTTGTAGAAAAAGGATGTTTTTATGAGACCCTCTTATGAATTACCACCAACTAACCACTTTGGAGTAGGATTTATCCTTCTAGTGAGACAAATAGGAAGATGAGAAGCTGTGGGAGGACCTAGATACTAACTATATTCTGATAATATTATGTCTATAGGTGATAAAAAAATACTTATCCCAATGTTTCTCATCATAAATCTTGAAACATGTATCTGTAAAATTTTATGGTTCACACTCAACCACCTTAATATCCATCAGTTGGACTACCATAAAAGCTCTAAGAAACTTCAGTCCCTTGAATAAAAGTACAATAATTTGAACTTTCAGTTCTTCCAATGGATCAACATTATGAATCACGTAAGTACCTTTATCAATTTTGATAGGTATATACTAAAAGTATCATATTGATATACTAGATCGCTGAAGATGTTTCATCACATGTGAAATTTAGTGTATTCAGTGAATATTTCACACTAAAATTTAGTCCCTATGAAGTGTACATGTGAGCTCACAATTTATTTCCCCCGAATACATTTTAAACTCTTTGCTATCATCCCCCTCTATGGTGAATGCCATCATAGTTTATCCCCATGAAAACTAGGATTTTGACATCGGTAATAAATTAGGTGAAGAAGATTTTCCCCTAGAAGAATATTAGGGATGAGTGAACCCTCCTGGTGGTTTCCACACCCATGATAAGATACATTCTATGGGCCTTGGGTTTTCTCCTAAGATGCTACTCTTAAACAACTATTGAGACATCAATAATGAAAATTTTGTATCTAAGACTACTATTATGACAAAAGTCACTGATATATATCTATGGATTCCTGAACCACTTATTTTCTCTAAGAGATTGTGGGTTATCATTAAATTAACACTGTGATACTATTGGGATACAGTCTTGATCATGGGGATGATCTAGATGACACTATTTCACTCTCTACAAAAAAAATTCAACTAACAGTCCTCAACATACTAACCATAACCAAGGCATGAGGTTCTGATAATATGAGACATAGTCTAGAATTACATGTATCTCCCTTTCATTAGATTATCATGACTTCCCAAAAGTGGAGAACCATTTCTCCACATCATGAGATAGATAGCTACCAATGATGGAATATGTGTAAATAATCCTATAATGATGAACTAATTAGTTCTCTTGTCACTCACCTAGAACCGATTGAGATCCAAAAATCATTAACACATCATAAAAGGAATTCATATAAAAAGTGTGTGGACCATGTCCTCAAACAACCAAATTTATGAAACCTAATATTTTCATCATTTAATAGAACATGTGATCTAGAGTTACACATTAGACATTTTGTCTCCTAGTACAACAAAATATTGGGTACCTAAAAGAAAAAGATAGCGATCAAGCTCTATTTATTCATTCATTCATTGAAGGTCCTATCATCATATGTAATATAAATATGGAACTAGTATCCATCACTATATTGATGTATCTCTATCAATAATTACTCTAATAGTTCTAATCCACCTCAAATAGGACAAGTGTCGCCGACCATTCTAAGTGAATCAATGAGAGAATGAGTGTATTTAAAACTTTATAGATCTATTTAAATGTATGATGTACTCCCATAGAATTAATCTTTCCTATGAAAATTTGGTGGATATTTTTTTTGAGAACATCCAGGAAGAATTAGTCATGACTATGGTCTTACTAGAGTATCATAGTTGATTTATAGAGTTCATAGATATGGATCAATATCTCAAGGTGTTTGTTTTGAAAACCAAGAAAAAATATCCTCCACAGAATCCTACAACTAAATGAAATACTAATAGAATATATATATATATATATATTATCATACAAAACCCATTTCTTTAGATAATCTATCTCCAGGTAGCCCCATAGAACAAGCCTTATTAGTCATAGTCATGTGCTAGAAATTTTTCTTAGGTCTCCCAACTAGAATAAGAGTTTTGATAATTCAGTGGATAAATTAGAAGTGTCTACATATATAAGTATGTGGAATTCATTATATTATAAAAATATGACATGAAAAATAACTTTCTATAGGTTAAAAAAGTCAAGAAGGCATAAGAGGCTTAGTTTAAGAACAATACCAACTATTTACTCTACCATATGTTCCTTGGACACACCATCTAAGAATGTATTTTCCTTATGTAATATAATAATTGCATAGTAGATCATGTATCAGTAGATTTGAAAAACTGTTAGGCACATCTCACATGTTCGTTTCCCACACCTAATGATAATCAGGGTCTTAGGGATTGAAAACACGTTTCAAGTCAAGGAACATATAATTTTAATGATCAGTTAGACCAAAAGTATACCTCTCAAACCCATGATATAATTCAAACATTTTTAATTTAGAAAAAACACTACCTGGCAATCTCATTGTCTCTCTCATCATTAACTTTCTATCCCACCAAAATTGAAGAAGCCAACTCTTGCTTTATAAGGATTATGGGTAAAAGTTTCCAACACCTAATCCATATTGTACCATTATGGTTTTAATGTTTTAATTATTATAAAGAAATCTCATTATCTATCAGCCATTTTAATAATATATTAATGAGGAAAAATAGTTTTTACTATCAGTTTCATCATATTGGTGGGTTTATTCTTATGTCTAAGAGTGAATAATACTCATAAACTCCTCTTGAATCCCCTCATCAATTCTCTTGAGATAATATAAATCACCCTTTAGGGAAGAAAAATTCAAAAATAACCATCCATTAATATATTTTCTATCATGCATAGATAAATAAAAAGTGCTTATCTTATCTCAACAGGAAAAACCATCTATAGTAGCATCCTCCAATGTAGCTCCATGGACCATTTAATTAGTTGGATATTTGGATCATCCACAGAAATCTAATCATTGGTAATGTTATGATGGTGGTAACCAAGCATCTCTACCTTATAAAAATTGGTTCTCCATTCTTCTAGTTAAATAGAAACCCCATTGGAGTATAAATAAGCCATCGAAATAAAATTATGACATGATAAAGCATCTCATCAGTATCTCGGTTTTACACTCAATACATGATGTTACTCATATGTTAAAAGAGTATAATAAGTCCATAAAATCCATCTATAATTTTGGATCAATGTATTCACCCTTGAAACCTACTGTGTAGAGAAAGGTTGGCATGAATACTATTATTCCATCATCACCTTTTCTAGGGAAGATGTGTGTGTAGTCTTACAATGCTGCATACACCACATTAACCTCATTGGGAATACAAAAAATATCAATGTTTGCTATTTTATGGTGGATAATGGCTTTAGGATCAATATTTTCCCATCCAAAATATTTTATAAGCTTGGATACATAAAATATGTTCAATCCCTTTCCAACATGATGATTCTGGTATATGAAAAGTGCGAATAGAATCCAGTTGGTATGATCCAAATGAATTCCCTTTATGGAGATTTTCGGTCTAATATTCAAACCATCATTTTCTCACAAAAACGCCACTTTCAAAGCCTTTCTATGAAGTATCTAGATACATAGGTAGCTAGTATTTCCCCTATTATATAATTAGTGCCTAAAATAATCCCTTAGAAATTGACTAGGTGTGCTCCACGGTGATCCTACTCCTTTTTATTCATGTGAAACTACATACCATAATTTTGAGTACTAAAAAAGTTAAAGAAATCAATCCTAGGATAACGGATTTGAGTGTATCAATGATATTAAAAACCTAAAGACCACCATTAAAAATCTATGTGATAACTTGAAGAAAACGTTCCTAATACCTATACATCATCTACAAGAAAAAACTCCACACCTTACACAACATTTCACTGTGCTAGAGATAAAAAATTGTGTTTTTATCACCTACTACTCATATGAAGTACAAGTGAATCCAAGAATGGATATGTACTCCCCTATAATTCATGAAATGTCATATCTATTCTGGTCAACCTCTGGATCTACTAGTATTATTGAAGAGTATTATTGACCCATTTGAGGTTGACTGTGCCATGATATCTTGACATGTTGGGTAGAACACATTGGAAAATATCTTATGGGATAGAATCGGTAATGTGTATCAAAATGGTTTCCATAGAACCAGAAAATAGCAATATACTTCTAATGATTTTCCCCTATATAAGTAGATGATTTCATACATTAATCAATTATATTCAAGGAGTAAAATACCACCAGTATTCACACTTAGAAGGGGGAGAATTGTTAAAATATAATCCTTCCTTTGAGTATGGATTTCTCACCACGATAGATATGATTATACAAGTGAACTTTGGTAAAGAGGAATATATGAGTGAGAAATTGATCATTACAATCATCCATTTTGATGAATAATAATTGTACTTTTTATTCAATATGATGATTTATTT
Source organism: Viscum album (assembly GCA_963277665.1). Classification (NCBI taxonomy): domain Eukaryota; kingdom Viridiplantae; phylum Streptophyta; class Magnoliopsida; order Santalales; family Viscaceae; genus Viscum; species Viscum album. The sequence continues at coordinate 1,489,853,022 of OY728162.1, read as the reverse complement.
CCATGGAACTACAAATATATTCTAGAAATAAATACTTATGTTGTCTTCCACCATCTCAGCCTTCTTATTATCCACCATGGAATAAGTAGGAACCTAATAGAACTAAACCCTCCCATAATGCATTAGGTAATTATGAATTTGATAAAATTATTAAATCCAAATTAATTATGGAAGTATAATAACCTAATTTCCCGGTGAATATAATACTAATCAGAAAACATATTTTAAAAAATAAGAATCTATATTAAATTCTAGTTCCTTAACTATAACATCTTAAAGTATGTATTCACCATCCCAGTTACGGAGTTTTTTATCTATAGAAGAACTAACTTCCAATGCCTATCCATTAAGGATGGATAATCAGGATACAACCAAATCTATATGGAATTTTAAGATGAAGAGGCCACTACATTAAGGGAACCTCGTGGAATATATTACTATAGGGTGATTCCTTTTTGCTTGAGTAATTGTAATAAAACATACCAATTATCCATGTATTACATATCCAATTCCCTTATAGGGGAGATGGTGGTGTGATATGTGGATGATCTGGTGGTTAAATTTCATCATTTCTAGAACTATATCAACAATTATAAGAAATTGTTTTGAACATTCCATAACCAAAATCCAAAGATGAACCCCATATTTTGTTCATTCAAGGCTGCCTTTTGGAAATTTTTCAATTTCATTATTAGGTAGATAGGCATTGATATTAAACAAAAAAAGATCATGGTCACCATTAAGATTACATATCCAAGAAATATGTGATAGCTTAGATTATATCCATGGACTATGTCCTACATCAACCTTTTTTTCACCAACTAGGTGAGAAAATGTATTTCAATATACAAGTTGATGAAGAGATGCATCGTACCCTAGTTGGATGAATCATGTAGATGAATATTGAGTATCATCGATTAGTACATACTTCTCCCCAAATTCTAATGTTTATTATCTAGGGGAAACCATTTATTTATATGATATATCCCTATAGTGTTCCCTTAGTGCCCACCTCATCTTCCTTTTCCCTATACGTCTTGTAACAGCCCGAGATTTTATGAAAAATATTTTTTTTAATTTTATTAATGTACACTACACCAAAAGGAGCTTGCACAACACACATCTTTGACTTGCCTTGCATTACACGCAATCACAACCTTCCTCGATAGCGTGTGTAGTACGCAATACTGAGTTTCACGAAACAACGATATGCTATTAAAATATTATTAAAACTACCCATTATGAATAGTAATAACCACTTTTTAAATTTTAGAAATTTTAGCTCTCAAAATGGACTTCATTTTTGGATTCAGAGTATCGAATTTAGCCTAAGGTGAAATTTTGGTACTTTTCGGATAACTTTCATATTCTGATGAATAGTGAAAATTACTAAATTATAATTAAAAACAACTTTTTTAATCGAAATAATTAATAGTGATAAATCATTAATTTGAGTGGTTTTAAAGTATATTTGGAATATATTTTTACAATTTAATACAATGTTGGTCATTGGATGTAATTTCACATTTAAACCATACATAATCAAGTGTCAATCTTTTGATAGATATTGTTTCTTAAAAACACGCTATTTATTTTAACAGCGGGATTTAATTATAAAATTAATTAATGCAATTTATATGTTATGAATTTGGTAAAATTGACTTCATTTTTTAATTTGGAATATGAAATATATCTTAGGATGAAATTTTGGCATTGTTCTGAAAAACATCAATTTTTGATGAATAGTGAAACTACTAAGTCGTAGTTAAAAAACTGAATTTTTCATAAAACTTAATTTTACCGCTTCTGTGAATGGAATTTCAAAAATCTGAGAGACACGGTTGATGTCAGTAAGTAAAATGTGGTTCAATGAGATGAAAATAATTTTTGGTGAATAGTAACTTTTTACTTTTATTTACCACGGTTAAAAGTAAATAGGGTAATTAAGGGTAAGAATGATATTAATATTACCCTAACACATGTCCTAATTCTATTGGACAAGTTTATCTCGACCAAAAACAACCTTAAGTGTAAAATATTATCATTTAGGCCCACTTGGATTAGATTAGGACATTTATTATTATTTAATTCAAAGAAGAGTTAAAAGAGTTAAAATCAAAGTATATTAACTAAAACATTTTTAATATAGGTTTGTACATAAGATAAATTAGATTGTAAATATTCATTAGAAATATAAAAAGATTTCCTACATGATGATATTTTATTTGTAATTTTTGGACATCAAATAATTTAATTTATTTATGACACAATGATGATGCAGTAATTATCTTATTAATGAAATATTGACATAATTGATATTATAAATACCAAAATAAATGTAATTTAAGACTTTTAATGAATTCCACTAATTTTTTAGGTTACTATGATATATTAGTGTTGATTTAATCAAATTGGTTCGAACATATAATTCTGTTATGACTTTCACAAAAATCATATATCAAATAGTGTCAAAATTGACACAAAATAGTTTTTAAATCAAATATTATATTATTAATTGTTATTTTATTCCTAAAAATCTAAGGTTCAGCCAAATGACTTATATAAGGATATATGTATTAATAATATAAAATTTGGGGTTCCTTTGGCATGTTATAGTAAGTTTATTAACCATATAGTGATAGAAAACAAAAAGACATGGTAAAAGTTATATTATTTAACTTAGAGTTAAATCTAATTGATAAGGTTAAAATAATACCCTAAACTTGTCTAAATCCTATTGGATGATAGGATTTCGACCCATCCCCACTTTAGCTTAGAAATAAGACCCTTTGGGACCATTATAAACCGATTTTTACTTTAATATAAAATAACATTTTGAGATATTCCTAAGGTGCCCCTCTCCTCCCTTATAAAAAGGCACATCCTCCCCCTCCTCCTCACACCAATTTGAGCACTCAAGCTTGGACAACCCCTGCCATTTTCTCCTCTCCACTTCCCTAGAATAATCCTAGAGGTCCTGGTATTCTTCAAAGACCAATATTAGTTCCCTAAGTGGAGGATTCAAAGAGGCGTTCCAAAGAAGAGGAGGTTCGGACATTTACAAACCAAGTCGGACCTAAGGTAAGGGAAATATCACAATCTCATTTTTATCCGAGATTTTTTATTCGTAAGTATTTACTGGGGTGTATTTTATCATCCACATCCATGTTTCATCAATATGTAATATTATTTCCATCCACCTACAATTGTTTAAATCCATTTTTACCCTTCGGTGAGTTTTTAGTAATATGTATAAAAGGAATCTTTTGTCGTTTTTCAAACGAGGTACTTTTTTGACTTTTCCGACAAAAGTACGAAGAATGTTTTTTAACTTATACGGAATGAATGGATTTTTAAAACATTATTTCCAAGAAACTTCCTTTACAAGTTTTCAAGTTTATTTTTAATCAACTTCTTTTATTTTAAAGTCGTATGACATGTTATGAAAGGAAAAATGTTTTTGAAGTAGAAAGGATATTTTCCTCAAGAATGAAGTTCAAGTATTTTATCAAAATTAGTTTCCATCTAAGATAATAAAAGGGTTCTTTTTTTATCCCTATTATTACATTGGTTTGATTATGTTGTGATGGAAATATTTTTATGAATTCCTTTATCTTATATGAATTGTTTTATGATGTCATGTTGTTTAAGAATTCCATTTTTATTACATGGGTTACGCTATGATGTATGGTTTATGATTATGTGGCACACATAAGAAAGGATTCATTATAAGATGGGTGGGACCTATATCTCCCTCCAATGCATTGGGTAAAGATTTTATATCTCATGAGATAGACATGGCTGGAACGGTAGGTTATACCGGTTCAGTGAAACAGGACTGGAACGAGGGTGACTCGGTTCAGAAAGGGACTTTGTCCACTAAGATAGTCTTGGCAATGAGTCATGACTAACAAGAAATGATTTTCCATGATTATGTGTGCATGCCACAAAGTTTCAAGTTTTATGTTATGATTATGGGGATCTCATTTTCACTTCTATGATTTATTCCATGTTAGGATATTATGATCTCTTTTGCAGGTTATGATTTTCAAAAATATATGATATGATTTTTATTTCCTTTGTTTACCCTTACTGAGCATTTGAGCTCACCCTTTTATGTTATTTTTTCACCAGGATATAAAAAAAGGTTTTAGGTAAAAAAAAAGGAATATCTTTATGGGATATATTGAAGATCTTTCACCATTATTAGAAGATTACGTTCCGAGTTTCCAATGACACTAAACTATTACGATCCTTGTGTGTGTGTTTTTGTTATGTACTAAGTATTCCGCAAAAGTAATGTAATGTCCATGTACGTCAAGCTTCGGGTCTCTACAGTTGGTATCAGAGAAAAGGTTTAGTCAACCTATGGAAACTAGGATGCGAGAAGTTTAGTGAGATCCCTAGAGATATTTATAAGGTATGTCTAGGGATGTCCCTAAGGATAAGTATACGTATAGGATACAGTCCTAGAACTACGGTAACGATCATAGAATTTAACCTAAGATGTTAGATATTGAGGATACTCCACCTTTATTATGTTGTTTTCCCTAGCATGATTTTTTCCTCTCACACTATTCTTTTTTTGGGTTTTAGAAAATGGCTGGAAACAATATGATTCACGATAATGGAGGATATGATGGACAATGGAATGATGAGAAACCAAATGAAATGGGATTTGGAAGTCCAAACATCATTATTATGCCAAATCAGCAATCTCATAATATGATCAATAAAGTAAAATTTGGTAAGTTTCCTGACTCGGCTAATAAGAGAAAGATGGAGTTTCATGATGATCATAGAGGAAAGAAAGTTCAATTTACCCTATGTAAATCATGTGGGAAGAGGCATCAAGTAGAATGTTTCAAAGGAACTGGAAGATGCTTTGGGTGTGGAAAAGAAGGACACAAAGCCAGTAAGTGCAAAGGAAAAGGTTCAGTTAACACTAGGGATGAGGATAATGGTATTTCTATGACATCAACAATGGTTAAATGTTTTAAATGTGGAATGTACGGGCATTATGAAAACCAATGCCCTAAGGGAAAGTCTCATGAAGAGAATCAGTATGGTCGTATGTGTAGTATTTATGTGGATGATGATGATGAGACTACAAATGATATGTGAGATGAAAGAATTGTTGAAGCTCAGTCAATGGTTTAAGAATGTAGTGGAATGATTACATGTTTATCATGTGTAATGTTGTATAAGAAATCTCATGGTACTATGGAATAAAGAGACATCTAAGGATTGTTACACTGTTTTCTTTCCTTGAGTTATGAAAGTGTATGATTAATGGTACCACTATCCATGAAAGGTTATTCAGATATTTTTGGAATTTAGATGATATGCGCATAATGAAGGAATAATAAGATAATGAGGTGTTTGATTGTATTCATGAGCTCATGACTGATATAAGGAGAAGGTTATATCATTGTTTGAGTATATAGAATTTTGAGGATTTTGGTATGTGTAAAGTGTTAAATTTTAACTGCATTCATGTTTTCACTAAGGTATTCAAGAGAATACATGATTAAGGACTTTGAATGTTTGGAATGTGACAAAAAAACATATCTTATGATATATGGGGATCGACGATGGTGTTAAATCTCTGGTAATCGTTTTCACTATGTTATGAGAGTGGACTACAGTATTATGGATAAGCCTAAAGATTGGAATGGATTATGTTGGACATAAGTTAGTATTATTTAAGGATAGAAGTTTTCTCGATATTATTGATGGGATGTTATAGTAATATAGTTTTAGAAAAAGGACAACCTGCAGGACGGGCGACAGCCCATCGCGTCGGACAAGGCTGTGGAAATCAAACCGACAACCGAAGTGCGACTGGCCTTTATCGCCTACCACTGGCCTTCAGGAAGTCCCTGTTTAGTAGAAACTAGTTTTATTATATTAAGAAGTATGATATATGAAGTATAAGTCCATTTTAGGAACCATATATGATTAATCTCACTATAGAATGACTTATGTATATTTAATAACTTTTTCTAACCTTTTGTTTGAGACAGATGGAATGACCCGTCATTCTATCACATGATCTACTAACACTTCACGAATAACAAATTCAACTTCATTAGTGGAAATTGTTCAAGGCACGAACAACAGTGAGATTTTACCAAAATAAAGTAAGTATTTATTCTAATTCAAATTCTTCAACTTTAGGGAAACGATCTTGAAAACCAAAAATGTTGTCCTAGTGCTCTTATATCTAATTAAACAGATGGTACATTAGATCGTCACAAATTTATGGATTTGTTATTGCTGGCTTTTCCATAGCCATGTTCTCTACCACTATCCATCAGAACATGATGGTTAGATTTTTCTTCCATATCCATATTTTCACCTATGTGGAAACCCAGTGATTAGTTTATTTGGGTAACTGTTACGTTTCATACTTTTGTTTTTAAATATTAGTTTTGGTATTCCTTTTTACGATGTGGGTTTCTATTTTCTAATAGTAAACCATTTATAACCCCGACGAATTTCGAGGGCGAAATTCATTTTAAGGGGGGTAGAATGTAACAGCCCGAGATTTTATGAAAAATATTCTTTTTAATTTTATTAATGTACACTACACTAAAAGGAGCTTGCACAACACGTAACTTTGACTTGCCTTGCATTACACGCAATCGCAACCTTCCTCGATAGCGTGTGTAGTACGCAATACTGAGTTTCACGAAACAACGATATGATATTAAAATATTATTAAAACTAGCCGTTATGAATAGTAATAACCACTTTTTAAATTTTAGAAATTTTATCTCTCAAAATGGACTTCATTTTTGGATTCGGAGTATCGAATTTAGCCTAAGGTGAAATTTTGGTACTTTTCGGATAACTTTCATATTCTGATGAATAGTGAAAATTACTAAATTATAATTAAAAAAAAACTTTTTTAATCGAAATAATTAATAGTGATAAAACATTATTTTGAGTGGTTTTAAAGTATATTTAGAATATATTTTTACAATTTAATACAATGTTGGTCATTGGATGTAATTTCACATTTAAACCAGACATAATCAAGTGTCAATCTTTTGATAGATATTGTTTCTTAAAAACACGCTATTTATTTTAACAGCGGGATTTAATTATAAAATTAATTAATGAAATTTCTATGTTATGAATTTGGTAAAATAGACTTCATTTTTGAATTTGGAATATGAAATATAGCTTAGGATGAAATATTGGCATTGTTCTGAAAAACATCAATTTTTGATGAATAGTGAAACTACTAAGTGGTAGTTAAAAAACTGAATTTTTCATAAAACTTAAATTTACCGCTTCTGTGAATGGAATTTCAAAAATCCGAGAGACACGGTTGATGTCAGTAAGTAAAATGTGGTTCAATGAGATGAAAATAATTTTTGGTGAATAGTAGCTTTTTACTTTTATTTACCACGGTTAAAAGTAAATAGGGTAATTAAGGGTAAGAATGATATTAATATTACCCTAACACATGTCCTAATTCTATTGGACAAGTGTATCTCGACCAGAAACAACCTTAAGTGTAAAATATTATCATTTAGGCCCACTTGGATTAGATTAGGACATTTATTATTATTTAATTCAAAGAAGAGTTAAAAGAGTTAAAATCAAAGTATATTTACTAAAACATTTTTAATATAGGGTTGTACATAAGATAAATTCGATTGTAAATATTCATTAGAAATATAAAAAGCTTTCCTACATGATGGTATTTTATTTGTAATTTTTGGACAACAAATAATTTAATTTATTTATGACACAATGATGATGCAGTAATTATCTTATTAATGAAATATTGACATAATTGATATTATAAATACCAAAATAAATGTAATTTAAGACTTTTTATGAATTAAACTAATTTTTTAGGTTACTATGATATATTAGTGTTGATTTAATCAAATTGGTTTGAACATATAATTCTGCTATGACTTTCACAAAAATCATATATCAAATAGTGTCAAAATTTACACAAAATAGTTTTTAAATCAAATATTATATTATTAATTGTTATTTTATTCATAAAAATCTAAGGTTCGACCAAATGACTTAGATAAAAATATATGTATTAATAATATACAATTTGGGGTTCTTTTGGCATGTTATTGTAAGTGTATTAACCGTATAGTGAAAGAAAACAAAAAGACATGGTAAAAGTTAAATTATTTAACTTAGAGTTAAATCTAATTGATAAGGTTAAAATAATACCCTAAACTTGTCTAAATCCTATTGGATGATAGGATTTCGACCCATCCACACTTTATCTTCGAAATAAGACCCTTTGGAACCATTATAAACCGATTTTGACTTTAATATAAAATAATATTTTGAGATATTCCTAAGGTGCCCCTCTCCTCCCTTATAAAAAGGAACCTCCTCCCCCTCCTCCTCACACCAATTTGAGCACTCAAGCTCGGCCAACCCCTTCCATTTTCTCCTCTCCACTTCCCTAGAATAATCCTAGAGGTCCTGGTCTTCTTCAAAGACCAATCTTAGTTCCCTAAGTAGAGGATTCAAAGAGGCGTTCCAAAGAAGAGGAGGTTCGGACATTTACAAAGCAAGTCGAACCTAAGGTAAGGGAAATATCACAATCTCATTTTTATTCGAGATTTTTTATTCGTAAGTATTTACTGGGGTGTATTTTATCATCCACATCCATGTTTCATCAATATGTAATATTATTTCCATCCACCTACAATTGTTTAAATCCATTTTTACCCTTCAATGAGTTTTTAGTAATATGTATGAAAGGAATCTTTTGTCGTTTTTCGTACGAGGTACTTTTTGACTTTTCCGACAAAAGTACGAAGAATGTTTTTTAACTTATATGGCATGAATGGATTTTTAAAACATTATTTCCAAGAAACTTCCTTTACAAGTTTTCAAGTTTATTTTTAATCAACTTCTTTTATTTTAAAGTCGTATGACATGTTATGAAAGGAAAAATGTTTTTGAAGTAGAAAAGATATTTTCCTCAAGAATGGAGTTCAAGTATTTTATCAAAATTATTTTCCATCTAAGATAATAAAAGGGTTCTGTTTTTATCCCTATTATTACATTGGTTTTATTATGTTGTGATGGAAATATTTTTATGAATTCCTTTATCTTATATGAATTGTTTTATGATGTCATGTTGTTTAAGAATTCCATTTTTATTACATGGGTTACGCTATGATGTATGGTTTATGATTATGTGGCACACATAAGAAAGGATTCATTATAAGATGGGTGGGACCTATATCTCCCTCCAATGCATTGGGTAAAGATTTTATATCTCATGAGATAGACATGGCTGGAACGGTAGGTTATACCGGTTCAGTGAAACAGGACTGGAATGAGGGTGACTCGGTTCAGAAAGGGACTTTGTCCACTAAGATAGTCTTGGCAATGATTCATGACTAACAAGAAATGATTTTCCATGATTATGTGTGCATGTCACAATGTTTCAAGTTTTATGTTATGATTATGGGGATCTCATTTTCACTTCTATGATTTATTCCATGTTAAGATTTTATGATCTCTTTTGCAGGTTATGATTTTCAAAAAGATATGATATGATTTTTGTTTCCTTTGTTTACCCTTACTGAGCATTTGAGCTCACCCTTTTATGTTTTCTTTTCCCCAGGATATAAAGAAAGGTTTTAGGTAAAAAAAAGGGAAGATCTTTATGGGAGATATTGAAGATCTTTCACCACGATTAGAAGATTACATTCCGAGTTTCCAAAGAAACTAAACTATTACGATCCTTGTGTGTGTGTTTTTGTTATGTACTATGTATTCCGCAAAAGTAATGTAATGTCCATGTACGTCATGCTTCGGGTCTCTACACGTCTCCTCCTCCAAATAGTCGTGAAGATATAATGCATTTGTAATGATCATTTTCTAGAGCTGGTCCAAGGTGTGCTCGATGGTTTTTGTCTGAATCATGGATGGCTAGTTTCGCAAGATTTTGAACTCGGCAGTACAATCGCCTCTTCCTCGACCACATAGTCATAGATAGAGATCACAGAAACAATTGGTGCCAGTAGAGTCCATTTTACCATTCCACTCTTGATCCCTCCCACTTTTTCTATGATTGTTCGTTGGTCTTTATTCTTATTTTTCCCACATGTTTTTTTCATTCCCCCTAAGTTACTACGAGTTAACATAGATCATCCTTAGGAATTCTTGTGGTATGCAGTGCCCCTTGCCTATTTTTCTTTGTTCTCAGTCATTTACTTGTTAAGGTTTGTTGGTAGTATAGTGGTGGTTATGAAACTTCCAAATCTTCCAAGTTCATTTCTTTTTCCCCATCTAACAGGGCTACAAAAGTCTTATATGGTCAGTAATGGGAGGTTTGGGCTCTATGTGGCCTCAGTGGCAGTGTTGGTTTGACAAGGGCATAACTCAAGATTTTTTGGTGACACATGCACGTGCAGGGTGGCGTTGGATTCCTGACATTCTCCCATTATTTTTTGAGGGTCTATCATTGGGTTAAATTACTTAGTCATCCCTTTTTCCTTCTTTTAGAGTGGTTCTGGTCTAGTATTGGGCTCCTGGACAGCCCACTTTTTCTTTGTTTTATTTTCTATTTTTATCCCAGTTTCTTGTACGGTTATCACTGAACCAAAAAGTGATTTATTAGAAAATTAAAAAAAATGGTTCGAGTAGTTGTATGATGTTAAGAGGAATTTATTGGGATATTTCCTTGACATGTATCCTTGAAAAGTTTCCCATGGATCTCGAGTTTCCTCCAAATTCTATTCTCTATATCAAAAATATAGTGCCACTATAGAATTCACTTGGATAGTACATATTGAATCCGGAATAAGGAGAGGATAAACAAACTTAATCATAATAATTTTATCCTTGGAGTTATATTTTTCAATCCCTCAATGTCCATCCTATAATACCTATTACATATTTTGGAGGGGTGAACCAAAAATTACATAGAATACGAAACCATCATTACCATCCTTTAGCTGGTCCTCGAGATCTAGGTCCCCAATTTTCATGTGATGGTGAAAATTAATTTTTAAGTGATAACATAATTGGAGGATATAAAATCAAGATACATGATCTCATCCCCTCACTTGAGTGTACCCATGATTTTATGGCTAAGTTTCCATCCATGTTGAAGGTGTCTCATGTCCTATGGTCTCTAATAAATTAGGTAGACACCTTGAAATTTTTTTTGTTTCCCTTGTCAATTTTGACAAGTATGACCTAATCATCTACATGGTGCATGGAAGAGTAATCTCCCCTACCCCTCCTAGTATGAAAGATCAACAAGTGAATCAAATTTATACAAAATATTTTTAGAAAGGGCCCTCAAATACCCCTATGACATAAGAAACATCCAATGGCAGGAATCCCTTTCTCGAGTACCTACAACTAGTAATTTTAGTATCAATTCATGTGGAGTGGGAATAAATATATATGATGGAATTTAATTTCAAACACTATGATTTTCCCAAATCAGATTGAGTACAATGTTTCATGAATAGAGTCCTTTTACATTGCATCCATGGAAAAGAAGTTCCTCAACTCTTTCATGAGATTCTTGTTGGTACATGTGGAGCTCACTAGGATGGAATAAAGCTCTCTCATTAGTTCTTAACATTGGTCAATTTTTGTCCCACCCTGTTTCATGGAAATATATAACTAACCAATAACTATCACACTCTTTAGGTTCAATCCAACTTCCAGCATCTACCCCAATAGCTTCCCCATACAACCATGTACTATTTGTCTTTTGTTTTATAGATAATCAATGTCATGGGTCCCTATCCAATGAAATCAACATGGTATTTTCCCAAATGGCCCAAAGGCCTTCATTTTTTTTGATTTTTTGATAACCCCCCTTTTATGGGATGATGGGAAACTCTTACAAGGCCGGTAGGCTCAGAGATTTCAAGGCTCGTATTTATTAATTATCCTCACATCCACTATTATCTTCTTGATGTGGGCTGAATTAACCCCCCTTAAGGAGGTCAAGACTGGTTATATGATTTACTTTTTGATATCCAACATTATTCATCGATTTAGGATACCTCACACAATTTTCATATACAATATTACCAATTTATGAGCATTCAATCTAAAGAAGATATAGACAAGTACAATATCTAGTCCAATTGTAATTTTTGTTATGATGCACCAATAAATTTACAAAATGTGTAATTCAACAAGTTCCACTCAAATATTATAAAAAATATTGTTCTGAACAATAAGAGTCATCATGGAAGTCTCTACAATGCCTTGTGATCATATTAGATGATTAATCAAACTTCCACCCAAGTGAAACCATAATCTATATTGTATGGAACATAATTAATCATGCCCATTTTTGTTTAGATTCCATAATGTTGGGTATATGTCTTTGACCACTTTACCAAGGGAAAATGTCTCAAGTATATCATGATTAGTTGGAATCCATTAATAAAAATAGTCTTAAAGTGCAGAAAAATCTCAAGGATCATCATAATTGAGTGGACGGAGAATTTAATAGGAATTTGTACTTTAATTATCTCTTCTTGGGTGAATTTTTGTTGGAATTTAGAATTCTAGTGATACCTAGAAAAAAATTATCAAAGATGGATCCCAAATAGGAAATCTAATTCACTATTCACAATGTTTACTCCAATAATGTATATTCATTGATCACTATGGATAGGGATCATATCAAAACACCCACCAAAACATTGTTTCTCAATAAGTACCATGTGTAATCCAGTCAGGACCCCTTTGGTATTGAATGTAATACCTTAAACATTATAGAACATAGTTAATTATGTATGAATCAAAACATATTGTAATGGTTCCTTATTACAAGAACCTAAACCGTATTGAAAAAGGTTCCAGATACATGACCTTAAACAATGTCACATATCAACCTCACCATATGAAATTAAATTGTGTGATAATCATCCTTTATAAATTATGTTAAATAAACTAGATTGGTCCTAACTGTATGACCATAAACTATGTATTACATGTCTTTATATATGCTTCTTAAACTAAAAAAATATGTTGGATTCCTTCCCTAAGAGGAATCCCTGTTTTAATTTATTATTATTCACCTAACACAACACTTTTATAGAACTAGCATTGTTTTATTCCCACTCCACATGATACATAGTGATTTCTGGATCTTGTGTCCTAGGCCTAGCCCAGAGTCTCTCAATTCTCCCACCTTATCTTGATGATTAGTGACACTTCATGAGGTTTTCTTCATCCTACTGACATAGAGATAAATCTACTCCCATATGGGATAGTCAAAGGTCAGATGAAATTAAATTTTAACCATGCCATGGTCTAATAATCATGAACTTAAACTATGTACATGCACATTGGTGTTTTTCTATTTTGGAAATAGGCCACAATTCACATCATATTTACCCTCCCCCAATTATATATATGTTGTTGTTCCCCCATGGTCAAAGTATCAGGACCTTGAATTGTGTGAATCTCCCAACTAGGTTTTTTGTATTACTGTTGTTTCTCTAATTCATATTGATTTTACCTTGCCCCTATTTTTATATAGGCTATCTCACCCATATGGTTTGATATTTATAACTATAATCTAGAAATATCCCACATTATAAGTTATATGACCCAAAACTATATATTTGTTGTGTGAGCTAAAGATCATCAAAAAATACCATATTAGGGACAAATCTGGTCCCTCTCAATATATTATTGAAAAATTTAGCATATCACTTGTGGGTTTGTAAATTCTTTAAGCATGATGTACTCTGTTGTTATTCCCACTGCACGATGGTATATCCCTAGGATTCTTCAACCCCCATATGAGCATCTTCATCTCTTTCATCACCACACTCTGTCTATTGATTTTTAATTGCAACATCAATCCATTTACTTCTAAATAGACTCTCCTTGTTCCCTGATGATGTTGTAGTTTTTAAGTCTTAGTATGCCTCTTGTCTAGGGTATATTTTCTAGAGGAAACAGTCTAAGAATAAATTTAGTGGATCCCATGTCTTTAGCTTGGTAAAAATTCATCCTAAAAATATTTTACCCCCATTTTTTGATAGTACAGTTTTGGATCCCATGTTTCAAAAAAATTCAATGATCATCCTCAACTGATATGTCATGTCACATCTCTACTCATACTACTCAAGCCACAATTTTCCCTTCCTATATGCCGCTTTGATCAAGTTTAGTTCTTAAAACATTAGTATTACCCTCTCATGCAAATCTACATATTGGTAGAGTGAATTGGTCTTTTGAATCATACCCATCCAATTCCTGATCTTTAGGGGTTTACTTTAAGTGGCCAACATTATATTTTGACCCTAACTCGTCATTCATGATGTGTGCTCTTATGTAACACAATTATTATCAAATTACCTCTTATTTTTCACATCAAGCATGACTACTATGATCTTATATAATTTGAATGATCATTTAACTAACGCAGTTGGGATATACTAAATCAATAGTATGAAACCCCTTAGTCATAACTACTTGGTTTTAAACTTCACATCCCCAATAGACTTAGTTTCATGACTTCAAACTCTAAATTAGACAATGTTAAACGTATTTATCATCATTATTATCATATGATGTTAAGAAGCATAGATATTATCCTTTACATATGATGTTATACTATTTTATCATCATCCATGATGCATGACATTAAACTGTATGGTTTTCATCATCATTATATAATGTAAAAATGTGTGATCATTATCTTTGTTTCATGTTGTTCAATAGAAAAATATTTTCACTATCACATGACATACAACATTGAGATGATTTGTTCCTCTTTTGATAATACAAAAATTTTGTGAACTTTTCCTCCTTCCACACCTTGCCTTTGGTATTTGTAACCAACCACAATACTTGAAGATCTATATGTGGATTGATTCCCATTTTTTAAAAGGTTGAGGCTGAAGTGGCATTTTGTTATTAAAGAAAAGTCGTCTTTTTTTGTCTGGGTAAAGGGAGGACCATTACATAGCCTAAAGGCTCAAGGCCGAGTGGCCTAAATAGAAGGTTGGAAAGCCCATTTTTTATCCCAAAGGGTCCTTCTGTGAATAGTAATTCTATAGTACCTTGGCTACTATAGTACCTACTATGGTACCTCCACAGCTACAGTTCCTGCTACAATGCCTTTACTGCTACAGTGCCACCGCTGCAACAGTTCTGCCGCTGCTACAATACTGCTATAGTTCCCTGCTACAGTACTACTATAGTACCCATAAGTGTTTCCCTATCCAAATTTGATCCTTGGTCTTTTGTATGCCAAGAAAGAGCCTTTACCACTTGGGTACAGTAGTATGACTTATCCCAGGATTATTGATAGAGTTGATTTTTATACATCTCTACCCCCTCGAGGAATACTCATATTGAGACACATAATATTTGAATGAATTCCCCTTTTCCCACCAAGTCAACTAAGATTTTTTCTCCTTTTATGAATGAGTCAAATTTATGTTGAAATAATTGACCTTAATAATTAGATTTGGATTTATACCAAATATTTGGGATACATAGTGATGTCCAAATCCCCTATTTTGGGCCGAAATGATAACATATCATTTCGTTGTCTTGTGAATGTTTTTTGAGCTCCCTCCATTATGTTAATTCTTACTACTAGGCATTGTGATATAGATTCCATTCCATATAAATTTTCTAAGATATACGACCATAAAATATTATCCTATGCTCAGTCAAAATTGTGTGAACTTAAGCCTTCTTACCATGGTTGAAGCATCATTACCATAAAATATATTTATCTACAATTGAGATGGACTATATAAGTATTAGGATTCCAATTCATGATGGGTGTTCCTACCCTAATAGGTATACTAACAATCTTGTCCCCACGGTGTGAGTAGTAGGACCCTAAACTAGAAGAAACCCGAGGTATGAGTTCTATGACCTTAAAATAGGAATAACCACTTCGTAAAAGTTTTATAACCCCAAACACTAGTAACCCCATGATATATACATCATGAACATAAACTATGTGAATTCTATTGAGGGTAGTTTGTAATATCATGTGGGATTGACCTTATAATAGAGTTTTCCTTAACCTTATTTATATTATTAGTAATATATTTTCGGAAAAGGATAAATTATTGAAGAAGTAAGGACACCATAAATAGTTGAAGAGAAATTTCAAAGGAAGGTCCCATAATGTCACCCAATATGTGCTCATAATTAAACTTGTACGCACCACCTGTGCACAAAGGCTTCACACACTCCTCAAACATACATTCACTATTTTTGAACCAATTTCCTTGGCCTAGGGAACAGAATTTTCCTATTAATAGGACCATTATGATCATCTTTGATGACCATTCGGAAGGAAAAGGGATCTTCTTATGCTCTTCTCATCCTACATTAATTAAGAGTTATTCAAATTCATTCATTTAGATTTATAAACCTACAACCAATTGATATTAACAAAAATAGAGGGTAATTGAGTTTCCCAATAGTTTTAGAAACATAAAAACCTTTTCAAGAAACCAATTCCATCCTAATCCATCAAAACATGGGAGAAGGAACCTTAACCGACCATACACTTGTCTGCTTCCCATACCAAGGAATCCATGGAGATCCCCCCACCAGTAGGAAAAACCATCACTCATTTTATTTCCCCTAGAAGATCACCTCACCTTAGTACCATAGGGGTACTAATTCACTCAAGTATTACATGGTTTAATTCTCTTCATTTTTATCACTTGGGTGAAGTCAATTTTTCTCCCTCACAAGGGTGAATCCTATTTATTTATCTCACTATTGGGAATCTTATTTCTCACCCTTGCTATGGCAAGGAATATCTCTTGAACTACCATCTCTTTATGTTATTCCACTTTCAATATGATCATTAAGACACGTCATCTTCTCCTTTACCAAGATACCATCCATTCATAGACCTTAATGGTAGAGTATCTCTTTAACCATGATCCTTAATTTTCTATCAAAATACTAAGACCCATTTTGAAGGCAATAGATACAAAGTATCAGGTCATGAACACCATTCAATAATGAATTCAATTGATAAAAAGAGACTTTAAAACTGATATCCTATATAGGTATATCCCTTGATGGATCACAATCATGGAATCCCTGATTAATATGTATATCTATCATGAATATATTGAAGCAGTCTCTTCTGGACCAGGTTTCCCTCTATACCATACCAATTCTCTATATTTCTTCATTTTATGGAACTATACCACTTCAATTAGTGGGACACAGGGTAGGGAAAACCTCATAATGTAATATACTAGTAATTATTGTTGGATTACATACAACCCCTATATCACACTATTCTTATCAATAGGAAATAATATGGGGGGATGATGTGTAAGACCCAAGATGGATCATGTGGGAAGCATATCAATGAGGCAAGGGTAATCACATACAAAATAATCAACACATAAGTTTCATTCAAATCTATGTGTGAAATCTCATTAAATGTTATTGATCTTATATTATATCATATTTATCATACTGATCATGATTCATGTGGGAGTAGTCATCTATGTTGATCATGCCATTAGTACAATTAAAATAACACTAATATGGGGATCCTTCTAGTTGTAATATCTAAATCTCCATTATTTTTACAAATTCATTTATTATGTTAGGTATTTAATGGAATCTATATATGTATAATCACTTATTGATCATACATTTTCTCACCTTTCATTATGTGGACCTCCTCACATCAAGACATTCAACTACATGGATAACATCAAAGTCGTATGACATAAAACTATTTGACAATTCCCTTACTACATGATGTTAAATATCATGGTAAGGCCTTATAACATGAACTTAAGCTATTCAACTGATACTCTATGATATTTGATTCCTATTAAGCATGATTTTTTGGACACCTTCCAAGAATTTAAATCCATTTGTATCTAAATATATCCTCATGGGGATATATTTCTCATGAATCCATTTATATATTTCATCACTGAGCTATATTACCCATAAGTTTTTATATCTCCTCATGGGATTATACTATCAATGAAATTATGCCCCTTTTTCCAAGATATCCATATTCTTTATCAGAATTATCATATCTTTCTTATTATTTCATATTATCAATGAGAGCATCATACACCTCATGATCCATATTCTGGTAAAGAAGTCCCCAAATCCAACTTCATTCGTAATATTCCCTTTAAGGTGAACCGTAATGTACTGATCATGTGTAAGTCCCAAATCATCCATCTATAGAAATATTTTTCCAAATCATTCCTACCATAGAACATTAAAATGTATCCATAGATACTAATCACATGACATTAAATGGTATGTCATGACTTATTAAGTGATGAAAAACTATATGGTATATGATTCCTTTAAAAATAATACATAGGAATCCCTTCTAAAAGGATGGATTTGAATACCATCAATACAATCAACTTCTCTAGATATAGATACACTCTAGAGTACCCAGCCGTGTTGGTTTAAACCATAGTACATTAAAATAAATCATCACTATTATGTAAAGAAAAAATATGGAGAAAATATATTACATACGTGTGTTTAAATTAATGCATGTTGACAAAAAATTTCTCACACCAGGGTAACTAGTCTTATGTTGATATTTGGAAATGATTCATGAAAACGTATAAAATCTATATGATAGTCCAAAAGTAGTAAAAAATCCCCTCAAAAATGTGTGATGAGAAAAACCTACCACCCTCCTGACTAATGTTCATTCTAGAGAATCACAGGAAAAACACCCTATAAACTACCTTATTTAGGAAAGAAGGTCTACAATGACATTCACACTAAGCCTTCAGAAATGATAGAGTGTATCAAATCATCCTTTTGGAAACAAAAATTGTTAAACCAATAGGAAACCTTTCATTTTGAATGAAATTATCCAAACATGTTGTTTTAATTAGGAGAATTCATTAACAAGAATTTTGGTTCATGTTTGTTGATATTGTAAGAGAATAACTATATTCAATCCAAACTATTGGAATATCCTTGAAAACATATATACACCTCAACTTCTTCCAATTTTAGGGCCTCACTAAATAGGAAATAATTAGCCAAAATGTTGTGTCTCCTCTAACAATTTGAAAACTTTTTGGTTAGATTGTACCACCAAAATTATACTAACATTATGCTATAGGTCACACATGAATCCCTCCTATAAATGATTCATAACAACCATTTATTAAATTGTGGATTTTTATGAATAATATTATTAAAGATGACACTATTTTTAACTTCTTTGAATACAACATCACATAATTTTAGGATTTTATTGTGAGGGGTATTTTGAATTTCCTCTATAACTAGGTTCATGTGATGAAAAACCTTCAACAACATATTGAAGACACCACACAAGAGGTCCCTTCTCTAGTTATCTAGACCCTATCATCATCGATAAAATTCTAGTGGTGGTGATCTAGAGATAACTAATAGTCGGATCATATCCTATATTCTATTGTTGGAATATTTCAAAATTCATTAGTGAAAACCAATGAGAGGGTTCATATCCATGTTCACACAAAAAAAATTCCATCACACTTTGGTGGAACAATAGGGACAACATTGGTGTATCTCGACATCTAGTAGGGGTGGACCCATATTACCACTTCAACATATCAATCATTCTAGTGTCTTCTAGATGAATCTGATGAATCGTGTTGGAATATATCAACTATAACCATGGGAACAATCATATTTCAAACCCCGTACATGAAGATTGTCGATGTATCCTAATAGAAAATAGAGGAAAGGAGTAGTCTTATAACCCCACCCCTATTGAATAACGGAAACAAATTCTTATTCCCATAGAAAAATATTATCATTTTATATTTGATAAAATGGATGTGGAAGCTTATATCCCTAATTATATCAAATTAAACTACCAATATATCTTGGGAGTTGCAGTAGATGGTAGTCATTAGTATATCACAGTGACCATTAGGGGGAAGGAACATATTCATACCCTTTGCACAGTATAATATCATTAACATGATTCGAGAGATACTAAAAAATAGCCACATATTCCGGTTCCCATTTAGATGTGTCACCAACACATCATTAAAAGGAGTGAAAAACTTTCGGTCACATATTTCAGTACCAACTCGAGGACATTGTCCCACTTCAATATTCACTTTAAAGAAGGAAGTATTCCTATAGATTCTACATAAAACCATTAATATATTCTGAAATTGAAATGGGAGATACTTTAGAAAACCCTCACATATGAATACAAATTTTCATAACATAACAACCTATCCTTCTAAATGTGATCATGAAAGAGGAAGTCTCGCCAAGGGAATCCCAAGTTATAGGATAAGACCCATACCGCTTCCCTTTCCATTGTTGGAATTCTTGAGGCCCTAAATAAAATTATAATATCATCCCAATAATAAGTTGACACTTCATCTGAAGAAAGAAACATATGTAGTTGTGATGTTTTTCCATGTATTTTCTATACAATCATATCTATATATCATCCCTATAGTTCCTTCCATGATGGTTAGCATGATTGAAAAATCAAAATCAGTTATGAAAACTTTTCTAATGGTGAAATTTTTAAAAATTAACCTCATATATAAAATATCAATTGTTAAGAAGGTCCTAAACTACATGAATCAATATTCAGGCACCTTGATGGTCCTCCACAAGGAATATCTCTCAGGAATCTTCCCCATGTCCAGACATCAAGCTATAATGGTAGTTGTAATGTCCCATATTTTCCATGTAATTTTTTTGAAAAATATATGGGATTATTTTGAGGACAAGTACTGAGACGACACATGATTCTAAGGCCCAGGGTACCCAGAATAAATGTTTGAACTATTTTTAAGTTTATTAAAAATAGCACACGTCATCAGTTTTAGTAACTTTTAGACGAGTGTTCATATATAAAATTTGAGGGAACCTTTATATTCAAAGTTGCAAGTTTTTCATTGGAAATACCTATCTTCAAACTGCATTGAAAAATTTGAGGGATCAGATTCATGATCCCTAGAGGATTTTAGAAAAAATGAAAGGAAACAAATTGGAAAATCCTCTTGTCAATGAATGGTGAATGGTGGTGGATCGATGATCAGATTCCAAATAGCTTTCGACAGATTGAAGAATGAAGAATGCAGGACTCACAATTCACCAACAATCGATCCAATCCTTGAGGTAGGGGGTTTATTTTTCTTTATGATTCCTTTTCTCATTCTTATTTCCAATGAATAATGTGGACCAACCTAAGAACGTGTTTATTTTTTGTTATATCATTTATACAGGATGGTTAAAAATTTGGGATTAATGTGGGAATTAGATATTTGTGATTTTTCTTGCATTCTTCGTGATCATTCTAACAAGAATGAATTCAGGCCGATAGAAAAAATGTATAAATCCATTAACTGGGTGTTCTTGAGTTTATATTTTACCCTTCATTCTTCATGATTATATGAGAAGATTTATTGTTTCACTATCGATCCATAGCACAACAATCCCAAGTCCTAGAATCTGGCACCACAACGACCCCACAAAGTAACAACGACAAGCGCGACGCCAAACATGGCCGCTGGTGGAGCACCCAGGGACAGAAGAACCATAGGCCTAACGGCGCGGTCTGGCCAGGTAGATGGCTACTGACATGGGATCCATTGTTAGTGGTGACCCACAATCTACCAGGAAAATGGTAGCAGGATGACTTGTGGAAGGGGGTTGTGGGATGACCCGTCGTAGGGGGCCGTTGGATGACCTGTGGTAGGGGGCCGCAGGGGGGTGATAGAGGTCGAAGGTTCATTGACTGGTGATAGTAGGGGCATGAATTTGTGCTCATATGGGTAGAGATGGGGGCCACAACTATGGAATGACATCGTTGTTTGCATCTTTGATGTGGCATGGTGCCGCATTACCTGGTTGGAACGCAGTCCTGCATAACACATGTGGGACGAGATTCCAGCACACAGTCAATCATGCTAACAAGATTAAAAAACCTCCACGTCTATCTAGAACAAACCAGCCTACTCTAGTGGGCCAGGATAGGTAGGTGGGCTAGTAGTGGGCTGAGCCCAATGGGCTAGGTCAGACCTGATAGGTCAGATCGGTAGGACCCGAACCCAACAGACCCCTTTTTACATAAAATCTCATAACTCTCAAATTGTGTTTATTTCTGAGGAGTGATATGTGGTATTGGGACCCTTGATAATAGTATGTCCTTTTGAGATACTCTTTCTGAGATTTTGTAGAAGTCGGTGTACAACCTTTTGGATCGAGGAGTCGGTGGTCCTAGAACGTGCATATAATGGATTGAATCCTCTGGATTTTTGTTACCTAGATGATTAACTATACTGTAAGTCTTACCTAGGCTCTGGGTCTAACCTAGACAATGTGTCTTATATGTACTTTTTTTCTTAGAAATACCGAGTCGGTACTATCTTATCCTGCTAGGGTGCGGGTCCTCTAGTTTTTGATGAAACTTCGTGTGTTACCAACAGTCTATGTGTTATGTACACTATGTGTTTCACCTAAACTCTCTGTGTTATTAACAATCTGTGTGTTACCTACATGTACTGTGTTACCAATGCTCCGTGTATTACTACATGAGGGTATTATGGATTCTTATGAAAATCATGTTTACGTACCATAGACCTATACATGGTGTGAGCTGACTCTAGTGACTCTCTTGGCTGTACCTCTTAGAGGATACAATTTGTGTGCCTCTTTAGCAGTCTACTTGGTGTATTTCTCAGTGATCTACTTTGTAGTGTACTGCATGTGTTTCTTTTGTGGTGTACTTTGTGTGTTTACTTTGTTTTTACATTGTTTATTTTCTTATTGGTGTTACCTTTGTGGTTTTGGGGACCCTACTGAGTATTTTGTTACTCACCCCTTTACAGGCTTCACTTACACATGTCATGTATTGGTAATATGATTGAAAAATTTGATTGATTCCTTATTGTGAGGGTGATAGGTGGTTCTTTAGGTAGGTCCTCCAAATTTGGTATGCATCATCAACATTCATACAACATACTTTGCATGCCCTTGAGGTCAGGTTTTACATGGAAAGATCCTAGAGCTTGTACATTTTAGTTTTAGTGGTGCTTATATTCTGGCCAATTTACTTTTTAGTGTTTTATTGTTACTCAGTGATTTCCATAGTGGCATGCATACCTGTTCACTTAGTTTTTTTTGTTCAGAAATTTTATTAGAGATGTGTTCATGTGTACAGGTACGTAGAAAAAATGCATCCCTTGTGTGGGATACACCTATACAGTTCTAGTTTGTAGCCCCTTTCCTATGGAATGCGGGCTTGTGGTAGTCACGGCATGGACCCTGGGGGACGGCTCATGATATATTGTTATCAAAGGGCAATTTATTTTACTCTTGTTTTGGGGAAACAATTTTAAGTGTTTCATGTTTTCCTTTTAGGACAGGGAACCCAGTGTTGGTGCAACGAGTGACATATCCATACACTATGACCTTGAATTATACTTTATGACTTGGTATATTAAAACACATGTTGCATGAATCATATTGGAATTGACTTTATTCTCACGTCCTTCTTGAGTCAGAGTCATCTCACAAGGTATACTCTATTGATCATGGTATATCTTGTTATTTTTTAGGATGTTTCAATAGAGGAATCTATCCAAGATTCTTGGGGGTGACGATGAGGATGGTCTACCAAGCAAAAAGGCATCGATGTAGTGATGGTTGCGAGAGATAGAACCTTCTAGTTGTGTACCTGTGATACAAACACCCGAAGAGCAGTAGTTCCTACCAGAATTACTGGTAGAGGATACACATAGGCTCATTGCAATACTAGAGTTGCAGACGTAGTGACCTACCAAGATACAAGGTGATCCAGATCCCCAGATAGCTGAGGATTGGCAGGAGGTTGTTACACGAGTCTTCTGCTCAGTGAGGATGCCTCCCAACTAGATGTCATTCAATCCGAGAACCTTCATCAGGGCTCTCTAGGGAGATGGTGGAGACTGATGAATATCATGTATGAGGATGCAGCTCTATCCTTGATGTAATTCGATCACCTCTTCACGGAGGAGTTCATTCTAGTGACATTATACTCTGTGCGTACAGAGGAGCTCCTACATCTGCAACAGGGCAGCCATACGGTGGTATATTAGGCAATGAGATTCACTGATCTTTCTCGCTACTCAATAAGCCTGGTGTGAGATCTTACTAAGATAAGGGTAAAGTGATCTTACTGAAATACCTACTTAAGCATCGATAAAAATAATAATGTCCAAGGAATGATCAAACATCATGAAAACATATAGGATATGGAATGGATGAAATAATATATAAATTAAATCTATCAAACTCAATGAATTTTTTGGACATTATATAACCTATGAAAATTTACTTCTCTACCATGAAATGACATTTTTCAAAGTCTAGAACTAGTTTTTTCTCAATGAAATGAGGTAGCATGTTAGCTAAACTCAAGAGACACTCATCAAATGATGAACTATATATAGTAAAATAAACAATAAATAACTCTTTGAAATATTCAATTAAATCAAAAAATATTCTCACCATACATATTAGAAAAGTACCTGGGTTGATAAAAATTCAAAATAGGATCCTTATATAAAAACATTTATTCAATGGGAAACTGTATATTTTCTTCTTTTGGTCCTCTGATGCAATAGTAACCAAATTGTATTTAAATAAACCATCTATGAAAATATTGTGAGTTATAATTTAATGTATTTCAAGCATCTGGCCAAATGATAAAAGGGTAAATGCTCCATACGAGTGTATTTATTTAGTTCCTTATAATCTATGCACACTCTCCAACTATTTTGTTTTCTCATAGGAACTAAATCATCATCTTAATTCTTTATTATAGTGAACCTGGTTTTATTTAGAACAACCTATAGGGTTAACCCATAGAGAGTGATGAATGGGGTAAACAATCCCCTCCCCAATAAATTTTTACACTTCTCTCCATAAAAATTCTAATAATGTGGGGTTAACTCGACCTTTCAGGTATTAATGGTTTATCCCCATCCTCAAAAACAATCATATACATATAAATGGAGGGGTGATACCTAGTATATCTTCTAAGGTTACCCAATTTCTTTAATATTCTGCCTTATGTGATTTATAAGTTTTATTTCTAGTTCAGTAATGAGATTATTACAAATTATTAAATATAGTTTTTCATCTTTCATTAAGTGTAAAAATATTAATCTTCATAGAAATGTTTTGAGTTCTATTTTGGGTGAGTTCAATTTTTACGATGTTCTATAAAATACATGGAATGCATTGGAATTTTCATGATTGGTTCAAGTATAGGGATTTTGATCTCAACATTGTTGAATGTTTCCAAAATATATTTTTCTTCATATTTTCCTCAATCTTTTTGTTTTCACATATCTATTTAGAAATGTAAGGGGTTTCAGAGGAACATCATCAATCGTTTTTTTACATTTGTCTTTCTCCTTTGTTTTCTCATTTGTTGGTCTTCAATGAGGGTTCTATGGGGTTGAGGTGAATCATGGTGGAAAGATAATATAATATGACTCAACTTTTTTTCATTCCACTCCTCAATGATATGGATCTAACATTACCATTTGGATTTGGAGTAGGTTGGGAAGGAAGATTTCTAGAGTTCCTACATTCCAGTTCATGGTGGGTGGTGGCAATCTATATCATATGCAT
Organism: Viscum album; assembly: GCA_963277665.1. Lineage (NCBI taxonomy): Eukaryota > Viridiplantae > Streptophyta > Magnoliopsida > Santalales > Viscaceae > Viscum > Viscum album. The sequence goes on along the minus strand of OY728162.1, from coordinate 1,489,827,378 downwards.
CTTCAGCTTCCTAAACTCAGTACCCTAACTCTTTAACTCATTTGTTGATTGAGAAATATTTTTCCAAAAGATAATTAGTTTTTTTTGGGGGGATGAACATTTTTTAAGACCAACAGGGGCTATATACCCTGAGAGGGGTAGTAAATCAGGGTATGGATATTCTTTATTAAATTCTTCCTGCCCCACAGGATCTTGACCTCTTTATTACAAGGGTCACTTTGTTTTCACTTGTGTGTTTATTATGATCACTTCTTTTATTCTTTATCATATGATGATTCTTTGAATGCAACACAGGGAAGAAAATGGGCAGATATAGAAATTTTTACTTGGTTCACCCTCACTAGTCAATGTCCAAGGAGCATACAATGACAATGTGCCACTATACCAAATCCACTAAAGCTCACTGCCAATAATGTTTGGGCTAGATCAATTCTATGCCCAGGCTCACTGCCTTTACAATGTTTAGGGTCAGCTCACTGCTTTCCCAAGGGTAACTCTCTGTTCCTCTCTCTCAGGCTCACTACCGGTAGAAAGGATAACTTTCTTCCTCTTCCTTTGCTCACTACATTTGGATTGGATCCACTCAAAGTTTATAGACCAGTAAGTCTCTTCATTTGTATGAATATATGCATCCTCAACTATTGATAGATTCTCTGTTAGCGTTCAACTTTAATCCATTGATGCATACTTCTTTTCCCCTAAACACTGGGAAATTCCTTTGAAAAAACCTTTGCAAATCACCCTACTTCACGAGGCTCCCAATTTCATGAAGCTCAAACAAGCCTTCGCGAAGCTCCTACCTTTTCACGAATCACTCTCGCAAAGCTCAAGCCTTCTCAATGCTTAGGTTGTCATGGAGCTCAATGCATCGCAGAGAAAATTCCCTCACGAAGCTCACTAATCCAACGCGGAGCACCCAACTTTCGCAGAGCTAGAATAGTCGCCACAAAGCTCCTTCCATTCGCGAAGCATGCTGCCCTTCGTGAACCACCTTCGCAAGCTAAGAGAAAAGTATTTTCTCTGAAAACTCTCTCTACTCTTATACTTAACATGAAGGGGTTGAGTCCTATTTATAGGCGATTCCACCAACCCTCAAACCTTCCGCGTGAAGTCAACGCCACGTCATTTCAAATCGTGAAGCTCCGAAGTTCCTGCTGAAATTCTCTCAAAATTGCGAAGCACCACAGAAATTTTCCGATCATGGAGCTTGACATAATCACGAACCATCACCATCAATTCCTTCATGCCTTCTCCGTGAATCTCCCTTGCAAATCCCTTCACCACCGTGATGCGCTTCAACTCTGTCGTTCGCACAGCTTGACGTAATCGCGAAGAATCACCGCCATCATTTTTCTGGACTTCGTGAAATCCAATCCATGAAGCCTATCTTCGCTAAATTCATGCCTTTTCCATATTTTGAGGAGATATTCAAGGATATCCACTTTTCGTAATGCTCACCGACCTCCATATTTTGGACCCCAAAAATTGGGCAAACACTGGAAAACGACACCACCTTGTACAGGTCTTTTGTACAGCCTCCAGATCATCCATCCCTTTGTCATGGTTCTTTGTCAACATGGATTGTCAACAACATCTCTGGAACCTGAAAATTCAACATGGAAATCTTCTTTGTCAACAAACAAAATCAACCCAAAAATGCTGCAATGTTACCTTGAGGGATTTTTTCCGAACAATCTCCCCTTTGGATTTTTTGAAAACTCTTCTTAGAAAGATTCTTTGCACTTTGATACCTCTCTGAAGATCCTTCCAGCCACTACCACTATTCGCCTCTTGTGATTATAATAGCACTCAAGGATTCACTTAACAGGTACTATAAGCCCACATGAGAAATGCTCGGTGTGAGAAATAAGAGTAGTATGAGAAGTTAATCAATGAATCACTTCATGTAAGACCCCAATTGTCGATTCCAAACTGATACCAATTGCTAAATTGATATAGATTTTTGAACCACACTGATACAAATTGGTGATAGCTAGAAACATTCTCACACCATTCCAAACTCACTGTTCAGCTTTTATCATGATCCTCAAATGTAGTGATATCTATTCTCTGATCGATCACATATATCATAGTTATATTTAAAAACACTTACTCCATATATCTCATTTCTCTCCCCTATATCACTGCTCCACCTGTTAGCTTCTCCCCATGTTTTTTACTAAGACATTTTATCCCTTAGCCACAGTTTCTTCTCCTCAAGGAGTCACGATTTCTACCCCTTTGTCAACAAACCCAAAGGTCACCCCTTTGCGGCTGCAACATTGGAAAGAACACATATTAGCACATTAGAGAAAAACACGAAATATATTGGGGAGAGGGGGTTGTCCCACATCCACACTTTTCAGGTGTGGGGGGTTGACTGGACTCCCATATCCAGTCGATGCCTCTCAAAAACTTCTTTGGGTAAGGCCTTTGTCAGAATATCTGCAACCTGTATCTCTATAGGCACATACTCCAACATCACAATCCCTTTATCCACCTTCTCCTTGATGAAATTATATTTGATCTCAATGTGATTTTTCCTTGAGTGATGAACTGTATTTTTTCTCAGATTTATAGAACTTTAGTTATCATACTGGATTCCAAACGGAGACTTTACTTCAACTCCCATATCTTCAAGATGCTGTTACATTAACAATAACTGTGTGCATGCTTGAGTGAACGCAATATACTCAGCCTCTTCGGTGCTCAGAGAAATGTAATCTTGATTCTTTCTTAGCCAAGAAATATATAGTACACCAAGATAGAATGCACCTCAAGATGTTGATTTCCTTTCATCCACTGAACTGAACCAATCTACATCTGTATATCTCAATAACTCTGACTGAGATTTATTACTATATATCAAGCAGAAATCCAATGTGCCCTTGACATACCGATGTACTATTTTCATAGCAAGCATGTGGATTTCCTTGGGATTACACTAATATCTCACTGCTTGGAATGTGGCGAAAAAAATGTCAGGCCTTGTCGTAGTTAAGTAAAATAGACTTCCAATAATTTTCTTGTATTCTGTGATATGAACTGCCTTTCCATCCTCATCTTTGGAAAATTTAATTTGGGTAGCAACCAGAGTCTTCATCTCCTTGGAATTTTCCACTCCAAATCTTTTCAAAGCCTCCTTGGCATATTGAGACTGAGAAATAAATGTTTCATACCTTCCTTGTGTTACCTGTAGACCAAGGAAAAATGTGATCTCACTAATCATAGGCATTTTGAACTCATGATCCACAAATTCAGAAAACTTTATGCACTATTCTTCATCAGATCCGCAAAAAATTATGTCAGCGACATAAACCAACACTGTCATCCTTTGATTACTGTTTTTGTTGAAATAAATATTGTAATCAACTCCCCCACACTGAAAACCAAGATTCTTCAAGTACTGATCAAGCCTTCAGTACCATGCTCTTGGTTCTTGTTTAAGCCCATATAATTCCTTCTTCAGTCTGCAAAACTTGTTCTCATCCTCATGAATAAGAAAGCAATATGGTTGTTCGATATACAATTCTTTCTCTAGAATCCCATTCAAGAATGAATATTTGACATCCATCTAGAACACTTTGAACTTCTGTTGCACTGCAATGGCTAGGAATAATCTGATTATCTCCAACCTTGCAACTGGTGAAAATTTCTTATCAACATCTATTCCCTCTATCTGGGAGTACCCTTTGCACACCAGTCGTGCATTGTTCCAAGTCACTATTCCATATTCATTCAACTTGTTGCAACAGAACCATTTAGTCTTGATGAAATTTTTATTTGTTGGACATGAAACAATATCCCACATCCAATTACCAATTAAATCTTTCATTGTCAGTTATAGCTCGACTCTTCAACTTCCATGCTGATATAGATTTTAATTCCTCTGGTTCATTATTAGTATCTGCTTATGAATTATCATATTCCACATATTCTCCCCCTGAATCTATGACCACTTCATCACATTCATTAGACAACTAGTCACTGTTTCATTTTTTAGTGGTATCATTTCTTTCAATTGCTTTTCTGATCTTCTTGTTGAAACATTGTTGATACTCTCTCGCAGATTCTTGGTATCCTGAAAACAATCAGTTGATACCACATTGTTAGTTAAAAAAATAAGCATTAAATGCTTGATTATTTCTTCTTCTTTGGTAATGTCTTATCTCGATAGACAACACGTGATTTGGGTCATCCAATTATTTATTTGATAGATATTGCATCTGATTATGATAATGAATTCTCTTCCAGTGTTATGCAACACTTCCCAAGACTAGGCCCACCTTTTATACCCATAAACATTCTTATTCTCCTGTATCATCTATTCTCATATTCCACTTGGAATTGAGCCATGAACAAAATCTCTGAGCCAAATTATTTGAAACTCGGTGTAGGAAACAATAGACAAAGTTAATAACACAATAACTTCATATTGTGCTCTGTTACTTGCTTTCCTCTTCATCTTTGGTACCTAATTTGAGTAAATCGAAACTCTGAAGCATACCACCTTTCCACTTTGTATCTTTAGATTCCACTTCCCCTTGGATCGTATCTCTGTAAAACCAAAAACATTTGAATCATCAGTTAATAGAATTTATATACATAGGGAGAGGGACAATTATGGAATCTTCAAGAAGGGGATTGTGGTTGATCCTGATGGATCAACCCATTGATTCTTTCTTATAGAGCATCACACTCCTTCATTGTTTATTATATATGCCCAGCCAACTTCAATTGTTCTGGCCATATGACTAGGCATTCTTTACCCACATTCTGAGCCTTTTTCTGATTTGTAGATTTTGCAGGCTTGGAAGTTTTCACATTTTAGGGTTTAATCCCACTTTTACACACTTCCTTCTTTGATGTTCCACCAAAATTCCATTTCCCTTGATTCCTTCTCTAGGTAAGAATATATCTACTTGTCACCTTCCCTTTCTTCTTCTACCATTACAGGGGTCTTTCTCTTTCCTCCACTTCTCGTTGCGGAACACTACATGATAATTTTTCAATACATTCTTTTTTCATCTTTCTTTTATCAGATATCTGAGTCACCACACAATTTTTTGCAGGTGGTGAGTCCTCCAATGAACCTGCATTCTTTTTACTCATAGATGGGGTAGATCTGCACTTAATGGACCAGGCGTGTTCACATTCACTCCATGAGAGTTTTTGTGACTATGATAGAGAAGGTGATTGATACAGCTTTCGTTTATCTCCTTGTGATTCTCCTGAGGTAGTAAATTTATTTTTCAATTTACCACTTCATCTTCCAGTGTACGATTTCCCATTATACACCATTTGAGTCGTGAATCTCCTCTCAAGGTCCTTTTCCTTTCCTTCTTTCTTCTTGATACTATGACTTTCCAAATGTCTATAATCAGAACATATAAAACATTTTTCATCAAACTCATACCTAATTTCATCATTTCTCTGTCAATATGTTGATGCAGTTTGAGTTCTTCCTCTGACATTGAGCTCCTGAGCTTCCTGACACATACTCATGGTGTGTTCCATTCTTCCACAGTAATAGCATCTGATAAATTCTTTCCTCTGAGAGAATATTCTTTCTGATTTCTCATGAAACTTCTTCTTATTCTCAGATTTAGAAAAGTATCTATTTTCACTGTCCAAAATGTATTCCTGAGCCCCTGAAATTTTTTTTGATGTGGCCATGAATCCCACATAAATAGCACATGTTTTCAGTACTTCTTGTTACTGTCCTCTTAGGACTATCTCCAGCCCCTATAGGATTTTCTCCACTTCTGGAACTGTTCACTGATCTCCTTCTATCATGCATGGGAGGGTATTCATCAAATTCAATACCAGTTTTTCCTAAACTGTATGGTCTTTGCGCTGAGAAAATATTCTATTGTTTCTCTTCAGAAATAGCATATTTTGTTTTTCATTTTATCATCACTTCCCTAAGGATAATCAAATATAAGTTCAATGCATCCTTTAATTTGGGATTTTCATTATTACTATATTTCTTATCTTCTTTCTTTCCTAATTCAAGATCTTCTCCCAGTTGTTGAATCTTCGTATCCCTTGATTCAATATGACAATTGAGTGCTTTCTTGAGATCCTTCACCCTACATATCTCGTCTTCTAATTCACGTGTGATATTATCCACCATTTCACTTTTCTCTTTACATTCAATTTTTCTTGAGCAATAGAATCAGAACAATGTGCATTTACTTGATGTAGCCTGTGATTCTTCTGAACTAGTTCAGATAGTTGTGTAATAAGATCACCATTTTTAGATTTCAAATTTTGAATCTCATCAGAGTTCAGATTCTTTCCCACTACTGGAAATCTAACCCTTCCCAACGCTTCTATACTAATGGTTTGTAAAAACCGTTGGTATAGGTCCCCTTTCCCAACGGTTTGGACAACCCGTTGGGAAAGCCCACTTTGAGGTAACATTTCCTAATGGTATGGCCAAACCGTTGGGAAAGGGTATGGCTTTCCCATTGTGGCCACCTTTCCCAACGGTTTGGCCAAACCGTTGGGAAAGGGTGTGTTTGAGGCCACTTTCCCATAGGTTTGGCAAAACCGTTGGGATAGGTACACCCTTTCCCAATGGTTTAGACAAACTGTTGGGAAAGGTGGCTACAAATTCCAACTTCACACCTCGAAACAAAAGACCTATGCCAAAGGTTTTGACAACCGTTGGTATAGGTCCTTTGATTTTTTATCACATCTTCTCACCAACAACAATATATAAATAAAAATTTAAAATAATTATGAGAATACATATATATATTTATGAAATTATGTTCAAAAAAGTCATGTTAGTTTAGTGGTTAGTTCATTCATTGATAAACTAGGGGTCGTGGGATCAAATCCCAGCAAATGTTTTTTTTGAAATACTTATACCAATGGTTTTATGGAACCGTTGGTATAGATTTTCATATTACTTATACCAATGGTTTCCAAAACCGTTGGTATAGGCCTATACCAACGGTTTTCCCAAAACCGTTGGTATAGACCTATCCCGATGGCTTACTTTGCAACGGTTTTCCAAACCATCGGTATAGGTTATACCAACGGTTTGGAGGCCTATACCAACAGTTCCAAATCGTTGGTATAGGTTAGTTTTCTAGTAGTGTCCCTTGACACCAGATTTTAATTTTTCTTCCTTTGGATATCTTATTCTCAATTCTTCATCTTGAGAATTATTTTTCTCCCTTAGATCAGTAGCTACGTCAATAAGCCTTTGATTGAAAACTCTTAGCTTGTTGATTTCAGTTTCTACTGCTTGGAACCAAATATCAATAGATTTATTTTCATTAGTGATTTTCTAGTACAATTCCTTATCTTTGTGAATAGCTTCCACTTTTCGACATCTGGGAGTTTCTTCATCATCAGTAGTTCCAACATCACTTGGAATGTCAGTTTCTTCACTGATTCCTTTAGCATAATTTAATGAGTAAGTATTTTCACTACATGATTCATCAAAATCATTCTGATATTCACTAAATGTTTCATTTAACTTAATCACACTCTTTCCATTAACACTTCCACATTAGGGAATTTCAAATGACTTTTTCTTCTTCTTTGATGTTTTTCCCTTTGCCATGGCACACCAAGATAAGAGCAGACTGATTTAACCGCACAAATTGACTACACCAAGTCGAAGCAAACAAATCTGATAAAGTAAACTTTCCCTCTGATACCAATTGTTAGGACCAACAGGGGCCTATATTCCCTGAGGGTGGGGGTGAATCCGGGTATGGATATTCTTTATTAAATTCTTCCCGCCCCACTGGATATTCACCTATTTATTACAAGGGTCACTTTGTTTGCACTTGTGTGTTTATTATGATCACTTCTTTTCTTCTTTATCAGATGATGATGCTTTCAATGCAATGAAGGGAAGAAACCAAGCAGGCATGGAGATTTTTACTTGGTTCACCCCCACTGGGATACGTCCAAGGATCATACAATGACAATGTGTCGCTGTACGAAATCCACTAAAGATCACTGCAAATAATGTACGGTCTAGATAACCTCTATGCCTAGGCTCACTGCCTTTAAAATTATTAGGGTTAGATCACTACTTTCCCAAGAGTCACTCCCTATTCCTCTCTCTTAGGCACACCTCCAGTAGAAAGGATAATATTCTTCCTCTACCTTTGCTCACTGCACTTGGAAGGGATCCACTCACAGTTTATAGACATGTAGGTATCTTCATTTGCATGAATACATGCATGCTCAACTATTGATAGATGTAGATACCCTAAGCTTAACGTACATGGACATTACATTAATTTTGCTAAATACTTAGTAAATAACAAAAACACACACACAAGGACCGTAATAGTTTAGTGTCTTTGGAAACTCGGAATATAATCTTCTAATCGTGGTGAAAGATCTTCAACATCTCCCATAAAGATCTTCCTTTTTTTACCTAAAACCTTTCTTTATATCCTGGGGAAAAGAAAACATAAAAGGGTGATCTCAAATGCTCAGTATGGGTAAACAAAAGAAATATCAATCACATCATATTCATAAGAACATAACATTTTGGAAATATTAACCTGCAAATGAGATCATAATATCATAACATGGGATAAATCATAGTAGTGAAATGTAATCTCAATAATCATAACTTAAAACATGAAACTTTGTGGCATACACACATAATAATAGAGAATCATTTCTTATTAGTCAAGACTCATTGCCACGACTATCTTAGTGGACAATGTCCATTTCTGAACCGAGTTCACTCCTCGTTTCAGTCCTGTTTCACTGAACCGATTTAATCTTCCATTCCAGCCATGTATATCTCATGAGATATAAAATCTTTACCCAATGCATTGGAGGGAGATATAGGTCCCACCCATCTCATAATGATATCATTATTATGTGTTCCACAAAATCATATACCATACATCATAGCATAACCCATATAATAAAAATGGGATTCTTAAACATCATGAAATCATAAAACAATTCATATAAGATAAAGGATTTCATAAAAATAATTCCATCACAACATAATCAAATCAATGTAATAATAGGGATATAAAAAGAACTCTTTATTATATTAGATGGAAAATAATTTTGATAAAACACTTGAACTCCATTCTTGAGGAAAATATCATTTCTACCTCAAAAACATTTTCCCTTTCTTAACATGTCATAAAATTTTAAAATAAAAGAATTTGATTAAAAATAAACTTGAAAACTTGTAAAGGAATACTCTTGGAAATAATGTTTTAAAAATCCATTCATGTCGTATAAGTTAAAAAAACATTCTTCTTGTACATTTTTCAGAAAAGTTAAAAAGTACCTCGTACGAAAAACGACAAAAGATTCCTTCCATATCCTTTACTAAAAACTCACTGAAGGGTAAAATTGGATTCAAACAATTGTATGTGGATGGAAACAATATTATTACTTCATAATGAAACAACCTAATAAGAAGAAGTGGAAGAAGAAATAAAGTTGAAAGAATTGGTAACGGACATTACCTCTTCTTTGAAGCGCCTCCTTGAGATCTCCTTTTAGGGCACTAAAATTGGTCTTTGGGGAAGACCAGAACCTCTAGGATGTTTCTAGGGAAGTGGAGAAGTGTATTTTTAAGGGGTTGGCCGAGTGTGAAGGCTCAATGTGGTGTGAGGAAGAGAGGGAGGAAGTTCCCTTTTATAAGGGAGGAGAGGGGCACCTTTGGAATAACTAAAAATATTATTTTATAATAAAGCCAAATTCGGTTTTAAATAGCTGCAAATAGATTTATTTCAAAGATAAAGTGGGTATGGGTCGAAATACTCTCATAAAATATAATTTAGACAAGTTTAGGTTCCTATTTTAACCTTATCATTTATATTTAACTTTAAGTTAGATAATTTTACTTTTACTGTGTCTTTTTGTGTTCTTACACTATAAGGTTAATAAACATACAATAACAAGCCAAACGAACCCCAAGTTGTTTATTATTAATATATATAACCTTATCTAAGTCATTTGTCCGAACCTTAGATTTTTAGGAATAAAATAACAATTAATTATATAATATATTTTTTTAAAACCTATTTTATGTCAAATTTGACACTATTTAGAAATTGATTTTTGTGAAAATCATAACAGACTGATTAGTTTGAAAAACGTTAATTATATCAATACTAACATGTCATATTAACCTATAAAATTAGTGTAATTCATAAAAAGCCTCAAATTACATTTATTTTGGTATTTATAACATCGATTATGTCAATATTTCATTAATAAGATAATTACTACATCATCTTTGTGTCATAAATAAATTAAATTATTTAATGTATAAAAATTACAAATAAAATACCATTATGTATGAAAGAGTTTTAGATTTCTAATGAATATTTATAGTCCAATTTATCTTATGTATAACCCTATATTAAAACTGATATACTTTTAAACTTTGATTTTAACTATTTTAACCCTTATTTAAATAAATTAATAATAAATGTCCTAATCTAATCCAAGTGGGCCTAAATGGTCATATGTTATTACTAAGGTTGTTTTTGGTCGAATTACACTTATCCAATAGAATTAGGACATGTGTTAGGGTAATAATAATATCATTTTTACCCTTAATTACCCTATTTACTTTTAACTGTGGTAAATAAAAGTAAAAAGTTACTATTCAACAAAAATTATTTTCATCTCATTGAACCACATTTTACTTACTGACATCAATCGTGTCTCTCATATTATTGAAATTCCACTCACAAAAGTGGTAAAATTAAGTTTTATAAAAAATTTAGTTTTTTTAACTACCACTTAGTGGTTTCACTATTCATCAAAAAAATGAAAGTTTCCAGAAAAATACCAAAAATTAGGCCTAAGATATATTTTATATTATGAACTCAAAATTGATGTCTATTTTACCAAATTAAAAACATATCAGTTTCATTATTTAATTTAAAAATTAATTCCCGTCGTCATAACAAATAGCGTGTTCTTAAGAGATAATAACTATGAAAAGACTGACACTTGTTTATGTCTGGTTTAAATGTGAAATTACATCCAATGACCAAAATTGTATTAAATTATAAAAATTTATTCTAAGTATACTTTAAAACCACTCAAATTAATAATTTATCATTATTAATTATTTCGATTAAAAAGGTTGTTTTTAACTAAAATTTAGTAATTTTCACTATTCATCAGAAAATTAAAGTTATCCGAAAAGAACCAAAATTTCACCCTAAGCTAATTTCGATATTCCAAATCCAAAAATGAAGTCCATTTTGAAAAATAAAATTTACAAAATTTCAAAAAGTGGTTATTACTATTCATAACAGCTAGTTTTAATAATATTTTAATAGTATATCGTTGTTTAGTGAAACCCGGTATTGTGTACTACAAACGCTATTGAGGAAGGTCGCAATTGTGTGTAATTCAAGGAAAGTCAAGGATGCGTGTTGTGCAAGATCCTTTTGGTGTAGCATACAACACAAGACATTAATGAAATTAAAAAGAATATTTTTCATAAAATCTCGGGGTGTTACATTCTACCCCCCCTTAAAATGAATTTCGTCCTCGAAATTCGTCGGGGTTATAAATGGTTTACTACTCGAAAGTTTCTTTAATAGAAGCCCACATCATAAAAAGGAATACCAAAACCAATATTTAAAAACAAAAGTATGAAACGTAACGGTTACCCAAATAAACTAATCATTGGGTTTCCACATAGGTGAAAATATGGATATGGAAGAGAAATCTAACCATCATGTTCTGATGGAGAGTGGTAGAGAACATGGATATGGAAAAGCCAGCAATCAAAAATCCATAGAATTGTGATGATCTAAGGTACCATCAGATTCATCGGATATAAGGGCACTAGGACAACATTTTTGGTTTTCAAGATCATTTCCCTAAAGTTGAAGAATTCGAATTAGAATAAATACTTACTTTATTTTGGTACAATCTCACTGTTGGTCATGCTTTGAACAATTTCCACTTCATCTCTTAAAAAACTGAAGTTGAATATGTTATTCGTGAAGTGTTAACAGATCATGTGATAGAATGATGGGTCATTCCATCTGTCTCAAACAAAATGTTAGAAAAGTTATCAAAAAAATACATAAATGCATCTATAGTGAGATTAATCATATATGGTTCCTAAAATGGACTTATACTTCATATATTATACTACTTAATATAATAAAACTAATTTATACTAAACAGGGACTTCCTGTAGGCTAGTGGTAGGCGATAAAGGCCAGTCGCACTTCGGTTGTGGGTTTGATTCCCACAGCCTTGTCTGACGCGATGGGCTATCTCTCGTCCGGCAGGTTGTCCTTTTTCTAAAACTACATTACTATAACATCCCATCAATAATATCGAAAAAAAGTTATATCCTTAAACAATACTAACTTATGTCCAACATAATCCATTTGAATCTTTAGGCTTATCTAAAATACTTCGGTCCAAGCTCATAGTATAAAGAAAATGATTACTTGTAATGTCACATAACAATCACATGAATGCCATCATTTATCCCCCATATATCATAAGATATATCTTTTTGGTAAAATTACAAACATGTGAATACCTTAATCATGTATTCTCTTGAAAAATGAAGACCTTAGTGAAAACATGAATGCTGTCAAAAGTTAACTCTTTTCCACATACCAAAATCCCAAAAATTCTATATACTCAAACCATGATACCACTTAATCCTTATATCAATCATGAGCTCATGAATACTATCAAACATATTAGATTCTCTTTATCCATTCATTATGTGCATATCATATGCTTTCCAAATATATTTCAATCACTTTTCATGGTTACTGATGCCATATTCTTATAGAAAACCACAATGCACCAATACATAGATATTCCAATATACCATAAAAGTACCTCAATAACATTATTCATGAATACCAATACATAAACACTTCAAACCATAATCTTCAATTATTTTCCTAGAATAATTCCTTCCTTAATTTAGAAGTAACTTTTTAGGTCAGGGCATTGAGTTGGGTAATGCCCATGTTCTCCACAAATAAGAAATTGAACTCCATAACAGTCTGTCACTCTATGTCCCTTTTCTACACATAGATAACATTTGTCCCTCTATTTGAGGTATTCCTCAAGTTTCTTCTTCCCTTCTTTATAAATCTCAATCTTCCTTTCTTTATGCTCCTCAACATGCGAACATGCATAAAATTCTATCTTCCTCTTATTTGATTAATTAGGCATACCACTAAATTTCACCTTGTTAATAATATATCGTGATGACTGATTTGGAATAATCACAATATCATTATCTCTAGGCATTATGCAATTTTGTTTCTCATAGTCACCAATTTTTCAATTGGATTCAATGCTAACCGAATTCTTTCTGGTTCCCTCCATTGACTAAAACACAAAAATAATTCTGTGAGAGGCAAAAATCATACAAGGAAAATAACATAATCAAGTGTGAGTACCTTCAACATCTAACATCCTAGGTTTAATTCTAATATCGTGACCGTAATTCTAGGACTATAACCTATACTTATACTTAACCTTAGGGACATCCCTAGACATTCCTTAGAAATATCTCTAGGGATCTCACAAAAATTCTTGCATCCTAGTTTCCAAAGGTTGACTGAACCTTTCATATGATACCAACTGTAGAAGTCTATAATTACTTTCAATGGACTATAATTGATACCTATCAGGGAAATCCATGGGCGGCTACACCCCCTCGGTGGGACACACCACCATCCCTAGTGGCAGCCATTTCCTCATGAAGCCCTTGGGTGGAGAGCCATGCTTCATCCAACACTCACTTGTAAGAGTTCCCAAGGATCAGATACATTCCTACCCCCTTTTCCTCTGATACCAACTGTAGAGACCCTAAGCTTAACGTACATGGACATTACATTACTTTTCTAGAATACTTAGTACTTAAAAAAAACACACACACAAGGACCATAATAGTTTAGTGTCTTTGGAAACACGGAATATAATCTTCTAATCGTGGTGAAAGATCTTCAACATCTCCCATAAAGATCTTCCTTTTTTTACCTAAAACCTTTCTTTATATCCTGGGGAAAAGAAAAAATAAAAGGGTGAGCTAAAATTCTCAGTAAGGGTAAACAAAAAAATCTCAATCACATCATATTCATAAGATCATAACATTTTGGAAATATTAACCTCAAAAGAGATCATAATATCATAACATGGGATAAATCATAGTAGTGAAATTTAATCCCAATAATCATAACTTAAAACATGATACTTTTTTTCATACACACATAATCATAGAAAATAATTTCTTATTAGTCAAGACTCATTTCCAAGACTATCTTAGTGGACAAAGTCCATTTCTGAAACGAGTTCACTCATCGTTTCAGTCCTGTTTCACTGAACTGGTTTAATCTGCCGTTCCAGCCATGTCTATCTCATGAGATATAAAATCATTACCCAATGCATTGGAGGGAGATATAGATCCCACCCATCTCATAATGATACCATTCTTATGTGTGCCACAAAATCGTATAACATACATCATAGCATAACCCATATAATAAAAATGGTATTCTTAAACATCATGAAATCATAAAACAATTCATATAAGATAAAGGAATTCATAAAAATAAGTCCATCACAACATAATCAAATCAATGTAATAATAGGGATAGAAACATAACCCTTTATTATATTAGATGGAAAATAATTTTGATAAAACACTTCAACTCCATTATTGAGGAAAATATCCTTTCTACCTCAAAAACATATTCCCTTTCTTAACATTTCATACATTTTTAAACTAAATGAAGTTGATTAAAAATAAACTTGAAAACTTATAAAGGAATCTTCTTGGAAATAATGTTTTAAAAATCCATTCATGTCGTATAAGTTAAAAAAACATTCTTCTCGTACTTTTTTCGGAAAAGTCAAAAAGTACCTCGTACGAAAAACGACAAAAGATTCCTTTCATATCCTTTACTAAAAACTCACTGAAGGGTAAAATTGGATTTAAACAATTTTAGGTGGATGTAAACAATATTACGTATTGAGGGAACATGGACGTGGATGATAAAATACACCCCAGTAAATACCAAAGTATAAACAATCTCAGATAAAAATGAGATTGTGATATTTTCCCTTACATTAGGTCCGATTTGCTTCGTTAGTGTCTGAACCTCCTGTATAATGATTTAAATAATGTCACTGAATTATTCAAAAATCATACTCACTGTTATGATATCTTATATGGTTCACTTATGGCTTTATATTACCCATTCGTTTGTAAATTCCATGTTAAAGAGCGTTTTGGGTAAAATCATTTCATTTGTCGTCCGTGTTTTGACTTGTAATTATTCATATGATTACTTAGATCTTGATTACTTAATTCGAGAATATAAAACATGATTTATATATAATATATATTCAGAATATATATATTTATATATATATATATAAAATAGATTAGTAAATGGAAAGAAATACACCGTTCATGGAGACGGTAGACCGTACATATTCATGAACGCTATTTTCTTTTCCTTATTGAGTTGAATGGAATTAAGTAGATGACATACATATATATGCACATAAATCTAGTATCATTATTATGTCATATAATTCATGATTAATTATTATATATACTTTATAATCATTCATGAATGGTTAACATGGAGAATGAATCTCATCGCGTCGTGGAGACGGTAGTCCGTACGTACGCACGAGCGATGATATCGTTCTCATGATCATGGAATTGTATTGGAGTGTATGTATACTATTTCAGAATAAATATCACTTTACAATAATCATATATATTTATTATGTACACCATTATACCCATCCATGTAAGGTGGTGATGGAAAATAGATAACACCACGACGTGGAGACAGTATTCTGTACGTACGCAGGCGCGGTGATTTCATTTTCCATAGGATGGATAGATGGTGAAATAAGGTTTTTTTCATAATTATAATGACATATCAGTATATGATTGATACTGATGTTATTACTTCATAATGAAACAACCTATGAAGAAGAAGTGGAAGAAAAAATAAAGTTGAAAGAATTGGTAACAGACATTACCTCTTCTTTGAAGCGCCTCTTTTAGATATCCTTTTAGGGCACTAAAATTGGTCTTTGAGGAAGACCAGAACCTATAGGATGTTTCTAGGTAAGTGGAGAAGAGGATTTTGCAGGGTTTGGCCGAGCTTGAAGGCTCAAAGTGGTGTGAGGAAGAGAGGGAGGAGGTGCCCTTTTACAAGGGAGGAGAGGGGCACCTTTGGAATAACAAAAAATATTATTTTATTATAAAGCCAAATTCAGTTTTAAATAGCTCCAAATTGATTTATTTAAAAGATAAGGTGGGGAGGGGTCTAAATTATATCATCCAATAGAATTTAGACAAGTTTAGGTTCCAATTTTAACCTTATCATTTATATTTAACTTTAAGTTAGATAATTTTACTTTTACCATTTCTTTTTGTGTTCTTACACTATAAGGTTAATAAACATACTATAACAAGACAAAAGAACCCCAAGTTGTTTATTATTAATATATATAATCGTATCTAAGTCATTTGGCCGAACCGTAGATTTTTAGGAATAAAATAACAATTAATAAAATATTATTTGTTTTAAAAACTATTTTATGTCAATTTTGAAACTATTTAGTAATGGATTTTTTTGAAAATTATAACAGACTGATTAGTTCAAAACACATTAATTATATCAATTATAACATGTCATAGTAACCTAGAAAATTAGTTTAATTCATAAAAAGTCTCAAATTACATTTATTTTGGTATTTATAACATCAATTATGTCAATATTTCATTAATAAGATAATTACTGCATCATCGTTGTGTCATAAATAAATTAAATTATTTAATGTATAAAAATTACAAATAAAATACCATTATTTAGGAAAGCTTTTTAGCTTTCTAATGAATATTTATAGTCGAATTTATATTATTTATAACCCTATATTAAAATTTATATACTTATTAAACTTTGATTTTAACTATTTTAACTCTTCTTTAAATAAATTAATAATAAATGTCCTAATCTAATCCAAGTGGGCCTAAATGGTCATATTTTATTCCTAAGGCTGTTTTTGGTTGAATTACATTTATCCAATAGAATTAGGACATGTGTTAGGGTAATAATAATATCATTTTCACCCTTAATTACCCTATTTACTTTTAACCGTGGTAAATAAAAGTAAAAAGTTACTATTCACGAAAAATTATTTTCATCTCATTGAACCACATTTTACATACTGACATCAACCGTGTCTCTCAGATTATTGAAATTCCACTCACAGAAGTGGTAAAATTCAGTTTTATTAAAAATTCAGTTTTTTTAACTACCACTTAGTGGTTTCACTATTCATCAAAAAAATGAAAGTTTCCAGAAAAATACCAAAAAGTAGGCCTAAGATATATTTTATATTATGAACTCAAAAATGATGTCTATTTTACCAAATTAAATAAATATCATTTGCATTAATTAATTTAAAAATTAATTCTCGTCGTCAAAACAAATAGCGTGTTCTTAAGAGATAATAACTATCAAAAGATTGACACTTGTTTATGTCTAGTTTAAATGTTAATTTACATTCAATGACCAACATTGTATTAAATTATAAAAATATATTCTAAATATACTTTAAAACCACTCAAATTAATAATTTATCACTATTAATTATTTCGATTAAAAAGGTTGTTTTAACTAAAATTTAGTAATTTTCACTATTCATCAGAAAATGAAAGTTATCCGAAAAGTACCAAAATTTCACCCTAAGCTAATTTCGATATTCCAAATCCAAAAATGAATTCCATTTTGAAAAATAAAATTTACAAAAATTTAAAAAATTGGTTATTACTATTCATAACAGCTAGTTTTAATAATATCTTAATACCATATCGTTGTTTAGTGAAACTCGGTATTGCGTACTACACACGCTATCGAGGAAGGTCACAATTGCGTGTAATGCAAGGAAAGTCAAGGATGCATGTTGTGCAAGATCCTTTTGGTGTAGCATACAACACAAGACATTAATGAAATTAAAAAGAATATTTTTCATAAAATCTCGGGGTCTTACAATAGATTCTCTATTAACGTCCAACTTTCATTCATTTATGAACACTCCTCTACCGCTGAACACTGGGCAATTCTTTTGAAAAACCTACGCAAAGAACCCTACTTCGCGAGGCTCCCTGTAACACCCCAAGATTTCATAGTGTGTTAGTTCTTCAAAATAATTCAATAACTTTCACTACATGCAACACCAAGTTCAAGCACACCATGACTTACCAAACAATCCGTTCAAAAGAGGTTATGAATAGTATTAGATAAATTTTAATGTTTATATAATCCTTATAATTTTAGAATCCATATTATGAGTTTCTTAGATATAATGCAAGAACAAATTCATTTTCAGTATTGCACTTTTATCAACTTTAATAGTGAACCCTTTTTAAATACTATATTTTAAACTTTTTGACTAAATGGGGACATCAAAAATTTAAAATGAAACATCCCAAGCTTCTACGGTACGCTTCTCTTTGAATAATGTGATAGCGTGTGTTGTACGCAACACCGAGTTCTAACAACTAATTAAACTAGCCGTTGTGAATAGTAATACCTACTTTTTGATATCATATATATTTTATATTTCAAAATGGACTTCATTTTTGGATTCGGAATATTGAAATTAGCCTTGGGTGAAATTTTGGTACTTTTCGGATAACTTTCATATTTTGATGAATAGTGAAAATTACCAAGTTTTAATTAAAAACAACTTTTTTAATCAAAATAATTAATAGTGATAAATTATGAATTTGAGTGGTTTTAAAGTATATTTAGAATATATTTTTACCATTTAATATAATGTTGGTCATTGGACATAATTTTACAATTAAACCGAACATAAACGAGTGTCAATCTTTTGATAGTTATTATCTCTTAAAAACACGCTTTTTGTTTTGACAGCGGGAATTAATTTTAAATTAATTTCTGCCACTTCTGTGTTTTGAATTTAGGAAAATGGATTCCATATTTGGAATCAGGATGTTCAAATTTTGTAAATAGGAAACATTTATTTTTAGACATTTTGAATAATTACTGCGGTAAATATTTTATTTACCATGGTTAAGGGTAAATCCGGTAAATAAGGGTTAAAAAATAATATTATAATAATACTAAATTACCATAAAACGTGTCTTAACCCTATTGGTTGATACATGGTCGACCATGGGCATCTTTGTGTCAATTTTGGGACCCCATGGATCCAATTGTAAGTGATAATGACACTTTATTTTAATTAAGTCCAAATGAATACAAAAATGACACAAGCATATATCGTTTAGCAAAACAATTGCTACATAGGGTTATATAAGTTGGATTTTAGATTATAAATATTCATTAGAAATCTAACAAGATTTCCTACTTAATGATATTTTATTTATAATTTTTAGACATTAAATAATTTATTTTATTTATGACACAATGATGATGCAGTAATTACTATAATAGTGAAAAATTAAAATAATTGATATTATAAATACCCAAATAAATATAATATGAAACTTTTAATGAATTAAACTAATTTTATAGGATAATATGATATATTAGGATTGATTTAATTTACTTTGTTAGAAGTAATCAATCTGTTATGAGTTTCACAAAAATCAACTATTGAATAGTGTCAAAATTGACATAAAAGAGTTCTTAAAACAAATATTATATTATTAATTGATATTAAATTCCTAAAAATATAAGGTTCGGCCAAGAGACTTATATCATGATAGTTTCATCATTAATGTACCACTTGGGGGTCTCTTGAATGTATATAGTAAGTTTATTAACCATATTATATAAAAATACAAAGAGACATTGTAAAAGTGAAACTAATTAACTTAGAGTTAATACTTAAAGATAAGGTTAATATAAGTACTCAAACCTGTATAAATTCTATTGGTTGAGTGGTTTTCGACTTATCCCCACCTTAACCTTTGAATAATAAGCTTTGGAGCCATTAGAAACCGAATATGACTTTATTATAAATTAATATTTCTAGCTTTTCCAAAGGTGCCCCTCACCCCTCTTATAAAAGGGCACTCCTCCTTCTCATTTCTTCACACCTTCAAAGCCTTTTGGTTCGGCCAAACTCTGCCCAAATACTCTCCCAACATCCCTCACTACAACCTAGAGGCCTTAGTTTGATCAGAAAGCCAACCTAAGGAGCCCTTTTGATCAAATCAAAAGGAAGAACCCGAAGAAGAGGTAATGATTTCACCACCCTTCTCCAAGTTCATTTCTTCTTCCACTTCTTCTTCCTGTGTTCTTACCATTCTAAAATAATAACTCCAGTATCTCACATATACTGTGATGTTATTATAAATATGGTACAACCATATTCAGTATTCTATCCACCCTTTGAATAACATGTCACCATACGTGCGTACGTACGGACTACCGTCTCCACGTCGTGGTGTAATTGTTATTCAATATAATATTATTTGGATGGGTATAATAATGATGTTTAACTCATGTAAATAATAAAACTAACATGTTAATGATTCTGTATATATGATATACCATCGATTTATATATTATTTTAATATCAAAAGAATGATATTGTCGCTCGTGCGTACGTACGGACTACCGTCTCCACGAACGCGATGAGATTCATTCTCCATCGTATCCATTCAAGTATAATTATCATTTGATGATTTAAAAATGATGTTTAAGGACTTGATATCATTCTGGATATGAATAATATACAAACTATCCTTTACAAACATTTCTTACGTAACAAAACATATAAAAGAAAACAAGTAAGTTAACACCCGAAACGACGATAATTCTAAGATATTATTAACAAATCAATGTTAAAAGATCATATATGATATCATAGTAATATATATGATTCTTGTATAATTTAATAACAACTATTTCACCATTATACAGGAGGTTAACCTACCCCAACCAAGGAAAAGTACAAGGTAAGGGTTTACTTTACAACCTCTTCATTATCCAAGGTTGTTTATACGTAATAATCTACTGGGATCTCTTTATCATCCACATCGATGTTTCTTAAAAATGCATTTCAAAACATTTTTACTATTTACTAGAATATGAGTTAAAGTCATTTATACCCTTTTTGACTTTTATAAGTGGTTTATAAAGGAATCTTTTGGTCGTTTTCAAAACAAGGTCATTTAAACCTTTTCGACAGAATTAAGGTAAGAATGTTTTTTTAACTTATACGGCGGGTGCGGCTATTTTCCGCCGTTATAAAATCTTCAAAGCTTCCCTTACAAGCTTATAAGAATATTTTCAAAGAAAATGTTTTATTTTATATGGATCTTAAATTATTTCAAAATAAAAGGAGATATTTCTTTAAAAAGAATTTTGATTTCATCTATGTCAACATCCTTTGATGGATTTTAAGATTATTTGAAGTTGATTTATTATGATACAAAACTTCTATATTGTATTGAAGGTTTTGTGATATGTTTGACTGTGGATGTGCTATTTTTATACCATTCATAGTTTATGGTGAAAGTATTGACATTTCATATTCTAGTTTTAATATGAATGTTTATGTTATGTTTAAACCTTTACATATGGGAATGCATTGGACTTAATATGTGACGGGTGGAGCCCGCTATAGCTCATCGATGCATCGGTAGGTCTCATGAGACAAACTAGTGTCTTGGCACAAGGCCTTGACAAAATCTTATTTGTAGTCTTGGCACGAGGCCTTGGCTATGTGGTTATGATAGTCTGGCATTATGCATTCCAACATTATGAAAGTGGTTATTGATTTTTTCATGTGATTATTCGATTAGTAGAATATCCATGTGAATAAGTAAATGGCATTATTTCATTTTATTTATGCCATACCATGTTGAAAGTTCATATTTAAAAGGCTTTTGTTTTAGTTATACATTGCCTTAAATGTTTATTCTTATTTATGAAAGTTTCCGCTATATTGTTATCCTTACTGGGCATTTGAGCTCACCCCTTTTCTATGTTTTATTTTTCCCAGGATGTGAAGAAGTAAGTTATGAATGACCTGCAGGGATTTTATGAGGGGTTAATAGTGTGGATTGTGGAAACATTATGTTGTTGTAGTAGTTTTTCATTTTATGATGTAATGTAAAACTTCTGAATATATCTAGTGTTTCCAAGGCTACTAAACCAATCGGTCTTTCGAGATTTGATCTTTCTTGTGATCATGCCAATGTTACGAAGTAATGCACCGACTCTGGGTAACTGGGGTCGGGGCGTTACAGTTGGTATCAGAGGAAGTTTAGTACAAACCTTGGAAGCTAGATTTAGATAAACTCTAATTAGAGCACGTAGACCTAAGATGAACTTTGAGGATTAGTATAGAAGAACTTCCTAGAATTTTGGTATTGTAGAGATTTTGTGAGTTTTCCGAGCAATACATCCCTGTCTGGATACGAGCAGGTAGAGGCGGCTCTGGCACAGATGTACCTAGGGGTAAAACCCGAAAACACCGCTTTGAGCTAGACTCGAACGGGAACTGGTGCACGACAACGGGCCTTGCTGCACTCTTGGTTACGACACTCCCGGGGGATATGCTCAGGATAATTCTCATTTTCTTTACAAACCATTATGAAGGGTTTATGAGTATATACATCCTCAAATGAGACATTTTTATGATTATGGATTATATCCATAAATAGTTCAATTTATGTTAAGTGTTTTATAAGTAATGGATTATGTATTTTGATTCATAAACTGATCTAGTTTATGCCATTGTTTAGAAATGGCACCCAGTAGAAGGAATGAGAACTCCAGAAATGCACATGATCCAAAGAGAAGGAAGGATCATATCTTTCATGGTCTTAAGCTAGAATTTATAAGAGAAATAGTCTCCCATGTATTATCATCATATGAAGAAATAATATCATGTGTTGATAAGATAAGTAAATATTTTACTGAGTCCCATGGCTTTGAAGGGAAGCAAGAGAAGAAAAGGATAGAAGAGAGAAAGATGGATAAAGGGAAGAGGGAAAAGAAGAATTTTCCCATATGTGGTAACTGTGGAAAGAAACACCCTGGAACTTGCCTGAAAGGAATGGGAGTTTGTTATAAGTGTGGAGGAAAAGGGCACAAAGTACATGACAGCAAGGTTAAGAAAATGGTTTCAAATGTACAATGCTTCATTTGCAAGGAGTTTGGACACTACGCGAACCTATGTCCCAGTCATCAGACTATGCCCCAAATGATGCTATTGGATAATAATCAAGTTATGATACTACCACAGATTAAGAGGAATGATTAGAGTTATTATGTTGATTATATCAATTGAGTGTTGTATCAACAATGTACTTGTTATAATAATTATGGAGTATATAAGGATTGTACTGCAGTACTATTTCATTAAGGACTTGAGATGGTGTGGAACAAAGAAAAGTGACTCAGTAGCAGGTTAAATGTTTGGAAAATATATGGTTGAGAGAAAGATAAACCATAATATGGTTCAGATACCGAGGTGGTGATTTTAGAATAATACATGATTGATTTGGATAAATTATATTGGATATTATTGACTACCTTGAAGTTGATTAATGATTTGTATATTCCATCATTGTTGGGGTTTAAAACATTTTTGTATTAATGAAGTATATCCAGCATTCTATATGGAATAAAGGAACATGAATGTAATTAATAAGGAATACGGTAATACATGATGAAGGTATTCATATGCTATTACGAAGGGCGACAAGGGTGTATCACCTACCACTTGCCCACGAGATGTCCTGGATTAAATAATGTAGTTTTTATTAAAAGATCTTGTAGATTAATTATAAATTCGTTTATTTTGGAACCCTATACGAATAGTGTAAATAGAATTTTTACATTCTATTATCTTTTAGAGTGAAAGATGAGTTTGTAGTAGAAATTTATTAATGGATAAAACTCTAATTATAATGTAAGTATATCTCCTTATGATCTTATCCAATCTCATAAATAAATTCCTCAATATTAAGAAAAGCAACTTAGAACAAAAATGTTTTCCTAGATGGTACCTTAAATCATCACTAATTTATGGCTTTGGGATTGTTGGCCTTTTCATAGCCATGTTCTCTACCACTCTCCATCAGAGAATTGATGGTTATATTTTTCTTCCATATCCATATTTTCCTACATGGAACCCTAGTATGTGTTATTTTCGGTAATCTTCATACTTTCGACTCTTTATTTTAAATAGAGGCCTCATTAATTCATTTTTCGATGTGGAATTTCAACTAAGATATTTTGAGACGTCAAAAATGTGTTATCCTAATACCCTATGTTTTGTTGAACCGATGGTATTTCAAATCATCATAGATTGATGAATTTAAGGACCTCAATTTTATACTTGTTTGTGATTGATGACCTCAATCACTACCTATAAATATTTACGTTTTTCCTCCAATTATATGTCTCAAATTGCCACCAATGTTCTCCTAATCGAGATCATAATTTGGTGGTGACCCTTTCATTTCTCTTTTCCTCATATTAAGACTAAATTTTAGTAACCCAATTTCCGATGTGGGGTTTCCCACAAAATATTTTATCTATTTTTAACCTTTTATTTTCGAAGAACAATTTCAAATTGCGAGGACGCAATTTATTGAAGGAGGGGAGAATGTAACACCCCAAGATTTCATAGTGTGTTAGTTCTTCAAAATAATTCAATAACTTTCACTACATGCAACACCAAGTTCAAGCACACCATGACTTACCAAACAATCCGTTCAAAAGAGGTTATGAATAGTATTAGATAAATTTTAATGTTTATATAATCCTTATAATTTTAGAATCCATATTATGAGTTTCTTAGATATAATGCAAGAACAAATTCATTTTCAGTATTGTACTTTTATCAACTTTAATAGTGAACCCTTTTTAAATACTATATTTTAAACTTTTTGACTAAATGGGGACATCAAAAATTTAAAATGAAACATCCCAAGCTTCTACGGTACGCTTCTCTTTGAATAATGTGATAGCGTGTGTTGTACGCAACACCGAGTTCTAACAACTAATTAAACTAGCCGTTGTGAATAGTAATACCTACTTTTTGAAATCATATATATTTTATATTTCAAAATGGACTTCATTTTTGGATTCGGAATATTGAAATTAGCCTTGGGTGAAATTTTGGTACTTTTCGGATAACTTTCATATTTTGATGAATAGTGAAAATTACCAAGTTTTAATTAAAAACAACTTTTTTAATCAAAATAATTAATAGTGATAAATTATGAATTTGAGTGGTTTTAAAGTATATTTAGAATATATTTTTACCATTTAATATAATTTTGGTCATTGGACATAATTTTACAATTAAACCGAACATAAACGAGTGTCAATCTTTTGATAGTTATTATCTCTTAAAAACATGCTTTTTGTTTTGACAGCGGGAATTAATTTTAAATTAATTTCTGCCACTTCTGTGTTTTGAATTTAGGAAAATGGATTACATATTTGGAATAAGGATGTTCAAATTGTGTCAATATAAAACTTTTATTTTTAGACATTTTGAATAATTACTGCGGTAAATATTTTATTTACCATGGTTAAAGGTAAATCCGGTAAATAAGGGTTAAAAAATAATATTATAATAATACTAAATTACCCTAAAACGTGTCTTAACCGTATTGGTTGATACATGGTCGACCATGGGCATCTTTGTGTCAATTTTGGGACCCCATGGATCCAATTGTAATTGATAATGACACTTTATTTTAATTAAGTCAAAATGAATACAAAAATGACACAAGCATATATCTTTTAGCAAAACAATTGCTACATAGGGTTATATAAGTTGGATTTTAGATTATAAATATTCATTAGAAAGATAAGACGATTTGCTACATAATGATATTTTATTTATAATTTTTAGACATTAAATAATTTATTTTATTTATGACACAATGATGATGCAGTAATTACTATAATAGTGAAAAATTAAAATAATTGATATTATAAATACCCAAATAAATATAATATGAAACTTTTAATGAATTAAACTAATTTTATAGGATAATATGATATATTAGGATTGATTTATTTGACTTTTTTTGAAGTAATCAATCTGTTATGAGTTTCACAAAAATCAACTATTGAATAGTGTCAAAATTGACATAAAAGAGTTCTTAAAACAAATATTATATTATTAATTGATATTAAATTCCTAAAAATCTAAGGTTCGGCCAAGAGACTTATATCATGATAGGTTCATCATTAATGTACCACTTGGGGGTCTCTTTGATGTATATAGTAAGTTTATTAACCATATTATATAAAAATACAAAGAGACATTGTAAAAGTGAAACTAATTAACTTAGAGTTAATACTTAAAGATAAGGTTAATATAAGTACTCAAACCTGTCTAAATTCTATTGGTTGAGTGGTTTTAGACCTATCCCCACCTTAACCTTTGAATAATAAGCTTTGGAGCCATTAGAAACCGAATATGAATTTATTATAAATTAATATTTCTAGCTTTTCCAAAGGTGCCCCTCACCCCTCTTATAAAAGGGCACTCCTCCTTCTCATTTCTTCACACCTTCAAAGCCTTTTGGTTCGGCCAAACTCTGCCCAAATACTCTCCCAACATCCCTCACTACAACCTAGAGGCCTTAGTTTGATCAGAAAGCCAACCTAAGGAGCCCTTTTGATCAAATCAAAAGGAAGAACCTGAAGAAGAGGTAATGATTTCACCACCCTTCTCCAAGTTTATTTCTTCTTCCACTTCTTCTTCCTTTGTTCTTACCATTCTAAAATAATAACTCCAGTATCTCACATATACGGTGATGTTATTATAAATATGGTACAACCATATTCAGTATTCTATCCACCCTTTGAATAACATGTCACCATACGTGCGTACGTACGGACTACCGTCTCCACGTCGTGGTGTAATTGTTATTCAATATAATATTATTTGGATGGGTATAATAATGATGTGTAACTCATGTAAATAATAAAAATAACATGTTAATGATTCTGTATATATGATATACCATCCATTTATATATTATTTTAATATCAAAAGAATGATATTGTCGCTCGTGCGTACGTACGGACTACCGTCTCCACGAACGCGATGAGATTCATTCTCCATCGTATCCATTCAAGTATAATTATCATTTGATGATTTAAAAATGATGTTTAAGGAATTGATATCATTCTGGATATGAATAATATACAACCTATCCTTTACAAACATGTCTTACGTAACAAAACATATAAAAGAAAACAAGTAAGTTAACACCCGAAACGACGATAATTCTAAGATATTATTAACAAATCAATGTTAAAAGATCATATATGATATCATAGTAATATATATGATTCTTGTATAATTTAATAACTACTATTTCACCATTATACAGGAGGTTAACCTACCCCAACCAAGGAAAAGTACAAGTTAAGGGTTTACTTTACAACCTCTTCATTATCCAAGGTTGTTTATACGTAATAATCTACTGGGATCTCTTTATCATCCACATCCATGTTTCTTAAAAATGCATTTCAAAACATTTTTACTATTTACTAGAATATGAGTTAAAGTCATTTATACCCTTTTTGACTTTTATAAGTGGTTTATAAAGGAATATTTTGGTCGTTTTCAAAACAAGGTCCTTTTTAACCTTTTCGACAGAATTAAGGTAAGAATGTTTTTTTTAACTTATACGGTGGGTGCGGCTATTTTCCGCCGTTATAAAATCTTCAAATCTTCCCTTACAAGCTTATAAGAATATTTTCAAAGAAAATGTTTTATTTTATATGGATCTTAAATTATTTCAAAATAAAATGAGATATTTCTTTAAAAAGAATTTTGATTTCATCTATGTCAACATCCTTTGATGGATTTTAAGATTATTTGAAGTTGATTTATTATGATACAAAACTTCTATATTGTATTGAAGGTTTTGTGATATGTTTGACTGTGGATGTGCTATTTTTATACCATTCATAGTTTATGGTGAAAGTATTGACATTTCATATGCTAGTTTTAATATGAATGTTTATGTTATGTTTAAACCTTTTCATATGGGAATGCATTGGACTTAATATGTGACAGGTGGAGCCCGCTATAGCTCCTCGATGCATTGGTAGGTCTCATGAGACAAACTAGTGTCTTGGCACAAGGCCTTGACAAAATCTTATTTGTAGTCTTGGCACGAGGCCTTGGCTATGTGGTTATGATAGTCTGGCATTATGCATTCCAACATTATGAAAGTGGTTATTGATTTTTGCATGTGATTATTCAATTAGTAGAATATCCATGTGAATAAGTAAATGGAATTATTTCATTTTATTTATGCCATACCATGTTGAAAGTTCATATTTAAAAGGCTTTTGTTTTAGTTATACATTGCCTTAAATGTTTATTCTTATTTATGAAAGTTTCCGCTATATTGTTATCCTTACTGGGCATTTGAGATCACCCCTTTTCTATGTTTTATTTTTCCCAGGATGTGAAGAAGTAAGTTATGAATGACCTGCAGGGATTTTATGGGGGGTTAATAGTGTGGATTGTGGAAACATTATGTTGTTGTAGTAGTTTTTCATTTTATGATGTAATGTAAAACTTATGAATATATCTAGTGTTTCCAAGGCTACTAAACCAATCGGTCTTTCGAGATTTGATCTTTCTTGTGATCATGCCAATGTTATGTAATAATGCACCGACTCTGGGTAACTGGGGTCGGGGCGTTACACTCCCAATTTTGCGAAGCTCAAACAAGACTTCGCAAAGCTCCTGCCTTTTCACAAAGCACTCTCTCAAAGCTCAAGCCTTTTCAATGCTTAGGCCATCATGGAGCTCAATGCATCGCATAGAGACTTCCCTCATGAAGCTCACTGAGCCAATGCAGAGCACCCAACTTTCGCGGAGCTAGAATAGCCGTCGTGATGCTCCTCCCTTTCGCGAAGCACACTGCTTTCACGAACCACCTTCGCAAACCTAGGGAAAAATCTTTTCTTTGAAAACTCTCTCTACTATTCTCCTTCTCTTGAAGGGGTTGAGGACTATTTATAGGCGATTGCACCAACCCTCAAACCATCCGCATGAATTCAAAACCACGTCATATCAAATGATGAAGCTCAAAAGTTCTCGCCAAAATTCTCTCAAAATCGCGAAGCACCACGGAAATTTTCCGATCGCAGAGCTTGATGTAATCACAGAGCATCATTGTCAATTCCTTCATGCCTTCTCCACAAAGCTCCCTCGCAAAGCCCTCCACCACCACGATGCACTTCAACTCTGTCGTTCTCGAAGCTTGATGTAATCTCAATGAATCACCACCATCATTTTTATAGTCTTTGCAAAATTTAATCCATGAAGACTATCTTTGCGAAATTCCAGCCTTTGCCATATTTTCAGGAGATCTTCAAGGATATCTACTTTTCGCGATGCTCATGAACCTCCAAATTTTGGACCCCAAAAATTGGGTAAACACTGGAAAATAACACCACCTTGTACTGCTATTTTGTACCGCCTCCAGATTATTCTTTCTTTTTTCATGGTTCTTTGTCAACAGGGATTTTCAACAACATCTCTAGAACTTGACAGTCCACCATCGAAACCTGCTTTGTCAACAAACAAAATCAACCCAAAATTGATGCAATGTTACCTTGACGGATTTTTTCCCAACAACATTACTATTGGTGACATATTTATGCATGGGCATCAAAAAACTTCTCTGTTTATTGAAAAAATTATTGGTAAGGTAGATCTTGGTCGAAAGTTTCATGAAATGGAAGACTTTATTGTTATCTTGATCCATACCACATGTCCAAATGATCTATCCACCCTTTGTTATATGTTGATGTGAATGAATGACACTACAAGAAAATAGTGTTTTAGCGGCGATTTTTTCTCGGTGGTTTTTAAAACCACCGTGAAAAAATCGCCATTAAATTTTTTTATTTTTTTAAAATATCTTCTAAAAAAATTTAACAGTAGTTTTTTAAGAAAACAACCGCAAATTTTAAGAAAATTTTAAAAAATTATTTATTTATTTATTTATTATTTATTTTTATTTCTTAAAAAAAATATAGTTTATTATTGATAATTTTAAATATTTATAATGTATTAATTAATTAACATTTATAATTATTAGTTAATAATATTTTTAAACTGAAAAAAACTCTTCAATAAGTATAAGAATAGACTTCGGCATCAAATGACGATAAAATCTGATCCGAGTGTCCATTTCAGCTCCAAAACCAGTCAAATCGAAGTTTATCAAATGAGAGAAAACCAAGTTAGATTTATATCATGTGATAATCAAAGGAAAAAAACATATTCAAAATTCAAAAGTCAAAAATTGAATTTGAACTTCAAATGACCATAACTTTTCATTCGGGTGTCTGTTTGGGCTCTACTACATATCAAATCAAAGCCTACAATGAACTCTACAATGATTAGGTTTGGAACCAACTGCATGAGTATTACACCCATTTTCATTCTGCTAGAAACGCCCATAAGGCCTCAGAAACAGAGATTTTAGTTACAGACACTTATTTCTTAAAATTGAAACAATTATAACATTTGATCGAGGTGTTCATTCAGCCTGTAGCACAGATCACATCGAAGCTCATTTCATGATCTTCGATTTGACTATTTGTGGAACTGAAAAAGGAGTCTCGGATCATATTTTATGGCCATTTTAGTGTTTTTAGGGTTTCGAGAGGTTATTAATGTTTTATGATTTTTTAAATTATTTAATTACTTATTATTTATTTATTTATTTATTTAATATTAATTAATTAATTATTAATTAATTAATTAATATTTATTTAATTTATTTATTATTTATATAATTAATTATTTATTATTTCATATTTAATATTTGTTTATTTTTTATTTAGTTATTATGTACACATTAATTATTCATTTATTTTTAATTAAATAATTAATTAATTATGGATTAATTATTATTATTTTATTATTCCTTATTTATTTATTTATTTATTTTTTATTCATTATTAACTAATAAATTATTTATTATTAATTAATTATTATTAATTAACTATTATTAATTAATTATTATTAGTTATTCATTATAAATTATTGATTATTTGTCATTAGTTATTATTAATTATTTATTATTAATTATTCATCTATCTATTTATTTATTTATCTATATATTTATATATGTATTTATTTATTAATTATTAATTCTTTATTCTTTATTATTTATTCTGTATTCTATATAATTTATTCTTTATTATTTATTCTTTATTCTATATTCTTTTTTAATGTATTCTTAATTTACTAAGTAATAATTTATTATAAGTCTAATATTCATTCATTATTTATTTCATCATTTAATATTTATTGATTATTTATTGATTATTTATTAATTAAATATTAATTAACTATTAATTATTTTTAAAATATTATATTTTTAATATTAAATTTTAATTAAGAATTATTAATTTTATAATTAGCCATTATTAATTATTAGTTGTTATTAATTATTAATTATTAATTCTTTAATTTTTTATTTTTTTATCTATTTATTTATGTATTTATGTGTTATGTATTTATGTATTTATTATATATTATATATTATTTATTATTTATTATTTATTATTTATATATTTATCTGTTATTTATTAATTTTTTATTAATTTGTTATTTATTTATCATATATTAACTTTTTATTTTTTTATTTTTTTATTTATACATTACTTATATGTTATATATTATATATTATATATAATATATTATCTGTTATGTGTTATTTGTTGTATATTATCTATTATATATTATGTATTATATGATATATAATATATAACATATAACATATATTATATATTATATATAAATATATAAGATATTATGTATTAGATTTTATGTATTATATATTATGTATTTGTTTCCCTCTGGAATTGGGGATGACCTCCTTTATTAAAGGTTCAAACATTCCAATCGGTTTCTAACGGGTTTGTTCGTAGAACCGGAAACCACCAATGATTCCACATCCATTTGGACCTACTTTCCAAAGGTAGGTGCTCATTAGTTGTGGACTAATAAGGCTTATGAATTTCCATTGGTCGAGAGGATGGGAGGTCAGACTCATCACACCTTTTTTGGGAGAATTAGTGTCTACTCTGGGACCCTCTTTATAGATTTAAATTATGTTCGTGAATCCTTATTGCATTACCAAGTATAAAATGAGCTTTCCTTTAGATCTGACAATCAATGATTGATATGTAGGAAATTTAGAGAATCTTTTATATGTATTCGAGGTTCTTCATTGATAGAGAATCATCTGTATTTGTTAGAGATTCTTAGTCAATGGTGTCCTTTGATACGTAAAAGTCTCTTGGTCATTATGATGACCATACTGGTTTTAAAGCCACTCAGTGGGGCACTTGAAGTCTATTGTCATTCAGAAGGACATGAATTATTTCAATGTTGGGATCGTACCCGCAGATGGGCTGCCTAATTATCCTTTATTTTGGAAAAGGAATCAGAACCCACATAGTTCAAGTAAGGGAGTATGATGTTTATGAATTATGGCTCAAAGAAGGATGTCATACTTACTTTTTACACTCTAAGCTCACGTGAGTCATGCTCGGTGTGAGAAACAAGAGTTATTGGTAAAAACCAGACAATTGTTCCATGAAAGATGCAATCATAAGAAATAATGTGGGGCTTATGTATGTATAACTGCCCAGATAAATAAAGATTAGGATTTACTTTAGGGAAGAAATCCAGGAACAGGGTCCATAAAGGAATATGTGCTTCATGGAGATTTGAATACTCTAACTTGGGGCCTACTCCTGAAAAGGAGGCCCAAATTAGGAGATGACTTATGATTGGGTTTTACTCCTGAGAAGGAAACCCATATCAAAAATAAATTAGGACTGGTTAAGAAAATATTAAGGGACTTGGGGCTTACTCCTAACAAGGATGCCCATATTTGAGACTGGGGCTTATTCTTGAAAAGAAGGCCCAAGTTAATGAGCACTTGGGGCTTACTCCTAAGGAGGATGCCCATATTTGAGACTGCGGCTTATTCCTGAAAAGGAGGCCCAGGTTAATGAAGACTTGGGGCTTACTCCTAAGGAGGATGCCCATACTTTGAGAATTATGACTGGGGATTATTCCTGAAAAGGAGGCTCCGGTTTGAGAATTATAGTTGGGGCTTACTCCTAAGGAGGATTCCCAGATTTGGGAATTTTAAGATTGGGGATTACTCTTGAAAAGGAATCCCAAATTAGGGGACTTGGGGCTTACTCCTAAGGAGGATGCCCAGAATTGAGAATTAAGACTGGGGATTATTCCTGAAAAGGAGGCCTAGTTTAAGGGGTCCTCTCATCTTTAATGGATGAGGTTGAATGAATGGAATCTCAATCATTAGTGACAAAAATATGTGTAAATAACTAGGTTTTGTGAAATGTTCCACGGAGTTCCTTTCAGATAAGGAAGCCGAATCAAGAAATCATTCCGTAAATGGCTTTGAAGAGTGTCTTGAAGACTGAATCTTGAATAAGAGAGGTGGAATAGCATAAGAGGGGTTAAATGGTCAATAAAGGCACCCAAAAAGGTGGGGGCGCGCAAGTCCTGACAGGCACGCAAGTACTACGTGGGCACGCAAGTCCTAGTCACGCATGTATACCTTAACGACACATGGGTGCATGCGCGTTTGTAAACCATCATGGTAATACTTGGGCAATCTTTGACCAATGCCTTTAGAATTATCCTGAGGTACTTCTAGAAGAGAGGCGCACAAGTTTTGGTGAGGAAGTAGGGCAGCGCGCAATTATGTTCATTTCACTTAAGGGTAAAACACCTTGGGCGCACAAGTGTTAGTGAATTCTAACACTTAGAACTAAATCCTCTTGTTTAGACCTTCCATTCTAGGTCAAGAATTTCCATAGAAGTGTTCGGAAGACTTAAAGAAGAAACTTGGGTGTTCAGAGCTTTATATCTGAATTCTGGAAAAACTCCTCTCAAAATGGGGGGCCCACCGGGGGTATTTATAGGCTAGAGAAGACCCTGGGCGATTTTCAAAGAGGGCGTGCAAGTCACCTGCATGACCACTAGGTGGCGGGAAAGTGTACTTGCGTGACCATGCTGGAACATGCGCGACCTATGGGCAATGTTCTCTTTGTTCATCCCTTTCTCTTTTTTTTGATATTTATTCAAAGGATGAATCATATTGGGTTCAAGGTATTTTCATTTACATTCCTTTAGACTTTGTGATGGAAAGGATCGTCACCAAAAGTCCCCCCTCAGTGTTGGATCCAGAGAGAAAAGAGGATTTAACTCTGAGGTGAGAAGGAATAAGAAATCTGGAAGTTTAAAATCATGCATGTCAGATATAAAAATGCTAATATTTAAGGTCTAAATAGCTTTTACCGAATGAATTATAATTGACTCAATTCCTTGACAATTCATCTAAAAACATATTACCATACTCAAGTATGAGGGAAAATATGTAAACTATGACTTAAGAATATTTGAATATGAGGAATGACATGAAAAAGAGCTAAAAGTAATTAGAAGAAGTAGTTCCCAAGAATGAAGTTATCATTATTTAACAAACCCATTAGGGGCTTGAATTATCCAAGGCCACCTAAGGGCATTGGCTGCATAGTCAAATAAATAGCATCTTTTGGCTGATAGGTCCATTATGTAGACTACTTATGTAAGGCCACCTAAGGGTACATGCTGCATAGTCAGGCAAAATAATTATCAAAAATTTACTTTCCTAGTGCTAAACGCCAGTGAAAGTTTATGGAGAATCAAATTTTCCAAAGTATAGAGTTTTCTATATGGAAATAGTTACTTGAATATGGAGAAGATATTTCCAAATAAGATTATCAAATAACTGGATGGATATCACTCCTACGAAGGTATGAACTAAACATAGGTAAGGAGAATATAAACCATGGACTTGAATACTTTCAGGTCACGAAAAAGGATATGGGACAAATATGTTAAGGATGGCTACTTTTGCGGATCCCGACATACTGTCATTTAAGATCAACAAGGACAAAAGAGCCTTTCTTCTCAAGAATGAAGTTACCAGTATCCGACAAACCCATTAGGGGGTTGAATTATGTAGGTCCACCTAAGGGAATTGGGTGCATAGTCAAATAATACCATCTGTTGGCTGAAAAATCTGTTATAGAGACTGTTTATGCAAGGCCGCCTAAGGGCATGTGCTGCATATTCAGGAAAAATAATTCTCATAAGTTTGACATTTTTGTGCCTAGAAGTCAAGAAAAGTGTTATGAAGATCTGAAAATATTTAAGGTTAGGATTATGACACATAAATATGGGTACTGTCCAATGTATGCAGAAATACACAGATCAATGCTAACCATAATCATGTTGTGGCTGGGTCCTGAATGGAAATGTTGGACTTCACTACGTATCCCATAAGGATGGGAATCAAGCCATACGTAGTTCTTGAACTACAGTTTAATGTCATATGGGACAAAAGGACTGGAGATCTTATTTTAGGGTCATAGAACATGGACCATTATAATAAATACACAGTGTGTGTTTACATGGGGACTTTTCAGCTAGGGGACTGAAAGAAGAATTTGGGGTTAGGCCCAAAAGGAATTGGGGAAGGATTCGAGGGACACTTGAACATTCATACGTATCCAATAAGGATGTGAATCAAGCCCATGTAGTTCTAGAAATACCCTATGTACAGATTTCGTTCGTACATGTGAAGGGTGAAAGGGGACTTTAGTGCAATGATGGTTTAACCCAAGATAAAAGGTTCAGGCATTTCCATGTATGCATGTAGTCTTTGGAATAAAACATGATTGAAAATCAATGTAAATAATGATTCTCTCTCAGGTGAGGGTGTCAAAGAATTTTGTAGTTTATTGTCATACTGGACAAAAGTGTTGTATAGTTTAACGTTATATAGCAAGGACAAAAGTGAACCAATGTAAAGATATTGATTCTAGAGGTGGTTTCACAAATCAACAT
Organism: Viscum album; assembly: GCA_963277665.1. Classification (NCBI taxonomy): domain Eukaryota; kingdom Viridiplantae; phylum Streptophyta; class Magnoliopsida; order Santalales; family Viscaceae; genus Viscum; species Viscum album. The sequence continues at coordinate 1,489,791,417 of OY728162.1, read as the reverse complement.
CGTATGAGACGGAGGTGAACCGATATGAAGAGATTGGTATTGGGCTTGAACCTTGGGAGGTTGCCTACGTACCCATCCTAGAAGGCAAGGATCAAAGTCCACGTAGTTCAATTAAAGAATGAATTAGTGATCAAGTTTTTCTTGGGGAGAACGACCTAAAATGTGGTGTTTGGACGTACACATGGTTAGTAGCCTAGAGAGAGTGTTATGGTTGAAGTTTTCTCTAAGATCATGGGATTCATACTCGGTGTGAGAAACAATAGGTAGCAACAACCCTAACGATAAATAGTTTAATGTCATGTAGGACATATAAAGGGACTATGCTGTTTAAAGCCTTGTAGTTAGGAGTATTGGTGCTGCATAGTTTAGTGTCATGTAGCAGGGACAAAACACAGTTGAATGTCATGTAGGATGTATTAAAGGACTTTCTGTATAGTTTAGCATCATGTAGTTAGGACGATGGGGACAATATAGTTTAATGTCATGTTGGAAAAAAGGGGAACTGTGCAGTTTAATGTCATGCAGTGAGGACACAAGAGTACACCATTTAACGTCATGTTGGACGTATTAGAGACTTTTTCATAGGTTTAATGACATGTTGGAAGAAAAAAAGGGATGATACAGTTTAACGTCATGTTGGACAAAAGTGAAAATAGTTTAAGATCATATACATTGACCCTGAATGATGCAGTTTAACGTCATGTTGGACGTAAGGGACGTGCAAATAGTTTAAGGTCGTATACATAGACCGTTGCTGTATAGTTTAACATCATATACCAAGGAAAATGAAAGGGATACAGTTTAATGTCATGTTTTCTGTACATGATGAGCAGTTTTAATGTCATGAAGGACGGTGGTGCATTTTGAGGTCATACAGGACCAACAATGCTGAATTTCGTGCGCATACAAAATATTTCTTCAGAAATCTGGCATTGGTTGGAGTAGTGATGAGTTCTCCATCCATTGAGATTAATGAATAAGCTCCATTGGAGTAGACCTTATGTATTGAGTAAGTTCCTTCCCATTTTGGCTCAATATTGGGAGGTTTCTTTCCTGGTATCAGTGGAGTTATGAGAACTAATACCAATTCCCCCTGAGTGAATGAATGAAGATGAACTTTTTTATTAAAAGCTCATGCTATTCAAATCTGATAGACTTCCAAGTTGTGGAAAGTGCACAATATTTTCTCATCTAACCATTACAATTCATTCAATCGCTTTTGAGATTGTTCATCTGTAGATTATTGATCACAAATGACAGCTCTGAGCAAGGGTAATTGAACTTCAATTGGCAAGACTGCTTCCGTTCCATATACTAATGAATATGAAGTTGACCGCGTTGCAGTGAAGGTGGTGGTCCGATAATCCCATAAGGCAAGAAAGAGTTTATCAGGCCATGAATTATTTTATTTATCCACCATCTTTTGCAGTATATTTGACAGAGTCTTATTGAAGGCTTCTATATGTACATTGGCCACTGCATGGTACCGAGATGAATGGTTGGATTTGATGTTGTATTCTGGATACAATTTCTTCACCTTAGATGAACAGAAGTTGGTGCCATTGTCCTTAAATATGGTATGAGGGACACCAAATATGGTAATGATGTTAGACTTGATGAAGCTAACAATGCATTTAGAACTAACTTCCTTGAGAGGTATTGCCTCTTCCCATTTGGAAAAGAAATTAGTAGCAGTAATAATATACTTAAACTACTTGGTCGTAGCTGAAGGGTAAGGCCCCACCACATCCATTCCCCATGTGGAAAATGGCCATGAGTATTTAGCTGTATGAAGCAACTCTGGAGGTTGATGAATGAAGTTGGCATGTACTTGGCATGAATGACACTTCTTTGTGAAATAAACACAATCTTGTATCATTGAAGGCCAAAAGTATCCAAGCCTTCGAATCTGATCAGACAGTCTATGTCCAGACTGGTGGGAACCACAGATTCCTGCATGCACTTCTTTCATGACAGCCATTATCTCTTCCCCATCAATGCATCTGAAGATAACTCCATCAAAACTACATTTGTAGAGAATTTTATCTAAGTGATCTGGGCTATAATAAAGAGTAAAATTGACCACACATCACTGAATTTTCTCTTCCTCGGCTCTACCAGGTGGAAGTGTTCCATTTTGAAGGTATTCCCTGATAGGTGACATCCATCCGGTAGTATGACCATACGGTTTAGGAATGGGACTAATTTCATTAATTTATTCTGTTCTGATTCGAACATAAGGTGAAATTGCACGACGGTGGGAAATACTGATGGTTTTCTCGTCCCTATTTGGATCTTCCAGAGCTGTGGCTATATTAACGAGTGCATCAGCTTGAGCATTTTGTAATTGCGGGACATAAGAAAATGTCGGTTCCGAAGGGAATTCTGCCATTAGCTCTCTGATCTAATCATACAAAGGGATTAGTTATTCTTTTTTGATGGAATAATGTCCATTGACTTGTTTGATTACCAGGTCTGAATCACTTTTCACCTTTAAGTGATTCACATGTGCTTGAGGTGCCAATTCCAAACCTGTGATGAGAGCTTGGAATTCTTCTTCATTATTGGTACCGCCATCCCATAATAAGAAGGAATAAGGTAGCACTGCCTTTTCTAGAGAAATGAGAACAATTCCTAAGCCAACTTTGTTGAATTTGGGAATTTCCATTTTCCTCCATGTTGGACTTCTAGAAGCACCATCAAAGTACATTTCCCATGTCTGAGGACTATCCTGAATATAGAAGACTTCCTCATCAGGGAGTTCAATATCTGAAGATGTGTCTTCCACTGAAGGGTGTTCATCCAGGAAATCATCTAGATCTTGGCCCTTTATTTCCTTTTGAGACACATACTGAATGACGAATTGCTGCAAAATAACTGCCCACCTTTCCAGACGTCTTGTAAGCATTGGATGACTAAGGATGAATTTGAGTGGGTTATTGCAAGATCCCAATTTGACCTCGTGATGTTGCAGGTAGTGTCTCAACATCTGAACTGCAAAGATTAATTCCAGGCATCACTTCTCAATACTTGAATACCCGGTTTCTACTTCAAGCATAGTCCGACTGAGGTAGTAGAGGCTGTTTTAATTACCAGCATCATTCTTCTGAGAAAGAAAGGCACCCAATGATTACTCTAGAGCTGTCACGTAGAGGATAAGTGGTCTTCCTTAAACAGGTGGCATGAGTACCGGTGGACTCAAGAGGTATTTCTTAGTAATATCTAATGCTTCTTAACATTCTTCATTCCACTGGTAAGTGACTCCCTTCTTCATCAATTTGCTGAAGGGTAAACTTTTTCCTGCTAAATTGGCGATGAAACGCCGAATATAGGCTAAGTTTCCTTCAATTCCTCTCAATTATTTCAAATTTCTAGGAGGTGAAATACCAAGGATTGACTTGGTCTTCTCAGGATCGACTTCAATACCATGGTGGCATACAACAAAGCCGAGAAATTTTCCTGAGGTTACCCCAAAAGTACATTGTAAGGGGTTCATCTTCAAATTATGTTGTCGAAGCTTGCAGAATATGACTTCCAAATCAACCAAGTGATTAGAACGTTGTTTTTATTTAACCACAAAATAGTCTACATAGCATTCAACAAACATCCCTAAGAAGGGTTTGAAGATATGATGCATGGAACACTGATATGTTGCGCCTGCATTCTTTAAGCCAAAGGGAATTACCTGGTAAAAAAACACACCTTGAGGGGCTCTAGAGGCTGTGGATTCCTCATCTTCTGGGGCAATTCGGATTTGATTATAGCCAGAATATCCATCCATGATGTAAAGTGCTTCATAGCTAGTTGTTGCATCAATTAAAAGTTCTGTAATCAGAACTGGGAAATCATCCTTGGGACAATGCCGATTAAGATCTCTGAAATAAATGAAAACTCTAATTTTTCCATTCTTCTTCTTCACAGAGACAATATTAGCCAACAACATGGGATATTTAACTTCTCTGACGAAGTTAGCTTTGATAAGCTTATCCAATTCATCTTCAATTTTTTAAGCATATGTTTGTTGTGTTCTTCTCACGGCTTGTATAAATACTAGATGTTCTTCTGGTAAACCCAAATGATGAGTAGCCACATCAGGATCATGCCCGGGAATTTCTGTATAGTTCCAAGAAAATATATCTCTATTTTTCTTTAGAAAGGAAATATACATATCTTGTTCTTCAAGAGTCATGGCCACACTGATTAAAGTGGGGTGTGGATCTTCTTTTGTACCCAGGTTTATTTCTCTGAGTTCATCCATGGTGGTAGAGATACCCTCTTCAAATGCTGGAGGAGAATCTCTGAGATCTTCCTCTTCTTCTTCTTCATGTATTATTTCTTCCGTTTCTACTTGCATAGCATATGATGAAGCAAAATTTCCATGATCAGAAGAGAAGTTAAAATTCGAACATCTTGAAGAAGACACTTCCATTTCTGACCCAATTGATGATGAAGGGTCTTCCTTGGGAAATAAAGTGGAGATGATGGATTGAGAATCTACATCATTGTCCACCTCCGATGTTGCTATAACTTCTTCTGGCCTGGTTGGAGAAGTATAGACTTCCTGGATTTCAGCAGATGAAATGAAGACATCTCCATTTGAACTTTCACCATTTCCTGGTGGGTTACTAGTTTCTCCCATGTTGTCTGGATCGATTTCCATAATTGACATTATGGATCTTTCCATAAGAGTATTTTTATTTGGGTTTACCCTATCAATTTGACTGATAGGAAACACATAATCTATACTCACATGTGAAAATGGATTTACTGGAATCTTTTCCAAACCATATGGATCATTAACTATGGTAATATCCCTGGTTGTGGATTTATCCTTTCCCTTCATGTGATATAATTCCGCCTCAATTTATTGAGACTCACATGTCTTGAACGGGGCCTTATCACCATAAAATGTCCCAACATGACCATCGAAACAATATTTGAGACATTGATGGTATGATGAAGGGATAACCGCATGTTGATGTAGCCAGGTTCTTCCAAGAAAGATGTTGAAATCTGAGTCTTGATCAATAACCATGAAATCTGAATTGGATAGAAGATCTCCAAACTGAGTTCTGAGTGTAACTTCACCCAGTGGTTCTTGTTCATTTTTATCATATCCTTGTAACATCATGGTAGAAGGAGATAAATCAGATTCTGTGAGGCCCAATCGATGAAGTGTATGGATGGGCATGAGGTTGACTCTTGAACCATTGTCAATGAATGTTCTTTGGACGTCTATGCCATTGACCTTGCCAGTTATGTACAAAGGTCTAATATTACCATGCATGAAATCATCTTCATCTTCATCAGTGAAAGATATCACTGCATGGCATTCCGTAGGATTATTCTCTACGTGATAGACTTCAGCTGCAGCAATTTCAGTTTCAAACTCCTGAGGACTTGACAAAGCCTCGATGAGTGCCCCCTGAAGATCCTTTGACAGATTCAAAGCATCCAGAATTGATAAATTGGCTGGTACTTGGGCCAGGTGTTTCAATACATCATACTTTGGATCCAGAGGTCTGCATTTCCCAATAGAAACATGTGGTTTAGTAGGTGCCTTGGAAGCAGATGCTTTGGAAGTTGATGCATCTTGTATCCGGATAGGAGTTGGAAATATTATTGGTTTTGGAATATTAGACCGATTAGATCCATTTACTTGCTGAGAGTAAGAGGATGTAACCTTCAACCGATCTTCCAGAATAACTGTTCCAGGACTGAATTTGCTATTGGTGGAAGAACTTGCTTGTTCTTATTGAGATCGCTGAAGGGCTCTACCACGGGTTTCTACTGCATACACAGTTCTAGAAGGGGTAGAATTGGAATAGTGGATTCTGAAAGATCCACATCTTCCCCTGTATCCTGAGCCTCTGGAAATTCCTCTGATTCCTCTATTTGATATAGGGAATTCGGTCTCATTATAATCGAAACTGCAACTGGCATACAGATCTGTTAATTGAATCATATTAACAGAACCAAAAATAAATTCTTCATCAGATGATGACTCTTTCTCACTATCCAATTTTGGTTGTGCCATTTGATGGGGCGGTGCCTGTTGATTTGAAGTATATGGCATGAATTCTTCCAAGGTCAAATACAACTTAGGATTTGACACGTACTCATATTCTTCTGATTCTTTTTCTTTCTCTAAATCATGCCATTTCTTTGAGTATTTTCCCTCTAATGAAGAGGGGTTTACTGCGGAATTCATAGAAGAAGGTATAATTGGTTTCTTCAATTGCATTTGCAAAATAGTATGAGTTCAGATGATCATATTTCTGACCATCCAATCATCATATTTTTGTGCATTTTTTCTTTTGACTTCTCGCCACTCACCTTCCTCCTCTGGAACTGTAGGAGTTACACATGCTACCTGAGCTAAAGAACCTTTCAGTTTGACTTGTCCTGAGTCGACCATCTTTTGCAAGAGGTATTTGAAGACAAAACACTCTAGGATGAGATGTCCCAACATCTGATGAAATGGGAAATAATTGGGACGGTCTTCATCTCCTTCTTTGTTTGTCCTTTTGAGCCTTGGCAACTGAACCAAATTATTTTCCAGAGCTGAAATGAAGAAGCCATGAACATATTCATTTCGGAAAGAGTATGTTTTGATTTTCAGATCCTCAAATTTTTTTATCTTTGATCTCTTTGATCGTCTGGACGAAACAACCTTTGTTGTTGGCGTTTAGGAGGTGGAGCCCTTCGAGAAGATGAAGGTTTTGAAATAGAAGCAGGTACAGGTGCTTGTTTAAGCATAACTGTAGAAGTCTCTGCTTTACCCATTATCCTTCCTGGAGCTGATGGAATTACATTATATTTAGCCTTAGTGTGTATAAGAGAATCTTCAATTTGTTGAGCGATTGAAGTAAGGTCTCAAAACCCTCCTGTGTATTTCACAGGGATCAATGGCGTGTGTAATTCGTCACGTAGATTTGCCACACAGATTGGCAACAGTTCCTCTTGAGGGAGTGCTAGGCTCAGGGAATATGTAAACCCCTTCCAGCGAGCAATGAAATCAGAGACTCTTTCATTCTCCCTTTTCTTATAGTTTGTAAGATCGAAAACTATTGTCTTTGGAAAAGTTGAGCTGAATTGAAGAAGAAATCGTTGACAGAGATCTTCCCATCCAGTGATTGACCGGGATTTCAATCTTGTATACAAGAAAAAATCTGGTCCTTGCAAGGTTTGCATGAAGTATCTGAGTTTCACTTCTTCTTGCTGCTCCAGAGTTCCAATCATAGGATTACAACAAGACACATAATGCGTCAAATGCTATTCAGGATTTCCTGATCCATTGAAAAAAGGGAATACAGGGTTCCCAAAATTTGATGGGGGAGAGATTAAATCAACCCATTCAGGGTAAGCATTCTTTTCCGATTGAACTTCTGCACGCTTTCCTTCCATAGCTTCCAACTGAGCTGTTAATGACCCAATATTAATTATTAACTTTTGAGAAACATCAGGTTGAACTTGAATCTGAACAGGTGCACTGACTGGAGCTTGGACAGGTATGGTAGCTGGTACTGTAACTGATGGTAGCACTGCCAATTGTTGTTGCACATGACCCGTAGGATTAGAACTGTGAGGGTGTATTGATAAAAGAGGATATTCTTGATGCATCTCAGTAGCTGCGACAAAATCCCTTGGCTAACTGACTCTAGCATGCTTAGGAGGAAGACTACCCTAAAGTAGTTCTGCATTCATCCTCCTCAATTCCTTCATTTCTTCCTCCTGTTGCGCAAATCTTTTCTCTAGTGAGAGCGATTGTCCCTCTCCAGAGGGAGGATATGTAACCTGATTCTTCCCCTTTCCCTTGGTTGATCCCTTTCAGAGAGGGGGAAGTGGGTTATTTGAAGGAACACCCAGATTTTGGGTAAACCATTGATTTCATGTATGCACACCTTCTTCATTTGTGTCTGTGCGTACAACTTCCGGAACAGGAACCTCTTCATCTGATCCCTCTGAGTGAGCCTCATCTGGTGGATCAGCAACAACGACATTGATGACATTGATTGATGCATAATGCATTGCATCCCTTCTATCAGCATTTCTGTGATATTTTCTCCTTCCATGTCATTGATGAGACATTTCCTTTTGTTGATTAGATCCCTCAGGAACTTCTTGACGAACCGTAATTTGGAGAGAATCTTCGGATAATTTGGCTCTTCGTTCCTCTTGTGGCTTCTTCCCCAATAGAGAAAAGACCGACTTTTTCAGAGGAGGGGATTGATGATTTGAAAAATTCCCTATTCCGGTGGAATGGGGCTATTCCTGTTGTCTTTACTCAACTCCTTCAATCCTATTTGTTGATTCTGAGGGTTGGTTTAAAAGAGTCCCCAGTCTGGGGAGCTAGGGTGGCTCTTGACATGCTATGTCTGAGACTTTCTTAAAATATCTCCTGATCTTGCGGACCTTGGTCCGGAAATTAGTTGGATGCATCAATCGACATCCACTTTTATCACCCGGTTCAAAAGACCATTGGATGATTTCGGACACTTCTGTCACTTGGTGATGTGCTTGCTCCAAACGAGAGGCATGTTCAATATTCACGTTTGCTTGATGCAGGAGTAATTCAACAACTTTTTCTATGTATTCTTGATTTTGAGAGGATCCAGTTGAATCCTGTTCTTGGGAAAGCTTTTGATTACAAAAAAAGTCAGGTATCTGTGGCCGGCCATGGGCAATAACATTGCATGAGACCATTTTCGGCGGGCTTTGCTGACTTGAGAGGACCATGAAATGCAGTGCTCCATGAATACCCCATCCTTTGACATGAATACCAGATGGGGCATTGGAAATTAACTAGTGAAACATTCTTAGTGCGCCAAGGCATGAACGTTGAAGGGATCTCTGCTGCTTTTCAGTCTTCGTATATCGAGAGACTGATAGAGATGTCAAGTGAATTTGGCGTTGTAACCCTTCTACTATCTTAACATGATTTTCATATTCATCATAAGATAATACTTTCTTTTTCAACTGAAAAAGAGTTTTCTATATGTTGAGACGAATATAATGAATTCCATCTTCCGTCAAAATTTCTGGAATGTCATACTGAGAGTCAGCCAGAGGCCAAAACATAACTCACGCTTCACCTTTCACCAGTTGTTTTCACATGTTCAGCATTTCCTCTTTATCATTTGATGAATATTATTCTACCTGTTTTGACTCGAGCTGGTTCTTCCTTGGTGCTTCATTGGATTCAATAGGATTGGTAGAGAAATAATTGATTAATCTTGAAGATGCATGACTTAGGGGTGGTTAAGAGAATGACCTACACCTAGGGCTATCTTCCGATTGAGAAAGTATTTCACCTTCCAACGATGAAACATCAGACATGACTGGTTTTGCATTTGCAAGTGCCTCAAGATAAGAGGGATTTCTCGGCACTACATTGTCTACTGAAGCATTTTCGGGGCAATGTGCATCACTACTGCGGAGAGGAATTTCGTAGAAAAAATTCATCATCATGTGGAGGACCACCATGGTGGGTTACAGCAAAATATGAGATCTATTTATCCATGGTCTTCTGGACACACAGAGGGTTCCTGTGGCTCGCATCTAAAGATGAAGCTTCGAGATCAACCAAATTGTCCCGAAGGAAGCCTTCATGAAGAAGTATCTATTGAAGACCTTCAGAATTAATGTTCCTTCAATTGGGAAATGAGGGAGTAAAATCTTGAATTCCAGCAGATAACTATCTGAGGGCTTCAAGAACTCCAGCATTGAGCAAGGGCTTGTTACAGATTGGCTCTTGATCTCTTGTCTGTGCTGGGCAGGTGTTTTTCTTAGATTCCTTCTTACTCACCTTGGAAACCACTTGTTGAAGAAAGTGGCTGCTCTGAGTTGGTTTATGTGCCTGATCAGGAGAGATGGTCAGGTTAGGCTGACGATCTCCACTCAAATCAGGTGTATGTTCCTGACTTGGTTGTCCATATGATATGGAGGATTATTCCCCCCAACCCTCTTGGACTGGAATAGATGTGTGTGTCTGTTATGGAGTGAAGTGTTGATGTGTCACTCCACTAGTAGAGATAGATTTATGTGCCTTTCCATGAGATGTCGCTGAAGCTGTTATAATATCCTGACATGCATCCAGGATATGAGCAAGAATTTTCTTATGCTCTTTCACCATTGATAGAATAATCTTGGTGACTTCAGCTGCCAAAATGGGGATATACGTCCATTCCGTTCTTAGAGTAAGTGCGTGTGCCTGCTCCGGACCTCATTTTCCTGTCAGTGAATCCTAAAAGTACTCAAGTGTAGGGGAATAGAGTTTAGTCTACCTCCTGTTTGTCTCCAGAGATTTCCGACTGACTTCTCCGAATGATACCAGGAGAAACTATTGGTATGCTTGATCAGTTCTAGTAGGTGTATGTGCCTACTGATTTCACTTCGCTGAACGCAGTTGACGAGATCCATCATATGTTGTCAAACGACCCTGCTGACTAGCTGGTGATGTATAAAGAGATGTATGTTCCTGCCTATAGTACTCCACCGGAAGTTCCTGGTGGGATTGGCGTGATGCTACCAGACAAGTCTGCTGGACAACAGAATTAAAACGGGAAGGTGTGTGTGCCTGATCGTTTCTTGCCACCAAGTTAGTTGGTGGACTTCTCCAGAGATGGCAGAGATGAGAACATGCTCACTGTTAACCGAATTTCGCCTCTAGAGATTTGTCTTGCCTTCTCAGGTTTGAAGAACCTGAGCCGAATGCCTGGAGTCGGTACCCTCATCATGTTGAGGGTGCACTGCTGCACGAGTCTGTCGGCGATTGTTGGTGGGAGCCCTTGGGAAGGACCCCTGTCTTCTTGAATTAAGGCCCTGAGGGACCTGATCATTCACCTCCCCAGAATAAGGGAGTGAATGGTGATTGCGTTCTGGGGATAAAAACCCGAAACGGTTGGAGATGGTGGTTAGCTCTGCCTGTTTCTTGATCATTGGTCATCACTGTCCGGATGACCAGGGTGAGTTATTCACTTGGAGGGCCTGTCGGGAAGCCTCCAGAGTTGGAATGGTACCATGTTGATGGTACTACTTAACCAGCGCATTTGATACCCAGCGTTGAAAACTTTGATTAGGTGATATCGTCCTCATAGAGGATGACGATCCAGTAGGAGTAGCAGTAGTGGAATTTGCAGCATCAGTATTCACAGGTGTGAAGTTGAGAGCTGCCATTTCTTAGAATGCAGAAAATCTTGGAAAAAGAGCGCCTGTTTGATATAACAAATGTAATCAAGATAAATTCAGCCACTACATCTTTTGGATGAGTACATATGTCAATGATTGTTTTTTTGTTGTTGGCCCTCTCATTGAGTTTTAAATAGGGGCCTAACAAATAAGCAAAACATCATTTTAACTTGGTTAATGATTCACGTCGGTTTCACCATTTTTTGTTTCCCTCTGAAATTGGGGATGACCTCCTTGATTTAAGGTTCAACCATTCCAATCGGTTTCTAACGAGTTTGTTCGTAAAAACAAAAACAACCAATCATTCCACATTCATTTGGACCTACTTTCCAAATGTAGGCACTCATTAATTGTGGACTTATAAGGCTTAGGAATTTGCATTGGTCGAGAGGATGGGAGGATGGACTCATCACACCTTTTTGACTGGAATTATTGTCTACTCCGGGACTCTCTTTATAGATTTAAGTTATGTTCATGAATCTTTATTACATTACCAAGTATAAAATGATCTTTCCTTTAGATCTGACAATCAATGATTGATATGTAATAAATTTAGAGAAACATTTATATGTATTCGAGGTTCTTCATTGATATAGAATCATCTGTATTTGTTATAGAATATTATTCAATGGTATCCTTTGATACTTAAAAGTCTCTTGGTCATTATGATGACCATACTGGTTTTAAATCCACTCAGTGGGGCAGTTGAAGTCTATTGTCATTCAGAAGGACATGAATTATTTCAAAGATGGGATCGTACCTGCAGGTGGGATGCCTACGTATCCTTTATTTTGTAAAAGGAATAAGAACCCATGTAGTTCAAGTAAGGGAGTATGATGTTTATGATTGATGTCACAAAGAAGAATGTCATAATTACTTTTACACTCTCAGATCACTTGAGTCATGCTCCATGTGAGAAACAAGAGTTATTGGTAAAAACCAGACAATTGTGCCATGAAAGATGCAATCATAAGAAATAATGTGGGGCTTATGTATGTATGACTGCCCAAATAAATGAAGATTAGGATTTACTTCGGGGAAGAAATCCTGGAACATGGTTCATAAAGGTATATGTGCTTCATGGAGATTTGAATACTCTAACTTGGGGTTTACTCCTGAAAAGGAGGCCCAAATTAATAGAGGACTTATGATTGGGTTTTACTATTGAGAATGAAACCCAGATCAAAAGAAAATTAGGACTGGTTAAGAGAAAATTAAGGGACTTGGGGCTTACTCTAAAGGAGGATTACCATATTTGAGACTAGGGCTTATTCCTGAAAAGGAGGCCCAGGTTAATGATGACTTGGGGCTTACTCCTAAGGAGGATGCCCATATTTGAGACTCAGGATTATTCCTGAAAAGGAGGCCCAGGTTAATGAGGACTTGGGTCTTACTCTTAAGGAGGATGCCCATATTTCGAGAATTATGACTCGGGATTAATCCTGAAAAGGAGGCCCAGGTGTGAGAATTTTAGTTGGGGCTTAATCTTAAGGAGGATACCCATATTTGGGAATTATACGATTGGGGATTTCTCTTGAAAAGGATGCCCATATTAGGGGACTTGGGGCTTACTCCTAAAGAGGATGCCCAGAATTGAGAATTTAGACTGGGGCTTATTCTTGAAAAGGAGGCCCAGGTTAAGGGGTTCTCTCCTCTTTAAAGGATGAGGTTGAATGAATGAAATCTCAATCATTAGTGACAAAAATATGTGTAAATCACTAGGTTTGGAGAAATGTTCCACGGAGTTCCTTTCAGATAAGGAAACCGAATCAAGAAATCATGCCATAAATGGAATTGAAGAGTTTCTTGAAGACTGAATCTTGAATAGGAGAGGTGGAACAACATAAGAGGGGTTAAATGTGTAATAAATGCACCCAAAAAGGCAGGGGTGTGCAAGTACTGGCATGCGCGCAAGTACTGCGTGGGCACGCAAGTCCTGGTCGCGTAGGTATACCTGTGCGACACATAGGTACTTTCACTTTTGTAAACCATCATGGTAATACTTGGGTGATCTTTTACCAATGCCTTTATAATTATACTGAGGTAATTCCAGAATAGAGGCATGCAAGTTATAGTGAGGAAGTAGGGCGGTGCGCAAGTATGTTCATTTCCCTTAAGGGTAAAACACCTTAGACGCACAAGTGTTAGTGAATTCTAACACTTAGACCTTACTCCTCTTGTTTAGACCTTCCATTCTAGGTAAAGAATTACCTTAGAAGTGTTCGGAAGACCTGAAGAAGAGACTTTGGCTTTCATAGCTCTATATTTAAATTCTGGAAAAATTCATCTCTAAATGGGGGGCCCACCAGGGGTATTTATATGCTGGAGAAGACCCTGAGCAATTTTCAAAGAAGGTGCGCAAGTCGCCTGCACAACCACTAGGTGGCACGCAAGTGTACTTGCCCGACCATGCTGGAACTTGCGCGACCTATGGGCAATGTTCTCCTTGTTCATCCATTTCTCTTTTTTTGATATTTATTCAAAGGATGAATCACTTTGGGTTCGAGGTATTTCCTTTTATATTCCTTTAGACCCTGTGACGGAAAGGAGCATCAACAATATTATATATTATTTCATATATATTATATATTATATATTAAATGTTATATATTATATATTATATATTATATATTATATATTATATATTAGTAATTATTAATTATTTGTTATTTATTATTTATTAATCATTATTGATTAATAATTATGGATTGATAATTATTTAGTGTGTATCTATTTTGTTATGTATCACTTGTTTTTTCAATTAATATATATATATATATATGTCTAAGTATATTAAATTCAATTTATTGACCACATGAAGAGCTTGTTGGAGTTGTAAAGTCTTTGGAGAATAAGTAAGAGGTAAGGGGATCAAATCTCACCCAATGTAGAATTTCTATATATGGCATGTGCATGTGCATAGACATGGACTTGGGCATGGACATGAACTTGTTCATGGACTTGTGCGTGGACATGGGCATGTGCGTGGTAATAATAAATAAACAAATGAATAAATAAAAAAAAATAACATATTAAATAATTAAATAACTAATTAAATAAATAAAATATGGAAATAAAAATAAAAATAAATAAATAAATTACGAAAATAAAAAATAAATAAATAAATTACTATTATAAAAAATAGAAAAATAAAATAAAAATAAAAACGATTTATCGATGGTTTAAACCACTGCTAAAAACCCACCGCTAAATCGTTATACGGTGTTAAAATATCAGTGCTAATTATTTCCCAAAACACGATTTAGCGGCGGTTTTCCAAAACCACAGCAGAATGATTTAGCGGCAGTTTAAACTGTCGCTAAATGAAGCAAAAAGTGCCACTAAATACAAATTTTCACATTGTTTCATATCTAGGGATGTGGTTGTTGCTACAGTTGATATGTTCTCCTAGGGAATGTGGTTTTAGAATCCTTTATTTCTTGTAATTTGGGAAATAGTAAGTAGGGTCGTATGTTTTAGTTCAAATTCCACAGGGTTTGTAGAAGACGGTTGGGATTTCTTTTGAGGAAAATTATTCTTTCTCAAAATAGTGGGCTGTTTATCCAACATTATATCAATTAAATGATTTTAAAGTGTAAAGGGACTTAACTGATGTACTCTTATAACATGTGTTATACCTCGATCGCCAAATAATAGAGAGTTTTGTTCTATATTTTGAATCAATGCTTAAGAATCTAATAGGTATTTTTAACCAATTATCCACTTCATTTCTTATCCACCATTTTCCTCTCCGTAGGTGTGAGGAATTCATATAATTACTATATGAGGAGTTTTTCATTGATTTGGTGATATCAGAAGCCTGAGCACAACTTTTGGAGTCACTCCCAATACTCATACATTGACTAAAATTATTCTTTATTCACCCTTTACATCTATATTTGAATGGTTTTGATCATCAATTATAGACAAAATATCTATAAGGTAAATGTTTCAACTCATCACAACATGTTATATCCTTAGGTTGTAAATAATATATTCAATCCTTTAAAGTTACATCAAGTGAGAATAACAATTCTCTAAATTTTATTTGATCTTTACAGAGATTTATTGATTTCATTGTTAAGTATAACACATTAAATTAATTAAGGTGTTTATTTTTAAACTCATTGGATAAGCCATGAAATTTTTGTCGAATGTGAATTAAACCATATTTTAGTTTGAATTCATAATCGAAATCTGGATATGTAATAATTGTAGGTTGACAATTATTATCAGGTGCATCCAACTCTCTAATGGTTATATCGATTTTTTTTATTTGAAACCATTTTTATGTAGTTTTATGTTTGATTCAAATGTGTTTCCTATTTCAAAATTCATATAATGGTTGAATTCCCTTGTTTTTTAAATGTCAAAACTTCCCATAGATCATGATTATTAGATTCTATTCCTATATCTATGTTAAATATTTTTTCTAGATAAACGATATCCTAGGGATGGGACTGTGTTATAAATAAGAGAAAAGAGAGAAATAAATATAATTGTACTATAATATCATGAGAATAATTTTAAAATGATTGTATAAATAAACAAAAAATATGAGAAAGGGAAAGAGGAAAAATATGATAATGATAAAATGAAATGAAAATAATAATAAATAATTACCTCTAAATGGATGAATAATTTACTTTCCTCTCTAATAATTTCACCAAGTTTAATGAGATGTTGTGGGAGATATCAAATTATTTGTGATTTTTTTTGGAACTTATGTGTCGTAGAGTGGCTGACCAAGGCCACTCTCTATAGAAGAAGTACTTAGTAAAACATAATAATTGTATTTTAAAAGCATAATAAAATAAAATAAACACAATAATTAAAATTATAGTGGTGTTTCATGTTTATTAATCTAGAATATTCATGTTGGATGATGATTATATTTTTTTATTTTTTAATTTGATTAATAAAACACAATGAGAAAATATTTTTAGAAGATATAATTGATTTAACTCTACATGTTCACATACATACTAATCATTTTCATTTAAATTAAACCCCACTTTTTATGATGCTCTAATTTATTAACCATTAAACCCTATGAGAATTAACTTAACCCCAAATCTGAAACAAATAAATCCAAAGGATAACATTGGAACATGCCCTGATATCATCCTTTATTGATTAATTTTCTAAGGATATATTATTGTTAGTGGTAAATTAGGGCACATATCTCTTTAATAACTGATAATGAATTGAATTTTGGGATTATATTAGAACTATAACAATTTATATTGTGTTTTTTTCATTATCGATTAAGATCACATCTGATAATTCACACATTACGTGACATCCTTGGTTTTGTGTAAAATTTTCAATTTCTTGTTGGTTTATTTTATTTTAAGAATAAATTCATAGATAATTATCTTTTAATTAAATTATCTAATTTATTCAAAATAAATAAGTTAATAAGGGTGAAATTTTATCGATTACTAAGAAAAACTACTCTTCTATGAGTAGTGTTGTCATCAAAGAAACATTTTTCATGTGAAAAGGTTTAGAAAGGGTATAACCCAATCATGTTTCCACTCCGTAGATTATATATATTATTGGATTCCATCCAAAAAGGTGTATATAAATGGAAATTCACAAATTATACTCTACTCCAAATCCTTTTATTCATGTTCAACCCCGATTAAAAGAGAAAAACAAACATTTATAAAGTTGAGGGGAGGCTAGGGTTCTAAGAGGTTACAAATGTGAATTGGAAAATTTAGGAAAATATTTTTATCCAACTTGTTGACATCCAAAGCTGATTTAATTTCTATACTTTGATAATTATTATTTATTATGAATTCATTCCTCTATCAAATTTACAATATGGAACCTTATCCAATCCTAGATGTTGAATATATTGTCCAAATAGTGAAGTGGTTTCCAATATTATGATTCCAATACAACTTTGACTTCATGGCTCATTTACTTAAGTGAAATACAATATCTATCTCTAGTGGTATAAATAGAATTTGTGGTCTATTAAGTAAATAATTATTTTATTGATTTTTTATTTCAAAAAAGATATAGAAAAATATTTATGACTAAATAAAACAATTCACTTTAAGGGGTCAAATATTGAATTTTCATCAAATTTTAAAATAAAAGATCTAATCCTAGATATTCTATAGTTGGCCGTATTTAACACACTTTGAGGAAATTATTTCATTGATTATTAATTAAATATTAAATAAAAATATATTTTATCAACATCATGGTCCCTTGTTTCTGACTCATAAAGGAATCAATAGAGGATGAACAAGGGGTCTCTATTGAGGGTGCTGAGGGTGCATCAATGGGTATCAGGGATCCCACCTTGGAGTCCACTCTCGAAGCACAAAAATAATAGGTGTGTGTAGAGTAGGATGAAGGATAATCTCTAGATTCTTTCAACCTCACAATCATATATGGGGTGATTCACCTTGGCATCTCAATAATGGGTCCCTCGGTTGGTGGGGTGGGTCTCTAGGGGTAGTTGGTCATTGATATCTTGGTTCCTTTTTAAGGCAAGACTTTGAATCCCATATGTACTAATTTTTTTGAGGAATGTGATTGACCATATTTCTCATACTAATAAACTTTTCTACCTTGTAAAACTTCTAGGAATGTGTCGATGGGGGATTTGGTTGAATCTATAAAGGATTATACTTGTAGAGAGGGGTCTCTGGTGGTGGATTTGACTTTCAAGGCTACAAACATGGATGTATCTAAATACCTTGACTCAAGTAATATTATTTTTTTACAATTTATATATGTTCAATTTTTTATAGAGTTTAAAAATTTTCCTTTTTTTTGAAATAGTGGTTGAGGTAGTGAATCTTTAGAAATCCGGTGCAACTGAGGGAGTTGGGATACTCACTCTAGCAATCAATCCAACCCTTGGGGATTTAACTATTCAAGGGGAGTTGACCCTGATCCTATTATAGAAATCAATTGTATATGTGGATATATATATATGTGTGTGGGGGGGTTAAATTTTGAAGATTTTGGATATCTTGTTGCTTGTGAGAAGATGGATATGGACAGTCCACATATCTACATAAGGCATAATCCATCTGAGGGGGTCCTTAAAGAGGATCCCACTACCGATGTCCTTTTGTATTTCCATGATTATGAGCCTATTACACCCTAGTAATTTTAGTATTATAGGTATGATGTAATTGAATATAACCACATCATCTGAAATAGGTCATGTAAGAGTATGAAGAACTTCATTACCTGCAGCTTGGAGGTAGACCTACCAAATCAGATGAGATCCATAAACCAATAGTTTCTAAACCTAGGGAATAGAGATGTAAACACATATTATCTCTCTGAATTTTCCTATGATTTTCATACTAATCATGTTAATAAAAAATCATTATAGCTAGATGCATCATAGTACAAGGTGAAATTCGAGGTCACCAAAGTGATCCAAATGGCTGAACAAAAACATGCTTGATTGGAGGTATAAGAACAACTACGCGAAGGCACCACCACTACCAAGGGGGAGATCATAAGATAGTTGAGGGAATATTTGGTGGTGGATTAGGATGGGGTAGTAAATTTAGTATCCTTGTATTATGTATTAAAGGTTTAATAAGTATGGGTATGAATTCAGGCTGATGAGGTTAATCCAACAACTGAGGAGGATGTTGAAAATATCACTAGGTGATAGAAGAACCAGGGGGTTCTCTACAAAGGTTGTTTGATATGAAGATATTTAACACTATGGAATAACCTTTGGGACATGTTTTTGTTATGGTGTAAAAAAAGATAGGTTCCAGTCTGTGGATGAATTTCATCTCTATCATCCATTTTTAGGCTATAATATTGTCATTTCTCATGTGATTTCTATGAATATCAATAATGTTAAAAAGATAATTGACTATATGTCTGTAATCCCCTATGAGTCATGGTTGGTGTGAGAAAAAAAATTAATATAGATTCTTTTTCATTTTTATGAGAGTTCCAACTGGGTAATGAAGAGTAGGGGTCAGAATGTTGTGTCGATCCCCTCTAAGGCCCATGATTCTAGAAATCAGAGTAGTATGATCTTAAGGATTTTATATGTATCATCGATGTTTAAGGTTCTTGATAGAATGACACCAGGGGTGTTAGAGTTAAAATTATGAAATATAGATGTGGAGAGATGTAAATTACATCTTCAACAATCTTGATCAATGATTAGAGGAAGGTGGGATGGGGATAAACATTGACCATGTTCCAAAAATGGGTTGCATAACCATTCTTCCCAAACTGTCTCTTATATGATGTTTTCTTATACGGTTTGTGATCCTATTTCAGCTGTTAAACTTCACTATAAGGGTTTTCCTTCAATTATTATGGATATGATACATCCAGGACATATTCCTAGCAGGGAGGCAAACCCATTTTGGCTATGAGCTACTACCATGGGGGTGTTTAAACCTTGAAGTGAATGTTTACCTAGATAAATAGGACACAAGGTGTGTTTATAGATGAGTAGGGTGATCGGGGGAATTTGAAACTTTCATAGGTCAACACCATTTTTATAGGGAATATCGATGAGATCATTCCAAATTGAAAAAAGTTGAATAAGATTGTGGGATGAATGAAAACATAGGTCGGGTGGAAAACAAGAGAGAAGGATCAATCAAGTTTTTGGGAGGAGACCAATGGTTTCTTAGGTTTCTTATCTTATGTTTTCATATATTTAACCCAGTTTTATTCCTTTTAAGGACATGCAAAGAGGAAAAAGACTCACAGTTTGAGGTCGTAGTGCTTGGAACAAATAGGGGAATGCCTCAAAGTAGTTATCTTGGCATGAAAGAGTAATGAAAAAACATGAAAAATGGATTATGGAGGTCATGTTCCATGTGAAATATGGAAAATTGGTTGAAGACAGTTTAAGGTCATAGTTAATGGACTAAGGATGCAAGTTTATGGATGTATATAATCGAACATTTGGATTGGATCATGTGGTAGGAGAGATATTTTAAGTATTACATTAATGGAGGTTCCATAATTCCCAGTACCACAAATGTTTTCACATTATTTTAGGTCATATTATGTGGACCACTACATTATAAGTTTCACTTCACCATGGTAAGAATAATGACACCCTGACTGGAAGATGGGAAATATGAGAGTATTTCTAACTTGGCCCGAGATAGGAGATCCATGAATCTATTTGTATCTTATGGTATCAGGAATCAATCCCTGTGTATAAGTATAAAATTTCATGGTAAGAGACAAATTCTAAAAGGGGATAGTCCTCTCTAGTGAGGAGGTGGCGATAGAGGGGGATTGAGTTTTTTGAAACACCAAAGATGATGAAAACTAGATTCAGTTTAGGGGGACATAAGGGTCCGTCCCCACATAGTTTAAGGTCCAAATTCTTCAAGAATTGATTATAGTTTATGTTCTTTGAGATATAACTAAAATTACTTCTTGTTTAAAGTTATAGATCAAGGAACAATGGGGGAAATTATTCTTGGGGTTGTTCACACAACACAACGGAACCAAACTCTAATGTGAATAAATATCCAAGGAGACCCAAAACCACATGAAACATCCCCAAAGAAAGTTTTACACTATTTAACATTTAGTCTTATATCATAAAGGGATGATTATACAATTTTATTATCCATTTACTAAATAACCAATCAAAAATTAAGGTTCGAGGATGGAATGTTAGTAAAACTGTTTTCACCTTGTTGGTGTTTATGGCTAGGCTCGAGATAGGGGTCTAGTCATCACTAAATATACCAATGAATAGGGAATAAAGACAAATTTAGTTATAGAATACAGCATGGAATGAAACAAATACAAGAAGTATGGGAGTTATCTTCTCAGTTGAGAACTAGAACCTGACTCTATAGTATAAAATGGAATATAGAAATACACTGGCTATGGATTTTAAGGTCATGTAGCTAAGAAAAAGAGGGGTTTATTATAATGTAATATGTATTGTACCATTGGTTTTTAAGAATCATAATGTCCTCATACTTGGATCATATGGGGGTATATCTCAAAGAGGATTGTGTAGATCAAAAAATAAGTAACCAAACATGAAAGGAGACTGATGAAGGGTAGGTACCATGAACAATTTCAAGAAAAATCACACACAATGTAATGTCATGTTATAATGGTCAAGGATCCTAATTTATGTTCATATATTTCATAATTTATAGGGCTAGAAATTCCATTCTGGGGAATTATTTCATGTCTCTATCATGCTTGGAGAAAATTTCACTGAGAATACTTATCCCATGTGATCCATGTTTGGTGTGTGAAAAAAGGAGCGATAAAGAGCAACCCATATCATAAGGGAGAGAAAAATTTGAGTAGAGTAACTTGTCTTAGCATGGTACCAATGACATATAAATTCTTTTTCATAATGCTATAACACACAAGGGAATAACACAAAGGGTGTTCAAAATCCACTGGATCAAAGATGGTGGAAAGGGTGGTAAATCACAACTTTTGAGATCAAGATCACTGAATATGGTGAATGAAATGTAGGTAATTACTATTGAGTATTTTTTTTAAAATATGTTCTATAAACACACCAATCAATGATGGAGTGAAAAAATATTGGATTGACTATTTATCAATTTTAAAACAAGATAACTATCATATTTCTCTATATATCCTTTGAGGTGGATTCCTAGGATGGGGAGTGATCCATTTTAAACAAGTTACCAGTACTTTCTAGGGGGACTTCACATATTAGTAGGGTAAAAATGATCCAAATAGAGTAAGTTATGAAGTGTGTAAGTGGAAAGTTTGGAATGCTTATGTGAAGTTAAAGACATTGAGGCTAATTATTCAATATGATCAAACATGAAAGACAATCATATTAGTAAGTTATGATTGAAAATTTTCCCATGGTAAATGAAGTTGGATATATGGATGTTGGGTTGGGCTCAAGACATGAGATCTAGGGGTTACTATGTATCTGACAATAGTTGGGGATCAAGTTGTACATAGTTCTTTACAATAGTGTGGTAAGTGACTATCACCGGGGGGTTCTATTTTGATTGTGGGATCATGTCATCATATAGTTTCATGTATTCCATTATGGATGTGGACCCCGAAATTCCATGTTTTTTGGATAATATGTTGAACACATTGTTTAACATTATATGGTGAGAATGTGAAGTATCTACATTTGAAGGTTGTATATCTTTTGCCATTGTGGAGTTATTCTAGGGGCCACTAATTATTGTTATGAAGAAAATATAGAGTGATTGGGGGCTTATGAAAGGATTCTTCACATATGGTATCATTTCATGTTTACTATAAAGAATGTTGTGATCATCACATGATCCATGTCATTCATATTACATAGGGTATCCCATATTTTCTATGTAGGGTAAGGCCATAGTTCAAAAAAATATTTGAGGAAATAGTGTTTGGGGAATTAAACATTGAGATACCCATTTTTACATACTTATGTTAGGTAACAATAGAATATAAACTAGCTTATGGGTCAAGGATTATGATTGGGACATACACCTGGGGAGAAGTCCCGAGGTACTGCTTAGTGGTTATATCATGACCACTAAGTGTGGCACACAAGGCATCTTATACATACCACATGAGGAAGCTTGTACTTGTAACACATGGTATACTACATTTTAATGACCCGTATCTAGGGCTATGTTGTACAATTTTACATTATTTGAATATGATTTTTGGATTTTTAATTTAGAGTTATACTTCTCAAAATTTGGATCATATCATATTTTTAATATGAGGAATCTTATGTTAATCACATAGGGTAAGGCTATATTTTATCTTCAAGTGTTGAGTACATTGATTTATCATTTATTTTTTATGGATATGACATTAGGATTTGTATTTTAATTTCATACAATATAAACTAATGGGTTCATGTGAAGTGCCTATTGAGGAACCTGGAATCGGTGGGATGTGTGATGTTCTCCCCTTCTATGGTGACCAATGTGTATGTACCATTGGATTAGAACTTATGAATGATGTAAGGTCATTTCCATTTTGGTTCCAAATTTGGAGAATTATTTCTAGGTATCATTGGTATCTTGAGATCTTGTATAAAATCACCTTGAAGTAAGTAGTAGAGGAAGAAATTTTCATTGAATTCTCATGCTACCATGTTTGGATTCCTTTCTAGTTCATGTAATACCTAGATCACGTTTCCCTCAAGGGATTCTAACTCATCAAAATATTCCCCTTCTCTCTTGTCTATATTTTTTGATCATAAATGGTTTTACAAATTAATTATAGTTGAAGCTCTATTGGAAAATTTTCTTTTATCCTATACACTAAGGAGCATGGATTCACTGGGGTGGAATTTCAAGTCATCGTCTAATTATCATAGAAATAATTATGGAGCTCTTCAGACCAAATCTTTTAATTTTTTCCTACCATGTTCTTCTAGATGTTAGTGAGGGTTTCTTGAATGAATATATTTTTCCATTCACCAATGTGTGGTAGAGAGAAGTGTGGTTGGATGATATTTTTTAGTCAGCGCACAACATTTTCATATCAGTAACATGAAATTTGGTATGGTTTTATGTGGGAATGGTGTGAGTAATCTCGAATTGGGGAATGACGTGGGACTTCATGTCATTGATTATGGACTAGGTCTTGACCACTATAAAGGGGATGGACACTTCCCAATTTTAAAAGTAGATTTTGGCAGTCATAACGAACCTACATTTTCAATATAACATTGGAAGGTAGGGTCCCACAACATAGAGTTACCATATAGAAATGTGATAAGAGGGATTGGAGGAATGTATATTCTCTAGTGACTAATTCATGAAGTTTTCATGGATTTATAATATAGGAAACCTATTGGTGAATTAAATGCAGTTACAATCCATGGTGGGCTATATGTAGCCCAACCTCTGGATCTGGTGAGAAAGAATCCATCTTGCTTAATAGTCCCAATATGACCTGGAATAGACCTCTTGAATGATTATGGATCTATTTATCAGGGATACAATGATGTTAGATTCCCTTTAATTCATTCCTGTAGAAGGACTTCTCACTATTGGATCCATCAAGGATGGTAAATTATGATGCATGCCAACAAATTTTATCATGCTCAGCATGTTCTGGGTTGAGATCTCTATAAGAGAGATACTGAAAAAAGGGAGTCATCTAATCATGTTTTTCTTTGATTAATAGGTTATTTTAGGTCCATGTTGTTAAAGTGTTGATGGATAGAAAATTTACATGTAGGTTGTAGACATTAGTAATGGTGGGGATAATTACCCTTAGGTGAACCACATAAATTACCATGTCATCTTTGTTGGGCTCTACACGTTATGATTCCATGACATTCAAAGCATCAACATGATCATTTTGGGATTGGGGAATATGAATCACCTTCTTCTAAGATGATAATTCGGGCATAAACTCATGCTTATCTTCCAGATTGGGAACAATTTCTTATTTACAAATGAGATAACCACCACTGATATACTTGATTAGTAGATTATAGTCTCCTTTTACATTAAAATGGGGGAAATTAATCTCAAGGGTGATCTAAAGGTCAGTGATAAAACCTTGGTACATACCCCCATTACTGGTGAAAACTTCTAATAATATGAATGTTTATATAAATACATTAAGTGTTGGAATGATAAAGGCATTACCAAGGCCCACCATATTGATCATGGGGTTATTAAGCCTTCTACTAGTAGGTATATGAGATGAATCATCGAAATTAATCTGCGAACATGGTGTAATATGATCCAAATAGATGATGGACTCATCCAAAAAATCGACATCCATTGGTAGTACATCAATTTTCGGATGTGCAGCTAGGAAATCTACTGATTCTTATCCTTTGAAATGTTTTTGTGGAAAAACTAAATGTATAATTTCTAATCAATTATTACCTAACACTGAAATCATTGTATAAAAATTGGGATGTTGAGAATTTACTTTAATACATCAATTCTAGATACCTGTTGTATACCGTGATGCTACAAGTAGTTCCATAACTTTTAAACTATAAAGTCATAGTTGAGGAAACTCTTCTCAATGGGATAATATCTGATCTCTATATCTTGGAGCATCCAACTAAGATAATATATTATTTTTCCCATATCATTATTTTTCTTATAAGAAATAAGGGTGATAAGGTACTATTATATTGTATTCATGTAAAGGACCGGTGGATTCACTGAGATGGGTGGCATCCAAACTGGAAGATATAGTAGATACTACTTAATGTTATGAAATGTGTTATGATTATATTTTCCCACTAGTAGATGGTTCTTTTATTCATGACTTACAAGAACGAATTATACTTTTCCTTCACGTTCACAATGAATTATAAAATTATGGACAAGTGGACTCTGATCACTCACAACTCTCGGGGGTTGCATAGAGGAGGCATCTAGAAGATTGCATTGATCTTTTTTAGATCATTCTAAATGAATATATATCTACAAATGAATATGATGAATTTTAGAGAGGAAATTATAAACTCACATGTCAAGGGGTTTATCTTCAGGTGTTGTGAGATGAGAAAGTCAAACACTTTATCATGTTATTGAGATGGTTATGTAGATGGAAGTATTTTCCCACTGAATCATCAACTTAACACTCCACCAACATCCTAAAGAGTGGGTTGAATATATGGTTCATCGAATTCTGATAGATAGATCCAAAAATTATTTAGATAAAATGGAATAAATACGTACTATAATTTTTCTTGAGGTGTTCTAAAATTGGTGTCTTATTCTTCCTCATGGGTCACCAAAATTTGGTTATACTCATAGTACCCATCAATTAATGAGAGGACTAGAAAACCAACTATAGAATCAATCAACAACACTATCACAATAAAGGGTAAATAATCCATTTAGTAACAGTTATTTAGGTACCAAAATTAAATTAAGACTCTAATATACCCATTATTTTTTGGATTAGGAAAATGTTGGCTAGCCACATGGGATATTGGACCTCACTGATGAAGTTCATAATGATAATCTTATCAAAATCGGCCTCACTTATAACACCATGGAAAGGGTGAATCTTCTTGGGAGAATTTTTTTCCCAATGGTGACCCATAGGGAGGAAAAAAATGAATTAAAACCTATGGATTAATCCCAATAATTTCCTTGTATCTCCAAGAGAACATGTCGCGATGCTATTTCATGAAATCCACAAACTACCACAACTCATTCAAATATATGGATGAACCAATTAGTGTCTAAATTAGGAAATTTTATGGGTTGAGAGTTACATGGATCAAATCATCATCCTTGGTGGATACACCCTCTTGATATTCCAAAGGGGAATCATCCAGATTTACTTAATTATCAGAAACATGAGGACCATATAGATAAGACAAATCTTTGGGAGATGCAGACCTAAGAGCAGCATTGGTAGGGGTGGAATCCTTAACAAGGGATTATTTCTTAGATTAAACCATAGATTTAAAAGATTATGATTTAATACTATATAGTTTAGGACTATGATACCCACCTTTAATAATGAAGCAATGGTTTTGATTAGACATCTGATGCATCAACCATACTTCCTGGAACATGCAGGAATGTAGCAGATCAGTGGCCATGGGGAGAATCCCTCCATATTCCAAAGGTGTATCTATTTTTATCGTTGTTCAAACCTATACCATGTAGTAATATGATTCCATATTTGATAAATATTTATTAGATACTATGAAATAGCTTCCTAGATCTAGGGTGGTGGTCTCCAACAGGTGGATTGGTAGAATGAAACTGTATTTCAAGTGTAACTAAGGATTTGTTGAAGTGATTGTTAGATCATTTGGGGAATTAATGAACTAAAACCCAATAGTCTTAACGTTTTTCACTCCCTTTTTTAGTACCAAACATCTAGGTAATATTTTTTAAAAGAGAATAAGGGAGAAGAATCTACTAGGAGTACTCCAACTTGAACGTCGATGGAGTATTTGACGGACATATTGTATGAAGAAGGGACCACCACATGAGAAAAAATAAGGACCTTAACAATTGGAAATTATAGGTGGTTTTATATGAGAATACTATGATCTCTATTATTTCTACTAGGCCACCTAATTTGGCCTTTACCAAAATATTTCTATATTTTTTTATCAAGGTTAGTATACCTCTAAATTTTAAGGTTGGAGTGGGTAAGATTAGATTTTCTAATCCTCGGGTTATGGAGCATCTGGGTTGGGATGAGATTGATCCAAAAGATATTATCCACTAGGTATTGGTGTATTTATACACCATTGAATTAGCCTATGATATATAATGTAATGCCCCAACCCCAGTTACCCAGAGTCAGTGCATTATTATGTAACATTGGCATGATCAAAAAAGATCAAGTCTCGAAAAACTGATTAGTTTAGTAGCCTTGGAAACACTAGATACATTAATAAATGTTACATTACATCATAGAGTGAAAAAATAAAATAACATAGTCTCCATATTCCGGACTCATATCCCCTTCAGACTATCCCTGCAGGTCAGTCATAAAATATTTCTTCACATCTTGGGAAAAATAAAACATAGAAAGGGGTGAGCTCAAATGCTCAATAAGGATAACAATATAGCAGAAGATTTCATAAATAAAAATAAACATTTAAGGCAATGTATAACTAAAACAAAATCCTTTTAAACTTAAAATTCAGCATAATATGGAAAAAATAAAATGAAATAATGCCATTTACTTATTCACATGGATATTCTACTAGTTGAATAATCACATGAAATATCAATAACCACTTTCATAATGATGGAATGCATAATGCCAGACTATCATAACCACGTAGCCAAGGCCTCGTGCCAAGACATTAGTTTGTCTCATGAGACCTGCCGAAGCATCGAGGAGCTATAGCGGGCTCCACCCATCACTTATTAAGTCCAATGGATTCATAAAATTAACAGGTTTAAACATATCATAAACCATAACATAATCGTATCACATAAAACATGCATAAAGGAAACATAAAATTCCCAAATTTCAATCACAAGATATCAATACAACACATTGATATAATAAAAAGATTATCAAAACCATTTTCAATACCAAAATAAAATAAAATTAAAACTTGGTATTTATTTTTCATTTAAAAAAATTTATGGCTTGTAGAGGAAGCCAAAAATCAAAAAATGGTCATGGCGTCGGAGAAGTCATTGTCACTACATATGTATGACATGAAAAACATTCATTTTTGTTGTTTAGTAAAATGAATAGTATAAAAAGATTCCTTTTGCATAAACGAAAAATTCAAAGGGGTTTATACATCGTATAGAAGAAATTTGTGTATAAAACAAAATATGCCTCAATGAATGGAGATTGAGACGAAGTCCCTCACAAAGATAATTTTTTAAATAAAATAGATCTATTATGTGTATTCAAAATATTTACACATAAAGAAAGTCTAAATACAAGATAGGACAAAATAATAGCATGACATAATTTGAAAGTAAGAGATTAACCCAAAGAACGGAAATTGGGTTAAAAAGTTCCCTTACAAAGATAATTTTTTTAAATAAAATAGATCTATTATGTGTATTAACTATATTTACACATGAATAAATTCTAAATACAAGATAGGAGATAATAATATCATGAAATAATATGAAAGTAGGATATTAACCCAAAGAACGGAAATTGGGTTAAGAAGTTCCCTTACCTCGTGTCCGATTTGACTCGACCGTTCTTTAACCTCCGGAATAATAAACTAGAGTTAATTTATAATTTCATAAGAACATTTTTAAAGTTTATTATTCCTTTTATATCACTTATTATTATGTTATTAACATTATTTAATTATTTATGTTAATAACGGTCGTTTTGTCGATCTTTGGTACTTGAGTAAAAAATAAACTTCTTATAATTACCAGTTGTTCTTGTGGTAAAATATCCATTGTATCCAGAATTATATTCATGATGTAGATATCATATATATCATATATATCCAGTATATACATTCATTCATAATATTACGTAACATTTAGAGGTAAGAAATGAAATGCACCGTTCATGGAGACAGTAAGTCGTACATACGCATGTATGCTACTTTCATTTCTATTTTGTATTTAATGGAATGAAATCATAATGATATAAAATTATATTATAATTCCAGTATAATATAATATATAATATCATTTACCCCATCCTTTATATGTCCCACATACGACATTAAGGATTCAAATCACTTTGAGGGGGCGGTAGTCCACACTTCCTAAAATGAAATTTTCGCGTGTACCCGTAATGAAAATCATAAAGGTATTCCATAAATGAGAAATACAGAAGCATAATGAAAACATAAACATAATATATATATCATATATGAAAATATTTTCATCATAAGTTCCACCATGAGAGGTGTTAATAGTAGATTGAACAATCATTGTTTCGTGAGGCAGTAATTCGCCACCCATAGTTACAGTATGTTCTTTAACCATTAGATGAAGGTATGTGTAAGTGTAAATAAAATAATTATCCTGAAAAAATCATATTATATTTTATATACTGTTGTTTTTACAAAATAAAGGAATAAATATAGTTTAAGGGGTTGGAGAAGCAAAATAAAACAAAAGAACATAAGAGAAGACATTACCTTAAAATCGGGTAACTCTTTTTGATTTGAGCAAAAGGCTTCCTTGAAAAGACTTCTACCAAAAGTGAGGCTTCTATGAGTAATATAGGGACGTTGAGATAGTATTTGGGCAGATTTTGGCCTATCCAAATGGCTTGAAGGTGTGAATAAGGTGGTAGTGGTGGGGGCCTTTTATAAGAGGAGAAGAGGGGCACTCTTGGAAAGTAATGAAATGTTACATTATTATGAAGTACTTTTCGGATTTCAAAGGTCCCAAAATTATATATTTCTAGTATAAGGTGATAAGGGTTCAAAATATACCCATCCAATAGGTTTTTGACAATTTTATGTCTTAGATTTTACATTATCTTTTCATTTTATTTAAAAAGTTCATTAATTAGATAATCGTTGCACCATCATGGTGTGATAAATAAATTTATTTATTTAATTTAAAAAAATTATAAAAAAATTACCATGATGCAGAAAATCTTTTTATCTTTCCAATTAATATTTATAGAAGAAAAGTTAACTTATATAACCATATTTAATATTTGTTTTCGTAAAACAACACATGTTTGTGTCGATTTTATTTTTATTTTAAATAATTAGTTATTAATGTCATTTTCTTACCCAAGTGGCTCCATGGGGTCCCGAAGTTGACCCATGGATTTTCTTGGTCGGCCATGAATTACCCAATAAGGGTATTAAAAGTGTAAAGATAATTTCATATTATTATAACATTATATTTACCTTAATTTCACTAAATACCTTTAATCGCGATTAATAGAACTTAAAAGTTACTATTAAAAAAATTATTTTCATCCCATTAAACCAAATTTTACATCATAATGACAATGATTTATGTCGGATTTTGGAAATTCAAATCAAAGAGGTGGTAAAATTTCATTTAAACAAAAAATCAATTTTTTAACTACCACTTAGTGGTTTCACTATTCATAAAAAATCGAAGTTTTCAGAACAACACCAAATATTAACCCGAAGCTATATTTGATATTCATAATTCAAAAATGATTTTAATTTTACAAAATTAAAAACATATATGTTGAATTAATTAATTTAATAATTAATTCTCGTTGTCACAATAAATAGCGTGTTTTTAAGAATGAATATCAATCAAAAGATTGACAATTGTTTATGTCCAATTTAAAAGTGAAATTAATTATAATGACCACCATTGGATAAAATGGTAAAAAAATATTCTAATTACACTTTATAACCACTCAATTGTATTATTTATCACTATAAATTATTTTTATTAAAAAAGTTGTTTTTAAGTATTTTTCACTATTCATGAAAAATTGGAAGTTCTCAGAAAAATACCAAAAATTCAATATAGGCTAATTTCGATATTCTGAATCCCAAAATGAAGTCCATTTTGAAATATAAAATTTATATAATTTCAAAAAGTGAAGATGACTATTCATAACTACTTCTTTTATTGGTCGCGGTGTGTTAGAACTCGAGGTTGCGTACAACACACACTGCTCTATTGTTCAAAGTGGAGCGTACCATGGAAGCTTGGGGTGTTACATTCTACCCTCCTTCAATAAATTGTGTCCTCCTAGTTTAAAATTTTTCTTTGAAAATAAAAGGTTGAAAATAGAAAATACCTTTGTGGAAAACCCACATCGGAAATAAGGTTAATAAAAATATAACTTTAAAAGAAAGAAAGAGAAGTACAAAGGTCACCCGAGATAGCTCATACTTGGATTCTATGAAAGTATGGATATAGAGGAAAAAAACCAGTGAGGTCTGATGGAGAGTTGTATAAAACAGGATTAGGAGAATGTTAACTACAAGAAAATCACAAACTTTTGATTGGTTAAACGTTCATTGATTCCCCAATTGGAAAAGTTAACCGACAAAATTTTTGTTTTAAGTTATGTTTCATAAATTTGAAGAATTTATTTAGGAGATTTACTAAGAACGTAAGGAAATATACTTACTTGTCATGTAGACTTTCACTCTTTAATAAATTTTTACCACAAACCCATCATTCACTCCAAAAGGGAATAGAACTCAAAAATATTCTATTTACCATAATTGTATCACATACCATTTAGATTAGGAAAACTTTTTTGTAATAATCAGGGACTTCCTATAGGCTAGTGGTAGGTAATAAAGGCATGTCGCACTATGGTTGTGGGTTCGATTCCTACAGCTTTGTCCGACACGACGGGTTATCCCCCAACCTTCAGGTTGTCCTTTTCCTAAAACTATAGTATTATAATATTCCAAAAATAATCTTCATAATTGTTTTAACCTTAAACAATAATATCCAAAGCTCAACTTAATCCATTCTGACCTTTTTCGTTATCCAAAATACCTTCATCCAGAATTTCTCTAAAAGGTCTTTAAATTCCAAAATCAATTGTAACATTAGATTCCCCAAACAAAGTAAAGTTTCTCTTATTGTCACATACTAAAAATATGATTACCTTTATCATATTAAAACCTTAATGAAAACAACAAGTACTACAGTACAATCCTTCTATATATCACATTATTCTTATAACCAGAATATAATCATTGAGTCCAAAAGTACCAATACATTAATTATTCCACTTCAACTGTAGTAACAACATAAGATGATCCTTGATCCCTTGGCCTTTTCTAAGGTAAGTTTCCCTGATGATTAGTACATTCATTTGTATAATGTCCCATTTCCCTACAATTGTAGTATTCAACATTGATAGCCTCTTTCTTTCCCTAGTAATCACGAGCCTGGTGACCTTTTTCTCTACATTGATAACAATCTCCCATTCCTTTTAGGCAAGTACTGGGGTAATTCCTCCAAAAATTATCGCATAATGGAAATTCCTTCTTTCCCTTTTTCCCTTTATCTGTCTCTTGTTCCACTGTTCTCTTCTTCTCTCGCTTTACTTTGTTGTCATAAGACTTAGAGAATTCCTTTTCTGTCTTGATAGCACACGAGACTATATCTTCATATGTTGAGAATACTTGTGATACTAAATCTCTATGGAGAAACGTTTTTAACCCATCAATGAAATGATCAATCTTACTTCTTGGGTTACATATATAATCTGCAGCATGCCTCGCTAACCTTGAAAAGTTAGCCTCATATTTTGTGACATTCTCATCCTCCTTCTGCCTCAGACTCAGAAATTGCCTTTCCATATCTTCTTGATGGTCATGTGGAAAGTATTTTTCTAAGAAAATTTCCTTAAACTCCCTCCATTCCATACTTGATACTTCTTCATCTTCCTTTGTGTTTTGAATCAGCAACCACCATTGATCGGAATCTCCAGTGAGGTGGTAAACTGCCTTGACAACCTTCTCCCTTTATCTACTCCCCAAGGCGTGGAATATTTTCTATAAGGAGTTTATCCATTGCTCAACTACTAATGGATTTTTACCACCATTAAATGTTGGAGGTTGTTACCACATGAAGTGGTCTAACATTGATCCTCCACGTTGCGGATCAGAGTGCTCCATATGAGTAAGGTTATTATTCATAACCAGAGTGAGTTGTCCCAGTATGGTGATAAGTTGATCAGCACCAGTTATATCACCATATCCACTATAATTATTTTGAGCTGGAGGGAAATCCCTACATGGAGTACATGCATTGATACGGTTTTCATTCCTCCCACTAGGATCCATTTCTAATCAATGGCATAAACTAGATTAGTTTATGAACCAAAATACATAATTACAAACTTGCAAAACACTTAACATAAATTGAACTATTTATGGACATAATCCATAATCAAAAAAAATATTTCTTTGAGGAAGTATATACTCATAACCCTTAATGGTGGTTTGTAAAGAAAATAAGAATTATCCTAAGCATATCCCCCAGGAGTGTCGTAACCAAGAGTGCATCAAGGCCCGTTGTCGTGCACCAGTTCCCGTTCGATTCTAGTTCAAAGCAATATTTCGGTTTTTACCCCTAGGTACATCTGTGCCAGAGCTACCTCTACCTGCTCATATCCAGGCAGAGATGTATTGCTCGTAAAACACACAAAATCTCTACAATACCAAAATTCTAGAAAGTTCTTCTATACTAATCCTCAAAGTCTATCTTTGGGCTATGTTCTCTGATCAGAGTTTATCTAAATCTATCTTCCAAGGTTAGTACTAAACTTCCTCTGATACCAACTGTAATGCCCTGACCCCAGTTACCCAGAGTCGGTGCATTATTACATAACATTTCTATGATCACAAAAGATCCAGTCTCTAAAGACCGATTAGTTTAGTAGCCTTGAAAATACTATATACATTCATAAATGTTACATTACATCATAAAGTGAAAAACTATAATAACATAGTCTCCATATTTCACACTCATATCCCCTTCAGACTATCCCTGCAGGTCAGTCATAAAATATTTCATCACATCCTGGGAAAAATAAAACATAGAAAGGGGTGAGATCAGATGCTTAATAAAGATAACAATATAGCGGAAGCTTTCATAAATAAACATAAACATTTAATGCAATGTATAACTAAAACAAAATCCTTTTAAACTTGAACTTCAGTATAATATGGCAAAAATAAAATGAAATAATGCCATTTACTTATTCACATGGATATTCTACTAGTCAAATAATCACATGCAATATCAATAACCACTTTCATAATGATGGAATGCATAATTCCAGACTATCATAACTATGTAGCCAAGGCCTCATTCCAAGACTACAAATAATATTTTGTCAAGGCCTCGTGCCAAGACACTAGTTTGTCTCATGAGACCTGCCGATGCATCGAGGACCTATAGCGGGCTCCACCTGTCACTTATTAAGTCCAATGCATTCCTCATATGAACGGGTTTAAACATATCATAAACAATAACATAATCGTATCACATAAAACATGCATAAAGGAAACATAACATTCCCACATTTCAATCACAAGATATCAATACAACACATTGATATAATAAAAACATTATCAAAAACATTTTCAATACCAAAGTAAAAGAAAATTAAAACTTGGTATTTATTTTTCCTTTAAAAAAATTATGGCTTGTAGAGGAAGTCGGAACTCAAATAATGGTCATGGAGGTGGAGAAGTCGTTGTCACCGCAAACGTATGACAAGAAAAACATTCCTTTTTTCCTTTAGTAAAATTCATCATATAAAAAGATTCATTTTGAATAAACATAAATGTCAAAGGGGGTTTATACACCGTATAGAAGAAATTTGTGTATAAAAAAAATATGCCTCAATGAATGGAGATTGAGACGAAGTCCCTCAAAAAGATCATTTTTTAAATAAAATAGATCTATTATGTGTATTCAATAATATTTACACATAAATAAATTCTAAATACAAGATAGGACATAATAATATCATGACATAATTTGAAAGTAGGAGATTAACCCAAAGAACAGAAATTAGGTTTAGAAGTTCCCTTACAAAGATCATTTTTTTAAATAAAATAGATCTATTTTGTGTATTCACTATATTTAAACATAAAGATAGTCTAAATAAAATATAGGAAAAAATAATATCATGACATAATTTGATAGTAGGAGATTAACCCAAAGAACGGAAATTGGGTTAAGAAGTTCCCTTACCTCGTGTCCGACATGACTCGACCATTCGTTAACCTCTTGAATAATAGACTAGAGTTAATTTATAATTTCTTAAGAACCTTTTTCATGTTTATTATTTCATTAATATCCCTTATTACCATGTTATAAACATTATGTAATTATTTATGTTAATAACGGTTGTTTGGTCGATCTTTGGTACTTGAGTCAAAAATAAACTTATTATAATTACAAGTTGTTCATGTGATAAAATATCGATTATAAAAGAATTATATTCATGATGTAGATATCATATATATCATATATATCTAGTATATACATTCTTTTATAATATTACGTAACATTTAGAGGTAAGAAATGAAATGCACCGTTCATGGAGACGGTAAGTCGTACGTACGCTTGAACGCTACTTTCATTTCTATTTCATATTTATTGGAATGAAATACTAATGATAAAAAGTTATATTATAATTCTAGTATAATATAATATATAATATCATTTACTCCATCCTTTATACATCCCACATATGGCATTAACGATTAAAATCCCTTTGAGGGGGCGGTAGTTCGCACTTCCTAAAATGAAATTATCGCGTTTAACCATAATGTAAATCATAAAGGTATGCCATAAATTAAAAATAAAGAAGCATAAGGAAAAAATAAAAATAATATATATATCATATATGAAAATATTGTCTTCATAATGACCACCATGAGGGGTGTTAATAGAATATTGAACAATCATCATTTCGTGAGGCAGTAATTCACCACCCACAGAAACAGTATGTTCTTTAACCATTAGACGAAGGTATGTGTATGTGTAAATAAAATCATTCTCAGGAAAACAACATAGTATATTTTAGATACTGGTGTTGTTACAATATAATGGAATAAAAAGAGTTTAAGGGGTTGGAGAAGCAAAATAAAACAAAAGAACATAAGAGAAGACATTACCTTAAAATCGGGTAACTCTTTTTGATTTTAGCCAAAGGATTACTTGGGAAGACTTATGCCCAAAGTGAGGCTTCTAGGAGTAAGAGAGGGAAGTTGAGAGAGTATTTGGGCAGATTTTGGCCAATCCAAATGGCTTGAAGTTGTTAATAAGGTAGTAGTGGTGGAGGCCTTTTATAATAGGAGAAGAGGGGCACTCTTGGAATGTAATGAAATGTTTCATTATTATGATGTACTTTTCGGATTTCAAAGGTCCAACAATTATATATTTAGAGGATAAGGTTATAAGGGTTCGAAATCTACCCATCCAATAGGTTTTTTACAAGTGTATGTCTTAAATGTTACATTATCTTTTCATTTTATTTAAAAAGTTCATTAATGAGGTAATCGCTGCATCATCATGGTGTGATAAATAAATTTATTTATTTAATTCCAAAAAATTATAAAAAAATAACCATGATGTAGGAAATAATTTTTGGTTTCTAATGAATATTTCTAGTCTAAAATTTAAATTATATAACCCCATGTAATAATTGTTTTAGTAAAACAACACATGTTTGTGTCGATTTTATTTTTACTTTAAATAAAAAGTTATTAATGTCATTTTCTTACCCAAGTGGCTCCATGGGATCCCCAAGTTGACCCATGGATTTTATAGGTCGGCCATGACTCACCCAATATGGGTGAGACAAGTGTAAAGGAAATTTCATATTATTATAACATTATATTTACCTTAAGTTACACTAATTACCTTTAATCGCGATTAATAGAACATAAAAGTTACTATTCACCAAAAATTATTTTAATCTCATTGAACCACATTTTACTTCCTAATGAAAATTATGTATGTCGGATTTTGGAAATTCAAATCACAGAGGTGGTAAAATTTCATTTAAATGAAAAATCAGTTTTTTAACTACCACTTAGTGGTTTCAATACTCATCAAAAATAGAAGTTTTTCATAACAACACCAAAAATTAACCCTAAGATATATTTTATATTCCTAATTCAAAAATGATGTCTATTTTACAAAATTAAAAAAAATATAAGTTGAATTAAATAATTTAATAATTAATTTCCGCTGTCACAACAAATAGCGTGTTTTTAAGAAAGAATATCAATCAAAAGATTGACAATTGTTTATGTCCAATTTAAAAGTGAAATTAATTCTAATGACCAACATTGGATAAAATCCTAAAAATATTTTCTAATTAAACTTTATAACCACTCAATTGTATAATTTATCACTACAAATTATTTTTCTTAAAAAAGATGTTTTTAAGTATTTTTCACTATTCATCAAAAATAGGAAGTTCTCAGAAAAATACCAAAAATTCAACATAGGATAATTTAGATATTCCGAATCCAAAAATGATGTCCATTTTGAAATATAAAATTTATATAATTTCAAAAAGTGGGTATTAATATTCATAACCGCTACTTTTATTGGTCACGGTGTGTTAGAACTCGAGGTTGCATACAACACATGCTGCTCTATTATTCAAAGAGGAGCGTACCATGGAAGCTTGGGGTGTTACATATAATGGGCGTATGTGACCCTTTACATTAGAACCCTCTTCTTCTTTCTAGAAGGAAATAACGAACTAGCATTCTTCATATTCAAATTCTTTTGCATGGTAAGCCACAATGATAGCTATTACATTCTTGAATTGTAGATGGATATTCAAGACCATAATGAGGTATTTTTCATCTATTTTGATATGAGGAGTGCATTCGGGAACAAGATTATCACCGGTATACTAGTGAGTTGATTCATGACATCTAAATTTAGAGGAAGGTGAATGTTTCTTCTAGCTAAGGGACTCTCATTAACCAGAAACATAGTGGGTTACATTGGCCGAGGTTCTATGGACTAGATAATGTTGTCCGTGTTATATTTTTGACTAGATGATTTAGACTGAGCACTAGATGATTAAGGTCGAGTCCTCTCCAATTGAAATTGATCGTGATTTTATCAGGTATGGGTCACATTTTAGACTAATATGGTCATTCGTGGAGGCATCCATGATCAATCATCCTGAGTGGGGTTTTCTTACTGAGCCTTTTGCGAGGCTTGATATCTAGCCTAAACGACATGAATAGAATCTTATGGAGATTTGGATGGAACAAACTTCCTGTTGGAATAACTTCTAACTCTCCTCTTATGAAATAATCCATAGGTACCTAAGGGGGACCCATGGAATTCATTATCACTGATTATAGTGTAGGGATCTACTAGTCTAACAATGTTCATAAAAGTATGCTCATATTCATAATTAGTAAAATATTCCATGATTGGAAAAATCCTAGAGGCCTCTCCCAATTTTGGAGGTATGAATTCCCTAAGAGTATAAGTTGGTTTGGGCACAAACTAGGGACTTAAATTTACCTAGGGTTTCTAGTTCATATTAATCTAAAATTTGGGTGTTTGTGATGTAGATTTCGTGGTCAAATTAGACCTGGTGATTGTTGGGGTTATTTTCACAATTGGACACAGATATTGCTATGGGCACAGGTGACCATATAATGGGAAATATGGTAATTTTACTTGTATTTAACCCATTTTTGAGCCTATTTCAACACACTTTGTTCTTCGTCATCTCTATGAGGGTTAGTAGTGACTTTTGATACCTTTTTTGAGATGTCACCCAACTCAACAAGTAAATGGTCTACCTTTTCTTGAATCTATTATTTGAAGACAAAACACTCCTTGATGGTGTGTCCAATGTACCTATGGTATGGTCAATAGTTGGAATAACTAGTGAGGTTATCTTCTTTATGAGTTTTTCATTCTGTGAAATTTAGGATTTTCTTTTCCATGGAATAGATAAAGTACCCTAGGACATGTGCATCCTTGAAGGAGTAGGTCTTGTTCCTCCACTCTATGAATAGAACCCTGGGTGACTGTCCTTGATGGAGGAATTGGACAAAATTTTCATAGCAAGGATATTCATAACAAGGCTACACCAAAGCAATAATCTCATTAAAGGGTACATAAATATGGGATGTCTATGAGACCTTATTCTATAAAGAGGAGGCTCTTTATGGATTCAAGAGGTTTTTCACAAGGATTGGAATAGGTACTAGCTGTGAACTCTTCTTGGTTGGATGCAATGATTTTTCTAGATTCTACGTTCTTTCAATGAACTCTCAAAATGATATAGGATATCTGAAGGAGATGAGGGTAGGGACTAGCCCATATTTGACATTCTCAACCAACAACATCAAAATTTAATCCTATGAAATCTAAAAATAAATGGATTACATGAGACCCTTCAATCAATAAATGAAGTTAGAAACCCACTCATTAGACTTATGAATACATTTGGAGAGGTCAGTGAAGATTGGATTATGAATTTTGGAGTTGAAATAAAAGTGGAACTACCTAAAAATATCCTCCCAGTTGGAAATACATTCTGATTCCATTAGTTGTACAAAAAAATTATATTCCTCCATGGTCTGGATTATTTACTGAGGTTTCGTAGCCTCTAACTATATTAGAGTCCCTAGAATCAGTATGCACTATTAGGTAAAGTTGGCCAAATTAAGTAATGGATCACCCATACCATTTAATGGTGTGAATATAGGATTATTAAAAATCGGGGGTTGATAGATATGCTCCACCCACACTGGATAAGTTTTTCCTTAATGAAATTGTGTCTGGATGCATTTCCAAATCCTTAATATGGGAAATGAAAGAATACATCCCATTATCTTGGTGAGGTTTTGGAGTCACCAATGCTTTTACTGGACTACTGGCTTGTGAATAAATGTGACCATGGCCTAGGGGTGGGATGTTCCACTTATCATTCCAGGTAAGTGTGTCATATCATGAATTTTTTCAGAAGCTTCCAACTTCTACAACGATTATAAGCATATGAAAACATTCCTTGACTCTGGGTTATTGAGAAATGAGAACTAAATACTCTGTCAGAGGGGGAGGGGGTCCCCTCTACCATTATCTGTCCCGTGATGTTTTTCTGAGAGGTTATTGGAAGTGAGACTCTTGTATACCTCAATATCTTGTAGAAAATCTGTTAACATAGAATCTGACTCTATCTTTATAATGACCTCTAATAGGACGATGAGTTTAGTAAATACCTCTCCTTTTTACTAATGTCAAATTACATGTGGTAATAGATATTTAGTAGGGCTCTTGAGGCCCTATATTTTCCTTTTCTAATGGGTGTGGGTAGCAATCGAAAGGTATATCTTATATTATGTCTCACCTAGGGGAAGGTTCTCCCTATTGCATCCTATGTTGTGATCATGATTTCTCTAATCATCTAAGGGATTGATCGTGATCATGTTCTTGGTGGTGATGGTCGAAGGTGACCTTTCATTTTCAATCCGAATTTCAGTCTGATGGTCCCCTTGTTTTTTTATGGGGATTATGGTGGACGGTAGTGTACTACCCCCATACCCAAACATACATGTGGATAGATACCTCTTACATGATTCATTATATCCTGGTTAGTCTCCTGACATAGGTCCATTTAAATATGTAGTTGTGTCCCTGAGAATCAGAACACTGATCCTCTAAGAGTGTTGTGTTGTCAAACCTCCAACACTACAGATTAATTAGTTATGATGATCAAG
Organism: Viscum album; assembly: GCA_963277665.1. Taxonomy (NCBI): domain Eukaryota; kingdom Viridiplantae; phylum Streptophyta; class Magnoliopsida; order Santalales; family Viscaceae; genus Viscum; species Viscum album. The sequence goes on along the minus strand of OY728162.1, from coordinate 1,489,750,604 downwards.
TAATTGAGGATAGGATAACTATTGATCTCTGTGTTGGTTAGATATAAACCATATATTTTGATAAAGAAAAGGAATCATGTTCTATGTGAGGGATTTAAGAATGGTAATGCATAGGTTTTTAGGTGTCTAAAAGAGAACTGGTAGCTGGTTGGTGGCATGGATCTCACACAAGTCTTCTCCCTGCTCGTCTTCAGGAGTATTTTAATGTTCTAAATAATCCCAAACATCAATAGGGGATAGTTGGGAGAATGGTGGTGGAAGTGACATATACTATCCCTACTGTTGACTTTTTAACATAGGGGTAATAGCATGGGCCAACAATCCCTAGAACATTGGAGTGTCTTCCAAAGGTGGGACTAATTTTATAACAAAATCCATATTTGATAGGGTATCTACAATCTTTTGATAATTATGAAGGACATATTCCCTCTATGGATTATAGGATTTTCCACTATCAATTTAGGGAACCAATATGAATCTAGATGCATATCCTAGTTCTAAGGTGGAGGTTAAGAGGAGAGAATATATTCACGGTTTGAGTGATTTCATTATGACTCTAAAGAAATGAGACTATAACATCCCCCACATATAGGTAACTATGGAGTGATCATGGGGCCTTATGATCCTCATCCTTAGGTATGAATAAACATTATTAGTGGGATTATTATGAGAGTTTTGGTGGTTGAGGTGGAGGTGCTTCGATTTATTCGTCTTTCACTTATAACTATGGGATGTTGATAGTGACATGATGCTCCCCTCACTCCTTCCTCAAATGGAACAGAAGCTCCCCAAGAATAAACCCATAATGGTCATGGGGATTCCTTCTACCTGCTCTATGGCTAGTTCTATAGTTAGGTCCTCCATGGTAGTTGTTTTACCTATAGCCCTATGATGAATTTTTAGGTAAGGGGAAGTCATATACATAAGGAGGATCTCTGTGCCAATTGATGATATTCTAAGGAGGACCTCTATGGTTGAATTATTTTTCAGGCGATAGCCCATGATGGTTTTCAATTCATCTTACAATAGGGACAGTCAATCCAATTATCCTTATAGTATGCATATGTCTCGATCCCAATCAGGAAAAAGGCCCCTATGTAGTAGTCATAAGGGAAAGATAAGTTGCATAAATGGTGGTAGGGGCCACTAGAGCTAAGGGATAATCCTCTTATTGAGATGGTTTTTGGGACTCTCATAGGGTTAGTGAAGTGTATTATGGAACATGTATAGTAGTATGGATAGGGTCTATTATCTCATAGACCTATGGAGCCAGTCGGTGTTGTCAACATAGCAAAGTGGTAGAACTACTGGGAAGATACTAGATAGTGGTTTCCATGGTCATGACCTAGACATCCCCGACCTCCTTGATGTAAGGGAGTGATCTATTATAAAATTCAAAGGAGAGGTTTCCAAAGTAATTTTTCATAGTGACCAGGGAATTATACCCCCTACGAGGTCCTTGGGGGGTAGGTTCCTATGTTTATGGGTCTTTTATGGCCATGTATTTTGTTAGGATTCCACCTTCCTATTTGTACCAACAAACTAGGGCCTTGATGACTCTTAGATGGATTATTTCAAAGGCAGTGATTAGGCGAGGGAGCCTGATAGCTACTGAAGTGGTGTTCATTATTGTAGGAGCATAGTTGTGTGGAATTTATTCACTATCGGTACCCTTACCCCACACATATTTGGGGTGGATCATGAAAAATTATCCACAATTTTAGTTTTTTTGGATAAATGAATTTGGTCATCCGTATAGGTTTAATAAAGGTAATTCCGAATGTTGTTAATGTTATCAATTCTCTTCAAGCTGGTGAAAGTATCTAAATTGATGATTTCCTAGACTGGAGATACCAAACATGCTTCATGTTCTCTCTATTTTATGAGAACCGTTTCATATTGAGCCCGCCATATTGGATTTGTGAGACTTAACACCGGTTGAACTATTTTTTCTGATACTTTCCATCGGGGTGTGCATCAGGGGGATGATGTAATTTTTTGCTAGCCTCATATTCCCACTTTCCAAAGATGGGAAACCTCTACTATAATGGTCGGTGATATGGAATCTTTATTTTAAACATAATGATGGGATTTAATTTCCTTCTCTTATAGATTTTTATTTAGAGATCATTTCCTATTTAAGGTCTTTCTCATAGATTTGAGTCATTTTTCTTGAAGACTTTTCCTGAAACCATGTAGAGGCGGATTATAATTAATTAAAATACTTATATCATGATGGGGAAGAAACATATAATCATATCATATGGTGACATTGGATCCATCTGGACATCTGTGGATGTTGGGTGTCTTGGGAACTTATAAAGTATTCCTACTTTTAATTTGAGGGAATCTCATGTATGAGGCATCTTAAGTGTATAACCTATGAAATTCCATGTACATCATGGGGGTAACTATTGCTTGGGGTGTATGTAATTTGGGGCTCATTTCCTTAGGCATGTCATGTTTAAATCATGGTTTAAATATTTTGATGCATTTTATTGGGTCATTGGTTTAGGGTATTTGGATTTGTTTCAAAGTTTTAATGTCATGTATGGATATATTGGTCAACGTTTTAATACCCTATGGGGACATGGTCATAGGATTAATGTCATGTGTGGATAATTTGGTAATATGTTTAACATATTTTGGGGACAGGTTGGTAATCAGAGGTTATTTGTGCCCCTAGGCCGAGAAGATGATCAAACATTGGGGTTGTTGCCTCATGGGGGAATACATGTATATTTAATAGAGATTTTGGGGTATTAGGATTGAACCTTGGGGAGGTGTCCCGTATATGTTTAGATTGTTCCTCAATGATGTGTCTTACGTAGACTGTTTGGAGAAAGGTATAAAATCCCACATAGTTCAGGTAAATAGTTTAGGGTTAGAAGATAGAATTGGTCTATGACTTATAACATTGTGTAGTAAGGAAACTCTTGTTTAAAAGGGAGAAACAATAAGGTATATTGTTGGGTTTATGCATAGGGGCTTCCTAGGTGGTAAGATATCATCCCATTCAAGTTATCCATGGGTAATCCTATATTCATCACATATTTTAGGGATATAGTAAAATATCACATGCTTATTATGTTTTTATGCAATATAATTTTGTACGACTGGGATGGTGGGTATACTATTTAAATTCTTATAGCTCGGGCATCATGGGGGATTAGGCCCAAGATGACCATTTCTATGTAATATATAAGGTTACAAAACTTTATCTCCCCATAAAAGAGTTGTGGGGTTTCCTTCAATGATTCTACTCTCAGGGTTTACATGTCTACTATAGAGGTTCTTTTGTATGTAATGAGGTGTAAACATTTCCATGGTGAAGAGGCACATAGGGGTCCTGAGACTAGGGCACCTATGCTTGTGAGAGAGAGATGATATGACTGTCCATGTCATGCTTGTAGAAAAGGGGATGGATATTAGGTTTAGTGATACTATTTTTCTAGGCGATCATGGTGTAGATAAACACATTTGGAGTTGGTGTGGAGCACTTGTGAACTCAAATTACATGAAACTGTGTTTGGTAGAAGGATGCATCAGTTTAGAGATTTTGTGTTTTTTTCACACTACTTTGGAGTTGTGCGAAAAATTGATCTCTCAATAGACAAGGGATATAGAATGAAGATAGCTCAATGATAATGGGGACATAAATTTGTATAACATTAAGGGTCATGTAAAACATGAAGTTGTGTGAAGGGGATTCATATTAATCAATCCCACCTATAATTTAAGGGGAGTTTCAAAAGAATATCTTAAACATATTTGAGGTGACTTTCAACCAATTTGAAGTATTTTGTGAAATTATCTATTAATGGGAATCCATGGGTAGAAAAACATTTATGATATTTTGAAAGAGGGTTTGCATGAATGAGAGATTGATGCTTCAACTTGTAGAGGTATGTCTCTAAAACATGGGGACGAGGCTCTATTTATAGCCAAAATAGGTAGGTATGTTTTTTAGGTGTGTAACTTTGACCATGTCATCCAAATATATTTTTGTTCGTAAATAATGGTTGTATCATGGCACTCATTCCTTTGCCACTAGTGAAAGGTCACACATGGCAGCAGTTCACTGGAGCCTTACTAGAGAAAATTAAATGTGTTCCAACATTGACGTGGTGAAAAATGCACCAATGTTTCATAAATTACATTATTCATTATTTTGGGGCTTTTTATTTTCACATGATACTTTTTCTATCATAGTCTCATTTCACACGCAAGTCAATTGCGTGCCAAGGGTTGTGCACATAATGCTCTAATTTTCCACACTCTCGACCACTTGGCTTCAGAATGGTATATTGGGTTGGGTAATGTCTTTGTTTTAGTGTAAATCCACCTTATTATGGTTGAAATGTTTTTATAAAGAACATTAAATTTTCCTTTTCTTTGGTCAAATTTTTTTAGCCTTAAACATCAGTTATAATAATCTAACATAGATAACCAAAAATGGACCCATAAAATAGATGTCGAACTCACTGGGTTAAAATCCTACCAAATGAAAACTACCTAAAATTCAATTCCTCCCACACTTTTTAAAAACATCACATTATATATTATAAATTTAGAACTTGGAATCTAAAGGGAACCAAACTTGTTAATCGGAAAACCGATGAACTGTGACCTAAAAAACTAAGTCATTTCCCACTACGTCTTCCCAATATTATTCTTTGGAAATATCTAGCTTGAAAAAAATTTCTCAATGTTTGTGGTGTACACACTATAACCTCAAAAAATATTAATGTTTCTCTCATTAGTCCCCTTGGTTATGGAAATATCTAGAGCACTCAGTCTCACCCTCATCTCTAGAATATTATTCTAAAAAATCATTTGAACTACATAATGAAATCTCTTCTGGGTACTCAAAAAAAATTTAGATTTTGAATCATAAATATAAATTTATCTCTGTGATCCTTATCTCATTGATTCACCTCATTCAATATAAAAATGGTTCAAACATAGTGTTACATTGATAGTATTTATTTTTATACTCATTTTTGAGCCACACTCAGGAGGAAATCATTCATCCAAATAGACTAACTCGATTGTTAAAAAGATTTTATTTTTTCCTATACCCATTTGTGATCCATTACTAGGAAGAAATAATTTATATAAATATAATAGATTTAGTTTTATAGAGATTTTATTTATTTCTATACCCATTTGTGAGCTATGCCTAATAGCAAATCATTCTGAATCATGTATTTAGGAATGATAATTGAATTTTAAATTTCAAATTAGATATTAAAAATGATATTGGATTATTTGATATTTTTCAGTGTTTTTTAAATAATTTTGGGGAGATATAGAAGTTTATAGAGACATACAATTCAGATCAAAATTATTTTTTGTTCATTGATAATGAAATTAGAGGAATATCCAAAAAATAAAGTCTATTTTAATGAAAATGATTCATAAAAACGACCAATATTAAATCCTAATGTTTTATAATAGACTAATGGGATCTTTTCATATTTTTTTAAATTTCATCCATCCTTATATTTTTTATCTCTCCATCAGGGTGATGAATTTCCACTTTAGCATTCGTTATTCTCCCCTTAGTTTGGGATACCTCTATGAGCTATTGATGTTATTACAGTTCCATGTTAGTGGAATCTTGATCCTTCTCAGTAATATTTATTTAGGAAACCTTTTCAGTAGAAAAACATTATTACTCCAAGGCGACCCCAATACAATGGGTCTCACATTAAAGAACCTTAACTTGAAGTTTTTTAGAATAAAAATTTGATTCCACCTCTTGAAGTGACATTCATCCCCCCTCTTCTCTGTCTCTAAGAACATTTTTATTTTATTTTAAATGTATTGATAATTGAAATCTGTACTTCCTAGGTAGAAGAAATAATGACTCAGTTATTTTCAATTCTGAAATAGATTGGTTATAGGGGTCTCATAAATAACCTTCCATATGTTTTCTTAGTTATGATGTAGAGAAATGAGATAATTTCATCATACCTTCATAAAATTTAGTTACATTATCAAGAGGTGGGAAATATTATTGGAATGAAACATTGAGGAAAAGTTCACTGATGAGAAATTCCACACTATTAACTTCCAAGTCTTTTGGAATTGGGATGGACCTATCGTCTGTATAGATTAAATACTAATATGTTAAATTAGGAACTTCCAATGAAGGAATACATTCTTTTGGTTAGAGTTTGTTGAATGATATAAAAATATACCTACCAATAAATAAATTTCAAGTATACTAGATGGTGATAGGAATACGCACCCTTTTGTATTGATCTTCTAGATTTAGGGGATGGTTCCACCTTTGTTGGAAAGACTATAGTATAATTCCCCCAATTGGTACCTTCTCATTATTCACATTTAGAGTGTATACCTTTGATATGATCCCAGCTATAGCTACTAAGGAAGTATTCCCACTTAATATTATATCCTCACCATCTATTGAGACTTGACTGACCTCCACGATGAATACATCTTTAATACGATTGACAAAGGTCTGAAGATGGAGAAAACCATTGAAAGGAGGACCACAGAATACTTTAGGATAACTTGATTCCAGGATATTCCTTTTAGGGATGGTTAAAGATTCAATGGTATCAATGACCTACAAATAGGTAATTTAATTTTTTTAAAGTATCTACAATAATAATTAGTCTTTCTATATGAAAATTAATAAGTAGTTACTTCAAGAATTCAAAATTATGATTAGTTTGAATACTATAATATTTTTCATCACCTTCATAGAAAAGATTTGGTGGGGTTATGACTTCTAATATGTTTCCTAATATTGATATAGTATAGTCAGTAGAGGCCTAAAATTTTCCAAATTCACTTATATTAGTGTCAATGATACTTGATCCAGATTCCATAAGGGAAGAGAGATGCATAATATTTGGATGATAAATTCCAAAATATAGTATTAGAATACCCACACACGTGCTAAAAAATCAAGGGTGGGTTTGAAAACTAATCATGATGAAATATGTGTTTATCCAGTGAATTGTATCTCCTTTAGAATTTGATTACATATGGTAGGAGTATAGTATATACCCTAAAAAATCCATTATTAAATGGGGTAAGTAAAAAAATCCCCCCTTATATCCTCCTTCATCAGTCATTGGATCTAGGATAATTCATATACCTCTAGAAGAGACTGTATAACCACCATAATTATATTTCTTGTTATAGTATACCTTGGATAATTCATTAGTTGTGGCTCTAATTCCACCATATAAAAATTTAAGAAACAATTCACATAGAAAATAACTTCTCATTATAAAAAAATTATTTAATTATAGGACACACATCGTTGAGGTTAATATATTACACCTCACCCATCACATTTCTCACAAACCTTGTAGTAGAGATTTTTCTCCCATTATCATAGATGATAATATTTAACTCTCAGATACATTTCCCCACCATTATAGGATTGGAATCATAATTGAAATATAGGGATGCACGTATACCTCTATGTTATGGAATATGAACACCAAACTGATAAATTTCCCATAAATCCATAACATCAGAGGATGGAACATTTTTCAAAATTTGGGAAGCATGAGGGGGTATATAATTTGAGGACTACTCCTTTGGTAATGAAGAACATCCAATTTAATTTGAAATAAATTTTTTTTCTATGATTATCTACCACGGCCAAATTCTATGTTGTTGGTGTTTGAACCTCTTTCTATTGATGACAACTAGATTATTTCATCCTATCCTTAAATCATGTATTCTCCACTACTCTAAGACATTTAAATTTTTTTGGTTAATGATATCCCAATGCCTTTCATAATTCATCACTACTATAGTCTAGGAAATCTCATTCTGAAGTCCACATCCCATTACCTCGGGTCATTATAATAGAAAATATTGGAATGATATTTTCTAGTATTCCCTAAGGGTACAAAGAAATAAATGATTTTCCATATTCAATGGTTAAACTAATATATTAAATCAGAGGTAGAAATTTGATTTCAACTAGGGTATCTTCCTAGGTTGTCATCACTCAAAGTTTTTATACCACCTTAGATGCTTATTTTCTAGAAAATCTATTAGCAATAATGTAGTACATTATTTTAATCACCTACAAATTTGTAAAATCCAATAATACACACAATCCTCACAAATTATCCATCCATACAATCATGTTTTTAAAACATAGTCTCTAATATCCAACATATATGATTAGGTTTGAAAAATTTCAAGTTCAATGTCAAAAATTGTCCCAGTATAAGGATCACTGTAGGTAATGAAGTTGAATTTTGAGGATAATATTAGAAACTTTTAAGATTCTCCATATTACAAAGTAAAATACCATATTCCATAGACATATTGTATGAAGGGGAAAATCAAAATTCAATGATGTTGATTTAAATTTGGAGTGAATATGCATTAAAATTCACTACCACCCATCTATATAATAGTTAAAGTAGTTATAAAATATAGAAAGGGACCATTCCCATGTAAATAGGAAGAAATAAATGGTGAATATTTTCCAACACATATACTATTAATCCCAAGGTTTAAAAATGTTCTAAATTTTACACCATGTTAAATGGACCTGGGACAACGCCATTGTGGGAGACGCGAACTAGAAGTAGATATGTATCCAACCACTTCATTAAAAATCCCACTAGTTAGGTACAAGTCAGTATGTTGGATTTGACCTTGTGAACCAACTCATTATATCATAATTTTTCTATCATGGACGAATACTTTCCAAGGATTCCGCACTGTTTCATTTTGGAGAATCCCATTGGGTTCTTGAAACATGGCCTTCTACCATGGGGCTCCATTAATGCCTTTATCTACAATTACAAATGGTTGTTATATCATGGATGGAGTCCCTTTATTGAGATTTATCAAGACTACATAAATAATTTTTAGGCCAATTGTGGTCTTATTTTAGAATTATCTCATCACACCTTTAGGGTAATTAATTCATCATATATATATCTCTATGAATGGGTACCCCTTGAGACTTATAGAACTCCCAAAAACTAATTTTCACTTATTTATTTTTCAGGTGGAAGGATTTTATCCACAAGCTCCATCCACTAAAAAATATAAGAGTAAATAAAAATTACTAAAAACGTATTTCTAAGAGATCTGAATAGCCTCAAAAATGGAAATTTAATTTTACTCATAATTAAATACGACACTCATCTTGTGCACCCAATATTCCCATATCTATTATGGTGTAACACTGCCTCATATGTGGTGATAGAATTATTCATTCAAGAAATTTGATTTATTGGTAGTATAATAATTGACTGTTGTAGATTAGAAATGTGTATTGGGATCAGATATGTGAGGTATTGTCTATGGGGTGGTTCTGGTGTGATGAATTAAGCATAGTGGGTGATTTCCCCACTAATTTATATAAGATCCCTTGGTAGAAATATTGAAATTGGTTATATTTATGTATTGGTTGAACCAATGGAAAAACATTTAAGTGTCTGACCTATAAATTAGAAAATACTTAAAAATATAATAACCACGTAACGAATTAATCTTTAATAGGGGATACATACTCTTTATGATGTTTCTTAAAAATTATATCCAGAAGTGATAGGAAAAAAATTTATTCATGATAATAGCTTGGTCCAAAAAAATCATATATATCCCTAATACAAATGGAAGAATCATAATCAAAAAGTTTCATTGTGGTATGCACCATTATTTTCCTGTAATAAATAAATAATAGTTAATTAGAAATGAACTAAAAAGGTAATAAAATACACTGAGTCAAATGGTAGAAAAACACAATGACCACTGGGTTAAAATCTGACTGAGTTAAAATTAGTTTTCCCATATAGTTCACCCAAGTAATCTACCTAAGTACTTCACAAAAATACTACATTCAAGTACTTTGTGCAAGAATTTTACGTGGAGAAATAATTTAGGACCTTTTACCAACCTACATTCCTAACATCAATCCACTAAAGGATGAATTAATCCCATATATTTTTGTGTCACACCTATGTGTGACACTTGAACATACAACCAGCATTTGAATGTTATTTTTAATCTTGAAATGTTTCCCTTTCCATAAATTCTATTCAATATAGAATAATGGTGACCTTAGGATTAAATCCACTTTGTTCCAATCATATTCATTCATGAGGGGGAATTCATTGGCACTCTCATTTTCTAAAAGAGATAATTCTTTGAAGAATGAATAATATATTTTAAAGATTAAGGGAAATCAATAATGAAGGAACTATCATTTCACCCAAACCCCCAGGACATCACCCAACGGGTACACCCAAGTAAACCTGTGTACATCACAAATGTGCACAAGAAGTTTGGGGAGGCTGAACTCTTGTACACTACATTCATTTCAATACACCTTCACCAAGGGTACTGAATTTTCTATTAAATAGTACCCTTAGGCTTGTCATTTGACACCTTTTAGAAGACTAAGTGGAGGCATGAAGCTCTACTCATCCTAGTTCTGTACATTGGTATTAAAATCCCTTTAGGTATATTATTACTCCTAAAACAATGGTAAATTAGCCAAAAGTGATTATACTTCAATTTAAAAATATTTTTAAACACTAAGAACCTTTGTGAGAAACTAATTCCTCCATAGTCCATAAATACTGGGTCAATGGACCCTTACCCAACCATACACATACACACTTCCCATACAAATTAATTCATGAATATTCCCAGAATATTTGGGTCAACACACACTCAAGTTATATCACCTTTAACATCACCTCTATGTAGTACCTCTAAAGAGAAACTTCACCCGAGTATCAATAGAGGGAAGCTTCTTTCTTGGAATCACTTGGTCAAAACCACATACTATCCATCACTAGAGCGAAGCCTCTTACTCACCCTCACTAGGGTGTATCCTCTTTATCAAACTCACTACGGATAACCCCAATTCTCTCTCCCAGTAGGGTAAATCCATTTTCTCTCTCTAGTGTCATTTGGGTGAAACATCCCTCAAGTCGACCATTATGATAAACCAAACTATTCATTTCAATTACTAAAATGCCATCCATAACTAGATTTCAATGGTTTGGTCTCCCTCTACCCAAGCTACCTACATGTACCCAAATACCAAGAACCCATAAAATTGACACTAAATACACATGATCAGGGCTTGAAAACTAATAGGAACCCCTTTGATCGTAGATTCAATTGATAAAAGGACACTCAAGAATTAAATTTAGAGATAGTTAGAACCCTCATGGGGATCATAATTATATATTTAGTCTATAAAGAGAATCCCTATTGAAATTATATAAGAGTGGACTATTTATACCATGTTTCCCACTCCTCTAGACTAGTTCTCTATATCCAACTAGCATGGGGAACCACACTACATCTAATAAATTGTATATGGGGTAGGGAATACCTCTTGTAGTAATCTCAGAGTATTTATTATAGGATTTTGTATGATATATTTTTATATACACCACTTTGTCTATAAAAAATTAAAAAAGATTAAAGGATGGGTTTACTATTTAGATATAGGTTCTAGGATGGTTCCCATTAGAAATACCATCAACAAGATAGGGATACTCTCATTGGGTAGCCTCAATACACAAACCACTTTCCTCCAATGGCCCAAAGGCCTTCATTTTTATTGATTTTTTGATAATCCACCTTTCAAGGGATGAGGTTGAACCCTTTCAAGGGTCGTAGTCATATGTATTACATGGCCCGCATGCCTTATAGGAATTCATTGCCAATAGGCTTCAAGAATTAATTAAAACACATACTAACTACATGGAACTACTCTCCCCAGCATCTTCATCGTGAAATTAGCTCTCCACTATCACATAGATGTTCCGCAAGGGTTTCCCATGCATTCATAGGCCTGTCCCGATGGCATGTGCCATACCCTCTCATTTTTGAAATCTGTTTAGCTTCTACTATGGTGAAAGCTCCTTGATCCCCCTCCTCCTGAAACTTGTTCCTTGTAGGTTGTCTGGTATGCATCTACACTTAAGGTGGCCCGGAGGCCTTGAGGTGTCCTGAAGGCCTTATTGACTCAATGTCCTGGGTGTCCCGATGGTCTTAAAGGACTCGGGGACCAAATCAGTGGCCTAAAGGCCCAAACAGGGGAATATTCCCAGCTACTACAGTGCCAAACATTGCCTACTACAGTTCCCACTATAGTACCTGATACAGTTCTACACAGTTCCTGCTATAGTACCTCCTACATCACCTTTTACAGTACCTACTATAGTACTAATATAGTACCCAAGAAATTATCCTCTGCTAGGATTTTATCCCAGGTCTCTTGGATGTAATTAAGGAGTCCTCACCAACTGGGCTGAGGCTCATGTGCAATACAAAACCCCCTTTCAAATCTATTTGTTCCCTCACATACTCTATTCTCTATCTTCTATTGTCACTTGTTTTTTACACCATGCATGAATCATGTGGTATTATATATCTTACTTGATCATACTATTAGTATAACTAAAATAACTTCAATATGGGCCACATAGTAGGCGTTAGATCTAACACTCCATGGTTTTACATTATCCATTTTTTGGATTAGATATATTATTGGAGCCTTATATTCATAATACACCCTTTATCCTCCTTTATTTCACATTTAAAGACATAGAAATCCTAGGACCATGAAATTATAATGTGCAGCCAATGTCTTGGTCATATGCAATAAACCTTCATGACAACAACCTTAACACATGACAATAAACTTCAAGGTATGGTCCTACTACATTTCATTAAACTGTGCTACTCAAACTATATAGGTTTTGATTCCATCCATGCATGATATATAGGACACCTCCCAAAGTTTCATACCCAATATCATCCACCTTCAAAATCCATGATCATGTGGATATATTATTCATGAATCTATTTATGTACATAATTTCTTGCTACATTCCCCAAAAGTTCATAAGTCCGCTCACAGGTTCTTACTCTTGATGAAAAATTTCCCCCTTTCCTAGAGAGATATATTATCTCCAGACATTATCATAACCTTTTCATTGGTCCATATTCCCAATGAGACCACATTCTTCTTGAGGATCAATATTCTCTTTAGGTAGTCTCCAAATCTAACCCCATTGGGTTATATTAACTTTGATGTCAACTAGAAAGGCTTTCTCATGCATAAGTCCCGCACCAAGAATCATGAGGCATATCTCTATTAATTTGTCTTTACCACAAGATTTTAACTATATAGATTCCTCCTTCCCATATGACCATAAAATTTATGACATGTCCCATTAAGTTAAACTAAAATATATGGGTTCTGATTCCTTTAGAAATGATATATAAAAATCATTTTTTATAATCCTAATCCCAAAATTATCAACACCTACCACTTCTTAAGATGGAAATAATTCAAAGGCTCTTAAATGTGTATATTAAAACCATAGAAACATAAAATAGAGAGTTATTAATTAGTAATGAACAAATATAGAGAACCTATAATATATACAAATGTTCATAATAATACATGTTAATGGAAAATTTCTAGTATATGGATCATGATTCTCATACTGGTATTCATGAAGGATTCATTAAAATGGATAGAATATATGAGAGAGTCTATGGGTATGATGTGATCCCCTTAAAAAGGTATGATGATCCCAAACTCCAACCCTCTTAACCAAAATGAATATTTTATTATTTCTGAAAAAACACCCCAATAACCATATACCTTTTCAAAGTAGGTCTGTAATGATATTCACACAAAACTATCACAAATTTCAGAGCACATAATATTATCCCATTAGAAGAAGTTATATATACAACATTGTTTTATATTTTATACTACACGACCATAAATCGTTTACCCAATAGTCCAGGATGTATGAATTTAAACAACATAACCCTTAATGTAAGATCTCCATGACCTTAAACTATTACCCCCAATTGTTTTATGATTTATAAGCCTAAACTAGAAGTATATTGGAATACATCAATCCTCTCTATTGATCATGATCGAACACCATTATCATATTAAAAATGATTATCATTTTCATTTTTCTTACTAGCATGAATGAACTATATCTACTTTGTTATGCCCTATAGATATTCTTGGATTGATAACATACATTGCCTATCCTTTTATCATGACTGAACCCCATTCTTATGTCACACATGTAATTTCATTTACATTTTGTTCACTAGATTGGATTCCCTCTATCTACTTTGATACACCTTGTCAACATGATTGATGATAGAAATTAACTCTTTATAAGTTCTTGAACTCTTATTGAGAATCCTTATTAAAAATATGACCAATATGATCCATAATATCAACCTACATCATCTGTCATTAGGAACGAAGGGCCCCATGGGTTGGAAACTAGTGACTTTTCATCAAGGGAAACACACTTATGATTTTTTTTAAAATAATTATAAACAAAACATAGTTTAATCCTATACATAAATCAATCATAGTCCAAAAATTAGATATAATTCCATGAAAAATAAAATAAATATATCAATATATTAACGAAACCAAATGAATCATTAACAATAAACATATATAATCAACCTAATGCAAGATAAGAAAAATCATTCAATATTAATAAAATTTAATCCACAATAAAAATCCAAAATAAAATAACAAGAAGAGGGTTAGAAAAGGATTGTATATATGAAAATATATCCTATAAGAACAAAAAAACAAAATAAAAAAAGCGTTCAATAACCTAACTACTAGTTCCTAGTAAATTATAGTCACCTTTTACTACCAATAAACCAGAACCGGTACCTAAAGAATCATTTTCTATATTTAAGTACAACGTTTTAACGCAATAATATGATAATAATGAGAAAAAATCCAAGTTTTAAACCTCACCACACCCCATTAATAACCTTTCAAATTAAATCCCAAAAATTAATGTTCGAAAAAATATTTATAAAATTAAAATTTTCATTTTGATTAAAAACAAGTAACTTCAGACCATTAAATAAATCCACTTTACCCCAGATAAAACATTCACTCCATTAAATCAAAACTAATATTTAAATATAAAAAGAGGTGTCATGTATAATAAAAGGAGAAGTTTTAAAACCATGCTTTATAATATCCCCATTTTACATATAAAGTAAACTGATCAACCCAATTTTCTTACCTATTCAAAATTCCCCAAATAACTCATGATAAAGACAAAACCATACATTTCATGAAAATATAAAAATATATAGAGGTTATGGGAAAGAGAAAAATAATCAATAATAAACTCACACAAAAAATACAAAAGGAGGAGTAAATTACTCCATGAAAACAGGTGTAGGAAGCAAAAACATCCCCTCACCAAAGAATAAATAATTGAACGTAAAGAGGAATAACGACACACTGATAATGGAATATAAAATGAAAAAGTAAACTATCAATTATGAATAATATAAATATGGAATAAAATATATCAAAGCTTCCAAATAATAAAATGGGTAATAAATAATAGTGCATATTAATCAAAGGAATCACATGCAACATGGGGATTAATCTTGTGGTCCTATGAAATATAAGAATCACTCAAGGAACACAGGAAATCATACGTGAACTTATAAATTCCTGGAGATATAATGGTCTACAGGGGTATTAATCTATCCCAATAGATCAATTGGTTTAATTGGGAATCATTCGCTAACCAGTGCACAGTATACACTAGGGATACATTTTTTCAGGCTACCAACCCACCCGAGGTCTCCCAAATAGAAAAAAATTAACTGCCTATATAATAAATTCTAATAATATATTAGGTAAGAAAATATAAATACAAATACTTTCATAAGGTACCAATTGGGATGTATTTTCATTTAAAACCATGTTAAAAAGTAATTCTTGATAAAAACCTAACAGATATAAAAGTATCTTAAAAATGATGGAAATTCAAGACATCCTTTAAAAAACTAAGAAACCCCTTATTTCAAAGTAAAACCTTAATAAAATCGATCTTTAAAAACCAAAATCACTCAAACTATAGTAAATTCATAAAAAGATCAAAGCCCTTATTCAATAAATATAACAAAAATTCCTTAAACATAAATTATTTTAGTGAATTTTCACTAGAATTTATTTTATTTCATTCCCAATGATCTTTCTGCTCTAGTGTTTCAAGGAATTAGAAATAACTCTTACATAGTAAACCCATACATTACTAGTGGATACTTATTTTCAATATAATTTTTTTCATTAAATGAAACACATTTAAAATAAAACATTATTTCTTTCCAAGACACAACTTAAATACAATCATCATCACTTCTTCTTTATCCTTAAATTCATAATACATGTGAAAAACATTTTAAAAATTTATATGAGCACAAAAATATCTATAAGGGGCATAAAAAAATGAAAACCATTAGTCTAGATAAAACATGGTAACCCTTTTAATTTTCTCTGAGTGAATGAAACAAAACATTTTCACATGAATAACACAGATACTTTTTATCAATGAAAAACAATAAAACCATTAGCAAAGTAATTAAAACTAATTTAGGAAACTTAGATAACCATATACATAAAGCCCTTTCAAACCCCTTTCAATTGGAATAACTATTTGGTCGACATCCAAATTGGGTATATATAATGTGTACCACAATTCTCATAAGCTATATTGGGCTCACCCATGAGATATAATGGGTCTCATCCCTTCATATAATTTACAAGATGCTCAATTGTGAGTTATAATTGGGATTAATTAATCGTATAAGCTCTGTCGGGAACACCCATGAGCTAAAATGGGGCTCAACCCTTCTTATATGTTATATTAGGATCACCTGTTTAATATAACGCTCAAGTTCTATTTTAGGAGTAAAACATGTTCTTTACAAAACCCTTTGGAAAAAAAATCTTCTAATCCCATATGAAAAACATTTCCATATATAAATACAATTTTTATTTAAGAACCCATTTTAAAAAAAAAGATACCAAAATAAAGTAATTGGGATGTTAATTTAATTTTAAAATAATTTAAGTTTTATAGAGTAATCCAAATACCCAATAATGATTATGGTGGTAGAGAATTCATTTTTATCGAAGGAAAAAAAAGAAAACATTCCTTTTGTCATTTTGTAATGAAATGAAAATTTTTAGTATAAAAATATTTCTTTTGAAAACATTTAATGATATTAAAAATAGACATAATATTTCTTGTATAATAATTTTATATCCATATAAATAAATATTTTAATTAATATCATGAAGACAAATATTTGATTATTAAATATTTAAACGTTCAAGGTGTCCCATACCACTTTGAACAGGAAAATAATAATCTCCAAAAATTAATACATTTACCAAAATAATAAATAACATTATTATTGATAAAAAATGGATATTAAATGTCATAGTGTTTTTATATACAACTTATAAAACAATAAAAGTGCATATTATCTATAAGTTCTTCAATGAAAGGAGATAGAGATGAAATCCCTTACCTTGAGTTTGAATCTTCACGTACAATCATTATATTCCTAAATAATAGTCATAGGTTAAGTTATAATTATGTGAGAACTTTTTTCAGGTTTATTATTCCTTTAATATCTCTTATTTAAATCTTATGAAAATTACAAATTTATTTAAGTTCATATTGGACGTTTTGTCATTTTTCAGTACTTGAGTGGAAAATGAACTTGGTATGATGTAAATATTCCATGTGTTCAAAAATAAACCAACTCCAGAATAACATTAACGACATAATAAATCTAATTTTATATCAATTATAACTTTAAATAAATTATTTAAATATTTATATGAAAATTGAACAACATTACAATCCTTGAGATGGTAAGTCGTACGTATGCCTAAGTAACATTTTCCATTTTTCATTGATTATTATAGAAAGAAGTTAAATACTATTTTACCTTTCAATAATGATAATAAAATAATTAATATCATATTAATAATTTAAATATACTTATATTTATCATAAAAGTGTTGTACGGAATAAAAATGAACCATGTCGCTTTGTGGAGGTGATAGTTCACACGTACGCATGAACGACATTATCATATCTATGTGCATAAAAATAAGAATTTAGTTGATCAATTACTATCTAAAAATGATTAAAATTTCATTAATATTACATATGAACATTAATTCTATCCTTATAAAAATTCTTTTAAGATTGTTATAAAAAAAAGAGCCATATCAGTTCACGAGACGGTAGCCTTCCTTACACAAGAATGAAATTTTCATTTCCCATTTGATGAAATTGGAGATGGATTTAGGTTGTGACATTAACAAAATTAAATATATGTATATTTATGATACTATTTTTTAGTTCATCATGTATTAATGAGATTTGAAGAATGTGGAAAAAAATAAAATAGAAACACTTAAATAAAATGATACCTCTTCTTCTGTTGATCTCCTTTTAAAAACACATTAACTCCTACAAGGTGGGTGTTATGCCTAAAATAATTCCTCAATAATGTGTTGAGAGAATATAGTAAGGGTTTTGTGCAAATGTTTTTTGAAAAAAATTGTTTTTGATGAGTGACTATTAGAGATGATTAATGCCTTTTATAGGAGAGGGGAGGGGCGCCCTTGGAATTATAAAAAGTATTAAATTAATATAAATTCATTTTCCATACCAAATGATCCCAAACTAAATTATTTATAATATAAACTTATTTTGGGTCGAATAAATATCATCCAATTAAAATTATATAAATTTATAATATTTTTTAGTCCTTATTTTTTGGGTTTAACCCTTATTTTACCCTTTCTAATCATGCTGTCATATCATGTTATTTACACTTTTTTGGTGAATATAATTACCATAAAATGTCAAACGGCTGATAAAATTTTCATTTATAGTGTTTTAGGATCAATAATAAACATTTTTTTGAATATTAGATTTTTAGGAATTCAATAACATTTAATTGAATATTTTATATTTTAAAGTATTGATAATGTCAATTTTCACACTATTCATTATAAGACATTTTAAGACTATCATAAAAA
The DNA here is from genome assembly GCA_963277665.1 of Viscum album. Taxonomy (NCBI): domain Eukaryota; kingdom Viridiplantae; phylum Streptophyta; class Magnoliopsida; order Santalales; family Viscaceae; genus Viscum; species Viscum album. The sequence continues at coordinate 1,489,731,676 of OY728162.1, read as the reverse complement.
CTTTATTACTTATAGAAAAAAAATTAACTCAATAGTAACATGTCTTATAAATAAAAAAGGTTATTTTATGGAAATAAATTTTTCAAATTATTTTTTTTAACATTATTAATATCATTTATTTGATTCTTTCTTTAATAAATCTATTACTACGTCATCTTTGTATCATAATTACATTTAATTATCTAATTCCAAATTTTTTTAAATAAATTACCATGATATAGGTAATATTTCTATATTTCTACGTAATATTTATAGTATAATAAATCAATTATATAACCCCATATTAAAATTGTTTTAGTAAGAAGATACATATTTATGATATATTTCCCTTTACATTAAATTAAATATTATAAAGAACATAATCACACCAAAGTGGTTTTCAAAGGCCAAAATTTCTGAAAAAGGACATTATTGTTAGAAAATAACTCATCCAATAATATTAGGAAAAGTTTTAGGGAAGTTTTATATTATTATAATATTATTTTTACGTTTAATTACCAAATTTACCTTCAACCATGGTAATAAATATAATGACTAAAGTTACTAATAATGATGTCAAAAATTAAAAGTGACTTATTTAAATAATTTTAAACTTATGACTAAAAATATGGAATCCATTTTTTCAAATTCAAAACAAATTAATGGAATAAATTAATTAAAAATAGTTTTGTTGATAGAATAATAAAATGGGTTTTTTAAGTAAAACGTTTAAATGATCGCATAGTTTTTATATTAAATTTCATTGTGAAATTGATTCCAATGACAAAAATTGTATTAAATGATAAAATAATTATTTAATTATACTTTAAAAAAAATTAAAATGATGATATAACTATATAAATTAATTAGATGAAAAATGTAGTTTTGAATTAAAATAGGGTATTTTTCACTATTAATTAACATATGAGTTTTATTAGAAAAATACCAAAGTTTCAAATAAAGTTAATTTTGATGTCCCAATTCCAAATAAGAAGTTTTTTGTTAAATATAACTAATAAAAGTTTCAAAAACATTATTTAAAATGGGTTCTCCATTAAAATTTAGTAAAAGTGCATTTTTAGAAAAATACACTTTTCATCCATAAAAATGAATTTGATCATATATAATGTGTATACAATAAATAATATGAATTTTAAATTTTATATTGAATTTAAATTTCATTAATATATTCCAGAATGAGTGAATTTATTATTTTATAAACATAATTATCCACATTAAAATAGTGTTTCATAAACATACACCCTTTATCATCAATTGGTTTTTAGTTTCAATTCGTGTTAACTTGGTAACAAATGAATAATTATATAAAGATGATTAAACCATATTTTCAAAATTAAATTAAAAACTTTTCATTCCCGCCACTCTAATGTCTATGTGATAACAACTATACTAAATAATAATATTTAGTTGTTTTTTAAGCTAGATGTTTCGTATCATGTACGCTATCGAACATTGTGTTTCCTTTTAAAAACTATAGATGTTACATTATCCATCATTTTATAAATCTCATCCTCTTAATTTGAATTTTGGGTAGGTAACTATTGTATGACTTTTAAAAATACCTTTATTACAACCCCCCATCAAAAAAAGGATTTATCAAGATTCCACTTTAAAAGAAATAAATCACTATAAGAATGTCACCTAATATAACACATACTAGGGTTCCATAATTGAAAACATGGAAATGGATGGTAAAAAAAAATATCATAGGCTAATATAGAGTGATAGATGACATAATCATTTGAAATTTATCCATCACAAAACCATGAATATGTGATGGCTCAAAAGACCATTAAGAAATGTAAAAAAGATCAAATTTTCCTTATAATATCCTTTTAATAGAGTTTAGGAAATAATTTACTTATTTTAACAAGAACATATTGAAATATACTTACATGATATGTAGTGTTTCATAACTTATTCAATTTCTTCCATAAACTCATCTCTTTCTACAATCGATGAGTATTTAAGATGAATTTTTCACATCTAAAGCACAATAATCAAATTCAAAAAACTCACATCTTCCAAAAAAGTTTAACTAAATATTTATTCTACCTTTAAAAGTTATCTAAAAACAAAATGATTAGTCTAAGATATGATAATTTTCCAAAAAATAATAATCCTTTATAAGGAGAAGGACTACTTTTAATCTCCAAAAATCAATAGTAATACCCAAAGTTCAACATATACCATTAAAAAAATAATTGTCCTTAAAATTCCTCAAAATAATAAAAATAAAGATTGAAAAAAATTGAGTAGGATTTGATAACATATTCTTCCAAGATAAATTTTATCATTTGTCTCCAAATAACATCAACCACTCTTAATGTATTATACCCAAATCAGAGATTTTCTAAGATAGGTTTATCATTTCCATAAATAACCCAAATATATAGAAGTACACAATTAAAAATTCCTCCTTTATTCATAAAATAAAATTCTATTTTATTCTATTTACCTTAATCCTAAAAAGATCCCAAAATAGTGAATGCTTTCTAATATATCATTTATCACTTAATCCCGAAATCATTTTCCAATCTCATTGTTATCAATTCAGTAAAATATATATCTCCCAAATAAAAATATTCTTAATATATAAAATAATATTACGAAAAATAATAATTAATACTATACAAGTACTTCATGTAGGCCAGTGGTAGGTGATAAATCCCTTCCGCACTTCGGATATGGGTTTGATTCTCACAGCCTTGTTTGACGTGATGGGTTGTCACATGGTCTGTAAGTAGTCCTTTTTAAAAAATTATATAATTATTATAAAATTATCAAAATGAGGTAAAATAATTAAAAAATAACCATAACATGTTTCAAACTAAAAGGTTATTCTATACCTTTCATTTTTAATCCCGAAAACTAATTACCCATAACAACATGAAAAATAAATGTCTCAAAAATAAAGTTAATCTCCATTAAATTTCATAACATAAGCCTCAAAAGGGTTTCTATGATGTTAAACATAGGGTAAAACTTAAACTTATAGACACATGATGATATACATATCTCATAAGAATACATCGTAATCTCAAAAGTTGTATAGACCCTTCTCTGATACCAAATATAAGAACCATACCTTAAACCCAACTTATTCTAGTGACTTTTGAATAAAATCTATTTTCATTCATTACCAAATATCATTTTGGTCCAGAGTTTTAGAGAATTAGGAAAAAATATTACATATTAAACCCATACATTACAATTGGATACTTATATTATGTATCTATGTTTCTCAACCAAATGAAACCCCTTTAAAATAAAACAATATTTCTTTTCAAGACACATCATCAATAATTTCATCATCGCATATTTGTTGTCCATAAAAATCTTAACACTCATGAAAAACAATTTAAAACGTGGGATGATAATAAAAATATTTTTGAGAGACATAAACAAAATAAAGAAACCCATAATTCTAGTCAAAACATGGTAACTTATTTAATGTTCTTTGAGTGAATGAAACAAAACATTTTCATAGGAATAACATGCATACATTTTTGTCAAAGAAAAACATTAAAACCTTTTTCAAAGCAATTAAAAATCATTTGGGTGACTTAGATAATCATATACACAAAACACTTTCAAATACCTTTCAATTGGAGTAACCATATGGCCAACTTACAAATTGGAGATTTATAATGGGGATCACCCTTCAAATAAGCAATATTGGGCTCACCTGTGAGATATAATGTGAATCATCCCTTCATATAATCTATAATAGTCTCACCCATGAGCAATAATGGGACTCAAACCTTCATACAATCTGTGTAGGGATCACCCATAATTTATAATGGGTGTCAACCCCGGGTATAGGTTATATCAGGCCCACCTGTTTCATATAATTCCCAAGTACCATTTCATGAATAAAACATGTTAATCAGAAAATGATTTTGGAAAACTCTTTTAATCCCATATGAAAAAAAATTTAATATATAAAAAAAATTAATTCGGGAACCCATTTTCAAAAACATGCTACCAAAAAAAATTAATGGTGGATTTCATTTATTTTCAATGGACATTAAGGCTTATAGTGGAAACAAAATATCAAATAATGGTTATCGCGGTTGAGAAGTCATTGTCACCATATACATAAAAGAAATCATTCTTTTTGTCATTTTGTAAAGAAAGTAAAAATGTTTTGTTTAAAAAGACTAATTTTGAAAATAATAAATGAAATTAAAAATAGGCATAAAATGTCTTGTACAATCCTTTTATATCCTTATAAATTAATATGTATGTTAATATCAAAATGAAAAAATATTTGATAATTAAATCATTAAAGGTTAAAGGTGTCCCATACCACATTGAAAATTTAAATATCAATATCCATGAATTAATAAATTTACCAAAATAATAAATATAGATAAAAAATTTATATTAAATTCCATAGATGTAGTATATGCACCTTATAAAATAATAAAGGTGCATGTTATCAGGAAATGTATCAATTAAAGATGATCGAGATAAAATCCATTACCTTGAGTTAGACTCGTCACGTAAAATATTTATATTCCAAAATAATAAACTTAGGTTAATTTTAACTTACTTTATAACCTTTTTTATTTTAATTATTGAATGTATATCACTTGTTACCATGTTATAACAATTAAATATTTATTTAAGTTCATATTATTATTTTTGTCATTATTCTGTACTTGAGCTGAAAATAAACTAGGTATGATGTCAATAGTCTGTGTGGTATTAATTCGATCATCTTTAGAATAAAATTTATTTCATAAAAATATCTTTTTTATATAAATTATACCTTTAAATTAATTCATTAAATATGTATATGAAAAAATCAATAATTCTACAATCATGAAGACAGTAAGTCATACGTACGCATGAGTAATGTCTTCCATTTTCCATTAATCATTATGGAAAGAAGCTAAATACTATTTAATATTTAAATAATTATGATACCATCACTAATATAATATTAATCATTTAAATTTACTTATATATATCATATATGTGTTTTTCTGAATAAAAATGAATCACATTTTTTCATGGAGGTGATAGTTCATAGGTACACACGAACGACATTATCATTTTTATATGCATGGAAAATAATAATATTATTGATATATTATTATCCTATAATGATTAATATTTTATTAATATCACACATGAACATTAATTCTATCATTATTACCAGTCTTTAAAGACAGTTATGAAAAACAAACTATATTGGTTAGCAAGGAGGTAGTATGCCATTCATATGAATGAAATGTTCATTTCCCATTTGATGAAATTGGCAATAGATTTAGGTGATTATATTAACATAATAACATATCCATATATTTAATATAATGTAGTTATTATTTCATTATGGACAAATTATATTTTAAGGATGCGGAAGAATTAAAAATAGAAATACTTAAATAAAACGATATCTCTTCTTTTATTGATCATTTTTGAAGAGCCCCTTAACGCTTTTAAGGAGGGTGTTCTGCCTAAATAAATTCCTCAAGAATGTATTGAGGTAACCTAAGAATTTTTTTCTCAGATATTTTCCAAACCAAATGGGTTTTCTATGTGTGATTATTCGAGAAGATGATCTCTTTTTTATAGGAGTAGGGGGGATACCCTTGGAATTTTTAAAACATATAAATTAATATAAATTTATTTTATAATATAAATTATCCCAAAATAATTTATGTAGAATAAAATATGATTTTAGGTCCAATCCCATTCATCTAATTAAAATTATACATGTATTGAATACTTTTCTAATCCTCATCATTTTGTTTTAAGCATTATTTTACACTTTTAAATCATATTGTGATATCATGTTTTTTACACTTTGTGGGTTAATGTAACTACCATAACATGTCAAATGACCAAAAAAAGTGTTATTTATAGAATAATAGGAATTATAATAACCTTATGACCTAATATTATATTATGATTAATTTTATAACATTTAATTAAATATATTATATTTTAAAGTATGAGTTATGTCAATTTTTACACTATTCATTCTATGACTTGTTTATAATATCATTACAACTTTATTCCTTAAAAAAGCCTATATTAACTAAATACTAAAATGTCATAGTAATAAATAAATTTTTTTATGGTGTCAAATATTTAAATTATATTTGTTTAATATCACTAATGTCATTTATTTCAATATTTATTTAATAAATCTATTACTACATAATATTGGTGTCATAATTAAATTTAATTATTTAATTACTAAAAATTATTAAGAAATTAGAATGATTTCAGTAATATTTTTATCTTTATAATATCTATTAATAGATGATGATATCACATATATAAACCCATATTAATATTGTTTTATTAAGAAGAGACATATTTTCCTTTACTTTAAGTCAAATGTTATAAATGTCATAATCACAGCCAAGTGGCTCTCTAAGGACACAATTTTAGAAAAAAATATTCTATTGGTCAAAAATAACTCATAAAATAAGATTATAACAAGTTTTTAGGTAGTTTTATATTATTATAATATTATTTTTACCTTTAATTACTTTATTTACATTCAACCATGGTAATAAAAATAATTACTAAAGTTACTATTCATAATTTCCAAAAATAAAAGGGACCTATTTCAATAATTTGGAAGTTAGGATTCCAAACATGGAATTTATTTTTCCAAATTAAAAATATATAATTAGAGAGAAATTAATTAAAAACTAATCCCATTGACGGAATAAGAAAACAAGTTTTTAATTAAAAATTTAAAATGTTTACATATTTTTTATATTAAATTTCATTTTGAAATTAATTCCAATGACCGAAATTGTATTAAAAATTTAAAAATTTATTTTATTATGCTTTTAAAAAAAATAAAATTATAATCTAACTATATAAATAAATTAAATGAAAAGGCATTTTGGAATTAAAATACAGTATTTTTCATTATTCATTAAAATATGAATTATATTAAAAAAATAAAAAAATCAACCAAAGAAAATTTTGATTTTTATTCCGAAAAATAAGTTTATTTTATCAAATATAACTTATAAATGTTACAATAACATGATTTAAAATTGGTTCCCCCTCAAAAGTCGTTAAAAATATATTTTTAGAAAAAATCCCATTTTATCCATAAGTTGAATTAGTTCTTATATAATGTCTAAGAATTTATAAAAGATTAATTTTAAAAATTTTATTGACTTTATATTTCATTAATATAATCTAACAAGAGGGATTGTATTATTTTATGAACACAATTATTCACATTTAAATATTTCTTCATAAAAACACACCATTTATATTCAATTGGTTTTTAGTTTGATGTCATGTTAATTGGTAACTAATGAATCATTATATAAATATGTGTAAAAAATATTTTCATATCTTAGTTAACACTATTTATTTCTTCCATTCTATTGGTTAGGATATAACTACTATATTAAATAATAATATTTTCAATTTTTTAAGATCCATTTGGTGTTTCATATATGCTATCGAACATTGTTGTTACTTTTAAAAACATGGGATGTTACAAAAAAACACTTCATGTTATTATAATTAAAAAATAAATATTTGGGTATTAAATTGAATGGATCCCCATTTATTCATCCAATGAAATCTAATATGTAACTAAATTATTTTGAAAGGACATTGTAAACATTCTTAGGAAGGCTCATCAAACATTTAAAACATAACATGAAAACAAAATAAATTCGGTTTTTAAATTTAAAGGCTCTTGAATAGAGATACCTAACTTATATTTATCACTTTCATAAGTTTTGGTGTTAATATTCTATAAATAGGTATTAAATCATATGGAATTATATGAGGTTCCCTAAAATTAAAAAACCAAGAATTAAAATTGATCCAAGGAATACCCTTGGTCTCTAAGACCTTCATAGGGAACAAAAGATAAGACACATGAATGAAAAATGAGATAGAAGGGGGATTTCAGGGGATTACTAAAAATAATTGACATTAAAACATAAAGAGAGCCATATGAAAGGGCTCTTGGAGGTGTGGAATCAGTATAAGATGCATGCAATGTCTGGGCTGACCGCACAGTTTCATGACAACGTTTAACAACCCATACACCAATAGTGTTCCCACAATAGAAATGAATAATACACATCAAATGGTTTTCAAACATGGTTTATCCAAATGTGTTCCAACCATGTGATAATAATTACAATTTTATAGATTCCTTTCACGGTCAGGTCACACAGTTTTCATTACTCAGGTGTTAACCATACAATAGATAAAACTCACCCACTTCTCTAGAAATTCCTTTGAAATTAACTTGAATCCCAGAGAAAAATATAGAAACTAATAAAATGATATGTTATATGGAAAAAGAGAGTTTAGGGTGTTATAATTCTTTCCAATATAATATTTTCATCTCTATAAAGATTCTACTAGAAATGTTCTACCATAGAGAGAATAAGGTTTAACTTCCTCCCCTACAATCAATGTGAAAACCAAGTAACACTAAGATATCTGTTGGAACCAGGCACTAGACACCAATTGATACAAACCGTACGTAGAATAAATGCAGACACATATTCTAAATAAAATAAAATAAAAACCCAATGAAAAGGATATTCAATCATTAAAATGATGCTCAATAATTCCAAATCCACCCAACCTTCTTAATGCATGGAAACCAAAAAATATTCCTAATTATATTGCACAAAAGTCTTTAAGTCCAATAGTATTACAAGAAATATCATGTCATGGTTGGGTCTGGGAGACCAAACACACCACCCCCCAATCATACACCACTACCTTCATAAGGAATTAGGAAAAGAAAAGATAATCCATGGTGGTCTCACCACCATTTAAAAATTCTACTAATACATTAATTCTCTAAAAGTAATCAATACTCCCATGAACTGGTAGAAGAAAAAAATTTCTTTATGAACGAATACTCAATAAAATATTGAATTTTCCTATAGAATTAAAAAGTTCCTAATTAATCCAAAATATGATTATTATGAAATCAAAGATAACTTAATACCGCAATATTACCAATAAGCCTCAACCATTATATCAGAAACATAATATTGGGAGAGATATTATCTAAAAAAGAACCATTGAGATAAAGTAGTTATGATAAAGGAAAGAGTCAACTATAGGTTCCCCAATAAAATATTTACTCATTAAGAATAACATAGTCTCTTTCGTTGGGTCAAGAGAGAGTAACATGTGATATCTCTCTCAGGACACAGTCTCATAATGAAACTTAATAACATCAAAACAACAGAAATATCACAATATTATATGGAAATAACCCTTTTTATAATTTACCAAATCCATACTCAAGGATTTTAAAGTGAATTATCATAAAAAAATTATCAAAAGGCTAGAATCATAACAAAAAAAAGGAAAAAACTAAAATTAAGGCATGTGCATCTCAAAAATAAAAAATATTCCATAAGGAATAACCAACATTATACCCAAATAATACATCAATAAAGAGCCTCCTTAAATTCATTGACCTTATCTAAACTCAATATTCAAAAACCTAAATTTTATAATCATCATCAATCCCCAAAACTAATTCATACAATGATAATGAAGAATGAAACCCTAGAGGGCAACCTTCCAACTTTTATTACGTCTTTTCTAGGTCATACAATAAATAAAAAACAATGATTCCATTTATTTATCATTCCCAATAAAATAAATTTGTCCCAATATAAACCATTTTATTAAATTAGTTTCATAAATACACCTCCATTTAAAAAGGTTTTCCAATTTATATAATGAAATCAATAATATTAAAAAGAATCTCATGAAAGATAAATCCATTTTCAAATAACACATAATAATTTTAAATTTTAAATCATCTCATCTCTTGGAGAAAACAAAACAAAAATACCGTATACCAGTTTACCATAAGTTAAACTCACACTTCCCATCTAGGGAATTCAAAGGAGCTACAAAATTTCCCCTTTAATAAACTTTATATATCCCCTGTAATAATCACAAAAACATTAAAACACACCTGTACATAATGTAAAACACATTTTATATCCAACATACACACAATCCCTTAAACCACTTATTTAATACGATTTATAGCCTTTAGAATAACCACATGTGATTTTGAAAGCATTTCCGAAACTCATTACAAGATTAATAGAAAGTACCCCTTTAAACTAATTTTTTTTCAAAATAAAATTTTAGAAACTCACAAAACAAAACGAAAATTTTTACTTAATATTTTATATAATACCCCTCAAAGATAATCTTAAAACATTTTACACAACATGATTTGAAATCAAATTGTTTACCCTCTTTGAAAATTTCAAAACCCACTCATTCCTTTTTTTGACTGCATCGTGTTTTTAGTTATAAAATTAAACATTTAATCAACCCAAAAAATTCAGATAACCCCTAATAACGTTAATTTATCTTAAATGAGAGATGATAAATAATTAAAACCCTATAGAACCTTAAAATTCCAAAACATAAGACATGTGGTCTTGGAAAATATGCATTGGCTATGTGAGTCTCCACTAGACGACTCCCAGTCCTAGCTAAAAATATGTGTTGGGTTTTTCATATAATGTGTAGTAAACATTTTCCCTTGGATTATTTTTAAATTGTAATATAAATGACAGAGTTTATAAAAATGACTCTTAAATTCTCAATGAAAATCATTAATACTTAGATAAAGATAAAAACCTCCAAAAAAATAAAAGAATAAAACTTGAATTCAGGGATCACACCTCCCAAACACTCGTGGTAACTCAATTATTGTCATGAAGGGTGGTAATGAGGCACCTAATCAAGAACCCCACTTGAATTATAACAATTCTACTATATGTCTACTAAAATTATAAAATAATAACAAGGATTTCAAACTATTTATAATGAACTATACTCTGTTGAATTAACACATCACTTTTCCTAGTCTAATACTAGGCCCGAAAGAAACTTCCAATCCTTATGGGATATATAATATTTCCTAAGAGTCAAGGAAAACACACTCAGGAATGGTTTTACCTATTAAAAATAAAATCACAATGGAACCTTTACTGTAAACCTAGCATTTCATATCTATTAGTTGGAATTCCATGAAAAAATTAAATAATTAAATCTAAAAATAAATGAAACTAAATGATGGTTAAACAATAACCATATCTAATAAACCCAGAGTTAGATAACTGATACCACTCAATATAAATATAATTTAATCCATAATAAAAATATAACATAAACCAACTAGAATAGGGTTAGGGAAGAAGTAATGATATAGAATAATACCACATATGATCAATAAACAAAATAAAAATGGACACAAGAACCTACCTTCCCAAGCCAAGTGAATCATCCATTCATTTTCCCCTAAGAAACCTCAACCAGGATGGAAATTACCATACACTATATATATGAGAAAACTTCTAAACATTTAATATGGTTGGTGAGGGAACAAATCCATGTAGGTAACCACCCCACACCCCATTAATTTCCTATAAAAGTAAATCTATTTCATGCTAGTTTCAAAATATAGCTATAATAGTAACCATTTATTATTGAGTAAAAACTAGTCAAAAGAGACTATTTTTTAAATATAACTTACCCCAGGTAACTAATTCACTCTTTTATAATAAAAAAGTCTTTGAATTTTCTTAAAATAGGTTCAATTTATAATAAAAGAAATAGATTCAAATCCATGCTTTATAAAATCCCAGTTTTAAATACAAAGTACAATGACCCACCACTTTTTGTACATTTAAAAATCACCTAAAGAACATATGAGAAATAAAAAAAACATTTCCTGAAATGGGAAAATTATTAGAGGTGATTATCATGAGAAAAATAGTCATGAAAAAACTCACACCGTAATACAAAATGAGGTGTAAATCACTATATGAAAATAGGTGTAGGAATAAATAACATCCCATCAACAAAGAAAACTAAAAATGAATGTAAATAGCAATAGAAACTCACTAATGATGGGATATAAAATGAATAAGTCAACTATAAAGCATGAATGAAATAAATATGTAATAAATTGTATAAAAGTGACCAAATATGAAAATGGTTAAGAAAAATAGCACCTTTCAGTCAAAGGAATCATTTCAACATGGGGATTTTACTTGTGATACCATAATACATAGGACTCTATCAAATATAACTAGAAAAAATATATGAACCTATAAATTTTGGGATTGGTCATGGTATCACTTGGGTGATAATCCATCACATTATATCACTAGGCCTAATTAGGAAACATTTCTTATCCAATCCATAATCTACACTAGGGATACATATTTTCAAGCTAGAAACTCACCCAATGTCTCTCATGTGAATCTAATAATCAATCACATATATTATAAACTCCAATAATCTATTTATTAATAAAACACCAAGTGAACTAATTTCATAAGGTGCCAATGAAGCCTTTGGAATATCATTTACAAAACAGAGTTATATTGTCCTTCTTAAAAACAAAATCACAAGACCATCATATAAGTTTCTCAATCATTTAAGAAAATTATATACATTATTTAAAGAACTGGCCACACCCATCATTTCAAGGTAAATACTTATAAATATTCATCTCCAAAATAATAAATACCTCTTGATTTTGAAAATATATAAAAATATACACATAGGAATTCAACCAAACACTTTTTGTTATTATAAATTTCAAAAAAAATATTTGGGTTTTAAAAGTAAATGGAAACCACTTTTGAATTTAATAAAATCCATGATAAAATGAAATTATTTTGAATTGATGAAGTAAACATTCTTACAATGATTCATCAAACATTTAAAATGTAACTTTAGAATACAATAAATCGCGTATTTATGTTTAATGTCTTAATCATGGATAAATCTACCGTAAATCATTCTCTTTTACTAGTTTTTATCTTAATCAATTATTAAAATCCGCAAACAACCATGGTTGGAAAAGAAGGACCATAAAATGAAAAAATCCCTAATTAAGAATGAAGTAAAGGAAAATTCTATGTTTCAAGGACTTTATTAGGAAATTAATAATAAAAAATAATTAAAATAAGAGATTAGGATGTAAAGGGGGATTTATCAAGAATAATTTCCTTTAATACTTAAAGAAAAACATAGAGGAAGGCCCTTAGTTGAGAGTAATTCGGAAGGGGGCACATTAGGGATGCTTAGGTATAAAAGGAGGAATATGTACCTCTATGATATTTTAATTCAAAGAGGGAATCATGTTAGTATCAAATTCTAATGAACCTAGGATGAATGAATTGTTTGGCTGTATGGTTTTAAAAATAGTATGATAACTTTTAACCTTCCCTTGGACAAAAATGAGATATATCATGCATTTTGAAAGCACAGTTTAGCCAATCATGAAAGAGACACTACAATTTATTGTAATATTTTCATGATCAGATATGATATTTTTCACTAATTGTTCACTAATCATGTGATAAATAAGTCTCGCTAACTTCTCCAAAAATTAAATAGAAAACCACCCCAAGTAGAAAGAAAATGAAATAATGTAAGAAATATGTAAGATATATTAAAAAACAAGGTTATTGTTTTATAATAAATCCTTCCAATAACCACACTATAAGGCCTTCAAATTTGAATGTCGACCCTTGACAATTTCAAATGAACTTCCCTCGGTGTATGATGATTGAATAATAGCTCAATATTGGTCTTCCCTCCATCCAGGGTACATGTGATGAATCATCCTAGACTAACTCAGCATGTCACCTAACCTAATTCATCATAGGGATAAATGGAATTATCAGTCCCTATGGGAAAGAGACTAGTGTATCGGCATAAAATAATCACATAAGAGAATGATTGTTCCTAATAATGTAATAAAAAGAATTTCACCAAGAATTGAATCATAACCATTAAATGCATTGAAAAATTGCACCAATTAATTACAAATAAATAATATTTAGTATTTATTATGAATTCATAAGAAAATAAAAATACATCATAAACATTAACTATAAAAAAAACCAACTAATGAAACTCAATATAAATAAATTTGAGTTAGTTTTTTAAATCCAATAGAAAGAAAATTTAATCCAGAGAATAAGTGTCAATATGAAAAGATACAACATGTGAATCCAAAATAAAAAATAAAATAAAGAACTATAGTAACTAAAATATATGTTCTAAATGAATCATAATCACTTATCACCAATGATGTAATAGAACCATAACCTAAAGGATCATCCTCTAAAACCATGAAAAATATGATCAACCAACAATATGGAAAGAATGAGCATATAATTTCATTACATGTTATCCCTGCACACTATGCATTGCCTTTAAAATGAAATTAATTTCATTATAGTTTCTAAATATAGATATAAATTTAAACTTTATATTTTTTATAAAAACAAAAAACAAGTGGTTACCATGGGAAAAATTTTCATATTGAAATTAAGTAAGGCATGAATTCAAAAAAGAATATATTCATTAAAACATTAAAATAAAAAAAACTAGATTTAATAAACCCATTTCTAAAATTCATCCCTTAAAAAACACTCACATGAAATGGAGGAAGCTCACGATTTTGAAAATAGTTTCATTTTAAATGATCAAAAAATATTTTTCCTTTAATAAATAAGTTTAACTAATATGATAACAATAGAGGATCAATCATAATATAATCATAATCCAACCATCATAGAATAAAATCATCACAATCATCATGACACATTTGAGAACCAAAATATATGGGAATGCATTGGATTTATGTGAAGATCTATGATAGTACTCAAAGTAATACATATGAATCAACATTCCTGATGTAACTCAAATTCCCTAAAACTTGGTATTTCCCTGCCTATCCTAACTATGGTGAAAAATCCCCAAAGAAGATTAAATTATCACTAATGGTAAATTGTAGAGAAAATTCCTACACTGGTGTATTATATATACCCAAACACCAAATGAATATATGTTTGGAATCCTGTGATATATAAACTGAAGATGATTCATTAGATAAGGGAAATTGTAATGTTACTATATATGAAAAAAAATAAATATCACATATGAACACCCCACTCTGAATAAAACCCTCCTTTACCCAATAGAATCAATATATTAATATATTTCCTACCATAGGGATAAATTCATCCATTTTTATAAACCAAATATGGGCCACACTTCAATTGAGAATTTTTGGATTTGAAAATTTTATTATTTTTTTAATTTTTATTTTTACAAATACCCACAATTATATTACTAATGAATTATCTTTTTAAGTGAATTTTAGGAAGATAGAAATTTCTATAATATTTATTATCATGGAACCATTCAAAAGTCATTAATCCAAGGGAGAATAATTGATTAAGTATTCTGAATGTGTTTGAATGTATTCTAGAAATAGTGTTCATAGACAATATTTGTAAGTAGAACATATGGTTTGGAAACCCAACATTTGAAATGAAATTTATGGATCATGTATCCTTCATTGATGAATATGTATGGATCAATAACCCAATATTTGGAAGAAACACTACATTTGATAAATAAATATATGGTTTATAAACCCAACATTAGTGAACAATTGTACATTTTCACCCCTATTCTTGGTGTTTGTCGTCACATGGAGGAACCCTACATTTGACTGGTCAATGATGGAGTTTTATTTTTAAGATATTATCTTCATATTCTAGAATTGTCTCACAAGAAGTAAAAATATTTTTTAAACAATTTTGTGACCAATTATAACTCTCATACTCAATGGATTAAAATATTCATTTTTCTAATAAACGTTATGACTCTTCTTAAAAGTTTTGAATTCAAATATTTTTAATTTATCAATTGGTATTTCTGGAGTTGGATTTACCTGGATCTATTGGATCATCTGTACAAATACTAAATATATTCTTTTTTAATGAAAATATACACACATATATGCTTAGATAAGAAAAGGTTTCATGCTTATAAAATAACTTTTTATTATTTCCTTCAAATCCATACTTTGGAGACAAACATCTATTATCTATATGATCAACTCAATACTATTTCATTCATTAGTGTTGTATCTTATTATTACATATTCTTCTATAGTATTGAATTTGTTTTCTAGAGATACACTTTGGAGACATACATGATTATTCATATGTCTGGTGTTTTCTCTATCACTGTGTGAAGGAATCCTATGAAAATATTAAAGATTATTTGGGTGCTTCTATATGTTATTGATGATCAGTTGAATCTATCAATTTCATGCTGAAACTGTGAATGAAAAATTATTTTCTAAATCATTTAAATATATATTAATTTACAAGAGTATCTATTACTCGGGCTTAGTCATGGTACCCAATGATTATCAGCTACATAGAATAAGGTTTTAATTTAAAGTTCTTTATAAAAGAACCAAAAGGACTTGTAAAAGCTTTATCATAAATGAATTAACTACCCATACTAAATTTTTAAAATCCGTGGTAAAAGGACATAATAATGAGAGTCATAAAGATTGATGAGAGAGAATTGGTAGAGTGGAATAGGGGATCATTGTGCCCCGAACCATTATAAAACTTATTATGTTATTATCTTCTATTTATATGCTACTTAACTTACCATATGGACACACACTACATATTGAGATGGTTATATTTAATTTGTTGAATGTTTTTTAGAAAAAAAAAATCACCCCCTCTTGTGTCATCATCATAATTAAACTAACCCAACAATTGGTATAAATGGGAAGTTTTCTATTGGCATATAACTCATGTTTCAAATAATTTAATATTTTGTTGGTTCTATTTTGATACAAGTATGGAGTATAAATGAAATGTTTCCTTCTTTTTTTATATGATATCAATAAGTAATATTAGATGTTGTTCTATCTTACTGTATACCTTGATTATTATACTATTAAGTGTGTCAATTTTTTTCAATATCAAATTTTTATTTTGGATCCAACAAGACTATGTCGGTGATTTAGATGAGTATAAATTTAAAAAATGGATAATCTCAAAGAAGGTATGTTGATTTTTTGCGATTATTACTTTAATGGTGATAACTATAGATGCTGGAAAGCTCAAATAATTGTTTTATATAAATATATTGCAATATGGGTTTATTTTAAGGTCATCAATTCTTATGAAATTCCTCAGGAACATCTGATGAAACAGGATGATGATAATGTAAAGGAATATGATCTTAATTAAATTGAAATTAATGTAATTATATGTGGTTTATAAATTTAAGATTTTAAATGAGTTTATCAATGTTATAATGCATATGATATGTGACATACTATTTCTATTTCCTGTGAAGGAATTCCAAATATAAGACAAGTGAGACAGAATACTACAATGTCAATGTTTGATAATTTCATAATTAATGATGGTGAAATAATCATTCGACTGAATGGAAGTGTTATTGAAATAATCAATAGTATTTATGCATTTGTAGATCTAGTTATAAAATCAAATAAATCATTAAAAGTACTCAAAGTTTTACCCTCTAAATGGAATGGAATATCATATGTTATAAATCAATTCACACTAGTTAAAGAATTTGAAATTAAAGCACTGATTGGAACATTGATGATGTCGGAAGTGGAAATGCAAGTTGAAGCTGAAAATATTCTCAAAAATATTGAAGTTTCTATTATAAATATGATGGATGTATCGTTTAATTCAATATATATAAATTCAAATAAATATTTATTATATCTCTCTTAAATATTTTAAAAATTATATAAAATAAAGAAGAAAAAATACAATAAAGGTAGATGTTATGAATGCAAGTAAAATGGACACACAAAATCTAAATGTCTAATGATCAAATCTCAAAGAAAAAACAATTACAATATGAATGTAAAAAAGGTTATGAAGAAAATATGAAGAGATAATTATATTTTGAATTATTAATCTACTATGTACTTGGACGTTGAACCTAAAAAAGGAAAAAAATCTATGTCTTATGGCTCATACTGAGGAGGTAAAATCTTGTTACTCTCAAAATTCTATTATGAAAAAAAAAATTATGATGAGATGAATAAATATTTCTTTATTCCTCAATATAAGTTTGGATAATTAAAAAATATAAAAAAACATATAAAATTTTATGATTTAATTTTATTAGGTAACGATATCTTGTCGAAACAAATTAAATATTTGAAATCAAATTATTTCAAAATTTATTTTCATATATAAGAATCTATAATTAATGATTTAGTGGTCGAAATTAGTACCTTATATTAAGAGGCAACTGTGATTATCAATGGTGAATATTATTTAAATTAAATTCTGGGTAAAAATAATATTCATAAAGGAATTCTTAATAAAGGTAGTAATGGTGAAAAGCCAAAGTTATATATGAATTATTATGTTTCTGGTTCAAGTGGAAAAATGTTGTCAAATGAAAAATATTTTTATTGTGATATTATTGTACATTATTAAATTTATTGTTAATGTATAAAACCTCAATTTTTTGGTGTTAATAATTTCCATTGTTCAACATAATTACATAACATGAATATTAAAATCTATACACAAAATAAACATATTTGGTTAACCAAAACATTAGTTGTTAACACTACCATACCAAAAAAAAGGGTAATTGTAGGGTCCTAAAAATTTCTCAAGGGGAAGTAAATACTCCCACAAGAACTTTGTAAAAGGAAGAGAACATTCTTATAGGTCCAGCAAGGAAAATAGATGAAAATTGAATTCAAAATTTGAGAAAAAAATGAAGAAATAAAACTTTTCAAAATTTTTGTGACTTGTGTACCATCACTGGGAATGGTAAATAGAGCACTTGATCCCCAAACCATCAGTATATAGAAGGAACCATGAGGTGATGGCTGACAAATCAAGGATTCTATGAACCATGTAATTGGTAGAATCTGGGGCAGAAATCCCATTTGCATACTATGATGTGAACTCAGCAGTTCATGAATGAAGTGAGATGGAAGGGTTTGGAAAACCATGCCTCATGAACCACAACCTCTGCAAACCCTGATTGACTGATTATTCTAAGAGTTTAGATATGTCTTCAAGGGCTTCTAAAAATGATTCCACTTGACCATAGATATGATTTCTGTAGTTCTCTATAAAAGGATCACATAAGGAATTGAAAGAAGGACTGATGAAGAGGGAGAGGAGATGAGTGGAAGAGAGCACGAAGGAGGCCCTACAGGCTTAGAGAATGAATTTGGATATGGGGAAGATTCCGAATTTGATTATGAATCTTCGACCAAGTGTGAATCATGAAATGCTTTTCCGTAGGTATAACAAACCGTGAATACTAAAAATAAGGAACATAATAATAATTTGTCTACCATGAACCTAATTGATGCCATCACTAACCATAAATTACTCATTAATGAACTGCATGAAAACCACAACCTTTAACAATAAAATTCTCTGCAAAGTGCATTGCTATGAAGATCGAACCCTATGCTTAGTACTACATCAGTACATGGATGGAATCTAAAATGGCATGTAAAACCATATCTAGGACCGCATACCACTTTTGTACATGGTGGTCTATACCCATGTCTATGTACTACTTCGGTACATGGATGGCCCCTCTACCCGCATAGTATTATGGTATGCAGGGCTACCCCTATCCTGCATGAGAAAACAATATGCAGAATGAGGTGTCCTTCGGTGTCTATCCCCCAAGCTCCAATCATGTCCCTCCATTACTGTCTAGTATTCCATAGCTCCTCTGAAAACCTATCCACCGACGTCAGGTCAAATCTTCTTCCAAATCCATCAGACCCATATGATTAGATCATCGGGTGCATCAGTGCACCATTCTATGTCTACATATCCAAGGTATTCAGATTCATGAAGGTTGTCCCAACAATGGTTCAGACCTCAAAAATGAATGAAGGTCGACATTCTCATGGTAACCCAGAGTCCAACCATGGGATACTGATAAGAACCAACCTATTCTAATTATCAAGTATAATCACTTTCTTTTCCATCCATTAAGGAACATTGATTAGTCAGGGGAATCATGCTCACCTTTCCTTTTGACAAGAGGAGACATTCATCCCCTTTCCCAAAACAAATTCTAGGGAACTCCCACTAATTTATGTCCCTAAACTTCAAAATCCATACCACACAACATCCAATGTCATCCCGCATTGATAGATCCATTGATTTTCTCCCTCACCCACTATCGACTCCATATCAGACCAAGTGAGGGAATTGACACACCCAATGCCCATTCCCTATTTCGTTAACCTCATAGCTATGGTCTTTTCCACTGTCATCATCCTCCTTTTCCATTAGTGGAGAAGATAAAGTGCACCTTTGTTTAATATCTCACACCCTATTGTTTCTCACACTGAGAATGGATCCTGTGGGTTTAGGGGTTTGTGATGATACAACATTCACCCACTTGGATAAAAGAACTAAGAGAACTCTAATTATTGTACAAAATAAGATACGTAGGATGCCTTCATGAAGGCCTGGTCTCAAAGGGGTTCCCTACCAAAAGGGTTCACCTTCACCCAATTATTCTCCCAAAAAATGGGCCTCCTCCCATGTATAATCCCCTAGTTAAGAGAATTATGTGGAAAATGGTTCTTGTTCAAACCAGGATACGTAGGATGCCTGCTTGAAGGACCGAGCTCAAAATGGTGCCCTTACGAAAGGGTTCACTCAATTAATCCCCCAAAAAATGGGCCTCCTACAAGGTATAATCCCCAAACTAAACAAACTATGATAACTATAATTCATGTTCCAACCAGGATACGTAGGATTTTGGTATAAGGCCAGAGCTCAAGGGACAGTCTCCCAAGTCATCCCTAATGAAACTCCTACACTAAGGCCTACTCTATGGTGTAAATCCAAATCATGTCCCACCAAATGGGTACCACCTCGGCATAATCCCCGAGAAACCATTCCCTCATGCTGGCCTTGCTTAGAGGATATGTCCATGTTCTTCAAGACCTCTGCAGAGTTTGATTCCCCATTGGACTGAGTTACATGGGAGGCCTATCTAAGTTCTAAATCAGACCCTCAAATCAACCCTAATGTTCTAAAGGACATGTGATCAGTAGGGTCATGTTCAACCTAGATACAAAATTTCTATTGGGCACTTTGGGATACCTCATAATGAGTCCCACACCAAGTCTTGACAAGGAATATTTAACCTAGATTTCTTTGCCGCATGCCATTAAACTACATGGATGGGTCCCTGTCACAAGACCTTAAAAGATGATGTGTCCAGTTAAGTGACACCAAACTATGTGGGCTCTAATTCCTCTAATGAGGATACGTAAGAATCCCATCTTATGGGTTCTAACCCAAAATCAAACTACCTCCAATCCTTCATGGATGACAATAAACCCCATAACGCCTCATTACACAGCTTAACTTGGCATTGTATACGTGGAATTAAATACATGTATATCTATGATGACCCAACAACCCGGAGTAACCAGTTGATACACTCTTTGGGAATGAACCGTTGATTAATAAACATATGAACATGGATTAAATCTATAATAGATTCCTGTAGTGAGAAATAATTCCACTCAAAAAGGATTGATGAGAGTAACCTCCCATCCTCTCGACCATTGGAGTCTTGAAGTATCATTAGAAAAACCCTCATCCAATGAGCGCCTTCCTTTTGAAATCATGTCCATGAGTCATGGATACCAGGTTCATTGGGTGTTTTTGGCTCCATGAATAAACCTATTAGAGACGATCAGAGGGAATCATACCTAGCATAGGCTGATTGCATAGACATGTAACCCCTTTTTCAATCATCTGTTAGGATAATGATAACGGGGAACCTCATTAATAACATAAAAAACAAAGATACAGAGCCCTTTAATGATGGGACCATATCTCACAATCAATATATGATACGATGTGAATCGGATAAAAAAAATGGTGAACCAAACATGAATCCTCAACCAAAGTGGTGGTTTTACCCCCACACAAACCACTTCACCTCACTAAAATTGATGGGGGGAAAGCTGAATCGTCAAATATACATATGATCAGGAGATGCTTCATTGATGGTGTTTTGTTTTCTGTATATGTCATGTATATATATTTCAGGTTTCTATAGATGATTCTTCAATCCAAAAGGATTCCCAAAAACCAATGCAGACATGATCCTCAGCAATCCTGTAGTTGGTTAGGGCCCTGATGAAAAGCAGGACCCCCTCTTCAACCTATCTTCTTCAATGATTGGTATCCAACATGAGGATTAAACAGTACCAACAAAATATTACTCTAACCATAGTGGATGCCGCAATAAAATACCTATAATCTTCAAAATATCGCCAACTGCCTCCTCAGCCGCGTCTGACACCGCAAAACAAGGTGGCCCCAATGGTAATCTCGAACCGTTATGGGAGCATGTACTTGGAGTGTGACAATAAGTACATACCTTATCACAGGGATTCATATGAAGTTGATTCTAATGAAATAATCCTAGCTGCATATGGGTCCTACTCATGGGCCTCTACCATAGGGAATCACCGCCAACAATGGGCAACCTTGTATCCTCACTCTGAGGAGGATCTTATTCTAAGGGAACCCTCTGAAGTCCAAAAGACTCGGGGTCTCAGAATGCCCGATGAGGGTTGAAATCATACAATCAGGAGTAGTCCATAACCATTATTATTAAGTAGGAACTACGTCGTATATACACAATGACATTCAATGGGAAAACATACAACTCTACCCCCTCTACTCAAGCCCAACACAGATATAGGGTGGCACAATGTGGGCTCATGAGCATTCTTACCAGTGATCTTTAATCCCTTCATGCAGATAGAGCGACAAATTGAATGTAGAATAAAATATCTACCGATGAATAAGGAGCTCATAATCCAAATATGGCGGAAACTAACTATAGGAAGGCACAAATACCTGTTGATGTGTATCAATCCTACTAACCAAATTGGGTAGCAAAAAATATGAGCAGCATCAAATCATGATGGATGCATAAAAATATTATGAAAAAATACAGAGGAAAGATATTAGATTCAAATTCTCGCTCATAAATATGAATCCCACCAGTCAAATATAGTGTAAAACATAGAATAAAACTGATGGAAAACTCATTGCTCAGTCCCAGCACAAGAGAACTACCAGTATCCACTAGAAACCTCTGGAGGACCGAAGCAGGAACAAACTCCTACTCCAACATCGTAAATGGGCCTTCATACCCATTATAGCCAAATATGTATCTCAGTATATCCTAGAAATTATGGAAGAGCATACACCGATTCGAGACCATATCCTCTAGACATTTCAAGATATCATTGCATCGGCTGAAAGGCAAGGAACCAAGCCCAAGACCTAGTTTCCTTAAACGGAATGACTTATCCAAAAAATTGACTAGTACCTCTATAGTAGTTATGCATCTCCACTCTAGTCTAGGAGGTTCAATGAAAATATCCCGCGATACATGGACAACCGGATTGGGAAAAAATACTTGTTCCAACTGGGGGGTTCTGGTCCAACAAGGTGGCTGCTCTAGGCTAGACATATATCCTTGCCAAAATTCAAGATTTCAGTCAGCATATCCTAGACACATCACATGATCCAACAAAATAGGGACTCGTATATGAAGGTTGTTACCAATAGAATACGGACCTGGTTACCCAAAATAGAGTGCCCAAAAATCATATGTGCCTAAGGCAATAGGAAAATGAAGAGCATATACATGGTCCCACTCAAATAGAAGCTATAGTTCTTGAAATTCATGAGCATATATCAATAAAGGCCCAAGACCCTTTCAACATATTACCAATTTATTGAAGTGGAAGTAGAATTTGTGAAGGCCCTCCCCACAATGTTGCTACCAAAATCTCTAAAGGTCCTCCCCAGATCACCCATGGGGCTTACTATATGGGCCAAGAATTGTTGATCATGTGACCCTATCTCTTGATGCGTGTCATGGTAGCGCTCCTCTTAACCAAAATATCAAACACCAAGAATGTCCTCCCCTTACTGTCATTCAACCTAATGTTCATCCCCAGGGTATATGCTGCATATATGATTCTTCTTGTAGTCGAATGTCAAGTCATAATGGTAGTCCTCTCCATGATGACATCCATTAAAAAAACCCTACCCGCAATGTTAGTTGCTATGAAGGTCATCCCCATAACAACATCAAGAAATGATAAGGTCCTCCCTTCATTGTAGTACATCCTGAAGGCCCTCCTGAGAATATACACTGTAGAAATTAACCCTACAACCAGATATCAAGTTGTGATAGTAGTCCTCACCATCATATCAGTCATTGAGAAGGTCCTCCCCTCAGTGACATCAAGTAGCATGAAGGTCCTCCTCCTATTCCATCCCACCCTAATGGTCATCCCTAGGGAATACACCATAAGTACATTCATTGTAGTTAAGCATTAAGTTTCAATGGTATCCCTCACCATTATATAACCGATTTAAAATTTCCCCCCCTCAATCAAAATTCACACTTACAAGAAGGTCCTACCCGTGTTGGGAAAATGTAAGAAATACCACCAACACCGAGGCAGTATAAAAATAGAGTCAGGCATTTCAGACACTCTATCAATGGTGAGTGATATCCTTTCACAACAAGAGGATGGTTTGGGGCCATTCTCAACTTTAGAGACACTCCCACATTTCTCACTTATCAATGAGGATCTTACCAGACCTTATACTTGGATCAAAATCATTAAGAAGTAGTCAAGGTGGGAATATCAAGTACATGAGTCCTTGGAATAACACCAATAGGATATGTTCCTCATGAGAAGAAAAATTGCTAAGTATAATATACCTGTGATGTATTGGCCCACATCCGATTTTCACATCGACATACAAATGGAGTTTTCTAAGGAATGTATGAATAACATTTTCCTCATTATCTGGATGATTCTTCACCAGCTTAATGAAAAGTTCTTTCCCTATGAAGGGTATGCAGATCATGTCAACATATTCGGAGATCTCTGTCGTCTAATCAAACTTGAAGCCCTTTTATCTTCATGGAGAGCATAATCTGAAAGGTAAAAGAAAAATTTTAAACTATCCTACCTCCACGCACTACACAAGTTCCATTTCCTCATCTGTGGTTCCCCTTTTAGAGTTCATATTGAGGTATGGGAAGAACATGAAGCTCTACACTACACCCCACGTCTCGTCTAGAATACCTCATTGGAAATGACATCTAGAAATATCTTTACCAAAAGGAATTAATAAAATGAAATCTATGATCAGGAAAGGTGGAAAATCCACAAGAACTGTCCTAGAGTAAGTCTCAAAATCATCACGCCCAATGAGATCAAGACATCAAAAAGCTCCTAATCTAGGCAACCGAGAACATCCATCAGGATTCCCGACTAAGGGAATCCAACCAGAAAGTAGTGCTCATTTTCTCTAAAGAAAAAAAATCTCGTGCAAATACAGCGCCATACTTATCTCACACCCACATGATAGTGCGGGAAATAAAAAAGGTGGAAATAGCAGTATCTACCACTTAAATATGGGAAAATCCCCCGCCTATAGGGTTAGGGGAATTGTTAACTCAAAATTCCCCCTTAAGACCAACAAATATGGTCCATAATGTATCAATAGAAGCATGATAGCAACCCTAGCCCATAGTTATGGGGAACTTTTACCACAAATTCCAACATAGTGGATGTTTGTCTTCTCCCATATTGGAAGAATGATGAGCAAAGAGGTCACTCGTTCAACCCCATCTTGTGGTTTATTGCCATTGATATAAAAAAATTATTGTATGTTTTGATTAGGGGTCCCTCAGATTCAATCTTAACCAAGAAATCTGAAGGATACACAGAATGAAAAATGGAATTTCTAAAAAGGAGGCATAAAATATCTCTTACCATTCGACATCAGGAACACCGCAGCCAATGCGGTATGCATCAATGAACATAGTGAATTTCATTCCCATGTATCTCATAGGAAATAATAAAAATAGAGGGGATCTAATAGAAGATAGTTCCCTCCAGAAGGAATCCCACACTGAGTCTGATGGTGTGCATACTTGGAACCGGATAGCTGCCCTAAAATTGGGTGCACCATCAACAAACCAATTACTACCTCCTTCGCGAAAGGCCTAAAATTAGAAAAATAAATACCAGGTCATCAATGACCCATATCTGGATCCCCTTGGGAATGTTTCCCTCATGCTCGAGGAATGATTCACCAAACATGAGGAATAAATGAGATAGATCAGGTGAATCAATGTCAAGATGCATCGTCGAATCTATCTTGATAGATGAGTTCCTCAGGAGGAATGTCAAAAGGTGTTCCCAGAAGAGGTTCCCCTACCACACACACTCATCTCGTTAAATTAAATTAAGCCTAGATTATCATTAAATCTAGCACAGGGACCATCAGACTAATTGAATCTATCCCCAAAAGGACATCCTGACTTCCCTCCATTGGGGAAATATCCAAAATACATTTAAGAGAACCCAAAAAGGATACCCATGGCTCGGTATCCACCCCAAATTCCAGCAGCACCACCACATCCAACTTTTCACCCTAATTAACCTCCCTAAGATCATGTCTGGTAGGATATTCATCAAAGTATGTTGAATACCGTCGAGCAATTAACAACCCAAATGGAAGCTATAGAAGGGTGACACAATTCGATACAACTAGAATGAAAAACATACCCTGATTGGGTGAGCAACGTTCCACCACCACCAAACAAGAGGAGCCCTATATTCTTGATGTTCAATGGTTTAAGAAACCCATAACAATATCTAATTCAATTTTCATCTTACTTTGACCCCATGATAGGCACCCTAGGGTAATAAAAAGTAGTGAATCTTAGGTTCTTTATGAGAAATTTGCAGGGTTCAGCCTTCATGTGGTATACATGCATTCTAGCTAACTCAATCACAGGATGGGAGAACCTCCAGTGACAGTTTCTTTACCAGTTAAATCGAACATTGACTAAGATAATAGTTAGTGATCTCATTACAACAAGCAATGAGAAAATTAAAGAGTTTCATACTTCATCGCTAGATGGAAATTCCTATGTTACATCATGAATTGGCCACCCCACTAAGACAAAATGCAATCTATATGCATCGATAATCGCTGTGATGAATTGTGAAAACCGCTCATCTCAGTGAATTACATGAGTGGGATCCAATATTTCTCCTATATTTACCAAAGGATAGAATACTCCTTGTAGAAGACCATTATCGTGTCTCGGGTGGCCCCATAGTCCCTAGGAAAAGGAACAGAAAAAGATAAAGTGGCTTGTGTCACTCTTAAGCCACCCCAGCACCTTCTCTTGTTACGATTCCTCCACCAAACCGTGCAGGACCCTCTAGATGCAAACAGACACCCCCAAATCAGTGAGATGAGTTAAAGAGTGGAAAAAGAAATTAGTTTGAGGAATGAAGGATTAATGTCTACTCATTCCGAGATAACCATGTTTATGGAAACTTTGTAGCAGTAATTGATTGAAACTTTCCCTGGCAATAAGATCTAGATATATCCAATGAAGTGGGTCTCGAAAACAATCCAAATTATTGTCCCTATCACCAGATAAGGATAGACACCATCCATGAGTGATTTGGTTTCAATGATCTCTTGCAAAAGATGATGGATTCTGGTCAAGTCAAGTTTTTTTGCCGCCAACACAAGTGGTGTATGTATCCACCTTAGACCTAAGAGAAGAAAAGAAATGGGAAACAGTAAAAAAAAATGAGAAAAAATTTGATAGTTGGATAACTCAGATAATATTCAACCAAGATCATGGAATCCTTTAGTTATAGTTGACGCAACCAACCATTCCCCCAATAGCTCTGGATGTAACACAACCATCATCCTCAGTCCCACAATCCTCTGAGGGCCGAAAAGGAAGAAAGAAGGATTAAGAAGTTGTCTGTTAACCAATGTCAAAACCAGTCTGGACACTTTTGGATTTCATTCTAGAAAACTAGAAACCATAAGAAATTCCCCACAAAACAAGATAACAGGCACTGCCCCACCAAATGACACCATCGGAAGAATATAGTTAGACAAAATCATTGTCATATCAAGAACTGATCTTTGCATTCACTAATTTTATTCACCTGACGAACCCCACCTCTAATGAAGACTATGGTCATGAACCTTAATTCCCCACATCCAATCGGAGAGCAGGCACAATAGGTCTCAGAGTTTGTGGGTTTCTGGGAATTTGTGATCAGGGAAAGAGTTAGATCCATGACACACCTTAACACAGACAATTAATATTGTAGAAACATGCAAAAGGACCCTCCAGTAGACAGAACAAGAACCAGAGGGTTTCTCTACCCCTACCAGAATAAATATGATCCCAATTATCTTGGATTATCCATCATAGGTATAGTCCCAAGGAATACAAGAAGACAAGTTCGACCAAACTTTTGAAGGATAGCAGAAACATCAACTCATATCACAAAGGTCAGACCATATTTTTCCAATGCTCAATCCCCTAAAGCACCCATGAAATGGCATCCCCATGCTGGGAAGCACCAACCATTAGAATAGACATATGATAATCTGAAGTACTTAACCATAGTACTGACAAAGCTCTCAATCTTGTATGCCTTATGTCTGTCAGTAGACCTTAGAGAGACACTCATCAAAGCCTTACCAAGTCTATAGGAATTAGAGGTTGAAGTAGTATCTTCCAAAGTCTATCGGATATAGACAAATCCCAAAAAATTCCATGCTTTCAACTCCTTCATATATCTAGATGAAGATTCCATCAAGCAAGGACATATCAAACACTTATATTTGTCTAGAAAGTTAAAAGGCATTGAATTTCGGGGAATTTTCATCGACAATGGATCTGGATTCAACCTCCGCCCATAGTGAACACATCATTGGTTGGGCTACGATGAGGATAGTATAACACCCTACATCTTAATTCAGCTGGGATATGACAATATCGATCAAAATCCATTAGGAAGAATCAAGCATAAAACTTGGGTTGGTGACCTCATGTCAGATTCTGAGTTTCTGATTGTGTTGAAAAGTAAGGCCTTCAACATCTTGTTGGGAAGGCCATGTATGTATCATCATGCTGTAATCACCTCATAATACCTTCATTTCATCAAATATTTCACTAATGGGAGAAAAAGGACATTTCATGTCAATAAATCCTCATTCAAATCCTATGAGTCTCATTACATCGATGCAGGGTTCTATAAACATAAAGAGAAGCACTATTTGGATAAAAACATTGATTGGATCACCACTCCAAAGGAATTAAAAATAGCTCTCTCCAATCCCATCAAATATCTTAGTGTTGATGCTCCTTTCCATCACAGAGTCTAATGACTGAAAAAAGGGAAATACCTTAGTCCAAAGTGATTCATCCTTTGAAGAAACATCAAAAAATTGACAAAGGGATGAACAAGGAGAACATTTCCCATAGTTCGCGCAAGTTCCCTCATGGTCACGCAAGTACACTTGCGCGCCGCCTAGGGGTCGTGCAAGTACTTGCGCGCTGCCTAGTGGTCTTACAGGTATACTTGAGCGCCGCCTCATGGTCGCCCATGTGACTTGCGCGACCTAAGTGATAACCGCCCGGTAATCGCCCAGGGTCTTCTCTTGCCTATAAATAGACCCTGTGGGCCCCCCATTCGAGAGGATCTTTTTCCAGAAACTTGGATTGAAGCTCCCGACGCCCATGTCTCTTCTCAATACTTCTGGAACACTTCTAAGGTAATTTCTTACCTAGAACGGAAGATCTAAAGAGAAGGAGGAAGGCCTAAGTGTTGAAACTCATCAACACTTGCGCGCCTAAGTGGTCAGCCCTTAAGGGAAGTGACCACACTTGCGCGCCGCCTTATTCCTTCAATAGAACTTGCGCGTACCTTTTCTAGAAGAACCTCAAGAGGATTCTAAAGGGTTTAATAAAGAGTCGCTCAAGTATTCTAATGCTGGTTGAAAATCGCGCAAGTACCCCACATGTCGCGCAGGTATACCTGCGCGACCAATACTTGCGCGCCACCGCAGTACCTGCGCGCCTTCCAAGACTTGCGTGCCCAATCCTTTTTGGGTGCCCATCTTGCCCATTTCACCCCTCTTAAGCCATTTCACCTTTCCTATTCAAGATTCAGTCTTCAAGATACTCTTCAAATCCATTTATGGCATGATTTCTTGATTTGACTTCCTTATTTGAAAGGAATTCTGTGGAATATCTCTAAAAACATAGTGATTTATACATCTTTATGTCACTAAAGATTGAGAGTTCATTCATTCAACCTCATTGTAGAGACCCGTATCTTGACGTACATGGACATTACATTACTTTTGCGGAATACTTAGTACATAACAAAAACACACACACAAGGATCGTAATAGTTTAGTGTCTTTGGAAACTCGGAACGTAATCTTCTAATCGTGGTGAAAGATCTTCAATATCTCCCATAAAGATCCTCCCTTTTTTTTACCTAAAAACCTTTCTTTATATCCGGGGGAAAAGAAAACATAAAAGGGTGAGCTCAAATGCTCAGTAAGGGTAAACAAAAGAAATGTCAATCACATCATATACATAAGAACATAGCCTTTGGAAATCTTAACCTGCAAAAGTGCTCATAATATCATAACATGGGATAAATCATAGAAGTGAAAATGAGATCCCCATAATCATAACATAAAACTTGAAACTTTGTGGCATGCACACATAATCATGGAAAATCATTTCTTGTTAGTCAAGACTCATTGCAAGACTATCTTAGTGGACAAAGTCCCTTTCTGAATCGAGTAACCCTCGTTTCAGTCCTGTTTCACTGAACCGGTATAACCTACCGTTCCAGCCCTGTCTATCTAATGAGATATAAAATCTTTACCCAATGCATTGGAGGGATATGTAGGTCCCACCCATCTTATAATGAATCCTTTCTTATGTGTGCCACATAATCATAAATCTTACATCATCACATAACCCATGTAATAAAAATGGGATTCTTAAACAACATGACATCATAAAACAATTAATATAAGATAAGGGAATTCATAAAAATATTTCCATCACAACATAATCAAATCCATGTAATAATAGGGATATAAACATAACCCTTTTGTTATCTTAGATGGAAAATAATTTTGATAAAACACTTGAAATGAATTCTTGAGGAAAATATCCTTTCTTCTTCAAAATCAATTTCTTTTCACAAAACTTAATACAATTTTAAAAGAAAGAGATTTTATTGAAAATAGTCATGAAATATTTTGGAGGAAGCTTCATGAAAATAAGGCTTTATAAAACCGTAAAAATCCGTTCGTGCCGTATAAGTTAAAAAAACATTCTTCTCGTACTTTTGTCGGAAAAGTCAAAAAGTACCTCGTACGAAAACGACAAAGATTCCTTTCATATCTTTTACAAAAAAAAACTCACCGAAGGGTAAAATTGGATATAAACTATTGTATAAGGATGGAGATAATATTAAATATTGAGGGAACATGGATGTGGATGATAAAATACACCCCAGTAATTACCAAAGTAAAAACAATCTCGGATAAAGATGAGATTGTGATATTTCCCTTACCTTAGGTCCGACTTGCTTTGTAAGTGTCCGAAACTCCTGTATAATGATTTAAATAATGTTATTGACTTAATACAGAATCATATTAATTGTTATGATATCATATATGGTTCGCTTATGACATTATATTACCCATTCTTTTGTAAATTCCATGTTAAAGAAGCGTTTTGGGTAAAATCGTTTCATTTATCGTAGGTGTTTTGACTTGTTGTTCTTGACATCATTATTACTTATATCATGATTTAATCACTTCCAGAATATAAAATATGATTTATATATCATATATATTCAGTATATATATATATATAATAGGTAGATAAATAAAATGAAAAACACCGTTCATGGAGACGGTAGTCCGTACGTACGCATGAACGCTGTTTTCCTTTCCTTATTGTCTTGAAATGGAAGTAAGTAGATGACATATATATTTATATATATACATAAATCCAGTAGCTTTATAATGTCATATATGTCATTATTATTTCTTATATCATTCTTAAATGGTTAACATGGAGAATGAATCTCATCGCGTCGTGGAGACGGTAGTCCGTACGTACGCACGAGCGATGATATCATTTCTATAAATATTGAATTGAATTGGAGTGGATTATACAATATATCAGAATCAATATGATGTTTTAATAACTATTTATAGTTATTCTTTACACCATTATACCCATCCATGTAAGGTGGTGGTGGAAAATAGATTACACCACGGCGTGGAGATGGTATTCCGTACGTACGCACGCGCGGTGATTTATTTTTCCATAGGATGGATAGATGGTGAAATAGGGTTGTTTCATACTTATAATAACATATCAGTATATGAGTGATACTGATGTTATTACTTCATAATGAAACAACCTAAGAAGAAGAAGTGGAAGAAGAAATAAAGATGAAAGAATTGGTAACGGTAATTACCTCTTCTTTGAAGTGCCTCTTTGAGACCTCCTCTTAGGGCACTAAAATTGGTCTTTGAGGAAGACCAGAACATCTAGGATGTTTTTAGGGAAGTGGAGAAGAGATTTTGTCAGGGGTTGGCCGAGATTGAGTGCTCAAATTGGTGTGAGGAGGAGGGAGAGGAGGTGTCCTTATATAAGGGAGGAGAGGGGCACCTTAGGAATATCTCAAAATATTATTTTATATTAAAGTCAAAATCGGTTTATAATGGTTCCAAAGAGTCTTATTACGAAGATAAAGTGGGGAAGGGTCGAAATCCTATCATCCAATAGGATTTAGACAAGTTTAGGTTATTATTTTAACCTTATCAATTAGATTTAACTCTAAGTTAAATAATTTAACTTTTACCGTGTCTTTTTGTTTTCTTTCACTATATGGTTAATACACTTACTATAACATGCCAAACGAACCCCAAATTGTTTATTATTAAAATATATATCCTTATCTAAGTCATTTGGCCGAACCTTAGATTTTTAGGAATAAAATAACAATTAATAATATAATATTTGATTTAAAAACTATTTTGTGTCAATTTTGACACTACTTGATATATGATTTTTGTGAAAGTCATAACAGAATTATATGTTCGAACCAAGTTGATTAAATCAACACTAATATATCATAGTAACCTAGAAAATTAGTGGAATTCATAAAAAGTCTCAAATTATATTTATTTTGGTGTTTATAACATCAATTATGTCAATATTTCATTAATAAGATAATTACTGCATCATCATTGTGTCATATATAAATTAAATTATTTGATGTCTAAAATTTACAAATAAAATACCATCATGTAGTAAATCTTTTTATCTTTCTAATGAATATTTACAATCGAATTTATCTTATGTATAACCCCATATTAAAAATGATTTACTTATTAAACTTTGATTTTAACTATTTTAACCCTTCTTTAAATAAATTAATAATAAATGTCCTAATCTAATCCAAGTGGGCCTAAATGGTCATATTTTATTCCTAAGTTTGTTTTTGGTCTAATTACACTTGTCCAATAGAATTTGGACATGTGTTAGGGTAATATTAATATCATATTTACCCTTAGTTACCCTATTTACTATTAACCGCAGTAAAAAAAAGTAAAAAGTTACTATTCACCAAAAATTATTTTCATCTCATTGAACCACATTTTACTTACTGACATCAACCTTGTCTCTCGGATTTTTGAAATTCCATTCACAGAAGCGGTAAAATTAAGTTTTATGAAAAATTCAGTTTTTTTAACTACCACTTAGTAGTTTCACTATTCATCAAAAATTGATGTTTTTCAGAACAGTGTCAAAATTTCATCCCAAGCTATATTTCATATTCCGAATTCAAAAATGAAGTCTATTTTACCAAATTCATTACATAAAAGTTGCATTAATTAATTTTATAATTAAATCCCGCTGTTAAAACAAATAGCGTGTTTTTAAGAAACAATATCTATCAAAAGATTGACACTTGATTGTGTCTGGTTTAAATGTGAAATTACATCCAATGACCAACATTGTATTAAATTGTAAAAATATATTCTAAATATACTTTAAAACCACTCAAATTAATGATTTATCACTATTAATTATTTCGATTAAAAAAGTTGTTTTTAATTATAATTTAGTAATTTTCACTATTCATCAGAATATGAAAGTTATCCGAAAAGTACCAAAATTTTACCTTAGGCTAAATTCGATACTCCGAATCCAAAAATGAAGTTCATTTTGAAAAATAAGATTTACAGAGTTTTAAAAAGTGGTTATTACTATTCATAACGGCTAGTTTTAATAATATTTTAATAGCATATCATTGTTTCGTAAAACTCAGTATTATGTACCACACACGCTATCGAGGAAGTTTGCGATTGCGTGTAATGCAAGGCAAGTCAAGGATGCGTGTTTTGCAAGCTCCTTTTGGTGTAGCGTACAACACAAGACATTAGTGAAATAAAAAAGAATATTTTTCATAAAATCTCGGGCTGTTACATTCTACCCCCCTTAAAATGAATTTCGCCCTCGAAATTCGTCGGGGTTAAAAATGGTTTACTATTCGAAAGTTTCTTTAATAGAAACCCACATCGTAAAAAGGAATACCAAAACTTGGCTTTAAAAACTAAAGTATGAAATGTAACGATTACCCAAATAAACTAATCACTGGGTTTCCACATAGGTGAAAATATGGATATGGAAGAGAAATCTAACCATCATGTTCTGATGGAGAGTGGTAGAGAACATGGCTATGGAAAAGCCAGTAATCACAAATCCATAAATTTGTGACGATCTAAGGTACCATCCGATTCATCAGGTATAAGATCACTAGGACAACATTTTTGGTTTTCAAGATCATTTCCCTAAAGTTGAAAATTTGAATTGGAATAAATACTTTCTTTATTTTGGTACAATCTCACTATTGTTCGTGCCTAGAACAATTTCCACTTCATCTCTTAAATAAATGAAGTTGAATTTGTTATTCGTGAAGTGTTAGCAGATCATGTGATAGAATGACGGGTCATTCCATCTGTCTCAAACAAAAGGTTAGCAAAAATTATATACATAAGTCGATCTATAGTGAGATTAATCATATATAGTTCCTAAAATGGACTTATACTTCATATATCATACTGCTTAATATAATAAAACTAGTTTCTACTAAACAGGGACTTCCTGTAGGCCAGTGGTAGGCGATAAAGGCCAGTCGCACTTCGGTTGTGGGTTCGATTCCCACAGCCTTGTCCGAAGCGATGGGCTGTCGTCCGTCCTGCAGGTTGTCCTTTTTCTAAAACTATATTACTATAACATCCCATAAATAATATCGAAAAAACTTCTATCCTTAAACAATACTAACTTATGTCCAACATAATCCATTCCAATCTTTAGTCCTATCCATAATACTGCAGTCCATTCTCATAACATAGTGAAAACGATTACCAGAGATTTAATACCATCGTTGATCCCCATATATCATAAGATATATCTTGTTGGACACATTCCAAACATTCAAAGGCCTTAATCTTGTACTCTCTTGAATACCCATTGAACCCTAGTGAAAACTTGAATGCAGTTAAAAGTTAACACTTTCCACATACCAAAATCCTCAAAATTCTATATACTCAAACCATGATATCACTTAGTCCTTATATCAATCATGAGCTCATGAATACTGTTAAACATTTAATTTTCTCCTTATCCCTTCATTATGCCCATATCATCTGCATTCTAAAAATATCTGAATAACCTTTCATGGATACTGGTAACATTAATCATACACTTTCAAAACACAAGTAAAGACAACAGTGTAACAATCCATAGATGTCTCTTTATTCCAAAATTACACATGATAAACATGTAATCATTCCACTACATTCTCAAACCATTGACCGAGATTCAAAAATTCATTCATCTCACATATCATTTGTAGTCTCTTCATCATCATCCACATAAATACTACCCATACGACCATACTGATTCTCTTCATGAGTCTTTCCCTTAGGGCATTGGTTTGCAAAATGCCCATACATTCCACATTTAAAACACTTAACCATTTTTGATGTCGTAGCAATACCATTATCCTCATCCATGGTGTTAACTGAACCTTTTCCTTTGCACTTACTTGCTTTGTGTCCTTCTTTTCCACACCCAAAGCATCTTCCAGTTCCCTTGAAAGATTCTCCTTGATGCCTCTTCCCACATGATTTACATAGGGGAAATTGAACTTTCTTTCCTCTATGGTCATCATGAAACTCCATCTTTCTCTTGTTAGCCGAGTCAGGAAACTTACCAAATTTTACTTTATTGATCATATTATGAGATTGCTGATTCGGCATAATAATGATGTTTGGACTTCCAAATCCCATTTCATTTGGTTGATCATAAAGAATATCATTCCATTGTCCATCATATCCTCCATTATCGTGAATCATCTTGTTTCCAGCCATTTTCTAAAACCCAAAAAGAATAGTGTGAGAGGCAAAAATCATAATAAAGGGAGAGTAACTTCAATATCTAACATATTAGGTTAAATTATAAGATCGTTACCATAGTTATAGTACTATATCCTATACGTATACTTATCCTTAGGGACATCCCTAGACATACATTAGAAATATCTCTAGGGATCTCACTAACATTTTCGCATCCTAGTTTCCAAAGGTTGACTAAACCTTTCCTCTGATACCAACTGTAGAGACCCGTATCTTGACGTACATGGACATTACATTACTTTTGCGGAATACTTAGTACATAACAAAAACACACACACAAGGATCGTAATAGTTTAGTGTCTTTGGAAACTCGGAACGTAATCTTCTAATCGTGGTGAAAGATCTTCAATATCTCCCATAAAGATCTTCCCTTTTTTTTTACCTAAAAACTTTTCTTTATATCCTGGGGAAAAGAAAACATAAAAGGGTGAGCTCAAATGCTCAGTAAGGGTAAACAAAAGAAATATCAATCACATCATATATATAAGAACATAGCCTTTGGAAATCTTAACCTGCAAAAGAGCTCATAATATCATAACATGGGATAAATCATAGAAGTGAAAATGAGATCCCCATAATCATAACATAAAACTTGAAACTTTGTGGAATGCACACATAATCATGGAAAATCATTTCTTGTTAGTCAAGACTCATTGCAAGACTATCTTAGTGGACAAAGTCCCTTTCTGAATCGAGTAACCCTCGTTTCAGTCCTGTTTCACTGAACCGGTATAACCTACCGTTCCAGCCCTGTCTATCTCATGAGATATAAAATCTTTACCCAATGCATTGGAGGGAGATATAGGTCCCACCCATCTTATAATGAATCCTTTCTTATGTGTGCCACATAATCATAAATCTTACATCATCACATAACCCATGTAATAAAAATGGGATTCTTAAACAACATGACATCATAAAACAATTCATATAAGATAAGGGAATTCATAAAAATATTTCCATCACAACATAATCAAATCCATGTAATAATAGGGATAGAAACAGAACCCTTTTGTTATCTTAGATGGAAAATAATTTTGATAAAACACTTGAAATGAATTCTTGAGGAAAATATCCTTTCTTCTTCAAAATCAATTTCTTTTCACAAAACTTAATGCAATTGTAAAAGAAAAAGATTTTATTGAAAATAGTCATGAAATATTTTGGAGGAAGCTTCATGAAAATAAGGCTTTATAAAACCGTAAAAATCCGTTCGTGCCGTATAAGTTAAAAAAACATTCCTCTCGTACTTTTGTCGGAAAAGTCAAAAAGTACCTCGTACGAAAACGACAAAGATTCCTTTCATATCTTTTACAAAAAAAACTCACCGAAGGGTAAAATTGGATATAAACTATTGTATAAGGATGGAAATAATATTAAATATTGAGGGAACATGGATGTGGATGATAAAATACACCCCAGTAATTACCAAAGTAAAAACAATCTCGGATAAAGATGAGATTGTGATATTTCCCTTACCTTAGGTCCGACTTGCTTTGTAAGTGTCCGAAACTCCTGTATAATGATTTAAATCATGTTATTGACTTATTACAGAATCATATTAATTGTTATGATATCATATATGGTTCACTTATGACATTATATTACCCGTTCTTTTTTAAATTCCATGTTAAAGAAGCGTTTTGGGTAAAATCGTTTCATTTATCGTAGGTGTTTTGACTTGTTGTTATTGACATCATTATTACTTATATCATGATTTACTCACTTCCAGAATATAAAATATTATTTATATATCATATATATTCAGTATATATATATATATATAATAGGTAGATAAATAAAATGAAAAACACCGTTCATGGAGACGGTAGTCCGTACGTACGCATGAACGCTGTTTTCCTTTCCTTATTGTCTTGAAATGGAAGTAAGTAGATGACATACATATTTATATATATACATAAATCCAGTAGCTTTATAATGTCATATATTTCATTATTATTTCTTATATCATTCTTAAATGGTTAACATGGAGAATGAATCTCATCGCGTCGTGGAGACGGTAGTCCGTACGTACGCACGAGCGATGATATCATTTCTATAAATATTGAATTGAATTGGAGTGGATTATACAATATATCAGAATCAATATGATGTTTTAATAACTATTTATAGTTATTATTTACACCATTATACCCATCCATGTAAGGTGGTGGTGGAAAATAGATTACACCACGGCGTGGAGACGGTATTCCGTACGTACGCACGCGCGGTGATTTATTTTTCCATAGGATGGATAGATGGTGAAATAGGGTTGTTTCATACTTATAATAACATATCAGTATATGAGTGATACTGATGTTATTACTTCATAATGAAACAACCTAAGAAGAAGAAGTGGAAGAAGAAATAAAGATGAAAGAATTGGTAACGGTAATTACCTCTTCTTTGAAGTGCCTCTTTGAGACCTCCTCTTAGGGCACTAAAAGTGGACTTTGAGGAAGACCAGAACCTCTAGGATGTTTTTAGGGAAGTGGAGAAGAGATTTTGGCAGGGGTTGTCCGA
The DNA here is from genome assembly GCA_963277665.1 of Viscum album. Taxonomy (NCBI): domain Eukaryota; kingdom Viridiplantae; phylum Streptophyta; class Magnoliopsida; order Santalales; family Viscaceae; genus Viscum; species Viscum album. The sequence continues at coordinate 1,489,692,812 of OY728162.1, read as the reverse complement.
GCTTGAGTGCTCAAATTGGTGTGAGGAGGAGGGAGAGGAGGTGTCCTTTTATAAGGGAGGAGAGGGGCACCTTAGGAATATCTCAAAATATTATTTTATATTAAAGTTAAAATCGGTTTATAATGGTTCCAAAGAGTTTTATTACGAAGATAAAGTGGGTAAGGGTCGAAATCCTATCATCCAATAGGATTTAGACAAGTTTAGGTTATTATTTTAACATTATCAATTAGATTTAACTCTAAGTTAAATAATTTAACTTTTACCGTGTCTTTTTGTTTTCTTTCACTATATGGTTAATAAACTTACTATAACATGCCAAACGAACCCCAAATTGTTTATTATTAAAATATATATCCTTATCTAAGTCATTTGGCCGAACCTTAGATTTTTAGGAATAAAATAACAATTAATAATATAATATTTGATTTAAAAACTATTTTGTGTCAATTTTGACACTATTTGATATATGATTTTTGTGAAAGTCATAACAGAATTATATGTTCGAACCAAGTTTATTAAATCAACACTAATATATCATAGTAACCTAGAAAATTAGTGGAATTCATAAAAAGTCTCAAATTATATTTATTTTGGTGTTTATAACATCAATTATGTCAATATTTCATTAATAAGATAATTACTGCATCATCATTGTGTCATATATAAATTAAATTATTTGATGTCTAAAAATTACAAATAAAATACCATCATGTAGTAAATCTTATTAGATTTCTAATGAATATTTAAAATCGAATATATCTTATGTATAACCCCATATTAAAAATGATTTACTTATTAAACATTGATTTTAACTATTTTAACCCTTCTTTAAATAAATTAATAATAAATGTCCTAATCTAATCCAAGTGGGCCTAAATGGTCATATTTTATTCCTAAGTTTTTTTTGGTCGAATTACACTTGTCCAATAAAATTAGGACATGTGTTAGGGTAATATTAATATCATATTTACCATTAGTTACCCTATTTACTATTAACCGCGGTAAAAAAAGTAAAAAGTTACTATTCACCAAAAATTATTTTCATCTCATTGAACCACATTTTACTTACTGACATCAACCGTGTCTCTCGGATTTTTGAAATTCCATTCACAGAAGCGGTAAAATTATGTTTTATGAAAAATTCAGTTTTTTTAACTACCACTTAGTAGTTTCACTCTTCATCAAAATTTGATGTTTTTCAGAACAATGTCAAAATTTCATCCCAAGCTATATTTCATATTCCGAATTCAAAAATGAAGTCTATTTTACCAAATTCATTACATAAAAGTTGCATTAATTAATTTTATAATTAAATCCCGCTGTTAAAACAAATAGCGTGTTTTTAAGAAACAATATCTATCAAAAGATTGACACTTGATTATGTCTGGTTTAAATGTGATTTTACATCCAATGACCAACATTGTATTAAATTGTAAAAATATATTCTAAATATACTTTAAAACCACTCAAATTAATGATTTATCACTATTAATTATTTCGATTAAAAAAGTTGTTTTTAATTATAATTTAGTAATTTTCACTATTCATCAGAATATGAAAGTTATCCGAAAAGTACCAAAATTTCACCTTAGGCTAAATTCGATACTCCGAATCCAAAAATGAAGTTCATTTTGAAAAATAAGATTTACAGAGTTTTAAAAAGTGGTTATTACTATTCATAACGGCTAGTTTTAATAATATTTTAATAGCATATCATTGTTTCGTAAAACTCAGTATTATGTACCACACACGCTATCGAGGAAGGTTGCGATTGCGTGTAATGCAAGGCAAGTCAAGGATGCGTGTTGTGCAAGCTCCTTTTGGTGTAGCGTACAACACAAGACATTAGTGAAATAAAAAAGAATATTTTTCATAAAATCTCGGGCTGTTACGCTCATCCTTTAAGATGAGAGAATCCTTAGCCTAGGTCTCCTTTTCAGGAATAATCCTCAGTCCTAAGTCCTCCAAACTTGGGAATCCTCCTCAGGAGTAAGCCCCAAATTCCTAAAATTCCCAAATATGGGTATCCTCCTTAGGAGTAAGCCCAAAACCTTAATCTCATAAACTGGGTCTCCTGTTCAGGAATAAGTCCCAGTTATAATCTTGGGATTCCTTTTCAGGAATAAGCCCCAAGTCCCCTAACCTGGGCCTCCTTTTTAGGAATAATTCCCAGTCATAATTATGGGCATCCTCTTCAGAAGTAAGCCTCAAGTCCCTTAATTTCTCTTTAACCAGTCCTAATTTTCATTTGATCTGGGATTCCTTCTCAGGAGTAAAACCCAGTTATCAATCCTCTCCTAATTTGGGTTTCCTTTTCAAGAATAAGTCCCAAGTTAGAGTATTCAAATCTCCATGAAGCACATATACCTTTATGGACCATGTTCCTGGATTTTCTCCCTAAAAGTAAATCCTAAACCTTCATCTATCTGGGCAGTCAAACATACATAAGCCCCAAACCATTTATTATGATTGCAGCTTTCATGGCACAATTGTCAAATTTTTACCAATACCTCTTGTTTCTCACACCGAGCATGACTCACGTGAGCTTAGAGTGTAAAAGTAATTATGACATCCTTCTTTGAGCCATCAATCATAAACGTCATACTCCCTTACTCAAAATACGTGGGTTCTGATTCCTTTTCCAAAACAAAGGATACGTAGGTAGCCCATTTATGGGTTCGACCCCAGCTCTGAAAAAATACATGTCCTTCTGAATGACAATAAACTTCAAGTGCCCCACTAAGTGGCTTTAAAAGCATCCCGGTCATCATAAATGACCAAGAGACTTTTATATAAATGTTTTGAAGGATACCATTGACCAAGAATCTCTAAATTGATATATATGATTCTATATTGATGAAGAACCTCAAATACATATAATAGATTCTCTAAATTTCTTACATATTTAATCATTGATTGTTAAAACTAAAGGAAACCTCATTTTATACTTGGTAATGTAATAAGGATTCACGAACATAACTTAAATCTATAAAGAGAGTCCCGGAATAGACACTAATTCCCCTCAAAAAGGTGTGATGAGTCCAACCCCCCATCCTCTCGACCAATGCAAATTCCTAAGCCTCATCATTCCACAAGCTAACGAGCGCCTACCATTGGAAAGTATGTCCAAACGGATGTGGAATCATTGGATGCTTCCGGTTCTACGAACAAACCCGCTAGAAACCGATCAGAACGTTTGAATCTCCCATGCAGGAGGTCATCCCCGAATTCCGTGCGAAACAAAAAATGTTGAACCCGACGTGAATCCTTAACCAAGTTAAAATGATGTTTTACCTATTTGTTAAGCCCCTATTTAAAACTCAGTAATAGGGCTAACAAAAACAATCATTGAAATATGTGCTCATCCAAAGGATGAAGTGGCTAAATATATCTTGATTACCTCTATTATATCAAACATACACTCTTTTCCAAGATCTTCTGTATTTCCATAATGGCTGCTCTCAAATTCACATCTGTGAATACTGCTGCTGCAAATACCACTACTGCTATTCCTACTAGATCGCCATCCACTCTGAGGATGACATCACCTACTCAGCATCTTCAACGTTGGGTATCAAATGCGCTGGTTAAGGAGTACCATCAACACGGTACCATCCCATCTCTGGAGGCTGCCCGACAGGCCCTCCAAGTAAACAACTCACACAGGTCGTCCGGACAACGACGACCAATGATTAAGAGGCAGGCGGTGCTGACTACTGTCTCCAACCATTTTGGGTCATTTTCCCCGGAACGCAATTTCCATTCTCTCCCTTACTCTTAGGAAGTGAATGAGCAGGTCCCTCAGGGCCTTAATTCAAAAAGACAGGAGACCTTCCCGAGGGATCCCATCAACAATCACTGCCAGACTCATGCGGCAGTGCGCCCTCAACATGATGAGGGTACCGACTCCAGGCATTCAGCTCAGGTTCCTCGAACCCGAGCAGGCAAGACGAACCGCCAGAGACGGAATCCGGTTAATAATGGGCAGGTTTTAATCCCTACCATCTCCGGAGAAGTCCACCAACCTAACTTGGTGGAAAACAACGAGCAGGCACACACACCTGTCAGTTTTAATTCTGTTGTCCAGCAGACTCATCTGGCAGCATCACACCAATCCTGCCAGGCAATTCCGGCGGAGTACTATAGGCAGGAACATACAACTGCTTATATATCATCAGTTATTCAGCAGGCTCGCCTAACTACATATGTTGGATCTCGTCAATCGCGTTTGGAAAAGTGTAATCAGCAGGAATATACACCTGCTAATACTAATCAAGCCTACCAATAGTCTTGCTTGGTAGCGCACGGAGAAGTTAGTAGGAAAGCCCCGACGACAAACAGGAGGCAGACTCAACTCCCTGCCTCCACACATGAGTACTGTCAGGATTCACTGACAGGAAAAGGAGGATAGGAGCAGGCACATACACCTACTCCAAGCCCGGAATGGACGTATATCCCTGTTCCGGCGGCTGAAGTCACCAAACATATTTTTTCAATGGTGAAAGAGAAGAAGCAAATTCCTGCTCATATTCTGGACGCTTGCCAGGATATCATAACAGCTTCAGCATCATCTCAGGGATAGACACATAAATCTACCCCTAGCAGTGGAGTGACACATCAACGATTCACTCCGGAACAGACACACACATCTGTTCCAGTCCAAGAGGGTTCTGGGGAATACTCCCCCATATCATATGGACAACCAAGTCATGCACATACACCTGATTTGAGCAGAGATCGTCAGCCTAACCTGACCATCTTTCCTGATCAGGCACATACACCTTCTCAGAGTAACCACTTTCGTCAACAAGTGGTTTCCAAAGAGAGTAAGAAGGCATCTAAGAAAAAGATTCGCCCAGCACAGTCAGGAGATCAAAGGCCAATCTACAACAAGGCCTTGCTCGATGCTGGAGTTCTTGAAGCCCTCAAACATTTATCTGTTGGAACTCAAGATTCTACTCCCTCAGTTTTCAATAACGGGAACATTAATTCCAAAAGTCTTGAACATACACTTTCTCATGAAGGCTTGCTTCCTGACAATTCGGTCAATCTTGAAGTTTCATCTTCAGATGAGAGCCACAGGAACCCTCTGTGTGGTCAGAAGACCAAGGAGCAAGAGATCTCATCTTTTGCTGTAACCCATTATGGTGGTCCTCCCCATGATGATGAACTTCACTGCGAAAGTCCTCTCCACAGTAGTGATTCACATTGCCTGGAAAATACTCCAGTGGAAAATGTAGTGCCCAGAAATCCCTCTTATCTTGAGGCACTTGCAAATGCGAAACCAGTCATGTCTGATTCTTTATCGCTAACAAGTGAAATACTTTCTCAATCAGAATATAGCCCAGGGTGTAGGTCATTCTCCGAACCACCCCTAAGTCATGCATCTTCTAGTTTGATCAATGATCTCTCTACCAATCTTGTTGAATCCGATGAAGCAACAAGGAAACACCAACTCTGGTCAAAATAGGTAGAAGAATCTTCATTTAATGATAAAGAAGAAATGCTGAACATGAGAACAAAACTGGCAAAAGGTGAGGTACCAGTCATGTTTTGGCCTTTGGCTGACTCCCAGTATGACATTCCAAAGATGTTGACGGAAGATGGAGTCCATGATATTCGACTCAACATATGGAAAAATATTTATCAATTGAAGAAGAAGGTATTATCTTATGATGAATATGAAAAACATCTTAAGATAATAGAAGGGATACAACGTCAGATTGATTTGGCATCTCTATCAGTCTCTCGGTATCTGAAGGATGAAAAGCAACAGAGAACCCTTCAACGTTCATGCCTTGGCGCACTAAGAAAATTGTGTGAGTTAATTGCCAATGCTCCATCTGGTGTTCATATCAGAGGATGGGGTGTTCATGGAGCACTACATTTCATAGTGCTTTCCAGTCAGCAAAGCCCACCGAAAATGGTCTCATGCAATGTTATTGTCCATGGCTGGCCACAGTCAATGGTCTTTGTTAATAATCAAAATCTTTCTCAAGAACAGGCTTCAACTAGTTCCTCTCAAAATCAAGCATATAGAGAACAAGTTGTTGAATTGCTCCTACATCATGTAGGCGAGAATATTGCACAAGCCTATCGTATGGAGAAAAAACGTCAACAAATGACAGAAGTTTCGGAAATCATCCAACGGTCTGATGAACCAGGTGATAAAAGTGGATACAGGGTAATGCATCCAGCTAATTTCTGAACTAAGGTTCGCAAGATCAAGAGAGATTTTAAGAAGATCTCAGACATAGCATGTCAAGAGACACCCCAGCTTGTCAGACTCAGGACTTCTTTAACCCAACCCTCAGATTAAACAAATGGGATTCGAGGAGTTGAGCTGAAGTAGCAGGAACATCCCCAGTTCTCGAGACTAGAGACTCTTTCAAATCATCAATCCACTTCTCAGAGAATATTGGTCTTTTCTCGATTGGAGAAGAAGCCCCAAGAGGAACGAAGAGCCAAATTATCAAGAGATTCCCTCCAAGTTATAGCTCGTCAAGAAATTCCTAAAAGATTTAATCAACAAAAGGAAATGTCTCATCAAAGACATGAAAGAAGACAATATCACAGAAATGTTGATAGAAGGGATGTGATGCATTATACATCAATCAATTTCATCAATGCTGTTGTTGCTAATCCACCAAAGGAGACTCACTTAGGGGACTCAGATGAAGAGTGTCCTGCTCAAGAAAATGTACGCGCCGATACAAATGAAGAAGGTGTGCGTACACGAAGTCAAAGGATTACTCAGAACCTAGGTAATCCACTTCCCTCCCTCCAAAAGGTATCAAAAAAAGGGAAGGGAAAGAATCAGGTTACATATCCTTCCTCTGGAGAAGGTCAATCGCTCTCATTAGAGCAAAGGTTTGCACAATAGGAGGAAGAAATGAAAGAATTAAGAAGGTTGAATGCAGAACTACTTCAGAGTAGTCTTCTTATTAAGAATGTTGAAGTCCGACAGCCAAAGTAATTTGTTGTAACTACTGAGATGGATCAGGAATATCCTCCTTTATCAGTACACCCTCAGAGGTCTAATCCTACGGGTCAAACGCAACAACGGTTGGCAGCACTACCATCAGTTGCAGCACCGACCATCACGTCTGTCCAAGCTCAATTCATTGCACCTACCCAAAACCAAGTTCAACCTGATGTTTCTCAAAAGTTGATAACTACTATTGAGTCATTAACAGCTCGGTTAGTAACTATGGAAGGGAAATGGGCGCAAGTTCAACCAGAAAAGAAAGTTTACCCTGAATGGGTAGATTCAATTTCTCCTCCATCTAGTTTTGGAAACCCTGTTTTCCCTACTTTAAATGGATCAGGTGACCCTAAACAACATTTGACACATTACGTGTCTTGTTGTGATCCTATGATGGGAACTCCAGAGCAGCAAGAAGTAGTGAAACTCAGATGTTTTGTGCGAACCTTGCAAGGACTAGCTTTTGTCTGGTATACAAGCTTGCAATCCCGGTCAATCATCGGATGGGAGGATCTTTGGCAAAAATTCCTTCTTCAGTTCAGCTCAACTTTGCCAAAAATGACAGTTTTCGATCTTACAAACTGCAAGCAAAGGGAGAATGAAAGAGTCTCTGATTTCATTGCTCGCTGGAAGGGATTAACATTTTCCCTGATTTTAGCACTTCCTCAGGAAGATCTGTTGCCAATTTGTGTGGAAAATTTGCGTGACGAATTACGCACGCCATTGATCCCTGTGAAATACACAGGAGGGTTTCGAGATCTTACTTAAATATATCAACAGATTGAAGATTCCCTTATACAAGCTAAGGCTAAATCTCGTGTAATTCCATAAGCTCCAGGAAGGAGAATGGGTAAATCAGAAACTGCTACAGTTATGCTTAAACAAGCACCCGTACCTATTTCTACTTTTAAACCTTCATCTTATTGAAGGGCTCCACCTCCTAAACTCCAAAAACAAAGGTTGTTTCGTCCAAATGATCAAAGAGATCAATGAAGAAAACAATTTGATGATTTGAAGAGTAAAACATACTCTTTCCGAAGTGAGAAAGTTCCTGGTTACATCATTTCAGCTCTAGAAAATAATTTGGTTCAATTAACAGTGCCCAAGAGGCCAAACAAGGAAGGAGATGAAGACCGTCCCAATTATTGTCCCTTTCATCAAATGTTAGGGCATCCCATCGAGGAGTGTTTTGTCTTTAAAGACCTCCTGCAAAAGATGGTTGACTTGGGGCAAGTCAAGTTGAAAGGTTCTTCGACTCAGGTAGCATGTGTTAATGCTACAGTTCCAGAGGAGGAAGGTGAATGGAAATAAGTTAAAAGCAGAAATGCACAGAAGTAGGATGATTTGATGGTCATAAAGACAATCAACCGGACTCATGCCATTTTGCGAACACAATTAAAGAAACCAATTGTGTCTTCTACCATGAATATTGCGGTAAAACCCTATTCATCAGAGGGAAAATACTCAAAGAAATGGCTTGATTCAAAGAAGAAAACAGAATCAGAAGAAAATGAGTATGTGTCAAAGCCTAAATTGTCTTTGACTCTGGCAGACTTTATGCCATCTACTCCAAAGCCATGGGCACCGCCCCACCAAACGGCACAACCTAAACAGGCTAATCAGGCAGAGTCTTTATTAGACGAAGAGTCAATCTTCGGTTCTGTGAATATGATTCAATTAACAGATCCATATTCCAGTCTTGATGAGCCTGAATTCCCTATATCAAATAAGGGAATCCGAGGAAATTCTAGAGGTTCAGGATATAGGGGAAGACATGGATCTTTCCGAAGCCACTACTCCAATTCTACCCCTGCTAGCACTGTGTATGCAGCAGAAACTCGTGGTAGAGCCCTTCAGCGAGCTCAAAAAGAACAAGCAGGTTCTTCTGCCAATGGCCAACTCAGTTTTGGCACAGTTATTTTGGAAGACCGATTAAAGGTTCCATCTTCTTTATCTCAGCAAGTAAATGGATCTAATCAGTCTAATCTTCCAAAACCAAGGATGTTGCCAACTTCAATACAAGATGCATCAGCTTCCAAAGCATCTGCTTCCAAGGTACCTACTAAGGCAGTGCTACCTTATTCCTTTTTTTTTGTGGGAAGGTGGTACCAATAATGAAGCCGAATACCAATCTCTCATTACAGGCTTGGAGTTAGCACTCCAAGCACAAGTGAATCACTTAAAAGTGAAAGGTGATTCAGACCTGGTAATCAAACAAGTCAATGGGGATTATGCCATCAGAAAAGAAGAATTAATCCCTTTGTATGATTATGTCCGAGAGTTAATGGCAGAATTCCCTTCAGAACCGACATTTTCTTATGTCCCAAGATCACAAAATGCTCATGCTGATGCACTGGCTAATATAGCCACAACTCTAGCAGATCCAAATCGGGACGAGACAACCATCAGTATTGCCCACCATCGTGTAATTTCACCTTATGTTCAAGCCAGAACAGAGGAAATTAATGAAATTAGTCCCATTCCTGAACCGTATGGTCATACTACAGGATGGATGTCACCTATCAGGGAATACCTTCAAAATGGAACACTTCCTCCTGATAGAGCCGAGAAAGAACAAATCTGGCGACGTGTGGTCAATTTTACTCTTTATGATGGCCCAAACCACCTAGAGAAAATTCTCTACAAACGTGGTTTTGATGAAGTTATCTTCAGATGCATTCATGGTGAAGAGACAACGGCTGTCATGAAAGAAGTGCATGCAGGAGTCTGTGGTGCCCACCATTCTGGACATAGATTTTCTGATCAAATTCGAAGGCTTGGATACTTTTGGCCTTCAATGATACAAGATTATGTTGATTTCACAAAGAAGTGTCATTCATGTCAAGTACATGCCAACTTCATTCATCAACCTCCAGAGTTTCTTCATACAGCTAAATATTCATGGCCATTTTCCACATGGGGAATGGATGTGGTGGGACCTTACCCTTCAGCTATGACCAAGTAGTTTAAGTACATTATTACTGCTACTGATTTTTTTTCCAAATGGGCAGAGGAAATAACTCTCAAAGAAGTCAGTTCTAAATGCATTGTTAGCTTCATCAAGTCTAACATAATTACTAGATTTGGTGTCCCTCATACCATATTGACGGACAACAGCACCAACTTCTATTCTTCTGAGGTGAAGAAATTGTATCAAGAATACATCATTAAATCCAACCATTCATCTCGGTATTATGCGGCAGCCAATGGCGAAATAGAAGCCTTTAACAAGACTCTTTCAAATATACTGCAAAAGATGGTGGATAAAGATAAGAGGTCATGGCCTGATAAACTCTTTCATGCTTTATGGGCTTATCAAACTACCACCCGCAATGCAACGCGGTCAACTCCATATTCGTTGGTATATGGAATGGAAGAAGTCTTTCCAATTGAAGTTCAATTGCCCTCACTCAGAGTATCCATTTGTGATCATTTATCTACAGATGAGCAATCCCAAAAGTGACTGAATGAATTGGAACAGTTAGATGAGAAAATATTGTGCACTTTGCACCACTTGGAAATCTATCAGAATCGAATAGCATAAGATTTTAACAAAAAAGTTCATCTTCGTTCATTCATTCAGGGAGAATTGGTATTAGTTCTCAGAACACTAATGATACCAGGAAAGAAGCCTCCCAAGCTTGAACCAAAATGGGAAGGACCTTATTCAATACATAAGGTCTACTCAAATGGAGCTTATTCATTAATCTCAATGAATGGAGAACTCATCACGACTCCAACCAATGCCAGATTTCTGAAGAAATATTTTGTATAAACACAAAATATGGTCCCCAAAACCATGATTCTTACAATTGGTTCATACACCGTGGTCCAGTATGACCTTAAACTGCAACTACGTCCAACATGACGTTAAACTGTAGAAAAGTCACTTTTTTATCCAACATGACATTAAACTGTAGAAAAGAAGATGTCCCCGCAACATGACACTAAACTGTGCGGCACCAGTTCGTCCTTGCTATATGACGTTAAACTATATAGCAATGGTCCAGTATGACCTTAAACTGCAACTTTGTCCCACACAACATTAAACTGTGAAAAAGTTCCCTAAAAAGTCCTGTATGACTTTAAAATACACCATGGCCCTATATGACATTAAACTGCATCATCAACGGTCCATGCATATGACCCTAAACTATTTTCAAGTCCCTTACGTCTAGCAAAACGTTAAACTGTGACGTCCTAACTACATGATGCTAAACTGTATAAAATTCCCTTACGTCTGGAAAGACGTTAAACTATATAATCATAAAAGGTCTTGTATGACCTTAAACTATTCACACTTTTGTCCTTCATGACACTAAACTGTAGAAAAAAATCCCCAATGTGTCCAACATGACGTTAAAATGATGCACTCTTCTGTCCTAACTACATGACGCTAAACTGTATAGAAAGTCCTTGATATGTCCTACATGACATTAAACTGTATTTTTTCCCTACTACATGACACTAAACTGTGCAGCACCAATAGTCCTAACTGCAAGAATTTAAACTGCATAGTCCCATGATATGTCCTACATGCCATTAAACTGTATTTTGTCCCTGCTACATGACACTAAACTGTGCAGCACCAATAGTCCTAACTGCAAGACTTTAAACTGCATAGTCCCTTGATATGTCCTACATGAAATTAAATTGTGCATCGTTAAGGTTGTTGTTACCTCTTGTTTCCCACACCGAGTATGACTCACGTGAGCTTAGAGAAAACCTCAACCATAACACTCTCTTTGGGCTGCTAATCATGTGTAAGTCCCAACAACATTTTTTATTAGATCATTGTCCCCAAGAACAACTTGATCATTAATTAATTCTTTAATTGAACTACACGGACTTTGATCCTTGCCCTCCAGGCTAGGTATATAGGCAACCTCCCAGGGTTCAAGCCCAAAAACAATCTCTTCACATCAGTTCACCACCATCTCATATGATGTTGATTCATGAAACCTTTGATTCACTTTCGTCCTTGTTATATGACGTTAAACTATGCAACACTTTTGTCCAGTATGACAATAAACTACAATAGTCTTTGATTTCCTCATTTGAGAGAGAACTATTATCGACATTCACTTTTTCAATCATGTTTCATTTCAAAAGACTACATGCATACATGGTAATGCCTAAACTTTTTTATCTCGGGTTAAACCATCATTGCACTAAAGTCCCCTTTCACCCTTCACATGTACGAACCAAATTTGTACAAAGGGTAGTTCTAGAACTATGTGGGCTTGATTCCCATCCTTATGGGATACATAGGAACGTTAGAGTATCCCTCGAATCTAGCCCCAAGTCTTTTGGGCCTAACCCCAAATTTCACTTTCAGTCCCTTAGCTGAAAAGTCCTCATGAAAACACACATTGTGTATTCATTATTATGGTCCGAACTCTATGACCCTAAACTAAGATCTCTCATATTTTCGTCCTGTACGATGATGAACCGCATTTCAAGAACTACTTATGGCTTGATTATCATTCTTATGAGATATGTAGTGAAGTCCAAAATTTCAATTCAGGACCCAGCCACAACACGATTATGGTTATCATTAACCTATGTATCTCTATATACATTGGAAAATACCCATCTTTATGTGTTATAATCCTAACCTTAAATATTTTCAGATCTTCATAACCCTTTTCATGACTTCTAGTCACAAAAATGTCAAACTTTTGAGAATTCTTTCGCTTGACTATGCAGCACGTTCCCATAGGTGGCCTTGCATAAACAGTCCACATAACAGACTTGTCAGCCGAAAGATGCTATTTATTTGACCTTGCAGCCAACGCCCTTAGGTGGCCCTGCATATTTCAACCCCCTAACAGGTTTTTTAAATAATGGTAACTTCATTCTTGGGAAGAATGCCTCTTTTGTCCTTATTTGTCTTAAACAACAGTATGTAGGGATCCACAAAAAAATAGCCATCCTTAACATATTTGTCTCATATCCTCTTTCATGATCTGAAAGTATTCAAGTCTATGGTTTATTCTTTCTTCCCTACGTTTGGGTCAGACCTTCGTAGGAGTGATATTCATCCAGTTCTTCGATAATCTCGTCTAGAAGTGTCTTCTCCATATTTCAAGTGCCTCTTTCTATACAATAAACTCTATACATTAGAAAATTTGAATCTCCATAAACTTTTACTGGCTTTTAGCACTAGGAAAGTAAATTTCTGAGAGTTCTTTTTTCCTGACTATGCAGCACGTGCCCATAGGTGGCCTTGCATAAACAGTCTACATAACAGACTTGTTAGCCAAAAGATACTATTTTATTTGACCATGCAGCCAATGCCCTTAGGTGGCCCTGCATATTTCAACCCCCTAACAGGTTTGTTAAATAATAGTAACTTCATTCTTGGAAACTACTTCTTCTAATGCCTTTTAGCTCTTTTTCATATAATTCCTCAGATTCAAATATTCTTAAGTCATAGTTTACATATTTTCCCTCATACTTGAGTATGGTAATTTGTCTTCAGATGAATTTTCAAGGAATTTTGTCAATCTAATCCATTTCGGTCAATGCTATTTTCGACCTTAAACATTATCCTTTGTATGTCCGACATGCATGACATTAAAATTCCAGATTTCTTGTTTTTTCTTTTCACCTCAGAGTCAAATCCTCTTTTCTCTCCAGATCCAACTCTGAGGGGGGAGTTTTGTTGACGCTCTTTTCCGTCACAGAGTCTAACGACTGAAAAAAGGGAAATAACAAAGTTCAAAGTGATTCATCCTTTGAAGAAACATCAAAAAATCAACAAAGGGATGAACAAAGAGAACATTTCCCATAGGTCGCGCAAGTTCCCTCATGGTCGTGCAAGTACACTTGCGTGCCGCCTAGTGGTCGTGCAAGTACTTGCGCGCTGCCTAGTGGTCGTCCAGGTATACTTGCGCGCCGCCTCATGGTCACCCATGTGACTTGCGTGACCTAAGTGATAACCGCCTGGTAACTACCCAGGGTCTTCTCCTGCCTATAAATAGACCCTGTGGGCCCCCCATTCAGGAGGATCTTTTTTCCAGAAACTCGGATTGAAGCTCCCGACGCCCAAGTCTCTTCTCAAAACGTCCAGAACACTTCTAAGGTAATTTCTTACCTAGAATGGAAGATATAAAGAGAAGGAGGAAGGCCTAAGTGTTGAAACTCATCAACACTTGCGCGCCTAAGTGGTCAGCCCTTAAGGGAAGTGACCACACTTGCGCGCCGCCTTATTCCTTCAATAGAACTTGCGCGTCCCTTTTCTGGAAGATCCTCAAGAGGATTCTAAAGGGATTAATAAAGAGTCACTCATGTATTCTAATGCTGGTTGAAAATCGCGCAAGTACCCCACATGTCGCGCAGGTATACCTGCGCGACCAATACTTGCGCACCGCCGCAGTACCTGCAAGCCTTCCAAGACTTGCGCACCCCTTCCTTTTTGGGTGCCCATCTTGCCTATTTCACCCCTCTTAAGCCATTTAACCTTTCTTATTCAAGATTCAGTCTTCAAGATACTCTTCAAATCCATTTATGGCATGATTTCTTGATTTGACTTCCTTATTTGAAAGGAATTCTGTGGAATATCTCTCAAAACATATTGATTTATACATCTTTATGTCACTAAATATTGAAAGTTCATTCATTCAACCTCATCCTTTAAGATGAGAGAATCCTTAGCCTGGGTCTCCTTTTCAGGAATAATCCCCAGTCCTAAGTCCTCCAAACTTGGGCATCCTCCTCAGGAGTAAGCCCCAAATTCGTAAAATTCCCAAATATAGGCATCCTCTTTAGGAGTAAGCCCCAAACCTTAATCTCAAAAACTGGGTCTCCTTTTCAGGAATAAGTCCCAGTTATAATCTTGGGTTTCCTTTTCAGGAATAAGCCCCAAGTCCCCTAACCTGGGCCTCCTTTTTAGGAATAAGTCCCAGTCATAATTATGGGCATCCTCTTTAGAAGTAAGCCCCAAGTCCCTTAATTTCTCTTTAACCAGTCCTAATTTTCATTTGATCTGGGATTCCTTCTCAGGAGTAAAACCCAGTTATCAATCCTCTCCTAATTTGGGTTTCCTTTTCAGGAATAAGTCCCAAGTTAGAGTATTCAAATCTCTATGAAGCACATATACCTTTATGGACCCTGTTATTGGATTTTCTCCCTAAAAGTAAATCCTAAACCTTCATCTATCTTGGCAGTGATACATACATAAGCCCCAAACCATTTCTTATGATTGCGTCTTTCATGGCACAATTGGCTAAGTTTTACCAATACCTCTTGTTTCTCACACCGAGCATGACTCACGTGAGCTTAGAGTGTAAAAGTAATTATGACATCCTTCTTTGAGCCATCAATCATAAACGTCATACTCCCTTACTCGAACTACGTGGGTTTTGATTCCTTTTCCAAAACAAAGGATACGTAGGTAGCCCATTTATGGGTTTGACCCCAACTCTGAAATAATCCATGTCCTTTTGAATGACAATAAACTTCAAGTGCCCCACTAAGTGGCTTTAAAACCAGCCCGGTCATCATAAATGACCAAGAGACTTTTATATAAATGTTTTGAAGGATACCATTGACCAAGAATATCTAAATAGATATGGATGATTCTCTATTGATGAAGAACCTCGAATACATATAAAAGATTCTCTAAATTTCTTAAATATTTAATCATTCATTGTTAAAACTAAAGAAAAGCTCATTTCATACTTGGTAATGTAATAAGGATTCACAAACATAACTTAAATCTATAAAGAGAGTCCCAGAATAGACAATAATTCCCCTCAAAAAGGTGTGATGAGTCCGACCTCCCATCCTCTCGACCAATGAAAATTCCTAAGCCTCATCAGTCCACAAGCTAATGAGCGCCTACCTTTGGAAAGTAGGTCCAAACGGATGTGGAATCATTGGATGTTTCCGGTTCTACGAACAAACCCTCTAGAAACCGATCGGAACGTTTGAATCTCCCATCTAGGAGGACATCCCCGAATTCCGTGCGAAACACATATGGAAGAGTTTGTATTACCCATGAACCAGGTTGAGTACATAAATTCATGATTGGATACAGACTCAGTCGTCTGCATGATTTCTATTATGTCCTCAATGTATAAGGATGTTGAAAAGCACACTACCCCCAATGATGATAGGGAGGGCTCAAACGAAAATACTCCCAACCCTTCCTTGGGACCCCAGGTAGTTCCTTCCTTACTAAAGGTAGAAGGTGATGTCCTGCCACTAAATAAAAGCAAGTAAATTCAATCATCTTCAGATAGTTCCCCATAGTTAGTTGAGGAAAAAGGATCTCTTTCAGTTTCCATAAATCAGAGTTGCAATTTCTCTCCCATTACCAGAGAGTTCATCTCAAGAGTCCTCTATCCATTAGTATAGGATGAAGATGATGAATTGGATGAAGAACAAGAAAAGGAAGAAGACCTCAAAGATTTCACTCCCACATTTGAAGAAGGAATATCCACCACGATCGATGAACATATGGAGATAAACCTGGGCACCAAAGATGACCCAGGACCCACTCTGATTAGTGTGGTTGTGTCATTGGAGGAGCAAGGGGCATAAAAATATTTCCTATAAAAGAATATAAATATTTTCATAGAACTACACAAAAATTCTAGTGCTTGATCTTGAGGTCTCCACTCATCACCTGGGTCTACTCAAATACCATGGTGGGATTAAGAATGCTGACAGAAGGACACATCCAACACATGCTGTCAAAATAGAGGCTGAATTTAAAAAACTAATCGAAGATAATTTCATTTGGGATCTCCAATATTCAATATGTCGAGCAAACATAGTCTATTTATAAAAGAATAATGGATAGATTAAAGTCTGTATTGACTTCAGGGACTTCAATAGGCACTGCCCGAATGATGATTTCCCTATCCATATTACAGAATTAATGATCAATGTGACTACTAGATATATGGCCTTATCTTTTATTGAGGTCTATTCTAGATACAACCAGATCTGAATGCCCCTAGAAGAATAATAACAGACTGCTTTCAGGTCCCCTAGTTATTATTCTACAATAATATGATTCCCTTTAGTCTAGAAAATGTAGTTGCTACATATAAATGATCCATACATCGCATTTTCAAGCCCTTCTTGGGAAACTTTTTCGAGTGCTACCTCGATGACCTAGTGGTTAAATCTTGAAAATGCTCAAACCACAGAATAGATCTTGAAAATTTCTTCAATAAAGTGTGAAAACAAAAGTCAAAAGATAAATCTCATAAAGTGTGATTTTATCATCCCCTCTGGGAAATTCCTCAACATGTTCATATGCCATCATGACATAAAAGTCAACCCTGAGAAGAAAAAAGCTATCCTTGGCATGTCTCCACCTTTCAACCTCACTGATTTGTGGGTTATCTTGGGGAAATTGTCCTACATTCGATGCTACATAGACAAAATTATAGGTAAGTGTTTTCTTACTAGGTTGATGAAGAAAGGGGACACATACTAGTGGGATACGGATTATCAAGAATAATTTAAAAATCTCAAAATATGTCTTCTCATCCCACTAGTTCTGATGCTGCAAGTTGAGAGAAGAACACTCATTTTGTACGTAACCACCATTTAATGGTCATTAGGCACTTTTCACATGAAAAATAATGATGTCGGTAGTCAAAAAAAATCACTATTACATAGGCTGAACAATGATTGATGTTGATACTTGATATTCTAGAATCGAAAATAACTGCCTGGCTCTAATCTTTGTGGTTCAAAAATTCAGGCATTACCTGCAGCACCACAAAGTCCATATGGTCTTCTACTGCAACCCACTCAAGTATATACTAAGTCATCCTATGCTAACTAGACACCTATCATAGTGGTCAGTCATCCTATAATTGTTTTACATACTTCACATTCCCCTAAAACCTATCAATGGCCAGACATTAGCATATTTCATAGGGAATCACCCCTCAGAAGAAATGACCTCGTTGGACACTGATCATCCTAGTAAAGAAATATTCACTGCCCAAGAAGGCCCCTAGGCATGGGGAATTTAAATAGATGACACCTCTAGATGCCCAGCGGGGAAAAGGTTAGAGGATCCTAATATCAACAATGTAGAGCTAGAAGTTATACTCAAATCTCCAAAAAATACCATCTTTCCTTAATTTTTCATAATTTAAGTGGGGCACACAAATAATGAAGCAGAATATCAGGCCCTCATTGGGGGCATGGTGCTAGAACATCATGAATAAGATGAATTTCTGAAGATAAAAGGTGATACATAGCCGGTCATCATGTAGGTCAATAGTGACTATGCTATTAAGAAAGGAGTATCGGTACCTTTGATAAACCATGTTCGAGAGGTAATGTTATAATTCTCATCAGAACCAACACTGAATTATGTCCCCTGATCACAAAATGCTCCAGACAATTCATTAGAATATGTAGCCACAACCTTAGTTGATCTACATTGGGATGAAATATTCATCAATACTTCCCACCATTTTATGTTCTTTCCATTCATTTTTAACAATATAGAATAAATTAATGAGATTCATCCCATTCATGAGCCTTACGAAAACACCATCACCTAGATGAACCTCATGGAAGATTACCTTCAGAGGAGGTAACTCCCACTAGATAGGGATGGAAGAGAAAAAATTTAGAGATAGGACATCAATTTTGTCTTGTATACTAGCACAAACCAAGAAAAGGTTTTCTACAAATATGGCCTTGACAGAGTGCTTCTCAAGTACATTGATTTAGAATATACTTCTACCGTCATGAAAGATGTGCATGTTGGAACTTATGAAACTCACCAAAAAGCAGCCAATCTCTCCTATAAAATTCAAAGTCTTGGATACTATTGGCCCACTATGATATAGGATTGTGCCATATTCATCATGTAGTGCCACCCTAAGCAAGTTCATGGAATATTTATTCATCAAAACCTAGAGCAACATCACACTACTATGTACTCCTGGTAATTTTCCATATGGGGGATGGATATCATGGGACCATATCATCTTGCTACAACCATAAAATTTAGGATGATTCTTATAGGATCCATCTTCTTCTCCAAATGGTCTAAAGCCATACCCCTTAAAGAGATTGGGGGAAAAAGAATTGTTAGCTTTGCCAAAGCCAACATCATTACCAGATTCAGTGTTCCTTACACAATACTAATAGAAAATGGCACCAACTTCTATTCTTATGATTTGGACAAGTTATATCATGAGTATGGAATAATATCTAATTGTTCATCCTAAAATAATGTAGCAACCAACAGACAGATAAAGTACTTCAACAAGACACTATTCAACATACTTTAGAAGATGATAGACAAGGAAAAGAAATCATTGTTAGACAAGCTCCTTTATAATTTATGGGCTTACCAGACCATGACCTGCATAACCACCCAAGAAACACCATACTCACTAGTATATAGATTAGAGGAGGTACATCCCATCAAAGTTAAATTTACACCATTCCACATTTCAATTTGTCATCAAATTTCCATGGATGAGCAATCCCATAATTGGTTTGATGATTTGAAGCGACTGGATGAGAAAAGGGTGCACACTTTTCAATATTTGGAAATCTACCAAAATCGAATTACATGATCCTTCAACAAAAAGGTTCACCTTCGGTCTGTCCTCAAAGGAGAGATGGTGCTGGTCCATAGTTCCCCAATTATATATAAGGTCTACTCCGATGGATAATATTACTTGAAATCAATGGATGGACAACTCATCACAACTCTGACCAATGCAAGGTTTTTGAAGAAAAACATTATATAAACTACGACCCAATGTCCTAGATTTAATTTGTTAAACCACATATCATCTTAGTCCTAATATGATGATGATAAAATGCATGATATATTTGTCCTTACCAAATGATGTTAAACTATCGGACAAAAATTTTCAATACCACGTGACGTTAAATTGCAGGGTCAAAATTGTCCTTACCGGATGATATTAAATAGTAGGGTCAAAATATCCCATATAACAGGGTGTTAAAATACATAGAAACAAAAAAATCCTAGCTATAATATGTTAAACTCTATGGTAGGTATTGTTTTCCAACTAAAATCATGTCATGGATAATCCATTTTCATGCAAGGAAAATACAACAATACCCCTCCTTCTGTGCACGAGTCATATCAACACATGAATGGAAATACAGAACTACAAATGGCTTGATTCCAGTCTTTACAAGATACATAGTGATTCTTGGATTTATCATCTTGGAAAAGCCACCAATCAAAGAAAAAAACCCTCTCGTTTCTTTATAAATGGACCAAACCTCTCTAGATAACTTTTAGAACTATGTTTGTCTTGATTCCTACCCTTGAAAAATACATAGTGATGATGGGATCATCTGTCCTAGCTCATCCATCAACACTAGATAGAAATTCCACCTCCCTGTGTAGGTACTGGACCTATATAGGAAGGGAATTTGTATAACTACATATGTATTGATCCCTATCACAGTAGGGATATATAGTGATGCCTGAATCCCACGTTTTAGGCCCAGACGTAATATGGTTATAATTCATGTAATTTTTCCTTAATCCATACCAAATGATATTAAACAAAATAGACTCTTCTATAACTATATATGGTGTGATTACCATCTCAGTGGGATACGTAGTGATGCCCAATTCTCACATCTCGGTTCATCCATCATTTAAAATTCCTTCCCCCTCAAGGTGCATGGACCAGACCTTTATAGGGAGGATATGTCTAGAACTACGTGTGACTTGATTCTTTACCTTGCAATATATATAGTGACAGCTTGACCCAAAATCATGGACCAGCCACCATGAAATAAAAATGACCATTTTCCTTACATATGGGTTAGACCTATATAGGGAATCCCTTTCCAAAACTATTTATATCTTGATTCCTATCCATATCAGATACGTAGTCATGCCCAGATCCTCTATCGAGTTCCAGCCGCCACTCAAAAAATTAGAAGAGTGGGGAAATTCACATTCCTTTGTGTATAGGTCAGACTTGTACAAGGAAATGCATGAATTTCCAAACCACGTGACAATAAACTTCTAGGTTCCTCAAGAATCATGTGCGGCCCAATTCTTGGCATTACAATATCCCTAACATGACCCTAATTTCTTGCACAAAGAAAAGAAAATAGATGACTCAAATTCCATGTCTAAATTCCAACACCTAGAAGAAGTCAAAAGATCATACTTCCCCAAACCTATAAGTCAGATCTATGTAGAGGCTTCCGTAGTTCATAGTTTATCACAATATGGATATTTCTTATGTTCCCAAACAAACCTTTCATGTTTTAAAACTCTTTTCTCCGTGGAAGTTTGGGTTCCCATAAACCTTCATTGTAACGACCAAAAATTTTATTAATGAAAATTCCTCTTGATCTAATTAAATGTCTTATTATGTAAAATGGTTATATAAAATATGCTCTTTTAGGGTTTTATGTATTTGGATTTTAAAATACCATAAAGAATTGTTCCCATGGTTAAATAGCCGCTAAATAGTGATCACATTATTAGAATTAATATAGGGATTTAACAAATTTAATTTACTTTGATAAAGGAAGCGATGAAATCATCCTACAGAATTACTCCATACGAAGCCCATTTTTCAGAGCTCAAAAAGGATGTGTCATCATTGGAATTTGTTCTTGACCAAGCCCATGTTGAACTTCAATACGTTAAGCATGAACGGAACTACCTACAAGAGAAGTTTAAGTTGATTGAGACTACCACCCGAGTGATGTTATCCGAGCCACCCTAAGAGTCTGTCACCATCGCACAACATAACCTTCTGTATTTTGTGGATGTTATAAGGGGTAGTGTAATGATACTATAGTACTACAATTATGTACATTAATTTTTTATATAGTTTACTTTCATTTTATTATTGTTACTTTGTAAATATTTTTTTAATGAAAAAATAGCATTTTTAGTTAATTAAGAAATATATTTTGATGAATTAATAGATTTTTTAATTAAAAATTATTTTAATTAAATATTTTTACTAAATTATTTTTTATATAATATAAATTACTATATAATTATTAGGAATAAGATTGTGATTTTTATTAAGGTTTGAAAGCTATTTTGGCCCAAACCCATGAATTTTTTATAAATGTTGGTTTTTATTAAAAAAGTAAAAATAATAATATTAGGAAAATTATTTAGATAAAATTAATTTTATTTTCCGAATCAACCCGTCAAAATTATCCAATGGTGAACTTTTCAAAATTTTCTGACACCGTCAAATTTTTGGGTAAAAATTAAATACCGTTTAAATATATAATGTGTTTTATGACATCATAATGACCCAATTGTGATGTAATAAAATAGTATAATCATTATTTTAGGCCACTATATGTTTTACCATTAAAATAATGTGATTTTAGGTTTGTTGGATTTATTTTTTAATGCTTTAGTGGACCCTTCAAGACATAAAAAACATTTAGACATTTTAAATTGATTTCCTTGAGAGTGTAACTCTCCTCCACATAAGTAACCCTATTATTTTAAGAGGTTAGGAAATTGTACTTATAAAATATTGTTTTTCACTCTACAGTGGTAATAAACATGGGAAAAACCATGGGTTGGTTTGTTGTTTTGATTAGTTAAATGTGTGGTGTCCCAAACATAAATAATAAATAATTCCCTCTCTTTTCCTATATATAGCCACCCAAGATCCCCCTTCCGCTTCAATCAAATCATTTGAAACTAGACCAACCTCTAATATCCTCTCTCTATAATCCTCGAAAGGCACCCCAATATCTCATGAAGCCTCTATAAATCCCCTCCGAAGCCTTTGGGACCACACTTCCAAGTAAAGGATTTCTTCCTCTCTCATTTGTGTCCATGTTTCTTTATGTTGTTATACCATTGTATTTTAAATTAAAAATGTGGGGGGTATGATTTTTCACCTACCCTATACTTACCTAATTTTCTTAAATGATGATAGACCCCTTTATCTCTCATTAATGCCTCCCATGAACACATGTTACCATGCCTAAATTCTATAAGGGATTCCTTCCTTTCTCATTTTATCCATGTTTCTTAATATTGTTATGCCCTTTTATTTTCAATTGTAAATGTTTGGGTTTGGTTTCTCCCCACCCAAATAATATCCTCTTTATGTTTGAATTATGAGATACCCCTTTATCTCTCATTAATTCCTCCCATGTACACTTGTTACCATGCCGAAATTCTGTAAGGAATTTGTCTCTTCTCATTTATATTCAAACAATTATATTGTATCATGAATCTAAATTCAATTAAATTTATTTGGACATGTATCTATATAACCCCATACTGTCCATTTCATGTACATATAATGAGACATACCTTTCTATATCATCAACCATTTTTATGAATTCTTTTTTCACATCGTTATGCTGCCGAAATTGCACCATGACTTTCCATGCCAAAGTCATTATGTAGTGAATACCATTCCCATTTCTCCATAAATGGTATTCACCTTTATGGAAATTTACTTATTGATTATAGATTTTCATTTATGTATTCCATATTCCTTTATTGTGGAATAAATGAAAATGATGAATGCTTCCATGTTATATGATCCATGTGGCACCCTTATGCATGAATGGAAATGTTTATGAAGGGTACATCCTAATAGTGCTTCAATGCATTGGATAAAGATTAGTATCATGATACGTCGAGTTCAATGAGGTTTTACTCTTGCTAATTCAATTCCAATGAGGGTTTACTCATTCCCCATGTGTAATGAGCCTTGGGTCACGCTAATACAATGTTATGTGGTGTTTCCACATTTCCATGTTACAATAATAATGTTATATTGTGACTTTATGTTCATGTTTATATTATGCTCCATTAATATTCCTATTGTATAACATATATTGTATTCTTCATTTTATTCCTCATTTACTCCCATACTGGGCTTTATATATCACCCTTTTCTTATGAATTCCATCAATTTATCCCATCTAATGATACATATGAAGGAATATAGTGGTCATTTAAAGGAATTTAGCAATAAAGATATTGTGTTTCATGTTTTAAGTCATTGTGTAATGTTTCTAATCTCAAAATACACTTAAAATATCAATATGTTATGATGTATCAAGTGAATATTTTATTTAATAAATTATGTTTAAGTGTGAAATAAAGAGCAGGGCTATTATATTCATGGCGATCGGGATGGGTGGAAATTGTCTTGAGGAAAGCTTTATTTAAATCTTCACATCATGCCCTAGTGGATCCACATATGTTTCTTACAAAATGACCATCAATAAAAAGAAAATTTGTTCTCATGAGAGCCTTTACCTATTTCTATATTCCCAATGGCTTCCAATCCCCTTGTCATTCCTCTTAATATAGGGCCCCTTAAGACTATGGTATACACCTTCTATCCTCTCTCATATATATGAAATACTATAATATTCCAACCACAATTAAGTCAAATATATTTATGGTCTTAATGAAAAGTTGTCTCTGCCACCCTATGGTAAATTGTGATGCCAACGTACTTACTTCCTGAATCTAAACTGTAAGGCCAAAAGTG
Source organism: Viscum album (assembly GCA_963277665.1). Taxonomy (NCBI): domain Eukaryota; kingdom Viridiplantae; phylum Streptophyta; class Magnoliopsida; order Santalales; family Viscaceae; genus Viscum; species Viscum album. Next base: position 1,489,668,323 of record OY728162.1, on the reverse strand, counting down.
TCCAGATTGCATGACATTAAACTGCATTGCACACTAGCAATGTTTATATTCTTATCTTGGTTCAGCCTCCTAAAAAAATTCCTTTTCCATCGTATATATATACATGACATCCACAAGGAATTTTCATTGTGAATCTGTTGTAACTCGGTATCCCCTTAATAAATATGTGGTAGAATCAAATCCTATGATCCAAAATCAGCCACCGAAAGTATTGAAATGTCCCATTTTCTGCACACCACGGAATTGGTCCTCCCCCATTACAATGGTTATATGGGGGGAAGCATCATTACTACAGGAGAAAGGGACATAAGATAGGTTACTCAAGTAGGGAGGATCTCCATCCCCATAGATGATTTGACCCCTGGATCTAGAGAAAAGGGATTGGATGTGACTTCCAGGATATCTGATGTCACCCTACTGGGTCCTGCATTATTAGGCCTATGAATGGTATCCACTAGAGTGGAGTAGTCTAAATCACTCCCTAATGAGATGGGATGCAAAGATGAATCCCCTTCCACATGCATCTGACGATAGATCGAGTGCCTTATCAATATTATGAGAGGAATAGATGGTGTGACTATCATAACTGTAACTCCCCGACCCTAGTTACCCAGAGTTAGTGCATTATTACATAACATTGGCATGATCACAAGGGATCAAATCCCGAAAGACCAATCAATTTAGTAGCCTTGGAAGTACTAGATACATTGATAAGTTTTACATTAATTCATGAAATAAAAACATCAACAACATATTTTCCCCATTGAACACACTTATATCCTTAGGCAATCCATACAAGTCAACCATAAAATATTTCTTCACATCCTGGAAAAAATAAAACATAGAAAGCGGTGAGCTCAGATGTTCAGTAAGGATAACAATATTGCAAAAACTTTAATAAATAAGCATAAAAAATTAAGGCAATGTTTAAGACTAAAACATATGACTTATAAAAGAAATTCTTCATAATATGGCCAATATAAATAAAAAAATACCATTTACTTATTGACATGGATATTCTACTAGTCTAATAAGAACATTCAATATCAGTAGCCAATTTCATAATGATGGAATGCATAATTCCAGACTTCATAACCACATAGTCAAGGACTTGTTCCAAGAATAAAAAATATATTTTTCCAAGGCCTTATGCCAAGACACTAGTTTGTCTCATTAGACCTACCGATGCATCAAGGAGCTATAGCGGGCTCCACCCGTCACTTACTAAGTATAATGAATTACTTATATGAAAAGGTTTAAATATAACATAAACATTTGTTTTAAAACTAGCATTCAAAATGTCAATACTTGATCCATAAACCATAAACAGTTTAAAAATAACACATCCACAGTCAAACATATCATAAAGCCTTCAATAAAATATAGGAGTTTTGTATCTGTTGACGTTCCTTTCCATCACAGTGTCTAATGAATGAAAATTGAAATTCCTTAAACACAAATTGATTCATCCTTTGGAAAAAACATTAAATATAGGCAAAGGCATGAACATGTATTTCTTTAAGCATGGGCTACGCAAGTTCCAAGATGGTCACACAGGTATACCTGCGCACCACATATTGGGTGCACAAGTGACTTGAGCACCCTATTTGATTTTCTCCCAAGGTCTTCAGCAGGCAATAAATACCCCTTGTGGGCCCCCCATTTCAGGAAAAAAAATTCCAAAAGTCAGATTTGAGCTCCCAGCACCCCAGTCTCTTCTTAAAGTCTTCCAAACACTTCTAAGGTAATTTCTTACCTAGTATGGAAGATCTAAATATGGGGAACAAGTCCTAAGTGTTGAAATTCACCAACACTTGCACGCCTAAGTGTCTAACCCTTAAGGGAAATGGTCACACATGCACGCCACCTTATCCCTCTAACAGAACCTGCGTTCCACTCATTTGGAAGTATTTAGGGATAATACTAAGGTCTTGAGACAAGCCTCGCCCATGTATTACCCTATGGGTTGACAGGCACGCAAGTACACCTGTGCCGCACATGTACACTTGCGCGACCAGGACCTGCACGCCCAAACAAAACTTGTGTGCCTACCTCTTTTTGGGTGCCCCTCCTACCTATTCAGCTCTTTTATTCAAATCCACATATCCTATTCAAGAATTATCCTTCAAAACCCTCTTCAAATCCATTTTTGGCATGTTACCTTTGTTGGATTCCTTATCCGAAAGGAATTCTGTGGAACATCTCTTAAAACCTAGTGATTTACATATCTTTATGTCACCAAGGTTAGAGATTTCATTCATTCATCCTCATCCTTTAAAGATTATAGATTCTTTAATTTTGGCCTTAAAACGCACGACCGATTGTTGCCTATCGACCAGTCAAAGTTCCGGTGCTCTGCTAATGTGTATAGCAGCACTCGGGTCGAATCCTCGGCGATGGTACTTCGTATAGTCGATTGTTTTTAGTTGATTGTATTTTTATTGGGAGGTTTGTTTGCAAAGAATAATTGAAATGTTTAATGAATGATGTTTAATTTAACAATTTGATAAAGATTGGGGTGATTTCATCATTAGGTTAGTTAATCTTGTGATGTCCTTGAGCTTTGCTTTATATTGCATTTCAATTAACACCCATGTCACAAGTTGATGTTGATTTGAATTCCCAAGTGTTAAGGATTTAATCCAAGCCTTAAATTAACTTAGGGTTCTAATAATGATCAAATATTGTTTATGGTAGTGTATTTATGGTTCCAATAATCCATGGAAATCACACATTAAACAAATCAAGTCATTAATCCTTGACATGTTAAGTCCAACATACACAATGTTAATTCAATGAATACTCATCGAGCAAAAGCGCTCAATCGCTTAACATACCTAAATTAAAACTCACCCCAATGAGAGATTTACTCAGCCATTATGATGTGTATTAATCTGGTAATATATGTTTATGGTGATGAATTATAAAGAGAAGAAAAAGAAAGGGACAAGATAAGAGTAGTGTGCCGAACACACACACGAAATATTTTGAGAATCAAAAATGGAATTTTGATTGAATGAGGAAGCAAGATAAGGTACTCTAATTTAAAATGATTCAAACTATTTTAAGACCATGAATATTATACTACAGAAGTTGGAGGAGAATAAGAGATATTGAAGAAGAAACTTTCATTAAAACAGAATTAAAAAATAAAGGACTTACAAAATTACAAAAATGAAGGACACAAAAGTAAGTGAAAACAAAGAGAGGAGGAAAGGTCTCCCAAGTGAAAACTTGAGTATTTAAGGTCCTCCAAAGCCTTTGTAAAAGCTTTGGTCGTGTCAATATGATCTCTTCTCTTCTGAAATGCCAACCCCTCTCAAGGAGAGAAGGGGAGAGTATTTATAGCCTAAAGAGTGGACTGTTTGCATTCCCAATCTGTCCCTCCACTTGCATCGCCAATTTGGCTATTCTGAAAGCCGAATCTTTAAATATCTCCTCCTTAAAAGTTGTATATAATACGGTTTGCCGAATACTCTCAAAATTTGGAGGCATTTGGACAAGTGTAGCCAACGTTATGGCCGTTTTATTAAACAAAGTTAAACTGTCCATTTCAATCCAGTCTTTTTGAAGTCCATACTGTGAAAGGGTTTTTGAATATGAATATGCCTTCAAATACGAATGGTTTCTTCAACAAAGTCGGCTGCCTATATCCCCTCTTGAACACTGCAAAATCTCAGAGTTCTTTTATGCTTACAGCATGAGATATGGCATGAATAGTATACTGATTTTAATTCTCGGACAGAATGGTGGGCTGGACTTCAAAGCTTCATTTGGGCCCCTTGTACTTGGATTTGGGCCATGAACTTTTTATCCAACATGACATGTAGTGTCCCCCGAATTATGGTGGAGAGTTAATGTTTTTGGACTTCTGTATTGAGCCCAGTAAATCAATATTCAAGGCTGGTCCACTTTGTTCACATATTCTTTGGTCTTGTTTGTGAGGACCATATGACCCTTCAAATGGAAGATCTTTCTCATGGTACCTTCTAACGAAATGTTGAATATTGAAAGTAGAATCCTACAAAACAAGAACCACGCAATATGGATCAGTATAGTGACCGTTATTATTAAACCATTAAACTGACTCAATTGGACCACTTCTAAAAATGCTCAAAAATTATACTTAATATTAAAACATTAATATTTCACACAAATTATGAAAATTTCATATAAAATAAATAAAGGGAGTATATAATAATTCATGAAAATATTAATAACATCAACTCCCCCATACTTAGCTTTGTGCATGTCCTCATGTGCAACAAATATAAAAACAAGGCAAAATCATTTTCACTCACCAACAAATATTAAAATTTTGTTTTCTCCACTCAGGGGAGGTTTAGAATATTTAACTCATCCATTTTGAAATCCACCATAAGTTGTTACAGAAACAATGTTCCAAAACTAATTCATTTTCCCATGCTCAAATTTAGAGATGGAGAATGTGGACACTCAAAACTCACACCTCTCAAGATGATAAAATTTATTTGTGGAGGTTCACTCTTTCACCAACCTAAAGTGAAAATCGTAGAGTTTGAAAAGAGCTCTCAGCTTCCAATCCCTATACAAAGTGCACAAGAATCAAGAGGTATTTTTAAGGGGTTTTTTTGTGGCTATGGGACGGTAGGAATATAATGTCCAAGAGAGAGAATAAGAGGGTTAAAATACCAACATAGAAAAACAATGCACATTTTTTTGAAATAAAACTTGGAAGGAAATGAAAACACATATTTACAAGGGAATTATTGTGTAAAGAAAGACACAATAGAGGAAGAAAATATGAAGGGGATGAGAAGATGAAATATTTACAAACCACCAAACTTCTCCCAATGATATAAGAATATAATGCAAGTGTTCTTTTTTTTCTTTTTTTTATTTGCTTTTTCGAAAGTTGACCTTGAGACAGATCTCACACTCATAACCCAACCCATGATTGTTCTCCTCACGACTCTAATTGTAATAGTTATAACAAGATCAAAGGATGAGGAAGATTGATTTTTGACCTACCCAAGACACAACCCATTTGTTTCTTTTTTTTGATTTTTTTTTGATTTTTTTGAACAATTTTCAATATCATTTGTACAATACATTCACTGAATGAAAACCTCCCCCCCCCCACTAAAATGGATGCTTTCCCTCAAGCATATGATAACACACTAGAAAGTAAGGAAATGATACCCAAAAATGAAATACATTCCCCCCACACTTAAATTTCAAAAACTTATGCAATAAAAATCCATGTTGATATTAGGTGGGATAAGGTATTGGGATTGTAATGTGGCTATCAAAGAAAATTTTTTCATAGGATTGAAGGGGCTTTCAATAGGAGGATTAATGTAAGGGTTATGGGAGGCTATTTGGCTACTGTGATTCTCATGTGGTTCAGAAAATGCCTCTATCATATTAATGCATACTAAGGTAGGAAATTAAGCTCGAAGGTCCACAAACTCAAGACTCACAAATGGGGGTGAAAACACACATTTTGAAAAGATGGCCATAGGTGGCCTTGGCATGAAAGCAATTGTTTGTTCTCACGGTTTGGGAAAAGAATTTTACAAATCAAAAATTGAGCATTCAAAATGTGTTGGTTTTGACAAAAAATTCTTTATCCAAAGTCATGATGAAAATAAAATATTTTTGAGATGAAAACATGTCTGTTAACTCCCCAAAATGGTTGGACAAAATTTCAAAACTCGATGGTGAGTAAGCATGACTCTTTGTTTTTTATTTCTTAAGTAATTGTGTTTTTCTGGTTTTTTTAGTTTTTAAGGTTTTTTTAAAATACACACCCACACAAGAAAGATAAAAAGAAAGGGTTTGATGAATAAAGTGGTAAAAAAATGAAAGAGAGAGGAAGAAGAAGAAAGAGGTAGAGAGAGGAAGATATAGAGAGAGTTAAAGGGAAAGAGGTGCCCCTTAGTTTGGATTTTGTGGGTTTCCATCTCTATCCAGTGGTGGGTCTACTGTGGATCCAATGTAAGTAGGTGATGATCCAGGATTTTGTGTCCTCTCATGATGATGCTTCAACCGATGTCTATTTACCGTAAATTTCCTTTTGGAGGAGGGGTCTTGGACTTGCACTGTACCAAATGGGTAAATGTTAGTAATAACAAAAGGACCTTCCCAACGAGAATTAAGATTACCTGGGTGAAGCCGAAATCGAGAATTGAAGAGCATGACCTTTTCACCTTCATGAAATACCTTTCTCAGGATGTGTTTGTCATGGAGTACCTTAGCATTCTCTTTGTACATATTGGAATTCTCATAGGATTCAAGTCGAAGCTCCTCCAGTTCATCCAATTGCAACAATCTTTCTTCACCAGATTTCTCAAGATCATAATTACATTTTTTTCACTGCCCAAAATGACTTATGTTGTATTTCAACTGGTAAGTGACATTCTTTACCAAAAACAAGCCGAAAAGGAGACATCCTAATGTGTGTTTTATGGGCAGTTTGATAAGCCCAAAGGGCTTCACCAAGTCTCTCAGGCCAGTCCTTTCTGGTGGGTTTTACAATTCTCTCTATAACTCTTTTCACTTCTCTATTATAAAGTTTAGCCATTCCATTTGTTTGGGGGTGATATGCAGTTGAAGTTTTATGTACAACCCCATTCTTTTTCAGAAGAGCATCCATGGTTCTATTACAAAAATGGGTTCCTAAGTCACTGATTAAGGCACGTGGTGTGCCAAATCTTTGGAAGATGTGGGTCTTTAGGAACTCACTAACAGTATGAGCATCATCCTTCCTAGTGGGTTTGGCCTCGACCCACCTAGAAACATAGTCAACGGCAATGAGAATGTAGGATAATCCATTGGAAGGGGGAAATGGTCCCATGAAATCGATGCCCCAAACATTGAAAATTTCACAAAAGATTAAGGGATTTTGGGGCATTTCATTTCTTTTGGAGATTATGCCAAACTTTTGTCATGTGGGACATGATTGACAGAACTCATGTGAGTCCTTGAAGAGGGAAGGCCAGAAAAATCCAGAGTCTAGGACCTTTTGGGAGGTCCTTTGTGGTCCAAAGTGGCCACCACCAGGCATTGAGTGACAGAATTCTAAGATGGAAGAATATTTATCTTCATCAACACATCTTCTAATTACCATGTCTGCCCCAGTTTTCCAAAGTTTATTTTCTTCCCAAAAATAGTATTTTGAATCACTTTTCAACTTAATTTTTTGTTCCTTTGAAAAATTTTCAGGAGAAACACCAGAAACCAAGTAATTTACAATTGGGGCATACCATGGTATTTTGGGAGTGATAGATGAAAGGTGCTCAGTAGGGAATTCAGGATCGATGATTTCTGAATGAGAAGAATTAGAAATTATACTCAAGTGATCAGCCACATGGTTTTCTTTTCCAGGTCTATCTTTGATTTCAAGGTCAAACTCTTGGAGCATTAGAATCCATCTTATTAGCCTTGGTTTGGAATCACTTTTCTTGAGTAAGAACTTAATGGCAGAATGGTCTGGGAAGATGATGATTTTGGAACCTAAGAGATTGGATTGAAATTTATCTAAGGAAAAAACCACTGCTAGATGTTCTTTTTCAGTCACAGTGTAGTGAGATTGAGTTTCATCCAATGTTTTTAAGGCATAATAGATGACATGAGGAATTGTTTCTCTTCTTTGACCAAGAACAGCCCCAAAAGCTCTATCAGAAGCATCACACATTAACTCAAAGGGTAAGGACCAATCTGGGGGTTGGATTATCGGGGCAGATGTAAGAGCAGTTTTGAGTTCAATGAAGGCTCTCTTTCAAACCTCATCAAAATGGAAGGTGACATCATTTTGGAGCAAATGAGTGAGTGGGAGGGAAATACTACTGATGTTATGGATTAATCTCCGATAGAAACTAGCATGACCGAGGAATGAACGAATGTCTCGAACAGAAGTGGGTAGAGGAAGTGATTGGATCACTTCAATTTTGGCAGTATCAACTTCAATACCATCTTTTGAAACTATGTGCCCTAGAACAATTCCATTTTCAACCATGAAGTGACATTTTTCAAAATATAACACAAGGTTACACTTGACACACTTTTGAAGGACTAGAGAGAGTGAATGAAAACGAGATTCAAATGACTCACCATAAATGGTAAAGTCATCCATGAAGACTTCCATGCAGTGTTCTATGAATTATGAAAAGATACTCATCATACACCTCTGGAATGTTGCAGGAGCTTTACAAAGGCCAAAAGGCATTCTTCTATATGCATAGGTTCCAAAGGGGCATGTGAAAGTAGTCTTTTCTTGATCTTGAGGTGAGATTGGGATTTGAAAATAGCTGGTGTATCCATCAAGAAAGCAATAGTGTGACTTTCCGGCTAATCTTTCTAGAATTTGAACAAGGAATGGAAGAGGGTAGTGATCTTTTCATGTTTCAGCATTCAATTTTAGATAATCGATGCATACACACCATTTGTTCTTCACTCGAGTTGTGACTACCTCTCCATGTTCATTTGTGACAACAGTTATCCCACCCTTCTTAGGTACAACTTGAATTGGACTAACCCATTCACTATCAGAAATTGGGTAGATAATACCAGCTTGAAGAAGCTTGATGATATCTTCCCTAACTACCTCAAGGATGAGTGGATTGAGTCTCCTTTGTGGTTGTCTAATTGGTTTGGATGATTCCTCAAGATGGATGTGATGCATGCAAAGGGCATGGTTTATTCCTGGTATGTCATCTAGGGTCCAACCTAAGGCCTTTTTGTTTTCCTCTAACACTTGAACAAGTTTGGACTCCTCGGTTTCAGTAAGTGTGGCAGAGATAATGATAGGATATGAGTGATCATGGAAGAGAAATGAATATTTCAGGTTTGCAGGAAGAGGTTTCAGATCAGTCTCATCTTTCGCTTTTGGGCTCGACAACTCAAGAATGGAAGAGGGACATCAGTTACTTCAGGTTCATTTTCCTTAATACTGTACAAGGTGGAGCAGTAGAGATCAGAGTTGATGTGGGATTCAAGAGAGTTTTCACGTTCCTCTAGATTGATGGAGTCTATGAATGAGAGGTCCACATCAACTTCACCATTTATGACTTTGTTAATCATGGTGCATATTTCACAAGATCATTTATCATTAGAATATGAAGAACATGGTGGATTGGGGTTCGATTGACTCTAAGAAGTGTCCTCTGAAGCATGGATTGAGAATGTAGGGTGATCCTCATATGGGTATCGCATGGCTTGGAAAATGTTGAACTTGACCAGTTGGTCACCGAATTCCATGGATAGGATGCCTGAATGGACATCAATCTTGGTTCTCGCAGTCATGAGGGATTGTCTTCCTAGAATTAGGGGAGATCTAGAAGATTTCATCTCACCTTCCATGTCAAGGACATAGAAATCAGCAGGGAAGATAAGATCATTGACTCGGACAATGACATCCTCAATTATTCCCTCAGGACTGGCTGTTCTTCAATTGGTTAACTGAATGACAACACCCATTGGGTGCAAGGGACCTAGACCAAAGATGGAGAATATGGATTTAGGCATGACATTAATTGAGGCTCCTAGGTCTATGAGTGCATCATCAAAGTTGGAACTCCCTATTTGACATTGAACCGTGAAGGTCCCTGGATCTTTGCACTTCGTGGGAATGGACTGTTGGGTTGAAACATTTTCAATGTTCCTAAGTTGCCTCTTATGGGTGCACAATTCCTTAAGAAACTTGGCATACTTAGGGATTTGTTTGATGGCATCTAAGAGGGGGATGCTCACTTCAACACGTCTAAACATGCCAAGCATTTCAGGATCAGGTTCAAAGGACTTCTTAGGCTTGGAGATGTCTTGAGGAAAAGGAATTGGGTTCCTTAGAGGAATGGGAGGAGGTGAAGGAGTGGATTCAAGTTCCTTTTCCAGCTTTTTGTTCTTTTCATTTTATAGATCAACATCGAAAGGGGAGGTAGAGGAATCAGCATGGGGCATAGCAATTTGCTTTCCCAATCTAAGTGCAATTGTACTTACATTACCCTTAGGGTTGGGTAATGGTTGAGCTGGGAGTTAGGATGAATTGGATGGTTGTTGCTGGATAAGGTGGGATGCAAGTTGACATATTTGGGTTTCAATGTTCTTGAGGCTAGAACGGGTGAAGGAAGCAAGATCCTCTACAGCACTCTCCCATGGTTGTTTAGAAGAAGAGGCTTGTCCCAAATTGGGTTGGCCTTGATTTTGGTTCTTGGGAAAGCGATTGTATTGGTTTTGGAATTGGGAAGGCTCACTAGGATAATGGAATCTAGGAGGAGGATTGTTCCTTTGAGGTTGAGGAACAAAAGGATAAGGTTGATGGAAGTTACCACCACCTTGACCATATTGGAATTGGTTTGGGTTTTGAGGAGGGAATTGAGGGGGATGAGAGATGGTATTACCATACCTCAATCCTTGGTTAAAGTTAGAGGAGAAGGGATCAGAGTGAGGTTGGTAGAAGTTTCTAACAAACTGACCTGATTGTTGAGGGTTGGGGTTCCACTGAGCATATGTTGCATTGATCTCCATTGGTCCAGATGAATTTGATTGATCCTCTTGAAGTTGTGGACAAGTGTCAGTTGGATGAGATGGAGAGTTGCAGATTCCACAGTTCTGGACAGGCCCAGTGAAAAGATATTGTTGATGAGAGGAGTTTGGGGCTTTGGAATCCACAGCTAGTTGACGCACAAGACCTCTAAGTTCACTCATCCACTCAGTCATCTTGTTAGGATCTATGGATTGATTATCTTGGGCTTGTTTGACTTGAGCATGTGCTCGAGTATGAAATTGTTGTGTGTTTCCAGCCATGTTATTTATGAGATCTCTTGCTGCTGTAGGAGTTTTATCAACAAGAGAACTACCACTTGCGGCATCAATGAGGGTTCTCTCCATAGCCAATATCCCCTCATAGAAGTATTGGATCAAGAGTTGGTCAGGGATTTGATGGTGTGGGAAGGTTGCCACAAGATTTTTGATCCTCTCCCAGTACTCATGGAGTGATTCATTTAGGAATTGACGGATACCACTTATTTCCTTTTGGATGGAAGCGGTACGAGAAGCAGGAAAGAATTTTTCTAGAAATAGATGCTTCATGTCAACCCATGAGTTTATGGAACCAGGTGCGAGGTAGTAGAGAAATGACTTTGCAGTGTCAGCTAGGGAAAAGGGAATTCTTGGAGTTTGATTTGTTCTTCAAAAACCCCTTGAGGCTTCATGGTAGAGCATACTACTTGGAACTCTTTAAGGTGAAGATTTGGATCCTCACCGGCTAGCCCGTGAAAATGAGGGAGAAGATGAATCAAACCTGATTTGAGTTCGAAGTCAGCTTCTATGTTTGGATATTGAATACCAAGAGGTTGGTAATTCATATCAGGGGCAGTGAGTTCTTTTAGGGTTTGTTCCCTAGGATTGGTCATTTCAATTTCAACTGGTTGGATGAGGGCTGGTTCTTGAATTATTTGAGTATCTCTTATGTTCCTCCTAAGTTGGTGAAGTGTTCGCTCAATTTCAGGGTCAATCAAATCCGAGGGATTGTTTGGGAGGATACGGGGCATTCATATATATTTTTGAAGAAAGAGGAATATGGGTTTTTCTTTGTATTTTTTTTTCAGTTTAGGATTTTTATGAGAAGACGGGTTTTTCTTTGTGATTTTTTTTCAATTTTTTTTTAAAATTTTGTTTTTTTTGGTTTTTTTGACAATAACCAGAAACGAATGACTACTTAAAGCACCATCCCCGGCAACAGCACCATTTGAAATGCACGGACGATTGTCGCCTATCGACCGGTCAAAGTTCCAGTGCTCTGCTAATGTGTATAGCAGCACTCGGGTCGAATCCTCGGCGATGGTACTTCGTATAGTCGATTGTTTTTAGTTGATTGTATTTTGATTGGGGGGTTTGTTTGCAGAGCTTAATTGAAATGTTTAATGAATGATGTTTAATTTAACAAGTTGATAAAGATTGGGGTGAGTTCATCATTAGGTTAGTTAAGCTTGTGATGCCCTTGAGCTTTTCTTTATATTGCATTTAAATTAACACCCATGTCACAAGTTGACGTTGATTTGAATTCCCAAGTGTTAAGGCTTTAATCCAAGCCATAAATTAACTTAGGGTTCTAATCTTGATCAAATATTTTTTATGGTAGTGTATTTATGGTTCCAATAATCCATGGAAACCACACGTTAAACAAATCAAGTCATTAATCCATGACATGCTAAGTCCAACATACACAATGTTAATTCAATGAATACTCATCGAGCAAAAGCTCTCAATCGCTTAACATACCTAATTTAAAACTAACCCCAATGAGAGATTTACTCAGCCATTATGATGTTTATTAATCTGGTAATATATGTTTATTGTGATGAATTATAAAGAGAAGAAAAAGAAAGGGACAAGATAAGAGTAGTGTGCCGAACACACACATGAAATATTTTGAGAATCAAAAATGGAATTTCAATTGAATGAGAAAGCAAGATAAGGTACTGTAATTTAAAATGATTCAAACTATTTTATGACCATGAATATTATACTACATAAGGTGGAGGAGAATAAGAGATATTGAAGAAGAAACTTTCATTAAAACAGGATTACAAAATAAAGGACTTACAAAATTACAAAAATGAAGGACATAAAAGGAAGTGAAAACAAAGAGAGGAGGAAAGGTCTCTCAAGTGAAAACATGAGTATGGTAGGTCCTCCCAAGCCTTTGGAAAATCTTTGGTCGTGCCAATATGATCTCCTCTCTTCTGAAATGCCAACCCCTCTCAAGGAGAGAAGGGGAGAGTATTTATAGCCCAAAGAGTGGACTGTTTGCATTCCCAATCTGTCCCTCCACTTGAATTGCCAATTTGGCTATACAGAAAGCCGAATCTTCAAATATCTCCTTCTTAAAAGTTGTAGAAAATACTGTTGTCCGACTAATCGCAAAAGTGCGAGGAATTTTGACAAGTGGAGCCAACGTTATGGCGGTTTTATTAAACAAAGGTAAACTGCCCATTTCAATAAAGTCTTTTTGAAGTCCATAATGTGAAAGGGTTTTTGAATATGAATATGCCTTCAAATCTGAATGGTTTCTTCAACAAAGTAGGATGCAGATATCTCCTCTTTCACACTAAAAATGCTCAGATCGATTTGATTCTTACATCATGAGATATGTCATTAATAGTATACTAATTTTAATTCTCGGACAGAATAGTGGGCTGGACTTCAAAGCTTCATTTGGGCCCCTTGTACTTGGATTTGGGCCATGAAAGTTTTATCCAAGATGAAATGTAGTGTCCCCCGAATTATGGTGGAGAGTTAATGTTTTTGGAATTCTGTATTGATCCCAGTAAATCAATCTTCTAGGCTGGTCCCGTTTGTTCACAGATTCTTTGGTCTTGTTTGTGAGGACCATATGACCCTTCAAATGATAGATTTTGCTCATGGTACCTTCTAATGAAATGTTGTATATTGAAAGTAGAATTCTAAAAAACAGGAACCAGACAATTTGGATCAGTATAGGGACAGTTATTATTAAAACATCAAACTGACTCAATTGGACTACTTCTAAAAATGCTCAAAAATTATACTTAATATTAAAACATTAATATTTCACACAAATTATGCACATTTCATATAAAATAAATAAAGGGAGTATATAATAATTCATGAAAATATTAATAACATCATGCCTCATTTTCAAGAGTAAGCCCCAGTCTTAATTTCCTTAGCTTGGGCATCCTCCTTAGTAGTAAGCCCCAAGCCCCCTATTCATGGAAATCCTTCTCAAGAATAGGCCCCAATCATAAGCTTCTTTAATTTGGGTCTCCTTTTCATGAGTAATCCCCAGTCTTAATTTCCTTAGTCTAGGCCTCCTTTTTAAGAGTAATACCAAGTCTAAAATTCCCCAATTTGGGCCTCCTTCTCAGGAGTAAGCTCCAAATTCCAAGTTCTCTTACCTGGGCCTCCTCCTTAGGAGTAAGCCCCAGTCATAAATTCCCCTTAACCAGGGCATCCTTCTTAGGAGTCAGCCCCAGTCTTAATTTACTTTTGATTTGGGATTCCTTCTCAGGAATAAAACCCAATCACAAGTGCCCTCTAATTTGGGCATCCTTCCCAGGATTAAGTCCTAAGTAAAGTACCCAAGTCTCCATAAAGCACATATTCATTTATGGACCTCGTTCCCGTGCTTCTTCTGCAAAGTAAGTCCCAATACTCATCTATCTGGGTATTCATATATACATAATCCCCACATCATTTCTTATAATTGCATCTATAGTGGCACAATCGTCAGATTTTACTGATACCCCTTGTTTCTCACACCGAGCATGACTCACGTGAGCTTAGAGCGTAAAAATAATTATGAGATATCTCTTTGGTCCATCAATCATGCATGAACCTCATACTTATTTACTAAAACTATGTGGGTTCTGATTCATTTTCTAAACAAGGATACGTAGGTATCCCATCTGCAGGCACGATCCCAACTCTGAAATAATCCATGTCTTTCTGAACGACAATAAACTTCAAATGCCCCACTAAGTGGCATTAAAACTAGTATGGTTATCATAATGACCAAGAGATATCGATATAATGTATTGAAGGATGCCATTAACTAATAATATCTAAAAAATACAGATGATTCTCTATCGATGAAGAACCTAAAATACATATATAAGATTATCTAAATCTTATACATATCAATCATTGATTGTCAGATCTAAAGGAAATATCATTTTCATACTTGGTAATTTAATAAGGATTCACAAATATAACTTAAAAATATAAAGAGAGTCCCAGAGTAGAAAATAATTCCCCCCCAAATGGTGTGATGAGTCTGACCTCCCATACTCTCGACCAATGAAAATTCTTAATCCTCATCGGTTCACAACTAATGAGCACCTACCTTTGGAAAATATGTCCAAATGGATATAGAATCATTGGATGTTTCTGGTTCTACAAACAAACCCGTTATAAATTGATTGGAATGTTTGAACCTTAAACAAATGAGGTCATCCCCATTTCTAGAGGGAAACAAAAAATGGTGAACCCGACATGAATCCTTAACCAAGATAAAATGATTTTTTACTTATTTTTTAGGCCTCTATTTAAAACTCAATGAGAGGGCCAACAAAACAATCAATAACATATGTGCTCATCCAAAAGATATAGTGGCCGATGTTATCTTGATTATGTATGTTATATCAAATGGTCACTCTTTTCCAAGATATTATGCGTTAAGAAATGGCTTCTCTAAAGTTCACACCTATTGAAAACCTCTGTTGTGAATGCATCTGCCGCTACCTCTGCTGGATCTTCGTCTGCTCTGAGGAAGACATGACCTAATTCGCGTCTTCAATGTTGGGTATCAAATGTAATGGTTATAGAATACTGTCAGCACTGTACCATTCCAACTTTGGAGGCCACTCAAAAATCCCTCCAAGTCAACAATTCACCCTGGTTGTCTAGACAGCGACGACCAGCGATCAAGAAGTAGGTGGTTCCAACCATCGTTTCCAACCGTTTCGGGTTGTTATCCCCAGAATTTAATCACCAGTCTCTCCTATATTCTAGGGAGGTGAATGAGAAGGGCACTCAAGGCCTTAATTTAAGAAGATAGGAGTCCTTCCCGAGGGCTCCCATCAACAATCACTGCCAGACCCGTGTGGCAGTGCACCCTCAACATGATGAGGGTATATCGT
Source organism: Viscum album (assembly GCA_963277665.1). Lineage (NCBI taxonomy): Eukaryota > Viridiplantae > Streptophyta > Magnoliopsida > Santalales > Viscaceae > Viscum > Viscum album. Next base: position 1,489,652,661 of record OY728162.1, on the reverse strand, counting down.
TTAGGGGTTCAGATCCTATCCCTCAGACCTGAGTCTACATGAAGAACCACCAGAGGCAAAATCTGGTCAACAGGGAGCAGGTTCTTAATTTTTCCCCCTTCGGAGAAGTCCATCAAGCCAGCTTGATGGCAAGCAATGAGCGGGCATATACACTCATCCATCCTGATGTTACTACCCAGTAGACTCATCTGGCAGCAACACGCCAATCCTGCCAGGAAATTACAGTAGAGTATTATAGGAAGACATATACACCTGTTTATAACTCATCAGCTAGTCAACAGGCTCATCTGACTACACCAAAATAAGGTCGCCAATTTAATATGGTGGAAACTGATAAGTAGGGACATACACCTATTTGTAATCAACAATTCTGTCAGTAGTCTCGTCTTCCAGTATTGAAGGAAAATCGTCAACCATATTTGATGAGGAATACACAGTAGGCATATACACCTACCAATGTTAATCAAGCCTTCCAACAGTCTCGTTTTGTAGCACTCAGAGAAGTCAGTCGGAAAGCTCCAATGACAAATTTGGAGTAGACTCAACTCTATGCCCCCACACATGAGTATTGTTAGAATTCACTAACAGGAAAAGGATGACAGGAGCCAGAATACACACATACTCCAAGCAGGTAATGGACATATATTCCTATTCCAGTAGCTGAAGTCACCAAGCACATTCTAACAATGGTGAAAGAGAAAAATAAAATCCCTAATTATATTCTGGATTCCTGTCATAATATTATAACAACTTCAGCAACATCACATGGAATGAAATGAAAATATGTCCCTACTAGTGGAGTGACACATCAACATATCACTTTGGAATAGATACACACCTCTGTTCCAGTTCAAGAGGGTTGTGGGGCATACTCCCCCATGTCATACGGACAGATAATCATCCTAACCTTACTATTTCTTCTAAGCAGGCACATACACCTGCCTATAATAACCACTTTTGTCAATAATTGGTTCCTAAATTGAGTAAGAAGGCTTCTAAGAGGAAGACCCCTCCAGCACAGCCAAGAAATCAAGAGCCAATATGAAATAAGGCCTTGTTCGATGATGGATTTCATGATACCCTCAGACAATTATTTGTTGGTATTCAAGATTCCAACTGTGGGAATATTAATTCTGAAGGTCTTCATCAGACACTTCCTCATGAAGGCTTGTTTCATGATAGTTCGGTCAATCACAAAGTTTCGTCTTCAGATCGGATCCACAAGCACCCTCTATGTGGCCATAAGATCAAGGAGCCAAAGGTTTCATCTTTTGTTGTAACCCACCATGGTGGTCCTCCCCAAGATGATGAATTTATCTGTGAACGTCCTCTCCATAGTAGTAATTTTCATTTCCTGGAAAATGCTCCAATGGACAATGTAGTGATGAGAAATACCTCTTATCTTGAGTCACCTGCAAATGTGAATCCATTCATGTCTGATGCTTTCCTGCTAGCAGGTGAAATACTTTCTCAATCAGAAGATATACCGGGGTATAGGTCATTCTCCGAACCACCCCTGGGTCCTTCATCTTCTAGTTTGGTATGTGAATTCTCTACCAATATTGTTGAATCTGATGAAGCAACATGAAAGCACCATCTCTGGTCTAATCAGGTAGAATAATCTTCATCGAATGATAAAGAGGAAATGTTAAATATGAGAAAACAATTGGCGAAAGGTGAAGTGATAGTCATGTTTTGTCCTTTGGCTAACTCTCATTATGACATTCCAGATATGTTGATGGAAGATTGTATTCATGATATTCGTCTCCACATGTGGAAAACTCTTTGACAATTGAAAAAGAAAATATTATCTTATGATGAATATGAAAATCATGTCAAGATAATAGAAGGGTTACAATGCCAAATTGACTTGGTATCTCTCTCAGTTTCTTGATATCTGAAGGCTGAAAAGCAGAAGAGAGCCCTTCAGCGTTCATGCCTTGGCGTACTAAAAAGGTTGTGCCAATTAATTGGCAATTCCCCATATGGTATTCATATCAGGGGATGGAGTGTTCATGGAGAACTACATTTCACTGTACTCTCCAGTCAACAATGCCCACCGAAAATGGTCTCAGGCAATGTTATTTCCCATGGACGGCCACAACCAATTGGCTTTATTTGTAATCAAAGGCTTGTTCAGGAAGATACCTCAAATAGTTCTTCCCAAAGTCAGGCATACAAAGAATAAGTTGTTGAATTACTCTTGCATCAGGAAAATGAGAATATCGAACATGCCTCTCATTTAGAGTGGGTGCATCATCAGGTGATAGAAGTGTCATAAATCATCCAATGGTCATTTGAGCCAGGTGATTTTAGGGGATGTGGGTTGATGCATCCATCTAATTTACAGACTAATGTCCGCAAGATCTAGAGAGATTTTAAGAAAGTATCAGATATAGAAGCACAAGAACCACCCTAGCCTTCCAGACTGGGGACTCTATTAACCCAACCCTCAGAATCAACAACTAGGATTTAAGGAGTTGATCAGAAATAGCAGGAACAGTCCCAGTCCACCGGACTGGGGAATTTTTCAAATACTCAATATCTTCCTCAGAGAAAGTAAGTCTTATCTCGATTAGGGAAGAACCCATAAGAGGAACGAAGAGCCAAATTATTAGGATATTCTCTCTAAATTATGGTTCTTCAAGAAGTTCCTGAGGGATCAAATCAACCAAAGGCAATGGGTCATCAAGGACATGGAAAAAGAAAGTATCACAGAAATGCCGATAGAAGGGATGCAATACATTATGCATCAATAACTGTCATCAATGTTATTTTTTCTAATCCCCCATATGATTCTCATTCATAGGGATCATATGAATAAGTTCCTACTCAAGAGTCTTTACACAGAAACACAAATGAATAAGAAATCAAAGGCTTTCCCAGAATCTAGGTATTCCTTCAAATAATCAACTTCCCCCTCTCCAAAAGGTGTCCAAAAGGGGAAAGGAAAGAATTAGGTTACACACCTTTCCTTTGAAGAAGGACAATCACTCTCACTAGAGCAAAGGTTTTCACAACAAGAGGAAGAAATGAAAGAATTGAGGAGGTTGAATACAGGACTACTTCATGGTAGTCTTCCCCCTAGGTGTGCTGGAGTCAGTCAGCCAAGGGAATTTGTTGCGGATACTAAGATGGATCAAGAATATCCTCCTTTATCAGTACACCCTCACAAGTCTAATCCTAAGGGTCAGGTGAAGCAACAACTGGTGGTGTTATCATCAGTTGCAGTACCGGCCACCACATATGTCCAAGATCCAGTTATTGCACCTACTCAGGTCCAAGCTCAACCGGATGTTTCTAAAAATTTAATAACTAATATTGAGTCATTAACATCTTGTTTGGAAGCTATGGAGGGAAAAAGTGCTCAAATTCAACCAGAAAAGAGAGCTTACCCTGAATGGGTTATGCGATTCATCCCCAATCAAATTTTTCAAGTACCACATTCCCAATATTTAATGGTTTGGGAGACCCAGAGCAACACTTAACACATTTTATTTCTCATTGTGATCCTATGATGGGAACACCTCAGCAACAGGAAGCAGTTAAGCTCAAGTGTTTTGTACAGTCATTATAAGGGCCTGCTTTTTTTTGGTATACAAGCTTGCAATCCCGATCGATTACCGAGTGGGAAGATCTTCGTCAGCGATTCCTTATTCAATTCAGCTCAACTTTGCCAAAGACAACAGTTTTTTATCTTACAAATTGTAAGAAAAGGGAGAATGAAAGGGTTTCAGATTTCATTGCTCACTGGAAGGGATTAACATATTCCCTAAGCTTATCACTCCCTCAAGAGGAATTGATTCCAATCTGTGGGGAAAATTTCCGTGATGAATTATGCACACCGTTGATTCTTGTGAAATATACAAGTGGGTTTCAAGACCTTACTTTGATCTCTCAATAGATTGAAGACTCTCTTACAAATACTAAGTATTAAACTCGTGTAATTACATCAGCACCGGGAAGGAGAATGGGTAGAGCAGAGACTTCTATAGTTACGCTTAAACAAGAACCTATACTTGCTTCCACTTAAAAACCTTCATCTTTCCAAAGGGATCCGCCTCCTGAGCATCAACAACAGATGTCATTTCATCAAGATGATCAAATAGATCAAAGATGGAATCAATTTTAGGAGTTAAAGATAAAAGTTTATTCTTTCCGAAATGAACAAGTTTCTGGTTACTTCATTTCAGATCTGGAAAATAATTTGGTTCAATTTCCAATGCCCAAAAGGCCGAACAAGGAAGGATATGAACACTATCCCAATTATTTCCCATTTCATAAAATACTGGGGCATCTTATTCAAGAGTTTTTTGTCTTCAAGGACTGCCTACAAAAGATGGTGGACTTAGGACAAGTCAAATTAAAAGGTTCTTCAGCTCAGGTAGCATGTGTTACTGCTACAGATCCAGAAAAATAAGGCGAGTGGCAAGAATTCAAAAGCACAAATGCACGAAATATGATGATTGGATGGTCAGAAAAACGATCAACCAAACTCATGCCATTTTATGAACATAATTGAAGAAACCAATTATGTCTTCTGCTATGAATGCCACAGCAAACCCCCCTTCATCATAGGGAAAAACCTCAAAGAAACTGCATAATTTATAGAAAGAAGAGCAGTCAGAAGAATATGAGATCGTGTTAAAGCCCAAGCTCTCTTTGACTCTGGCAGATTTTATGCCATCTAATTTGAAGCCACGGGCACCATACCACAAAACGGCATAGCTTAAATTGACTAATCAGGGAATGCCTTCATCAGATGAAGAGTTGGTCTTTGGTTCTGTTTACATGACTCACATAACAAAGCCTTATGCCAGTCACAGTTTTGAACTTGATGAACCTGAGTTTGTTGTATCAAACAGAGGAATTAGAGGGGATTCCAAAGTTCTGGGATACAGAGGAAGATGTGGATATCCCAGAAGCCACTATTCCAATTACACCCCTTCTAGAACTATATATTTAGTTGAAACTCATGTCAGGGCCCTTCAACGAGCTCAACAAGAATAAGAAAGTTCTTCCATGCAAGCAGATTCAGTCCTGGCACAATTATTCTGGAGGACCGGTTAGAGGTTACACCTTCTTCCTCTCAGGACGTAAATAGACCTATTCGGTCTAATCTTCCAAATCCAGGAGTATTTCCAACTCCTACCCCGATACAAGATGCATTTGCTTCCAAAGCATCAACTTCTAAGCACCTGCAAAACCACTTGTTCTTGTAGGGAAACACAAACCTTTGAATAAAAAATATGATGTCTTGAAGCATTTGGTCCAATTACCAGCCATGTTATCAATTCTTGATGCCTTGAATCTATCAAAGGATCCTTTTGAGGCACTCATCAAGGTTTTTTCAGGTCCTTAGGAATTCGAAAATAAAATTGTTGCTGCTGAAGTCTACCATGTAGAAAATAATCCTACAGAATTCCATGCAGTGATATCTTTCAAAGATTAAGATGAAGATGATGTTGTGCATGGACATATTAGACCTTTGTATTTATCTTGAAAGGTCAATGATGTAGACATCCAAAGAGTTTTCATTGATTATGGTTCAGGAGTCAACCTCATCTCCATTTGTACGCTTCGTCGATTGGGCCTCACCGAATCTGATTTATCTCCTTCTACTTTTATGTTGCAAGGATATGATAAAAATGAACAAGAACCTCTACGCTAGATCACACTCAAGAACATAGTTTGGAGATCTTGTATCCAATTCATATTTCATTGTTGTTCGCCATGCCACAGCTTTCATCATTTTTCTTGGAAGACCATGGCTACATCAGCATGCGGCTAACCCTTCATCATACATCAATGTCTCAAATATTGTTTCAATGGTCAAATTAGGACATTGTATGGTGATAAATACCCATTCAAAACATGTGAATCTAAATACATTGAGGTGGAATTCTATCACATGGAGGGTAAGGAGAAATCCACAACAAGGAAGGTTACCAAAGTTAATGCTCCATATGGTTTAGAAAAGATTTTAGTAAACCCATTCATACATGTGAGTACAGATTATGTGTTTCCTATTTTTCAAATTGACAGGATAGACCCAAATCCAAATACTCTTATGAAAACTTCCATAATTTCAATTACCACAATCAAGCTAGAGAGCATGGGAGAAATTGGTGATTCACCAGGAAATGATGAAAGATTAAATGGATTTGTCTTCATTTCATCCATTGAAATTCAGAAAGTCTATACTTCACCAACTATGCCAGAAGAATTTATAGCAATGTTAGAGATGAATGATGATGTCGATTCTCAATCCATCATCTCCTCTTTATTACCCATGGAAGACCCTTCATCATCAATAGGGTCAAAAATGGAAGCATCTTCTTCAAGATGTTCAAATTTTATCATCTCTCTTGATCCTTGAAATTATGCTTCATCATATACTATGTATGTAGAAACAGAAGAAATAACACGTGTTGAAGAAAAAGAGGATGTTCTCATGGATGCTCCACCATCATTTGAATAGGGTATCTCTAGCACTGTGGATAACTCTGAGAAATAAATCTGGGTACAAAAGAAGATCCACGCCCCACATTAATTAGTGCGTCCATGACTCCTAAAGATCAGGAAATGTATGTTTCATTTTTGAAGAAAAAACGAGATATATTTTCTGGGAAATATACAGAGATTCCCAGGATTGATCTTGATGTTACTACTCATCGTTTGGGTTTTCCATAAGAACATCGAGGATTTAAGCAAGCCGCAAGAAGAACACACCCAACTTAGGCTTAAAAAATTGAAGATAAAGTGGATAAGCTTACCGAAGCTAACTTCATCAGAGAAGTTCAATATCCTAAATGGTTGGCTAATATTGTCCCTGTGAAAAAGAAGAACAGAAAAATTAGAGTTTGAATTGATTTCAGAGATCTTAATCGGCATTTTCCCAAGGATGATTTTCCAGTTCCGATCACAAAACTCTTAATTGATACAACAACTGGATATGAAGAACTTTACATCATGGATGGATATTCCAGGTATAATCAAATCCGAATTGCTCCAGAAGATGAAGAATCTACAGCCTTCAGAACCCCTCAGGGTGTGTTTCGCTATCGGGTAATGCCCTTTGGCCTGAGAATTTAGGCGCAACATATCTGTGTACCATGCATCATATCTTCAAACCCTTTTTAGGGAAGTTTGTTGAATGTAATGTGGACTATTTGGTGGTTTAATCCAGGTGATGTTCTAATCACTTGGATGATTTGGAAATCATATTACACAAACTTCGACAACACAATTTGAAGATAAACACCTTCAAATGTGCTTTTGTGGTAACCTTAAGAAAATTTCCCAGCATTGTTGTTCGCCATCGTGGTATCGATGTCGATACTGAGAAGACATAGTTAATCCTTGGTATGTCACCTCCTCAAAATTTGAAGTAATTGAGAGGACATAAAGGACACTGAGCCTATATTCGACGTTTCATCACCAATTTGGCAGGAAAAAGTTTACCCTTCACCAAATTGATGAAAAAGGGAGTCTCTTACCAATGGACTGAAGAATGTCAAGAATCATTCAATATTCTCCAGAAATATAACTTGAGTCCACTGGTATTAATGCCACATATTGAAGTAAGGCCACTTATTCTTTATGTGACATCTTTAGAGTGATAATTGGGTGCCTTCCTTGCTCAGAAGAATGATTTTGGGGATGAAAACAACCTTTACTATCTCATTCGGACTATGCTTGAAGCAGAGACCCAATATTTAAGTATTGAAAAGTGTTGCCTAGCATTAATCTTTGCAGTTCAGAAATTGAGAAACTACTTGCAACATCATTAGGACTAGTTGTTATCTTTCAATAACCCCCTCAAATTCATCCTTAGTCTTCCAATTCTTACAGGACGTTTGGCAAGGTGCATAGTTATTTTGCAGCAATTTGATATCCAGTATGTCTCTCAAAAAGGAAATAAAGGGCCAAGATCTAAATTACTTCCTTTTTGAACATCCTTCAGTAGAAGATAAATATTTAGATATTGAACTTCCTGATGAAGAAGTATTTTCTATTAAAGATAATCTTCAACGATGGGAAATGTACTTTGATGGTGCTTCCAGAAGTCGAACAGGGAAAAAAAAAGGAAGATCCTAAATTCACCAATGTTGGGTTAGGAATTGTGCTCATTTCTCCGGAAAAGGCAGTACTACCATATTCCTTCTTATTGTGGGAAGGCGGTACAAAAAATAAAGCATAATACCAAGCTCTCATCACAGGATTAGAGTTGGCGCTTCAAACATAAGTGAATCACTTAAAGGTGAAGGGTGATTTAGACCTGATAATCAAACAAGTTAATAGGGATTATGCCATCAGAAAAAATGAGTTAATACCTTTGTATGATTACGTTAGAGAGTTAATAGAGGAATTTACTTCGGAACATACATTTCTTATGTCCCGCAATCACAAAATGCCCAAGCTGATGCACTGGATAATATGGCCATAGCTCCAGAAAACCCAAAACGGGACGAGACAATCATCAGTATTGTACATCATCGTACAATTTCACCTTATGTTCAAACCAGAATAGAGGAAATCAATGAAATTAGTCCCATTTATGAACCATATGGTCATACTACAGGATGGATGACACCTATTAGGGAATACCTTCAAAATGGAACACTTCCACCAGATAGAGTTGGAAATGAACAAATCCGGCGACATGTGGTAAATTTTACTCTTTCTGATAGCCCTGATCACCTAGAAAAAATTCTCTACAAAAGATGCTTTTATGGAGTTCTCTTCAGATGCATTGATGGTGAAGAGATAATGGCTATCATGAAATAAGTACATGCAGGAGTCTGTGGTTCCCACCGGTCTGGATATAGACTATCTAATCAAATTTTAAGGCTTGGATACTTTTGGCCTGCAATGATACAATATTGGGTTGATATCATGAAGAAGTTTCATTCATTCCAAGTATGTGCCAACTTTATTCATCAACCTCCATAGTTGCTTCATATAGCTAAATACTCATGGCCATTTTCCTCATGGGGAATGGATGTAGTGGTACCTTATCCTTCAGCTACAGCCAAAGAGTTTATGTATATTCTTACTGCTACTGACTTCTTTTCCAAATGGGAAGAGGCAATACCTCTCAAAGAAGTTAGTTATTTATGCATTATTAGCTTCATCAAGTCTAACACCATTTCCAGATTTGGTGTCCCTCATACCATATTAATGGAAAATGGCACCAACTTTTGTTCATCCGAGGTAAGGAAGTTATATCAAGAATACAACATCAAATCCAACCATTCATCTCTGTATCATGCAGCGGCCAATGGCCAGATAGAAGCCTTCAATAAGACCTTTTCAACCATACTGCAAAAGATGGTGGATAAAGATAAGAATTCACAGCCTGATAAACATTTTCATGCTTTATGGGCTTATCAAACAACCACCTACACTGCAACACAGTCAACTACATATTCATTGGTATATAGAACAAAAGCAGTTTTTCTCATTTAAGATCAATTACCTTCGCTCAGAGTTGCCTTCTGTGATCAGTCATCTACAGATGAACAATCTCAAAAGTGATTGGATGAATTGGAACGATTAGATGAGAAAAGATTGTGCACCCTACATCACATAGAAGTCTATCAAAATCTAATGGCACGAGCTTTTAACAAAAAATTTCATCTTTGTTCATTCATTCAGGGAGAATTTGTATTGGTTCTCAGAACTCCAATGATACCAGGAAATAAACTTCCCAAGCTTGAGCCAAAGTGGGAAGGGCCTTATTCAATACATATGGTCTACTCCAATGGAGCTTATTCTTTAATCTCAATGGATGGAGAACTCATCACAACTCCAACCAATGAATGATTCTTGAAGAAGTATTTTGTGTAACACAAATACCCTTTCATCCAACATGATGTTAAGCTGTGTTGTCCTTGCTACAAGACTTTAAACTGCATAATCTTCTCTTTTTTCCTAGCTAAAAGAAGATAAATTGTACAGCGCTCCATCGTCCAACATGACATTAAACTATATTTTTCCCCTTTCATCCAACATGATGTTAAACTATTTTGTCCTTGTTGCAAGACTTTAAACTGCATAATCTTCTTTTTTTCCTAGCTACATGATGCTAAAATGTACATCACTACATCGTCCAACATGATGTTAAACTGTATTGTCCCCTTTTCGTCCAACATGATGTTAAACTGTGTTATCCTTGCTGTAAGACTTTAAACTACATAATCTTCTTTTTTATCCCATCTACATGAGGCTAAACTGTACATCACTCTATCGTCCAACATGACGTTAAACTGTATTGTTCCACTTTCATCCAACATGACGTTAAACTATGTTTTTCTTGCTGCAAGACTTTAAACTGCACAGTCTCTTATACGTCTAACATGACGTTAAAATATGACGTCCTAGCTACATGACACTATACTATACAACACTCCATCATCCAATATGATGTTAAACTGTATTGTTCCCCTTTCATCCAACATGACGTTAAACTGTGTTGTCCTTACTGTAAGACATTAAACTGCAGAATCCCTTATACGTCCAACATGATGTTAAACTGTGACATCCTAGATACATGAAGTTAAACTGTATAACCATCATCCTAGCTATATGTTATTAAACTGTGCACCTCTTCGTCCCACATGACATTAAACTGTGAAAAATTACCTAATACATCCTAGCTACATGACACTAAACTGTGCACATCTTCGTCCCACATGATGTTAAACTGTGAAAAATTACCTAATACATCCTAGCTACATGACACTAAAATGTGCATCACTCCATCTTCCAACATGACATTAAATGATATTGTCCCCTTTTCATCCAACATGACATAAAACTGTGTTGTCCTTACTACATGACATTAAACTACATAGTTCCCAAAGTCCTTACTGCAAGACTTTAAATTGCATAATATTCTCTTTTATCCTAACTATATGACGTTAAACTATACAGCCTCCTCTTTTGTCCTTACTGCATGACATTAAACTGCATATTCCTCCATTTTCCAACATGACATTAAACTGTGCTCAATCACTTATACGTTCAACATGACATTAAATTGTGCAACGTTAGGGTTGTTGCTATCTTTTGTTTCTCACACCGAGTATGACTCATGTGAGATTAGAGTAAACTTCAACCATAACACCCTCTCTAGGCTGCTATCCATGCGTAAGTCACAACACCATTTTTAGTTCATTGTTCTCAAAAACAACTTGATCACCAATTCATTCATCAATTGAACTACGCGGACTTTGATCCATGCCTTCTAGGCTGGGTACGTAGGCAACCTCCCGAGGTTCAAGCCCAAAACAAATATATTCACATCAGTTCACCTCCATATCATATAATTTTCATTCATGAAGCCACCCCCAAAACCAATATCTTCACATTGGTCCACCTTTTTACTTCTATATTACATTAAATTATACAACACTTTTTGTCCTCTACGACAATAAACTAAAACATTCTTCGACACCCTCGCTAGAGACGGAATCATTATTTACATTGATCTCTAATCATGTTATATTTTAAAGACTATGTGCATACATGGAAATGCATGAATCTTTTATCTTGGGTCAAACCATAAATGTACTGAAGTCCCCTTTCACCCTTCACTTGTACGAACCAAATCTGTACATAGGGTATTTCAGGAACTACGTGAGGCTTGAGTTCCATCCTTATGGGATTCATAGGAACATTAGAGTGTCCCTAGAATCCATCCCCATGTCTTTGGGCCTAACCCCAAATTCTACTTTCAGTCCCTTGGCTAAAAAGTCTGCTTGTGAAAACATGAATGTGGTATGAAAACCTGAGTCTTCATTCAAATCAGGTTTATAACAAACACACACTATGTATTCCTTATAATGGTCTGAGTTCTATGACCCTAAACTAAGATATCCTACACTCTCGTCCCACATGACGTTAAACTGTATTTCAAGAACTAAGTATGTCTTGATTACCATCTTTATGGGATACATAGGGAAGTCCAACACCTCAATTCAAGACTCATCCACAACATGATTATAGTTAGCATTGGTCTATGTATCTTTACATACATTGGACAATGCCCATTTTCCTGTATCATACTCCTAACCTTAAATAATTCCAGATATCTATAACCCTTTTCTTGACTTCTGGTCACAAAATGTCCGATACCTGGGAAATCTTTTGGCTGACTATGCAGCTCGTTCCCTTACGCAGCCTTGCATAAGTAGTTACATAACAGACTTGTCAGCCAAAAGATGTTATTATTTGACTATGAAGCCAATTCCCTTAGGTGGACCTGCTTAATTCAACCCCCTAATGGGTTTTTCAAATAGTTGTAACTTAATTCTTGGGAGGAAAACCTCTTTTTTCATTATCCATCTTAAGGAAAATATTAGGGATCCGCAAAAATATCCATCCTTAACATATTTTTCCCATACACTTTTTCATGATCTGAAAGTATTTAAGTCTATGGTTTATATTTCCCTTCCCTACATTTGGGTCAGACCTTTGCAGGAGTGACATTCATCCAATTCTTTCACAATATTGATTGGAAATATCCACTCCATATTCAAGTACCTCTCTCCATACAGAAAACTCTATGCTTTGGAAAATTTGAATATCCATAAACTTCCACTGGTTTTTTAGCAGTAGAAAAGTAAATTTCTGAGAGTTATTTTTAACATGAAGCACGTTCCCTTAGGTGGCCTTGCATAAGTGGTCTACATAATGGAACTGTCAGCCAAAAGATACTATTATTTGACTATGCATCCAATTCCCTTAAGTGGCCCTGAATAATTCAACCCCCTAATGGGTTTGTTAAATAGTGTTAACTTCATTCTTGGTAAATACTTATTCTAATGCCTTTTATCCCTTTTCGTATCATTCCTCATATTCAAAATTTTTTAAGTCATAGATTCCATGTTTCCCCCATACTTGAATATGGTAATATGTTTTCAGAGAAATTATCAATGAATTGAGTTAATTTTAATCCATTCGGTCAAAGCTATTTCGACCTTAAACATTAGCCTTTTTATGTCTGACGTGCATGACTTTAAATTTCCCACAAAAGACAAGGGAACTCTGAATAAAAGTCAATTCCCATCTCACTAAACATACATTTCGTATGATTTAGATAATATTGAGAAATTAAAGGATTCAATGTTTGTAGAGTTATTTTTATAATCCTATTAAAAACCAAACTATGCTTACTAGGCCCATTGGATTAGGTAAAAATTTTAAGCTGGTAAAAAAAATGCAGGCACAAATGATTGAAGATGAAAGTATTCTACATTGATGCAAAATAGTTATAAGGACATCCACAGACTGGAGTCTCTTCTCTTTTCCAAGAATTACAAAAGGCTTTCAACATAAATCTTCATTTGATTTATGGCATCTTGAGCTTCATCAACAGCCACTTGAAGATCATTAACTCGACCAACTTCACTCTTTTCAAATTTATGGAGTGCTTTCTTGGAATCTGCAATGGATTTCATACCATTCGTTTGAGCTCATTCCAGTGAATTATTAAGCTGGTCAAGTTCCCCAGTAAGAGAATCTAACTATTTCTAATGGTTCATCTGTTGGACGACTTTCTCTTTGATCTTATGATTTAGCTCCTTTAACTTGGCAGCATGATCAGCCTTATCTCGGGATAATGCAGCCTCAAATTCACTGATATTGGCTGACATCCTGACCCTAGTCAGGTCTTAACGGTACCTCTACTTCTGCTCCATCCTTAAAATTACTTGATTCACCACGTCATGGATCTCTTGATATCTGAAACAGCCAAGTCCTAACATGATGAACAGGGATAACGGTCGTTGGATCTTCGAAGATAGATCCTAGAGAGGCACTTCAGATATGATCTTCCATATGTTCTTCCATGCCTTGCGTCGTGAAAATTTGAGAACCTTTTTTACCTCCAGGTCTGATTCAGCATCACTGTCATAGGAGGGATATAATCCAGAATTAATGGACTTAAATAAGTGCCTTGTTCTACTCCTTCCCCCCTGACCCATGTTACATCACTTTCTATTCCTATTGGGGAAGAGGATGAGGCGTCACCTCCAGATCAAGCTACTGAAATTGATAGCCCTTCATAATCAATTGAAAGCATTGGTTAGTTTCAAAGGATAACAAAAGTTGACTGGTTTTCTTGCAAATTAAGTACAGTCGCAAATATTGTTATCCCTTACCCAATGGTATATCAACATCATGATAAGGCTCCTCCCCATCTTTCCTAGCTTCAACAGGATTTTTAGGATTAATTTCAGGAAGCTCTATCGGGTTAAGCTCCACTAGAGTTAGTGTCTCTGCAATAGCAGGGTTGTCTATACCCCCTTCAGGCATTGGAAGTTCAGCAGCTTGCTCAGATGGAACTACACATTTGAACTAATCATGGTCAGTGATGTAATATGAAGTTATTTTAACAGGATGATGGATAACACTCACGTCCAAAATCTTCTAAATTAAATGGTAATTTAACATGATCTAAAAAATATTGAAAATATGTGACAAGTTCCATTATTTCATCCAATGTTATCTCATATTCATGGTTAGTCTCACTAGCGGGAGCATTCAATACATCTTCTTGTTGACCCTCATTCTGCGTCCTCTGACCCCAGAGAGCTTCTTCGGATAAAATTGTGGCATCAGTTGTAGTGACCGCTAAATTTTATGATGCTGGGGTTGAACCTAAAGTATCACAGATTGGAAGTCAGTTGATGTTTTCATTCAACATCTTATAATGCTTTGTTAATTTACCAGAATCAGGCTCTTCTCTTCTTGTAGCATCAGCAGGAGCGGTACTGGGAACAGATGCTGGCTCTTTTTCATGAGTATCCCAAGTCAACACGAATTTGCGACTGTTCACCATCACCATCTGTTGTTCTCAGAGGAGGGTCAGTACTCTCCCTCAAAGTGGAAATTGAGGAAGCCCCTATAATCCCAAAAAGTATGAGCAATATTTTCATGGGTTATGACTCATGACTATCCAAAGGACTTACCACTACTAATGAAGCGTTGAGATGTGGACTTCTTCCTTCGATATCTTTTTTTTCTTCGAAATTTTTAGAGTGATGACATCATCGTCTCCAAATATAGGAATTGGAGAATGAATATCCATGTCTAAATCCCCCTACATGGCCTACTATCCTGGAGATATCTCACCTGACTCATGAGAATATTCGTTAGCCCCGATGGCAGTAACACCAGGGCTATACAGTGGTGAAGGAACCTCAGTAGTTCCTTTCATTGCAAGCTGTAAGATGATGAAAATAACTTCCTTGAGTAACAAATCATTAACTGGAATCATGTTACAAAGAAAATAAGGAAAGAGACTTACATCTTTATGAGCGACGTAATTATGCCACTCCTCATCTTCGGAAGCACTAGTACCCTCAGTGGTGCCACGATATATCATTTCCTTCACCCGCTTGGTGACAGGAATGGAATAATTGGTGGAAGATATGAGCATCTCTATATCTCTTATGTAGTCCCGCACTTCATTGGGGGTATCCTCGAAATGAATATCGGTGGATGCCCGATGATTCCATATTATAGGGATGTGTAGCCCCTCGCACAGATCCATCCAGGTAGTTGAAGCATCATAATATAAACTCGGCCATGCCTGGATAGCCTCTGGTCATAGATATTCAGTGTGTGTACTAGAAGGCTGTGAGGAGGGTCCTACAATCTTATACTTCAGCTTCTTCCCAGCTCCTGCAACTATAAATAGGGAATAAGTAAATTAAACTTGTTGCTTTATAAAGTAATGGCGATTAAATTCCCTTAATAAAGTAACTCACTAGGAATCGATTGAGTGGGTCTCTTGATTCTAACGTGAGGATTATATCTAGCACGAGGCCACTTTTCTGCATGTTGTGCCTCATTATCCCCATATTGGGAATCTGGCGAGTCAGCCCTATGTGAGGAACCTAGTGAATCAGCTCTAGGTGGGGAAGCATCACCTTCCAGATGAAGGGTTTCTTTCTCTACAGTTCTTTTCTTTTTCCCCACCTGATGAACTGGATGATTTAGTACCCCTTCAGGGTATGATTCTATCTAGTTCTCGGCATACCTAGTATTCAAATTACTCACCGCTTTATCAACTGGTAGATCAAACACTACCCCGGTCTTCTCCATAGATGTCAGCAACCATTTTTTTGGGCAACCATCAGATGCTGCTCTGACCTGACATACACAGGAGGGGATACAACAGTCTCTTGCAGACACTTGAATTGGTGGGTTACCATAAAGAAAGATATTGAATTCCTTGAACATGCTCAGCCTCACCTTTATATCATAGATGTTGAGAGATAACTGAGAAACTCCAGAAAATGCCTACACTGATGGACTGAAAGAGCTACCAGGAACCTATAATCCATTCATTACATTATATGTCCTGAAATGAGTGGTGATCCATCCCCACAAAACATGGAATGGTCCCACTATTCTAAAGGGAGACTTACCCATGATGTCATGGAGTAATATCCTATGAATCTTCGCCAAAATGGGTGCGGCCAACCCAAAAAGTTTCCTCTCAACCAACTTGGCTACCACAACGAAGGTCCCTGGCCTGATGCCTCCCTTCGAATCCCTGACTGTAAGAAGATAAACACTGAGCCACAAGGTTAAAAATCCCTCCAGACGGGTCTTTTTTTGGATTCTCTGATCCACTCTATACCCCCACTTATCAAATTCTCCTGCTTCTAGAGTCGGCCAGAATGTGCCAGAAGCACCCCTCTACTCTATTATGGGGAAAATAGTAGGACGAGTACAGTTGGGCCACTCCCCCTCCTTCTTGGTAAGAAACATATCCATCTACTCCTCTGGATTAATATCCTTTTTGGAATGAGTTTTGGAGGCCTTGGAATTATTGAGCTTGTAGAAGATTATCAATAACTCCTGAGCCAAAGTCGGATTCTTCTTTGAAGCATTCCAAGTCTCCTTGGGGGGATGAATTAATCATACAAATCACCCAAAATTGGAGCCCCCAAGATCTTGTATACATCCCACAAAATGATTCCTATTTCTCCATGATTCAGATGGAAAGAATTGGTTTCTAGGCTCTAGCAGCTGATTAGATCTAGTACAAAGTCATCATTCTTGTAAAGATATGTATGCCCAGCCTAGATGGAATCATATATTGTAGCTCCTTTCAAATACTCGACAAAATCTACACAGTTTTGTCACACCAAATATGCCCACATCCAAGTTGGCTTCACACCTCCTCCAGGATGGAAGTCCCAACTCTTCTTCCAGCCTTTGGATTGATCCATCTGAGAATTTCGTAAGATTGAAGGAAAACAATGTGGTTGCAGCTCGGGCTTGTGAGGTTTCAGATCTGGGGAATAAGGGCTATGATGCATTATGTAGGCCTTCTCAAATGTTCCATTATTAACAAATGATCTTGCAATTGAGATAATTGTTGAAGAAAAATTTGTGTAATTCTGAAACCAAGAATGCAAGAGATAATTCTTTGCCTCTAGAATATTGACTTCTTGCATATGACCATGCCCATATAGAGGCAAGTAGAAGCTCTGTGGAAAATTAAGACGATACTTCTTCAAGTACTTGGCCAAATATGGGAGAGTGATGTCACAGATATCATAGTAATCATGGTCAACAATGTTCATCATATCATCAATTTTCTTGCTAGCTGGTTCGTCAGCCGTTCCAATTCTGCTAGGAGCCATTTAACCTGCACAAAGATCGAATAATTAACTCTTAAGTAAGTTGGGTTTTCATAAAATTTGTGGAGAAAAGTGAAAAAATGGATAAGGTATTAATGCGCGCAAGTCTCATACAGTCGCGCATGTTTTTGGCGCGTAGGTGTCACCATGCAGCTCAGAATACCTCTGCAGAAGCGCGACACAGAGAAAAAGAAATGAACTGTAGAAAATCAAGACACTTGGATGATGAAGAAAACTTGTGTGGAGAGAGTAGAAATGTTTGAGACAGGTGCTTTGCAAGAGAATGGGGTGTATATTTATAGGCAAAGCCACAACCTTGTGCGCCGAGGCCTCCACGACTTGCACCTACGCACCACTACCTGTGCGCTCAGACTTGTGCGCCTTTCTTCCTTGGGTTTCTCCTTTACCTCAGAGTCAAATCCTCCTTCCTTTCAGATCCAACTCTGAGGGGGGACTTTTATTGACACTCCTTTCCATCACAGAGTCTAACAAATGAAAAGGGAAATAACTTAAAGACAAAGTGATTCATCCTTTGAAGAAACATAAAAAATCGACAAAGGCATGAACATGGATTTCGTTAAGCATGGGTCGCGCAAGTTCTAAGATGATCATGAAGGTATACCTGCTCACCACATATTGGGTGCACCGGTGACTTGCGCGCCCTATTTGATTTTCACCCAAGGTCTTCAGCAGCCTATAAATACCCCATGTGGGCCCCCATTTCAGGACAAAAAATTCCAAAAGCCAGATTCGAGCTCCCGTTGCCCTAGTCTATTCTTGAAGTCTTCCGAACACTTATAAGGTAATTTCATACCTATAATGGATGATCTAAAGAGGGGGAACAAGGCCCAGGTGTTGAAATTCACCAACACTTGCATGCCTAAGTGTCTAACCCTTAAGGGAAATGGTCACACCTGTGCTCCACCTTATATCTTTAACAGAACCGGCACACCACTCATTTAGAAGTCTTTAGGGATAATACTAAGGGCTTGATCCAAGACTCACCCAAGTATTACCCTATGGGTTGACCGGCGCATAGGTACACTTGTGCCGCACAGGTACACTTGCGCGACCAGGACATGCACGCCCAAACAAAACTTGCGCGCCTACCACTTTTTGGGTGCCCCTTTTACCTATTCATCTCTTTTATTCAAATCCACCTCTCCTCTTCAAGACTTAGCCTTCAAAACCCTCTTCAAAGCCATTTTGGGCATGTTTCCTTTTTTTGATTCTTTATCTGAAAGTAATTCTGTAGAACATCTCTTAAAACCTAGTGATTTACATATCATTATTTCACTAAGGTTACGGATTTCATTCATTCAACCTAATCCTTTAAAGATGAGAGATTCTTTAATTTGGGCCTCCTTTTCAAGAGTAAGCCCTAGAATTAATTTCCATAGTGTGGGAATCCTATTTATGTGTAAGCCAAAAGTCCCCTATTCATGGGACTCCTTCTCATGAATAAGCCCCAATCATAAGCTTCTTTAATTTGGGCCTCCTTTTCAAGAGTAATCCCCAGTCTTAATTTCCTTAGTATGGGCCTCATTTTCAGGAGTGAGCCCCAGTCACAAGTTCCCCAATTTTGGCCTCCTTCTCAGGAGTAAGCTCCAAATTCCAAGTTCTCTAACCTGGGCCTCCTCCTCAAGAGCAAGCCCCGGTCATAAATTCCCCTTATCCTGGGCATCCTTATTAGGAGTAATCCCTAGTCATAATTTACTTTTGATTTGGGATTCCTTCTTAGGAATAAAAACCTATCATAAATCCCCTCTAATTTAGGAATCCTCCTCGGGATTAAGTCCTATGTTAAGTATCCAAATCTCTATAAAGCACATATCCCTTTATGGACCTCGTTCCAAGGATTCTCCTCTGAAGAAAGTCCCAATCCTCATCTATCTGGGCATTCATACATACATAAGCCCCACATCATTTCATATAATTGCTTCTTTCATGGCACATTCATCGGATTTTACTGATACCTCTTGTTTCTCACACAGAGCATGACTCACGTGAGCTTGGAGCGTAAAAGTAATTATGACATCTTTCTTTGGGCCATCAATCATGCATAAACCTCATAATTCTTTACTCGAACTACATGGGTTTTGATTCCTTTTCTAAATAAGGATATGTAGGTAGCCCATCTGTGGGTATGATCCCAACTCTAAAATAATTCATGTCCTTCTGAACGACAATAAACATCAAGTGCCCCATGAAGTGGATTTAAAACCAGTATGGTTATCATAATGACCAAGAGATATCTATATAATGTATTGAATGATAACATTGACTAAGAATCTCTAAAAAATATAGATGATTCTCTATCGATGAAGAACCTCAAATACATATAAAATATTCTCTAAATCTCATACATATCAATCATTGACTGACATATCTAAAGGAAAGATCATTTTTATACTTGGTAATTTAATAAGGATTCATGAACATAACTTAAATCTATAAAGAGAGTCCCGGAGTAGACAATAATTCCCCCCAATAAGGTGTGATGAGTCCGACCTCCCATCCTCTCGGGCAATGCAAATTCTTAAGCCTCATCGGTTCACAACTAATGAGTACCTACCTTTGGAAAGTAGATACAAATGGATATAGAATCATTAGATGTTTCTGGTTCTATAAACAAACCTGTTAGAGACGGATTGGAATGTTTGAACCTTAAACAAATGAGGTCGTCCCCATTTCTAGAGGGAAACATTATCATAATAAATCAACTTCAATCAAGCTTAAACTCCATCAAAGGATATTGAAATAGATGAAATCAAAAAAAAATCTGGAGGAATATCTCTTTCTATTTTGAAATCATTTTAAAGTTATATAATTATAATAGAAAATAGTTATTTTGAAAATATTCTTAAAAGCTTTTATGGGAAGCATCGACAGTGTTATAATGGAGGAAAATAGCCACACCCACCGTATAAGTAAAAAAAATACATTCTTTAATTTTTTTCGAAAATGTCATAAAGTAACTTGTTTAGAAAACGACAGAAAGATTCCTTTAAAAACATATATGGTCAAATAAAGGGATGGATGACTTTAACCCATATTCTAGTAAATAGTAAGAATGTTTTGAATTACATTTTTAATAAAACATGGATGTGGATGATAAAGAGGTCCCAATAGATACTTACGTATTAACAACCTCAGATAAGTAAATAGATTGTAGAATTAACCCTTACCTTGTACTTTTCCATAGTCGATGGTATTTTAACCTCATGTATAATAGCTAAAACATCGTTATTAAATTATACAAGAACCATATACATAAATATGATATCATATATGATCTTATAATATTTCTTTGTTAATAATATTTTAGTAGTATCATCGTTTCATGTGTCAACTGATTCATTTTCCTTTATATGATTGGTTACATAATCCTTGTTTGTTATGGATAGGATGTATTTAACTAATATACAGAATTATATTATAATCATAAACATTATTTGTAATCATTAAATGAAAATTATTCTTGAATGATTACGAAGTGGAATGAATCTCATCGCGTTCATGGAGACGGTAATCCGTTTATACACACGAGCGATGATATCGTTATATTGATGGTGAAATCCTATGTAATTGGATAGTATATTATATATATAGAATCATTAATATGTTATATTTATTATTTAAATCAGTTATACTCATTATTGTACCCTTCTAAATAATGAAGCGTTTGAATAACAAACTACACCACGACGTGAAGACGGTAAGCCGTACGTACGCACGTGTGGTCATTTTGTAATTTATAGGATGGATAGAATAACGAATATGGTTTTACCATATCAGTAATAAAATTATAGTTTGTAGAAGGTACTGGATTTATTATTTTGGTATGGAAATAACAAAGAAATAGCGGTGAGGGTCACTTTAGGAAAAGCTTGAAATATTATTTTATAATAAAATAATTTTTGGTTTCTAATGGATCAAAAATGATTTCTTTAGAGGATAAGGTGGGGATGGATCGTAAACCTCTCAACCAAGAGGTTTTAGAAAGGTTTAGGTCACCTTATTAACATTATCTTTCAGATTTAACTCTTAGTTAAATAGTTTGATATTTACCATGTCTCTTTGTATTTTTATATTATATGGTTAATAAACTTACTATAACAAGAAAAAAGAAAACAAGAAAAAAGAACCCCAAGTGGTTCCTTAATAATATATATAACCTTATCTATGTCCTTTGGAAGAACCATAGATATTAGGAATATCATATCAATTAATAATATAGTATTTGTTTTAAAAACTCAATTATTTCAATTTTGACACTATTTAGTATTTGGTTTTTTTGAAAATCATAACATCATGATTACTTCAAAAAACATTAATCAACCGTAAAAGGTATTATTAACCTAGAAAATTAGTTTAATTCATTATAAGTCTCAATTTAAATTTATTTGGATATTTATTATATCGATTATTTTAATATTTCATTAATAAGGTAATTATTTCATCCTCATTTTATCTTCAATAAATTAAATATTTAATGTTTACAATTTATAAATAAAATAGCATTATGTAGAAAAACTTTTTGTATTTTTAATCAATATTTATAGTATAATTTATATTGTATGTAACCATATATTAATTTTTTTATTTATTTATTAAACATTGAATTTAACACTTTTTAGTCTAATTTAAATAAAATAATAATAAATGTCCTAATCTAATCCATGTGGACCAAAAGGATCATATTTTATTCCTAAGGTTGTTTTTGGTCGAATTACACTTATCCAATAGAATTAGGACATGTGTTAGTGTAATTATAATACCAGTTTTACCCTTAATTACCATATTTACTTTTTAACTATGGTAAATAAAAGTCAAAAGTTACTATTCACCAAAAATTATTTTCATCTTATTGAACCACATTTTACATACTGATTTTAACCGTGGCTCTTGAATTTTTAAATTCTACTCACAAAAGCGGTAAAATTAAGTTTTATGCAAATTTGTAAATGCTTCTAGAAGGTGGTTAAAAGACGGTAAAAAGTTCAATAAAATATTATATATCTTAACTTATTATAAAATGGAATCAATGAATTACATTGAACATATATAAGTATTATGTATCTATTTTGATCTAAAATAAATTAAAATAAAATAACTAATTATTTAAATAAAATGTCGGTTTTAAACAATAACACAATATTTTTCACTATTTATCAAAAATTGAATGTTCTCAGAAAAATACCAAAAATTCACCCTAAGATAATTTTGATATTACTAATTCAAAAATGAAGTCCATTTTGAAAATTAAAATGTATAAAATTTCCAAAAATGGGTATTAATATTCATAACAGTTAATTTCACTGGTAATGGGGTGTAAAAACTCTAAGTTGCGTACAACACAAGCTACTGCATTATTTAAAGGGAAAAGTATCATGGAAGCTTTGGGTGTTATATTCTACCCTTCTTAAAATAATTTAATCTTAGAAATTTCTATAATATTACAGCATAAAATGATTCAGGTGGTTCTTCATCATAAGTTCCTCAGGTACCCATGTTGCCTCTTCAATCTTATGGTTTCTCCATAGAACTTTTTACAGACGAGTCAACCAGTTTCTCAGCACTTTTCTTCTGTGTCAAGAATTTTTACTAGCTCTTCACAATAAGATAGATCAGGTTTCAGTTCAATTTCCTCATCGGTGAGTACATGCGTTGGGTCAGGAATGTATTTTTCCAACAGTGATACGTGGAACACACCATGAACTTTGGAAAGACATGGAGGCATTTCCAAATGATAAGCTACAAATCCAATTTGTTCTAGAATATCAAAAGGTTTGATGTACCTGGGACTCAATTTACCCTTTTTACCGAAATATATAACACCCTTCCATGGAGATACCATTAAGAAAACATGGTCTCCTACTTGGAATTCCAAATCCTTCCTTTGGTTATCAGCTTAGCTATTTTTCCTACATTTGGCAACTTTGATGTGGTTTTGGATAACCTCCACCTTTTCCATTGTTTCCTCTACAAGTTATGGGCCTATGAGTTTTCTTTCACCAACATCATCCCAACAAGTTGGTGTGCAACAACTCTTTCTATAAAACGCTTCATATGGTGCCATCTGAATACTTGAATGGAAGCGATTACTACATTAAAACTATACTATATGTAAATATTGATCCCACATACCTTGAAAGTAAAGTGAGAAATATCTCAACATGTCTTTTAAGGAATGAATAGTCCATTCAGATTGTCTAACTGTTTGAAGGTGGTAGGCGGTGCTCAAATGAAGTTCAGTATCCAGGGCCTTCTGAAGACTTTTCCAGAATCTTGATGTAAAATGGGTATCACGATCAGAAACAATCGATAGGGGTACTCCATGAAGTCTTATAACTTCATTAATATATAGTATTTCCATACATTCAAGTGGTAAATCTTCTCTTATAGAATGAAAATGTGATGACATGGTAAGATGATCAACAATGACACATATTGTATCATTCCTTCTAGGAGTCTTTTGTAGCCCCATGAAAAAGTCCATCATAATATTATCCCATTTCCACTCTGGTATGTGAAGAGGTTGCATGAATACTCTAGGTTGTTGCCTTCCAGCTTTTACTTGTTTACAAACCATATATCCGGACACAAAATCACCTATATCCCTCTTCATGTTGTCCCACCAAAAGTGTTCCTTCAAATCTCTATACATCTTGGTGCTCCGAGGGTGTATAGTGAAATTGGAACTATGAGAAACATCCAATAATTCCCTTTTGTAATCAAGTATATTAGGAACACAATGTCTCTTCCCAAATTTCAAAATCTCATCTTTATATATGAAGTCACACAATCTCCTATCATTCATAGCTTTATTCTTCTTTTGAAACTCCTCATCACTAGTCTGAGAACTCGTTATCCTTTCTAGTAAAGATGGTTTGGCACCCATTTGAAAAAGTACTTCTTTTTCACCTTTCTTGGTTATTCCCATATCCATATTTACTAGATCCATTAAAATAGGATCCCTTTCAACTCTAATATTTTTCAAAACACCATGATCATTTCTACTCAAAGCATCTACCACCTTATTTTCCTTCCCCATGTGATAGTGTATAGTGAAATCATAATCCATGAGTAGTTCAGGCCATCGTCTTTGCCTCATGTTGAGTTTTTTCATTGAGAAAATATTCTTTAAACTCTTCTGATCTGTATAAATATCACATTTTTCACCATAGAGATAGTTTCTCTATATTTTCAGAGCAAAGATTATAGTTGCTAACTCAAGATCATGAATAGGATAGTTTTTCTTTTGATTTTTTATCTGTCATGATGAATAACCAATAAATCTATCATTATTCATAAGGACACAACCATATCCTTTATTTGAAGAATCACTATAAATAAAAAACCCATCATTCCCTAATGTTATAGTCATGATAGGGGAATTGAATAATCTTATCTTCAGTTCTTCAAAACATTTCTCAGGCTCATTTTCCAATCAAATTTAACCCCTTTACATGTGAGCTTGGTTAATGGGTTATCCAACCGAGCAAAAGTATGGACGAAATGTCTATAATAACCTACTAAACCAATAAAACTACATACCTTAATTATTTCCATCGGTTCTGACCATTCTTGGATTGCCTTGGTCTTTAAAGTATTAACAAAGATTCTGTCATTAGAGAAAATATGGCCAAGAAAAGAAATATTCAGAATCCAGAATTCACACTTGATAAACTTACCATATAATTCATTTCTTATAAGAGTCATTAGAATAATGTGCATGTGATTTTCATGATCTTCTTAGCTTTTAGAGTATACTAATATATCATTAATAAATACGACTACAAATTCATCAATATATTCCTTGAAAACTATATTTATTAGATCCATGAAGACTGAGGGTGCAATAGTCAATCCAAAAGGCATTACAATAAACTCGTAAGGCCCGTACCTTGTTCGCAATGCTATCTTTATAATTTCTTCCTTCTTCACGCACAACTGATGGTATCCAGATCGATGGTCAATCTTTGAAAAATATTGATCTCTATGAAGTTGATCAAATAAATCATCAATGTGAGGTAAGGGATACTTTTTCTTTATTGTTATAGCATTGATCTCCCTATCGTCAATGCCCAACCTCATACATCCATCTTTCTTCCTAACAAAATGGAAAGGGGCTCCCCATGGAGAAACACTAGGGCGAATAAATCCCTTATTACTCAATTCATCTAGATGTTTATTTAGTACCACTAATTCTATAGTGGTCATTCTATAAGGGGTATTCGATATGGGCCCTAAACCAGGAATTATATCAATGGAAAACTCAATTTCTCATTTTGTAGGATGTCCAAGTAAATCCTCTGGAAACACATCAACATATTCATGCACAATAGGTACGTCCTCTTCTCAAACATTATTTTCCGCACCCATATTTATTTCATTCTCTTCTTCCCTAAATAATTGAATTTAATAGAGCTACTGGGGGAAGATCTAGATAAGAATCAGGTGGTGAAGTTTCTTCTTTGAAGATAAGGAAATATTTATCATCATAGAAAATTGTAACCTCCTTTTTATTATAATAAATTTTCGCATCATTGTCTAAAATCCAATCCATTCTGAGGATTATATCAAATTTAATCATGGGTATGATGATGATATTAGTAGATAAAGAACATTTATATGACCTAATGGGGATTGATTCACAAAACCTTATTACAATGATACTCCCTTATGTGTTTTGAATGGAAACTACCTTATTAAGTCAAATTGAAAATATCCAATTTTATTGTAAAACTGGGATGATATGAAACAATGAGATGATTCAGTATCAAATAAAGCATAGGCTAAACTTGAGTAAACCATTAAATTACTTACCACCATGTCTTCCGAAGCTTTAACCTCAATAATAGTGATCTCATAATCTTGGCCTTTCTCCCTTTACCTTTTCTAAGGTAAGTTCCCTTGGCGATTAGGAAATTCATTTGCATAATGCCCCTTTTCTCTACAATTGTAGCATTTAACATTGAAAACCTCTTTCTCCCCCTTGAAATCACGAGCTTGGTGGCTTTTTTCACCACACTTGTAATAGACTCCCATTCCCTTTAGGAAAGTACCGAGGCGTTTCTTCCCACATATACCATAGGATAGATATTCAATTTTTCTCTTCTTCCCCTTATTTCAAATTCTAGAGTGGTTAGTAAATCTCTTTTTCTCTTGCATTTCTTTAAATTCGTAAGACTTAGAGAATTCATTTTTTTCTTGATAGCGCAAGATACTATATCTTCGTACGATTAGAAGGATTGTGAGATTAATGCTCAACGAAGAAATGGTTTAAACCCATCATTGAATTGATCAATATTACTCCCTGGGTTATGTATATAATCTACTGCTTTCATTGCTAACCTTGTAAAGTTAGCCTCATACTTTGTGACTTTATCATCCTCCTTTTTCCTCAGACTCAAAAATTGTCTTTCTATATCCGCTCGATGGTCACAAGGAAAGTATTTTATTAAGAAAATATTTTTAAAGTCTCTTCATTCCATGTTTGATACTTATTCAACTTCCATTGTGTTTGGGATTAATGACCACCATTGATCTCCATCTCCTGTGAGGAAATAAACTGCCATGAACATTTTTTCCCTTTCGCCACACCTCAAAGCATGAAATATTTTCTATAAGAAATTTATCCATTGTTCTTATACTAATGGATTTGTACTCCCATTTAATATTGGTGTTTGTTTCCTCATGAATTAGTATAACATTGATCCTCCTCCTTGTGGATCAAGGTGCTCCATATGGGTAATTTTATTATTCATAAACTGGGTGAGTTGTCCTAATATGGTGATAAGCTAACCAGCACTAGTTGCATCACCAGCTCCACAATAATTATCTCGAGTAGGAGGTAAATCCCTACATGGATTACATGTGTTGATAAGGTTTCCACTCCTTCCACTAAGCACCATTTCCAAACAATCCCATACAGTATATTAGTTTATGAATCGCAATACATAATTCCAAACTTTTAAAACACTTAACATAAATTGAACAGTTTATGGATATAATCCATAATCCTAAAAATGCTTTCTTTGAGGAGGTATATACTCATAAATCCTTCATAATAGTTTGTAAACAAAAACAATTATCCTAAGAATATCCACTAGGAGTGTCATAACCAAGAGTGCAGCAAGGCCTATTGTTGTGCACCAGTTCCCGTTCGAGTCTATCTCAAAGCGGTGTTTTTGGGTTTTACCCCTAGGTACATCTATTCCAGAGCCACCTCTACCTGATCGTATTCAGAAAGTGGTGTATTTCTTGGAAAACACACAAAATCTCAACATTACCAAAGTTCTAGGAAGTTATTATATATTAATCATCAATGTCAATCTTAGGGTAATGTTCTCTAATTTGAGTTTTTCAAAATCTAGATTCCAAGGTTTGTACTAAACTTCCTCTGACACCAACTATAACAGCTGACCCCAATTACCGAGAGTTAGTGAATTATTAAACAACATTATCATGATCACAAGGGGTCAAACCCCAAAAGAGTGATCAATTTAGGAGCCTTGGAAGTACTATATACATTCACAAGTTTAACATTACATCATGAAATAAAAACATCAAAAAAATTTTGTTCCCATTTACCACACATATTTCCTTATCCTATCCCTACATGTCAACCATAAAATATTTCTTCACATCCTGGTAAAAATAAAACATAGAAATGGGTGAGCTGAGATGGTCTGTAAGGATAACAATATAGAGAAAACTTTCATAAATAAGAATAAACAATTAATGAAATTTATAAGACTAAAAAATAAGACTTCTAATCATAAATATCTGCATAATATGGCCAATATAAATCAAATAATTCTATTTACTTATTCACATGGATATTCTACTAGTCGAATAATCACATGCACTATCAATAGATACTTTCTTAATGATGGAATGAATAATGCCAGACTTCATAACCACATAGTCAAGACATTGTTCCAAGACTAGAAATAGTATTTTTTAAGGCCTTATGCTAAGACACTAGTTTGTCTCATGAGACCTACCGATTAATCGAGAAGCTATAGCAGGCTCCACCCATTACTTACTAAGTCCAATGTATCCCTCATATGAAAAGGTTAAACCTAACATAAACATTTGTACTTAAAATAACATACAA
Source organism: Viscum album (assembly GCA_963277665.1). Lineage (NCBI taxonomy): Eukaryota > Viridiplantae > Streptophyta > Magnoliopsida > Santalales > Viscaceae > Viscum > Viscum album. Next base: position 1,489,623,867 of record OY728162.1, on the reverse strand, counting down.
AAAGTCAATAATTTATCTATAAACCATGAATGGTGTAAAAATAACATGTCCATAGTCAAACAAATCACAAAACCTTGAATACAATATTGAAGTTTTTTATCATAATAAATCAACTTCAAACAAGATTAAAATCCATCAAATGATATTGACATAGATGAAATAATATTTTTTTAGAAAAATATCTCTTTCTTTTTTGAAATCATTTAAAAGTTATATAATTATAAGAGAAAAAAATTATTTTGAAAATATTCTTATACGCTTTTATGGGAAGCTTCGACGATGTTATAATGGTGGAAAATAGCCGCACCCTCTGTATAAGTAAAAAAAAGACATTCTTACCTTAATTTTGTTGAAGAAAACATAAAGTACCTTTTTTGGAAAATGACAAAAAGATTCCTTTCAAAAAATATATGGTCAAATAAGGGTATTAATGACTTTAACCAATATTCTAGTGAATAGTAAAAATGTTTTGAATTACATTTTTAGGAAAACACGGATGTGGATGATAAAGAGGTCTCAGCTGATAGTTACGTATTAACAACCTTAGATAAGTAAAGAGATTGTAGAATTAACCCGTGCCTTATAATTTCCCTTAGTCGATGGTATGTTAAACTCAGGTATTATAGTTAAAAAATTGTTATTAAATTATACAAGAATCATATACATAAATATGATATCATATTTGATATTATAATATTGCTTTGTTAATAATATTTTAGAAGTATCATCATTTCAGGTGTAAGTAATTTGTTTTAATTTATATTATTGGTTATGTAATCCATGTTTACTATGGAAAGGATGTATTTGATTCATATAGAGAATGATATTATGTTCATAAACATTATTTTTAATCATAAAATGAAAATTATTATTGAATGATTATGATGGGGAATTAATCTCATAGAGTTCGTGGAGACGGTAATCCATACATATGGATGGATATTTGGTCAAGTGTTGGCTGAGCCAAATGGATTTGGAGGTGTCAATTTAAGATAAGGGGAAGTACCCTTTTACAAGAGAGGTGAGGGTCACTTTAGGAAAATCGTGAAATATTATTTTATAATAAAACCATTTTAGGTTTCTATTAGCTCCAAAATTATTTATTTAGAGGATAAAGTGGGGATGGGTTGAAAACCTCTCAACCAATAGGTTTTAGATAGGTTTAGGTCACCATATCAACCTTGTGTTTTAGACTTAACTCATTGTTAAATAGTTTTACATTTACCACGTCTCTTTGTATTTTTATATTATATGGTTAATAAATATACTATAACAAGCCATGTGAACCCCAACTGGTTCATTATTAATATATATAACATTATATAAGTCCTTAGTCTAACCTTTATATTTTTAGGATTATTATATTAATGAATAATATAGTGTTTGTTTTAAAAAATCAATTATATCAATTCTGAAAATATTTAATTTTTGGTTTTTGTGAAAATCGTAGCAACATGATCACTTCAAAAAAAATTAATTAATAAACCCTAACATGTCATATTAACCTATAATATAAGTGGAATTTATTAGAAGAGTTAATTTTCATTTATTTGGATATTTATAATATCAATTATTTGAATATTTCATTAATAAGGTAATTACTGCATCATCATTGTGTCATAAATAAAAAAAATTATTTAATGTATAACATTTATAAATAAAATACCATTATTTTAGGAAATATTTTTATCTTTCTAATGAATATTTATATATGAATTTATATTTTGTGTAACTCTATATTAAAAATGGATTAGTTATTAAACTTTGGTTTTAACACTTTTAACTCTTCGATAAATAAAATTATAATAAATGTACTAATATAATCCAAGTGGAAAAAAGGATCATATTTTATTTATGACATTTTTTTGGTCTAATTACACTTATCAAATAGAATTAAGACATTTGTAAGGGTAATTATAATATCATTTTTACCCTTAATTACCCATTTTACTTTTAACCGTGGTAAATAAAAGTAAAAAGTTTCTATTCCCCCAAAAATTATTTTCATCTTATTGAACCACATTTTACATAATTATGTCTACTTTTTCTCTAATATTTTTGAAATTTAACTCACAGAAGCAGTAAAATTAAGTTTTATGCTAATTTGTAAATGCTCCTAAAAGGTGGGTAAAAGACGATAAAAAGTTCACTAAAATTTTATATATCCAATCTTATTATAAAATGACTCCAATAAATTACATTGACCATATATAAGTATTATGTATCTATTTTGACATAAAATAAAATAAAATAAAATAACAAATTTTTTAAATAAAAAGTTGTTTTTAAATAATAACGTTGTATTTATCGCTATTTATCAAAAATAAAACGTTTTTAGAAAAGTACCAAAAATTTACCCTAAGCTAATTTTGATATTCCAAATCCAAAAACAAAGTCCATTTTGAAAATTAAAATTTATAAAATTCCAAAAAGTGGGTATTACTCTTCATAATGGCTAGTTTCATTGGTCGTGGGGTTTAAAACTCCAAGTTGCGTACAACGCAAGATACTGCATTATTAAAAGGGAAACATATCATGGAAACTTGGGGTGTTACAATAGTCACCAAAATGATAAAAATATATTGCATGGTCATCATGGTTAAGGCAGGGTGAAGGATGGTTAATGGATTTTGGACCCATCAAATTGGTCTTCCCAATACCCTATTAGGGTGACATCTCACCCATAGTTGGGCATAATCCAGTGATAAAAAGGTGGATCCCATCTTATTAGGGATGATGACCTCCATGGTGGCACCTTCTACATCATTATAATATATAACTGGTGAAGACTTGTGGGATGTGATTCTCCCCTCAACTAGACAGCAGGAAGAAGCACTGTCTGTTGAAGTCACCCGAGTTTCCTAGAAAACTGGTAGGGGTTGTATGGATCACAAATAACCACTCAATATATGTGAGTAGTTAGAATACTTTGTCGATGTGCGATGAAATATGAGCACTCATTTGAATAAGTGCCTCCATCACCCCTTACTGACCCATGAGGGGTAGGGTATGACCCAAAAGAAAAGTGGGAAGCATCATTTAAAAGCCCAACCGCATCGCTAATGCTTAATTTCATAGGAAGTATAGAGGAAATTTTAAGAAGGGATGGGTGAAATTTAGAATGAGGATCCCTCACAGTATATCGATATTCATAGTAAAGGTAATTTTCCACTATAAACCCATAATGAAATTGAAAGGGTCTGCTGAGATGATGAAGCGGTTTACCTTCTTGTATCTTCCCAAACAACTCATAAAGTAGAGAAAGAGTATGAATGGTAAGATTAATTGGTTGACCCTCTTTTAGTGTAGACACCATCATCAAAGTAAAAAATCTGACCCCAGTGTACACGTCAATGGATGGTAAGATCCATCCACTCAAAAAACTTGGTGACAAAACCTGCTAATTTGAGCTTAGGTGGCACATCTGATCGAATATCATATCCCCCAGTATTGTATCGTTCCACTTAGAGGGTGGCGCAATATGACTTTGGAATTTATTGAGACTAACTGGTTGGATTAGTTTGAATGTTGTAGTCCCTCAGCCTAGGCTCGTTCACCTATAGAAATGACCTTATCCAATCCTCAAATGGGATAAGATAGCATGCCTATATGGGGTGATCAACCAGTCTCTCTACCATGGCCAGTAGGTTCCCTGTTAATGGGGATACATGGATGGCACTGTCCCATGTAGTAGCTTCTGGAAGAAATTTTCCATACATGTTTCCAAGAATGGGGAGTCCTCCGAGCCAATAGATGTCCCATAAGCTAATCCTCGCCTTTCTATGAGATAAATGGAATGTATTGGTACTAGAACACTAGTGGCTCAACAGTTCTAGTAGGATTTCACCTAGATATAAAACTAATAACCGGGAGACCCAAGCTACCTGGTATAAGTTCACCTCTTCCAATAGATCAGGGGACTCCAAATAGATTTTGGTACCCTGAATTCCCAAGACCATTTTTCAGAAAAGCATCCCCCAGCTCGCAGGTCCCATTTGGTACTCCACCCACCATAAGGGTTTTCTCAACAAAGGTTGATGATATATGGGTTCTCTTGGGTGACTAGTCTCAAGGAAGTGTTTCAAAAAATGCAATTACTTTGAGTCCACGCTGAGCCTTTTAGTATGAACACATTCTCTTGAATGGGATTAGTTATGATTTCTCATATTGAAGAAACATTGGATCGATTATGCCCTTGCGGTACTTCCAGGAGAATGAAGGGAGTTTCCTTGTCAGCCAATGGATAATGGACGTCCTTAGAAGGAACAAATATGTATAGAGAAAGCTACACAAAAAATGGTTAATCTAAAAGCTTTGGAATAAGAATAACTTTTAAGTAACTTTCCTGAGGAAAAATGTAAGATTGAAGATGGTCCTCAGTGTCCTCAATCAAGGATGATCTGTCTAGGTCAATTCTGTCAAGATCTGTGGAAGATCCATTGTATTCTATACAAAAAGATCCAAAAGAAAACAAAAAAGTTTGTCCAATGAAAATATTGTTGGAAAAGGGCCACACAAATGGACAAGGGACTTTAAAAGAGGGTCCACATAGGGATCTAAGTACTGCTCTTGGAAACGGTATGCAAAGGTCATTTATCACATATTGTATTGGTACATAGAAACAATACCCTGCATATGGCCTCGTTATGTAGAAGTCCAATGAGGTGATGGACTGTGGAGCGTTGACACACAAACTAAGTGGTTCTTATAATTAAGAGACCAGAAACCTATGCCTCTCTATAAGGATCTTCAAAGTTTTCCGATAGGAATTTTTTTGTTTTGTTAAGAAAAATTTAATTTCAATTTTCTAGTTTAAAGTTCTGTGTGTAGAAGATGAAAATTTCATAGAGTTATCCTATGTGGAAGTACTTAATGATGTTCTAAATTCCACGGTGCAGTTTGTGAAACCAAAAATTCAGTTCGCAAGTAGAAGAAATTATGAAGAGTTCGGTTCTCAGAACCTAGAATGTGGTTCACGAATATGGATTTAACATAGGATTCGGTACAAGGATGGAAATAAATCTAAGGAGAGTTCAAGAGAAATATTATCTGTGAGAAACGGTAAATGAAAAAGGACATGGGAACCCATAAATAGGTGTGGTACCCCTACTAGACCTACCTATTCTAATGAAAACTACATTAGTTCATTACCGCTTCTACATTATAATATCCTCCTCCTAATTACAACCGGACCCCATTCTAATTGGGGAACTTTTCATGGTCCTAAAAACTTCACAAGGGGATTTAAATACTCCCAAACGCACTTTGTAGAAGGAAGGAAAAATTTATACTAGTCTAGCAAGGAAAATGGATTCAAATTAAAGTGAAAATTTTAAAAGAAACTTGAAGAAATAAAATATTTCAAGAGTTTCAGTGACCCGCATACCATCACAGGGAATGGATCATGGAGTTTATAAACCGTGATCAATTAGTACATGGAAGGACCCATGATGCACTAGCTCACGGGGCCATGGCCAACAAACCTAGGATGTTTTGAACCGTGTTATTGGAAAAATCAAGCACAAAAGGCCATTTGAATATCATGTCGTTAACTAAGTAGTTCACGAATGAAGCAAGCTGGTAGGATTATATGAACCATGCCCCACAAAACATATCCTCAGCAAACCCTGATTGAATGAGTATTCCCTAGGTTGAGATATGTCTTCATGGGCTTCCTCAAATGATGACACATGACAATAGATATGATTTACCTAGTTCTCTATAAAATGAGAAAAAGAGGAATTGAAATGAGGACCGATGAAGAGAGAGGGGAGACAGGTGGGAGAGAACATGAATGTGACCCTAGAGGCATAAAGAAATAGTTTAGATATAGGGAAGATTCTAAGTTTGATTTTGAATCATCGATGAATTACGAATCATAGACCACTTTTCTATAGGTATAACCAACTACAAACCATAAAAATAAGGAACATAGTAATAATTTGTGAATTGGGAACATAATTGGTTCAATCGCGAAATGTAAATTCCTCGTGTATGAACTCCCTGTGAACCACAGGCCCCAGGACCCTTCTTCAATACAGCACTCCACATAGTGCATCACTATATGGATCAAACCCAGTTGAATTCATTGTTAGGACACATCAAATTTATTATGTTTTATATATTATCTTATAGTCTATGTAAAACCCTAGTTCGTCTCCCAATGAGTATTTGTAGGTTTAGAGTATGCATTTTTTATAAAAAGTACTAAAAAATGGGGTGATTTTGAAAATAGTTTTTAAATGAAATGAATTGATTTGAATTTTAAAATACCAAATGAATTTTTAAAAATATGAGATAAAAGGGTTCATTGTGAGTTCACTACACCACTTTAAGAGTTCCTTTTTCTCAATTGACTATTAGGTTTTTTTGTAATCCTTTGGTTGCGGGATGACCAAGATCTTGGTTCCCCTATTTACTATTAAAATGAATCACAAAAAACCACCCCATGATAAAACAATCATGTTGTCAAGGTTTGGACCTCAAGCATAGAGTGAGGTATACCAAAGAATAATGAAATATCATTTATGTGGGAGAAAAAACATAGGATTCTTGTGTTGTCCAATCAGAACAAACCAAGATTCCCACTCGAATCTCAACCCAATCGGTATTGAGAAGAAAAATGTTTCACTTAATTTAACAAAAACAATGTATTCAAAGAAGAATATTATTATTATTAAACATACTTGAAATAATTAAAACACAAATTACAAAAGGACCTGTAGAATAGAAAGTGTTGTAACTCCCTCTTCAAGTGTGTAGCTCCCTTACAATGATCACCCACTGTATATCTAGACAACAGGAGGAGGAAGATTAGGTAGAGATCCTTCTTCATTCTTGAACCCCCTATGAGGATACGGGACTCCAGAACCTCCAATTCAATGAAAGGACTCCTATAGGACATCAAATTTTCATCACTTCACTTCTGGTTCAAACTTGCAAATGAGAAACCCAATCTTTCATTTTATAGGCAAGGTGAAAGGTGTTTTGGGAACAATGATTGTGTAAAACCACTTACCACATGGTTTTTGACCACTTGACAGTGTAATATAACTTTTCACAAAACTAGAAACATATTTCCCCACCTAGTAACGATTTCCACCGAATGGTTGGAACCATTTTGACAACTAGATCCCGAGATATGTACAGATCACAACACCCCACCTTTGACTACGTTTAGATTCAATGTGTTGGACAGATCAGGTCAGTTGGGCCACTAGATGGCCAAATGGGGCTTGAATTCCTTCATATGAAATGTATCTCAATAATGTTTGGACCATCCACCAAAATTTCTGCCTATTTGGATGCACTTTTATGTTGTAGTTGGAATTTTAGTAAACTGGTGTGCTTGGATCCTATGTAGCATGGCCCATTTTTCATGGACTTCATCATGGTCCCTCCAAATAACCTCCACCTTCAATGAAATTATCAAATAAAAGTAACATTTCCCTTTTTAAAAGAGATAAAAACAAAATAATGGAATAAAACATGAATGTAAATTTTCTATTATTTTTAGAATTTTCAATAAAAAACTATTTTAACATAGTTGAGTAAGGGTAAAAATGAAACAGTGAATCGCAGTGCGATCACACCCCCAAACCTAAATTTTTTCACTCCTAGGAAAATTCATATTTCCAAAAATTATTCGTGTAGATATTTCCAAATTTATAAATATTTAACATTCAATGAAAATTTAATTTCTGATAGAAATTTTATTAATGAAAAAATCACGCCAAATTGTTATTCTTAGTGATCATACAAAAAGATGTCTCAAAAATTGTATCATCATGAAATTAAAGTATTTAAATGATAAAAATGAGAAAATAGTTCAGAAGATAACCATTTCACTAATTCTCCACATGTGTGTGTGACAATCATTTCATGCTATTTTTCTACTTTAAATCGAGTAAATATAAGTTATTTTCAAAATTGTTTACATATAAGATCCTTTCCACCAAACCTCTCCTATATCCATTAAAATAAAATTCCATGACCCACTCACATAAGCATATCTAGAAGTCAAACCATAATCTCCTGACCTAGATATCCCCATATGTTGCACATTTCATCACTCCCCTCATTTATTTTTTATTCAAACGTTACACTTGGAACAAATATCACACTCCTCTCCCAACCCAAGTTTGATTTCCTCATGACATTAATTATAATAGTTATAACAAAATAAAAGGTAGAGGAAGGGTGGTTTTTGACCTTCCTAATATACAACCCCGTTTTTATTTTATTTTTTATTTTTTTATGAGGGAGTACAACAGCCGGATTACAGGTACACACACATAGGTCAATCTAGTATGGTAATGAAATTGATAGGGTAAGGAAAAAATGTATGGAAAAATTATTTTGGAAAGTTGAGAAAAATCAACCTAACTTATATTTACCTTTTATTAAGTATAAATTTTCACACTTCATGATTGGGTGGAATGTTTTGTGGAGAAATTAAGTGTGATAAATTTCCCTTAAACTATTCACAAAAAAGGCACCATTTTTCAAAGGTTTCAAAATGATACAAACATTTATATCTTCGACAAAGAACTAAATTTCAACAGAAAGTCACACCACAGTATTCAATTCTTTCTAAAATGCATAATTCATTAAAAATGTTTATTTAATGCTTAAACAAAATGAAATATAGAAATTCCACATGAATTTTCAATAACATCCATGATTAAACGAGAATCATTTTCCATCATAATATGGGAATAAAAAAAGTAATATTCAGTCATAAAGGTGAGTGAGAGGGAAAGGGGGAAGTGACAATACAATTCAGCAAACTAAAAAGAGAAAAAGAAGAAATATGGTGAAAAAACCAAACTAAACCAGGAATATACTCATCCCCCACACCTAAAGTGTGTAGTGTCCACACTGTAATAAGAATGAATGTGGGGGAGAAAGGATAAAAACTGGTGAGTTTCATTCATAGATTGATTCTAGAACATGGAGTTCCCCCATCGGGGACTCGAGAATGGATTCTTGGAAGTGTTGTAGTCGCTACCCATTGAAAGTGAAGGTTTTCTTAGTTTCATCATTTTTAACCTGGAAAACACCAAATGGAGAGATATAAGTAATAGTGTATGGTCCAAACTATTGGTAATGAAGATTACCTGGATCAACATAAAAAATGCATTAAAGAGGAGGACCTTTTTCCCAATATGGAATTAACAATGAAGGATGAGATGGTCATGGGAAGACTTTGTTCACTACTGATAAATCCAAGAGTTATCATGTGTATCTCTTTTCATTTCCTTCATCAACTGAATCTGCAACTTCCTTTGAGAAAATATACTAGACAGATAATAATTGCATTGTTTTATGGTCTAGTAGTCCGGATGCTCAATCTCAATAGGTAGGTGACAACTCTTTCCAAACACTAGAAGATATGGTTACATGCCAATGGGGGTTTTGAAATTAGTATGGTAAGAAAATAATGAATCATGAATTCTAAGACATCCATATTTTCTATTTGGATGAACTATTTTTTCAATAATGTATTTGACTTCTCTATTTGACACCTCAGATTGACCATTGTTCTGTGGGTGATAAGTAGTAGACACTCGATGCCTGAACCCATAATGAATCAAAACAGATTACATTGTTCGGTTATAGAAATGAGACCCCCAGTAACTAATGATGAAATTAGGTAAGACAAACATACATAAAATTTGGGTTCTCAAAAATTCCACAACTGTCTTAGAATCATCAGTCCTTGTAGCTCGTACCTCGGCCCAATTTGAAATATAATCCACTTCCAATAGAATGTACAGGTTACCAAATGAGTTGGGGAATAGTCCCACAACGTCAATTCCCCAAACATCAAAAATGTCAAGGAAGATCAAGGGTTTCTTGTGGCATCTCATTTCTTTTATATACATTCCCCATTCTATGACAATGAGTACAAGATTTACAGAATTCAAGGGAATCCTGAAACAATGTGGGAAAAAAGATACTAGAATCATGGACTTCACGAGCAGTCCATTGGGGACCAAATTGGCCCCCAAAAGAAAGATTGGGGGAAAACCTAAGGATGGAACGAAACTCACTATCGGGAACACAATGCCAGATGAATTGATCACTGCACGTGTGCCAAAGGTAGGGGTTATCCTAAATGTACCCACAAGACTCATGTTTAAGATGGTCGGCCTAGTTTTTGCCAAAATTATTAGGAATACAAGATGCTACCAAATAATTCACAATTTCGGCCTACCAAGGAATAACATCTTACACTTGGTATAGTTGCTCATCCGAAATCATGTCATTTATGGGAATACAGTCGGATGAGTCAAGGTCTGAGAATGGGTGAATCCTAAGGATATAGTCAGCGAACACATTCTCTACTAATTTTTTATCCTTAAATTGTAAATTGAATTCCTGAAGGAGGAGAATCCAATGAATGAGACGTGGTTTGGCTTCCGGATTCTTAAGGTGATACTAGAGGGATGTATGGTCTGAGAACACAATTACTTTAGACCCTAAAAGACACGACCTAAATTTATCCAAAGAAAACACAATGTGAAGAAATTATTTTTCAGTTGTGGTGTAGATTTCTTGGGCCAGATCCAAATTACGTGAGGCATAGGCAATGACATGTGGAGCTCACTCGACCCTTTGTGATAAGACTACCCCAACTGCATATTTAGAGACATCACACATGAGATCCAATGTTAAATCCCACTAAGGTGGTAGGATTACCAAGGGTGATGTAAGACTCTATTTTAATATATTAAAATCTTCCCCACATTATTTATTAATAAAAGATATCCTTTTCTATTTTTAGTTACCGGTAGAGTGAGAGTGCAATATTACTAAAGTCACAAATTAAATAATGGTAAAATATTGCATTATCTTGGAAAGACTGCACATCCCGATCATTTTTGGGGAATTTTATGGAAGAAATGATATGAAATTTTGATTTATTTACTTGAATACCATCCCCATAAATGACATGTCCCAAAAATATACATTTTCGCAACATGAAATGGCATTTCTCATAATTTAATACAAGATTGTTTTCAATATAGTGATATAGGACAGAACAAAGACAACTCAAACATTCATTAAGAGAAGAGCCATGAAAATTGAAATCATCCATTAGTGCTTCCATTCAATTCTCCAGGTAATCCTAAAAAAATACTTACAATGAATCACTGGAAAGTACCCGAAGCATTTCACAGAAAAAATGGAATCCTCCTATATGGAATTGTGCCAAAGGGCCAAGTGAAGTTTGTATTTTCTTGATCCTCGAGGGAAATATTGATCTGAAAATATCCAGAATACCCATCAATAAAATAGTAATGGGACATTACTGCTAGCCTCTATAGAATCTAGTTAATGAATGGAAATGGGAAATGGTCCTTCCAAGTGTGTTGGTTTAATTGCTGATAGTCTATAAGACATGCTAACTATTCTTCACACGAGTTGGAACCAATTCATTATTTTCAGTTTTAATTACTGTAATACTGGTTTTTTAGGAACTACTTGAAAGAGATTGACCCATTGGATATCATATATTCGGTAAATGATTCTAGTAGAAAATAATTTTGTTAATTCATTTTTAACAACATCTAAAAGGTTTGGGTTCAGTCGATATTGTTCCTGCCTCACTTGTTTAGTATCATCATTTAATAAAATAGTATGTGTACAAACTAATGGGATAATTCTAGGAATGTCTACATATTTCCATCCCAATGCTTGTTTATACTTTCTAAAAAGTTCAAGCAGTCACAATTCATGCTCAGGATGGAGTGAACTAGAAATGATGATGGGAATCTTGTTTCCATTCTCAAGATATAAATATTTTAAATCTTGAGGTAGTTGTTTTAGTTCCAATATAGGTGTATTGTTGAATTATGGAAGTGTGTATTAAATTAAGAGGTCTTTAATCTCATATAACTACTCAATTGTTTCATCCTCAGATGCGGAATAATCTTTTACAAGCTTAACATTATCATCTATGGTCATTGGATCCTCAGTGTTCTAGAAATTATCAATTAATAAACATGCATGAAACTTTTATAGAACACTTCAATAATCAATGCATGATTCATTACTAAGAATTTCAGTCAAGGATGAAAACTAAAAAATGGGATTAGTGGAATTAAATGAAGATATTTTAAGGGAAGGGAGTACATCTATAGAATTAACATAGAGAGAGGAATTTTCTTTTGAGGGGTGCTTCATGGAATCAAATATTTTGAAGTGGAAAATTTTACCACCAAAATCCATAGATAGTGTTGCATTATGGACATTAATTATGATTTTGGTGGTTTTCAAGAATGGTCTCCCCAATATAATTTGGTCAACTCCATTCATCCTATCATATTCCATTTTAAGCACATAAAAATCAGCAAGTAAAACTAAATTTTGAACCCTCACAAAAACATACTCTAACAAACCAGAATGGTGTGCTATACTTCAATTATCTAAATGAACGACCATCCTAGTTGGATTCAGTTCTCTAACATGTAATGAAGATTAAATGGAGTAAGGTATCACATTTATTGAAGCACATAAATCAATAGAATTGGAAAATGAACACTCCCATATGGTGCACTGAATCAATAAGGTTCCAGGATCATTTGGTAGGAAGTGAGGGTTTTATCAATGTCGAGACATTATTCCCCATGATTAGCTTCTCATCACCTCGAAGTATCCTTCGAAGTGTAGTCATCTCTTTTAGAAACATGGTGTATCTTGGAATTTACTTCACGACATCAATAAAAGTAATGTTAATGTACACTTTTTTTAAAGATTCAAATATTTCCTTATCATGTTCATTTTACTTTTTTTCTCTAGGTTGGGTGTCCCTTTAGGGAAATGGAAGAGGAATGGGTTGGCTAGGAGACTCATATACATACACACTATTTCTTTTAGAAGGGCTACCCTCAATGCATGGTTTTTCAACATTTGGATGATTTTTAATGGTTGGGATGGAGGTTTCCTTAAGAGGGAATGGCTCTAATGGAGGATTAATTTGACTTTATAGTTGTTTTACACACCTAAGAGTTATGGAACTAACATTTCTTTTACCTATAGGGTTGAATAATGGTTTAGATGGTAGTTTACCTGACCCGTGACTTTGAATTTCACCCAATAAGTTTGCTAGATAGACTAATTGTGTTTTGACTTTTTGTATGGATGCCTGAGTGGTTTTCCAGAATTGGAGATTGTGGGTAGACATTGTCTTCATCATATCTTCAACGATAGGCTGGAGTTTTGGAGGGGTGATTGGAATGGCCTTTTCGGTGGTTGAGGATTTCTGGGTGGTGGTGGTTGACTACTCTTCCCTGGTTGGTTCCATTGTTGTTGAGTTTGGTTTGAAAACACCCTTTCCTATAGGCTTTGTTTTTCCAACCCAAGTTTGTATAGATAATAATGTTCTGGCCTAAAGGGTTGGTTATAGGGGGGAACTAGAAATTTTGCCTCACAACTCTCATAATCTTCTCTCAATTGGGGGAATTGGTCAGAGTAGTGGGTTTCGGGAGAACATATACTACAATGGATGGGAGGAGGAGATTAGGATTTCGCATTGGAAGGATCATGTGGTCAAATAAGGTTACTTACCTCTTCGAACATTTTGTCCACCTTCTTCTTGAATTATGTACCTTGCACCACAAGGACACCTCGAATGGGTATAATTGTCCATGAATCGAATTGTTGTGTGTTTTGTAACATGTTTTAAATCAGGGTTCTTGCAGCTATTGGGGGTTTATCTACCAGTGAACCACCTGTAGTAGCATCAATCAAGTTATGATAAATTGGAATTAAACCTTCTTAAAAATTCTGAATTAAAAGTTAACCACTTTTTTGGTGGTGTGGAAAACTTGAACATGATCATTTAAATCATTCCAAATATTCATGAAGTGTTTCCCATTGATATTGACTTATACCACATATTTCTTTCCTTATTATTTCAGTTCAAGAGGTAGGGAATTATTTTTCATGAAAAAGGTGTTTCATGTTTGCCCATCCTCTAATTAGTGAATTAACATAATAATACAAATCTATCACAGTGTCTTCTAATTAAAAATGGAATGCTCTAAAATTTTCTTATTCTGCATTAACACTATAATATTTTAAAGTAAAACACACAATATTAAATTCTTCAATGTGCTTATGTGGATCTTCTTCCGTGTGTCCATGAAATGTTGGTAATAAATGAATTAAACTGGATTTTAGTTCACAATTGGGTCCCTTTTCTTGCATTTGAATATTGGTGGGCAGGATATCAACATCATGTGAGTTTAGTTCTTTTGATGTTTGGTTGTTTTCATCCATATTATGCATGATTATGTCTGTTTTGATATTGGTTCTATAAGAAGAAGAGGAAGTATCAAGAAGAGTGTCGATGTTTTGGGTATCCACCTTTGAAGGGTTCTATTGTGCGTCTCGATGTCGTTGATGTAGGATCCTCTCCAGTTCAGGTTCAAAAGGGGGTAATTTACCTGGATTTGAATGCATCATTCAAAAAACCTACAAAAGAAATAAAATAAATACAAAAAGATAGGGAAAGTTATAAGATAAAACAAATAAATATTCCCAAAATTTACAAAAATATTATAAAAAACATGCACTAAAACCAAAGATCTCCCCGAAAATGAATCCAAAATTTGAATGTACTATCGCGAAAGATCAAATTGATTATGTTTTATAGTTGATTTAATAGTCTAGGGAAGACCCTAGGTCTTCTCTCAAGGATATTTGGTAAGTTTAGAGTATGCATTTTTAATAAAAAGTACTAAAACAATGGGGGTGATTTTGAAAACAGTCTTTATATAAAATGAATTAATTGGAAGTTTAAAATACCGAATGATTTTTTTTAAAATATGAGATAAAAGGTTTAATTGTGTGTTCACTACACCACTTGAATAGTTCCGTGTTCTCAATTTACTATTAGGTTTTGTTGTAATCCTTTGGTTGAGGGATGACATAGATCTTGGTTCCTCTCTTTTCTCTTAAAATGACGGACAAAGAACCACCCATACCCAACAATCATGTGGTCAAAGTTTATACATCAAGAATAAAGTGAGTTATACCAAATAATATTTAAATATCATGTATGTGTGAGAAAAAAATAGGATTCTTGTGTTGTCTAATCAGAAAAACCCAAGATTACCACTCAAATCTGTAACCCAATCAATTTTTAGATGTCAAATTTTTCACTTAATTAATACAAAAAATTGAATTAAAATAATAATCATATTAATATTAAACATAAGTGAAATAATTCATAAAAAAATTACAAAAAAACAGTAGAATAGAAGGTGTTAAAACTCTATCTTCTAGTGTGTAGCTCCCTCGCAATGATCACCCACCATTTATCTAGACATTTGGAGGAGGACGAAGCTCGGGTGGCGGTCCTTCTTCATTCTTGACCCCTTTATGATGATATGGGACTCTAAAAACTCCAAGGTGATGTAACAAATCCTCTAGTACTTCTAATTGTTTGGAATTAACCTCTGGTTCGAACATGAAAATGACAAGCCCAAGCTTTAATTTAATAGGCAAAGTGAAAGGTGGTTTTGGGCACACATATTGTGTAAAACCACTTAGCCCTTGGTTTTAAACAACTTTACAGACGAATATAGCTTTGGAAAAAACTTGAAACATGATTCCCAACCTCTTTACTATCCACTGAGTTTTTGGCACTATTTGGACAACTATAGCCCGAGATATGGACATATCACAACACACCACTTTTGACTTCGTGCAGATTCATTATGCTGGACAAATATGGTCGGTTGGGCCACCATATGACTGACTGAGGCTTCGATTACTTCATATGAAATGTATCACAATAAATTTTGGAGTAGTCCACAAAATATAAAATTTCCCTTTTTAACATTGATTGAATGAGGCTTGGATTCCTGCACAGCTTCTCCCATTTTTCTTGGACTTCATCATGGGCCCTCCAAATCACCTCCACCTTCAATGCAATTATAAAAAAAAGTAACATTTTCCTTTTTAACAATGATTAACACAAAATAATGGAATCAAACAAGAAATGAAATTTTATATTATTTTTATAATTTTCAATACAAAACTAGTTTAACACGACGGTGTAAGTGAGAAAATGAAACGATAAATCGCATTGCGATCACCTCTTCCGTGTACTACATCCGTACATAGATTAAACCTAAAGTGGCATTGAAAAAACATCCAGGACTATGTACCACTTGTGTATGTGGTGGCCCATACCCATGTCTGCATATTGTTTCAGTGCGTGTACGACCCCTTTACTCACATAACATTATGGTATGTGAGGCTACCCCCATGCCACATGAGAATATAGTTTGCGGAATGGGGTGTCTTCGGGTTTCCTTCCATCTAGATCTAATCATTCCCATTCATTACCATCTAGTCCTCCATATATCCTTCTCAAACAAGTCCACCAACATCATGCCAAAGCCTCCTCCAAAGCCACCAGACCGGTATGAACAGATCATCGGCCACATCAGGGCACCTTTATAAGTCTACATATCCAAGGTAAGATGAGTCATGAAGGATATCCCCATAATGTTTTAGACCCCCTGAATGTATCTAAGTCAACATTCCCTTTGTAACTTGAAGTCTAAACTTGGGAAACTGATGTGAACCTCTCCGTTCTAGGGATCAGGGATGATCACATGATTTTCCATTCAATGTGGAACTGTGATTAGTCAATGGAATCATGCTCGCCTTTCATTTTGACAGGAGGATACATTCTTCCCCTTTCCCAAAACAAATTATGGGGAACCCCCAATAAGGTACATTCTTAACCTTCTGAGAGGCAAACTACATAACTTCCAATGTTATCCCACATTGAGGGGTTTATTGTTTTTCACTGTCTCCCACAATCAGCTCAACATGGGACCAAGAGAGGTAATTGACACACCTAATGCTCGTTCCCTCCCCCATTAAGCTCCTATCCATGTCCTCTTCTTCCATCGTCATCCTCATTTTCCACCAGCGGATAAGGGAAAGTGCACATTTGTTCATTCTCTCACACCATCTTGTTTCTCACACTGATCATGGCTCATGTGGGATTATTGGTTTTTGATGATACAATATTCACCCACAAAGCTAAATGAATTATGAGAACTCTAATTCTTGTTCAAACCAGGATATGTGGGATGCCTTCTTGAAGGCCTGAGAGCAAATGGGTGGCCTTCCAAAAGGGTTCACCCAATTATTCCCCCCAAAATGGGCCTCCTCCGATGTATAAGGACAAATCTAAATAAACTACAAGAACTCATATTCATGTTCAAACCATGATATATAGGAAACCTACTTGAAGGCCCGATATCAAAGTGGTGACCTTATGAAAGGGTTCACCCAATTATATCCCCAAAAAATGGGCATCCTCATGGGTATAAGTCCCAAGCTAAACGAACTATGATAACTCTTATTCATGTTCCAACCACGAAACTTAGGACACCTGTATATGGCCCGTGATCAAGGGATGGTCTCTCAAGTCAGTCCAAGTGAAACTCCCACACTAAGGCCTCATCTATGGTGTAAGTCCCAATCATGTCCCCATAAATGGGAAGCATCTCTACGTAACCCCCAAGTAACCATGCCCCCATTCTGGGCTTCCTTAGATGATAAGTCCCTGTTCTTCTAGATCTCTGCAGACTATGATTCCCCATTTAACTACGATACATGGGAATCCTCTATGAGGTCCAAATATTACCCTCAAATCTACCCTAATATTCACTATGCCAAGCACTCGGTAGAGTCATTTCCACATGATTGACCACATAACTCCTAGGATCATTGGGCCACCTTAGCATGAGTCCCAAACCTTGTCTTGACTAGGAAACATTCACCTGAATATCCTTGCTGCATGACGTTAAATTTCATAGATGAGTCCCTATCACATGACATTAAAATTTTATGTGTCCAGTTAAGCAACACCGTACTCCATGGGTTCTAATTCCTCTCACAAGGATACGTTGGAAGCCCAACTTATGGGTCCGAACCGAACATCAAAACACCTTTTGTCCCTCCAAGATGACAGTAAACTCCAGAACTCCACATTGGACGGCTTAAGATAGAATTTTCTCGATGGTATCAAATCCATGTATATCTATGATGATCTAGAAACCCAGGGGTAAACCATGGATACACTCTTTGGGAATGTATTGAGGATTCACGAACATATAAACATGTCTTAAATCCATAAGAGAGTCTCAGAGTAGGTAATAATTCCCCCAAAATGGGTGTGATGAGCCCGACCTCCCATCCTCTTGACCAATAATGTCTAGAAGTATCATTGTCCAAATCATCATCCAATGAGCACATTCATTTGGAAACCAGGTCCATGAATCATGGATACCAGGGTCATAGGGTGTTTTTGGATCCATGAATAAACTCGTTGGAGATCATCCAAGGGCATCATACCCAGCATAGACCGATTGTAAGAACATGTAACCCACTTTACAATCATCCACCGAGATCATGCAGTTGCGACACCTCCTTAATAACATAAAAAAAAGAAGGATACACTACACAATCTGAGTGGGACTGTCTCTCCCTATCAATATGTTGTGTGACGCGGATAGGGTCAAAGAAAAAATGGTGAACCTGACCTAAATCCTCCTCCAATGTGGTAGTTTTGACCCACTCAACCCCCATAACCTCACAAAAAAAGAAAGGGGCCAAGCCGAATCATCAAATATGGATACGATCATAAGATGCTACTTTGAAAGGGTTTTTGATGTCTGTATATCTCATATATATATATATCTGGTTTCTGCAGAGAAACCTTCGATCCAAATGGCATCCCAACAACCAATGTAGAGACACCTCAGCAATCCCGTAGATGATCAGGGCCCCAATAAAGAGAAGGAACCCCTCGACAACCCATCATCTTTAATGTTGGGTATCCAACATTCAGATTAAAGAGTACTACCAAAATGATACTATCCCCAAAGTGGAGGCTAAAATATATGCCCTCTAATCTATAAAATCTCACTAGCCACCTCCTCACTCACGACTATAACCCCATCGTAAGGCGACCCCAGTGGTTATCTGGAACCGTTTCAAGAGCTTTTCCCAAGAGCGTGACAATAGGTACCTCCCTAATCTCAGGGTGGCATATGATATTGATGATAATGAATTCTCCCATCTGTACAAGGTTCCCACTCGAAAGAACCTTATAGAGAGAGTTGCCACCAATACTGGGCAACAAAGTATCCTCACTCTGAGAAAGATCTTATGCTAAGGTCGCATGTTGAAATCAAAAATACTAGGGCCCCTTGGGCCACCTTCCAAGAGAGGAAAAAATAGAATCAGGTGTAGGCCGTCACCCTGATTCCTAAGGAGGAACTCCACCATATAAATGTTGCGACATTCAATGGGAAGACATCCATCTATGCCCTATTCACTCAATCCCATCATAGAAATAGGGCATCATAATACAATGACGTGCACATTCCTTCCTGTGCTCTCTGGTCTCCTCGTGCTGACAGAGCAACAAATTGGAGGATTATGAAAATATATGCTGATGTACAAGAGGACCATCATCTAATTAGGACGACAACCAACTATAGGCAGGAACAAATACCTTTTGATGTGTATCAATCCCGCCATCCAAATAGGGTGGCAGAAAAATATTAGCAGAGTGAAATTCTTACGGATGCATACAAAGCATGTGAGAAAAATACATCGGAATGCGAGCATATGCAAATTACCTGTCATAAATATGAACCCCACTGGTAAAACTACAGTGGAAACTGGAGAAGAAAAATGGGGACAGACTAATTTCTCCATCCCAACACAGGATAGCTTCCAGTATCCACTGACAACCTATGGAAGACTGAAGTAGGCAAAAACTCCTACTGTGACATCAGAATGAGACTTTATACTCATTCCAGCTAGAGATGTATCTAATCACATCCAATAAATAATGGAAGATCAGACATCAATTCCAAACTATATTCTCCAAATGTGTCAAGATATCATTGAATCTTCGGTAAAGTCAAGGAACCTGGCCCATAACCGAGTTTCCTTGAACAGAGTGACTTACCCGCAAAATGGGTTAGTCACATCGGAGCTGTTGTGCATCCCTGCTCTAGTCCAAGAGGGTCGACAAAAATATCCCGTGAAAAACAGGCAACAAATAGGGAAAAAATACCCATTATAACTAGGGAATTTAGGTTCATGGCCATCGTTCCTCCTTAAATTAATCTATTAAAACCTAGTATATATAACTGTATTGATGAAATATTTATATAGTATTATGGAAAACTACATTTCTTATTTAAATATTATAAACATTTTATTCTAATGAAAATATTATTTATTTAGTTAATGGTTTCTTACATAAATTTTCTTTCCAAATTTTGAACTATGAAATGATTATACCATATTTTAAGCTCATGAATGGAATTAGTAATCTACACTTTTTCAGAAAAAAATTGTGTCATCATACACTATAAAATGATACAGTATTCTTCTTCTCTTCCTACTTATAAATATATTGTTCAATGAATTCTAAAATTAGTCTGAGAAAAATAAAGTGGTAATGAACCTAAATTTTAGTTGAATGAATTTTTTTAAAAATAAAACAAAGGAAAATCCTTCTTATAATCTATTATGATAATTATTCTTTTCATATGTTATAGACTCGATTGAAAAACAAATCTAGGAAGGAAAAGGTATCCCATGATTATGAAGAAACAGATGTTTCTTAATCTCAAATGCCTCAAAGTAGAATACCTCTTGAATATATATTGTTTAACGTTAGTAAATTGAACGAATAAAAAGAAAACTTTCATGCTAATATATATGTGTCTAGAAATTCATATTTAGAGCAACAAAAGGTTTTTATTTAAAAAATGGTTTTTGATACATTACTAAGGGAGTATCATAATGTGAAATAAAGATTGATTTTAAGGGAAGAATTTGAAGTGTTTAAAGTTTAAATGTTTACTCATATAGAGATACTAAGATGTGAATTTATTTATAAGATGGATCTTGATGAGCTAATAGAGTTTATGGTAAAACGATTTTCATCCTTTTTGATGTATCAAATATCTAAAGATGTTCAAAGTAGAATAAGATATCTATCAAATGATTTATTAGATTTAAGTAAAAAAGTTCAAGGTTTGGAATGTTTTATGATACTTTTAATCCTTACTAAACGGTTTGACTTTTCTTTATACATGTAAATTATTTTCAAATATCATATATGTTAAAAAAATTTGATTAGTAAAAATATGTGTTATGAATTATTTCATAATTTTTTTTAAAATATATATTATTCACCGAACATTTTATAAGAATATATTTCTTACATATAATTAATGTTTGACTATTTTAAATTCATACACATGGAAAATTTTGTCTATTACAATAAGTAATAAATTATTCTATTAAATAGATTATAATGTTCTTCTCACTTATAACATGTGAAAAAATGTTTTTTTAAAATTATGTTAATATTTTTTACAACTATGTGATGTCATAGTGGGGGTTATTTTAAATATCATATCATTTTGAACTAAATTAAATTATTTAATATGTTTAATACAAACCCCTATTATTAATTAAATAATATATTCCATACTTCCATGACTCCTTGATTAAATTTTTTTTATCTTTTCAAAGGGAAGCGTGAATTTATGGGGATTTTTAATTACTACATATATTCAAAAAATATTTTCCAAAAACTAATCATTATGATATTTCAGAAAGGGAAATAAATTTATATAGAAAAGTTAATAGGAGAAATTTATGTATAGGAAAAAAATATGAAGGGTAGATTGTTTATGTGGTGTATGAAAAATTTATGAAAAAGAAGAGACCTTTGCTCATGTTTATAATTTATATTTGTGAGAATTTATCGAACTATTATAATTTTAAAATTTATAGTATGGTTTTTTATATGGTATTTATAATGATCAAAGAGGTGGAGGTTTTTTAACACGTTTTTATTCAACAATATCATTTTTTTATTTTGATTCTCACAAACATCCATATTTATATTAATAATGAAGTTTATTTTATAGTGAATTTAAGGAAGATAATAATAGTTAGAATATTTATTATTCACGAAGGATTCACAAGTCATTAATCCATGGGATAATAATTGATTAATTATTCTAGATGTGTTTGAATGTATTCTGGAAACATTGTTCATACACGACATTTTTAGGAATGACATATAGTTTTGAAACCCTATGTTTGGAATGAAACAAATGGATCATGTAACCTAAATTATAGTAAAAGTATGGATTAAAAAACCTATGATTGGATGAAACCTTACATTTTAGGAATAAACATATTGTTCATCAACCCTACTTTATGACTAAACATATATTGTCAACCCTATATTTGGAGTTTTTCATCACGTGGAGGAACCCTATGTTTGGATGGTCAATGAAGAAGTCTTATTTTAAAGAAAGTATCTGCATTTTCTACAATGATATCATCAGAAAAAAAATATCTCTTTAAATCTATATTGAGTTTGATTCAAAGGCTTGTACTGAATAGATTAAATCATTCATATTTCTATGGGAAGTTATATATCTATTTGAAATATTTGAATTAAAATATTTTTAATTTATTATGTTGTATTTCTAGAGTTGGTTTGACCTGGTGTTTTTTAACCATCAGTATAAATACTAAAGATATTTTTATTCATTGAATACACACACACACACACACAGATATATATATATATAAAACAAAAGGCCATGTGATTATAAAATAACATATATTATTGCCTTCATAGCTACACTTTGGAGACATATATGTCCTGATCTATCTAATGGAATAACTACTATTTATATCATTATTTTTGTGTCTTATTGTTACATATTCTTCTATAGTGTAGAAAAATAATTTTCTAGAAATACACTTTAGATGCATAAATGTTTATTCATCTATATGTTGTTTTCTCTCTCACTGTATGATGTAATCCAATCTAAATATTGAATATTATTTTGATGACGCTATACATTATTGAAGATAAATTCAATATATCCATTGAATGTTAAATTTGTTATTGAATTTATTTTATCAATAAAATAAATTCCTTTGTATTTATAGGTGTTTCAGCTATTCGGACTCTGTAATGTTATAAAACAAGTATCAGTTTCTCATAATAAGCTATGGATTTATGGTTCCCAATAAAAGAACAATAAGACCTTGTAAAAGACTTTTTGTAAAGGTATAAACATCTTTTACTATGTTTTTGAAGTCCTTGATAAAAGGACATACTAGTTAAAAACATTAATCTTGCTAAGAGAGCATTGGTGGAGTGGACTAGGTGATAATTTTCCCCCAAAGCACTATAAAAATTCATGTGTTCATCTCTTCTTTTTATGAACTACTTGATATACCAATGGAATATACACAACATATCTAGAGTGTTATTTTGAATATAATAAATGTTTTAAAGAAAAACAATTTCACCCTACCCCCTCTTATCTCCAATTTATAATCAAACCAGCCCAACAACTTTAAGGGACTATTTAGATTTAAAAAACCACTTCAGAAAGTGACAACCAATCCTTAGTAATACCCTTAGTGAAATCATTTTATATAAACCTCTATAAAAAACTCACATATCCATCATCAAATTCATTAAATTAATTAATAAAATGAATAAAAAGTAGTCTCTTTACGAAATCCATTCACATCATTTTCATAAACAATCCATTTTGGAACGAGTCTCTCAGGAATTTAAAACACAAAATGACTATCCCTCATTTTTATAAAAGAATTTGTTTCCCATAAAAACATGTGGCAACCAAATATCTTAAGTAAAATTCTTGAAATATACATATATTAAATTAAAATAACTTAAAACCTTGTCTAAAATAAACAATTAGTAAATTGATTTAAATTTAAAGTTTAAACTATTGAGAAACCAAGATCAGACATTTTTCTTCCATCACAAATGGTGTTAAATAATCACAATTAGGAACAAGTGATCCCTAAAGGACTAAAAGTTACCCTAAAACAAATAAAAAATATCTTTAAATTGATCCAATTCAAACCCATAGTCATTAGACCATGCTAGGGTGAAAGCAAAAAATGAGAAAATTGAGAGTAAGAAGAGAGTATAAGTCTAGAAGGGAATCCCATATATAATTGGCCATTAATGTTTAATAAATCACATGAAACACCAAGGAAAAGAAATTAATCCATGGATGAGGTCCAAATGTGTTGTGGGAGTCTAATGGGGGATGAAATGACGTGATTTTGGGGTAAAATCATATAGGGGCACAAAGGTAATCTCATAATTTTAATTAGATGGACACTTTTCATAGTTTGGCCACACCATTTAGAAAACTGGGATCCAATAATTTGAGATGTACAAGGTTGTCCTAGGAACTATGTATGGTTGGGCATAACATTTTGGGAAACCATGCACTAACCATGTAAAAATTATCTATTAAAATAGTTTACACACATGCACAGTTTCCACACGGTTTCTACTAACTGTGAACAAAGAAAACAACAAGAAAAAACTATATTGTTTCAATATGTTTCAAATATAAAATGCCAAAACCTTTATGGAAATAGTAATGATCAATAAATATATTAAATCATAGGGAAAAGAGGTTAGGGTGTTACAAACACCCCACCATAATGGTTTTCCATCAAAAATCCACATGAGAATTAATAAATCCAAGGATGGGAGGTATTTTAAAATCATCTTTATTGAATTAGTTCCAAAAAACCAAGCAATACCATGATATAAACTAATAATAATACCTCAACACAAACCACTATGAATTACTTGAATTAAAATTGGAATGTCACTTGAAGAACCTCATAGACTAAACTTAATGATCAAATTCTCGATTATCAAAACGAAGGTCAAGAATGACACTTGCACCCAACTTCTAGATACATGAGAAAAATTTATATATTCTAAATTAGATTACCATAAATACTTAAGGCCAAAAATTCAATAATTTATTATTGTTTTGGTTCGAGTTTGAAAAATGGGACACCCCTCATGACAGTTATACACCACCACTTACTTAAATAAATGGGAAAACAAAGATTATATATGGGGGTCTCTTTATAATTTATGGAATCTACTAATAAAATAATTTACCAAGGAAATAGGAGACTCTTAATAATAGTTATAATTTAAGAAATGTAACACCCAGAAATTCTAAAGTAAGAACCTTGTATTCGATAGCTTGTATAACACATGACACTAAATGTGTAAAGAAATATAATTTTTAATGTATTTATAATATATTTAATATTTTAAATAAATTAATTATAATTTATAGCCTGTAAATAAAGTGATACTTATTTAACGTTCATCACATGCAATAATGACCTCCATCAATGTCTTCTGTTAAATGAAAAATTGAGTTTTAACTGAACAATAATATATTATGAAAATATTTTTATTTAATATAACAACACATAACATAGACATTATACTAGTGGTTATAAATATCATTAAATAACTAAAAAAATATGTGGTTAAAAAAATTTTAAAATTAATTAATAGGTTACTAATTAATCATATTTTAAAATATAACCCAATGGAATATAACTGAAATATTATTATTCTTATGCTCAAAAAAGTATTCTGTATTAAAAAATTAAATTAATTAAAAATTTTGAATTATATTAATGAAATATATATGTTATATATTCAATAAAATATTTTTATAATCATTTAATAGATTCAATAAACATAAGATATGAATAAACTCAATGACACGACTAAAAACCTATATTTTTATTAAATCATTTTTTACCGCCTTTTAATGGAGAACGCATTTTAAATATGAATTTATAAATATTAATTGATTAATTATTACAAAAAATAATAATAATAGAAATATAAATATAATAATTACGTTAGGGTGAATTATTGGTATTTTTTGTAAATTTTTTTTTTATGAATAGTTAAAAATACTGAATTTTAGTTCAATAGTGCTCTTTCATCTAATTTTTTTATAAGTTTAAATTTTGTTTTATATCTGTTTTAATGTTTAATTAGATATTTTTTTTCTATAATTAATCAAATTTAGGTAAGTGGAATCAATTTTTCCTTTAAATTGACTATAAAAACATAGAAAACTTGAAGATGTTTTTACTTTAAAAACATATATTTTCATCCCGTGTACGAAATTAAATTTAAATTAATTTCTACCAATTATATAATTTAAATTTGTAAAAATAGATTTCATATTTTCAATACGAGTAATTATTAATGAAAAATAATTTGAAATTGGTTTTTTACCAAAAACATTAGTGAAAATAATTAAAATTAATTATAAGGATTAAGGTTAAATTAAGCTTAATAAGGGACTAAACCATAACCATAAGAACCAAATCGACCTATAAAATTGTCCAAATGATGTTGTTTTTTCATATTTAGACCCTATTCTCCTTTATATATACTTTTTACCATTATTTCTCCACTTTGAATAATCAATAATTGGGTGGGGTTTCATTCTTTTAAAATATTTCAAGAGATTCCACCCCTCCTTCATTATAAACGGCCTCATTCACCACCTCTTACACACACCTATCAAGTCACATTGGCTCTAACAAACATTTCCAAAATGTCTCCCCAATAAACCTAAATTTATCCTTGAATCCTTCTTTTCAGAAAAACACTTTCCAAGGAATCCCTTTGATGAGAACTAAAAGGAGTTACCCGATTTAGAGGTAACACCCACCCTCAAATTCCTCTCTTTTATTTATTTTCCCCACTCCCTAAAATATTATCATTACATATTTATATAACAACTCCAATATTATAAATATATTATGATTATTTAATGATAATATTTCGACATACCCTTACACACACCTCCATCTAATGGGTAATGAACGTAATTTTTAAATGTAGGCGGACTACCGCCTCACTAAACGATGATTGTTCAATTTTCCATTAGAACCTCTCATGGTGGATATTAGAATGGAAAATATTCTTATATATATGATATATATGTTATTTATAATATATTTATTCTTATTTAATTCATTAATAACAGATACCTTTATACATTCAATTTTGCGTAAAAACGATAATAACATTTGTGGAAGTGCAGACTACCACCCCCTCAAAGTGATGCGATTCATTCATTCTATACATGGAACATATTAAGGATAATTTTATTAAAAATATGTAACAAAAATGAAATATATATGATAATTTAATTATGATACACATATTTAAAATTTAATTTTAATCCTTTTAACATGGTAAAGAAATTAAAGTAGCATTAATGTGTATGTACAGACTACTATCTCCAGGAATGGTGCATTAAATTTATTATATTGAAACATTATATATTATTATATATACATTTAATGTTTATATATATTAAATTAACATCATGGTTTACATTCTGAAGATTATTAAACCATGGTATATTTAATAATAACAATGAACAACAAGTTAAAACATTCTCGACAAAATAGGCAATTAACACCCGAAATAGTGAAATAAATGAATCTTTGTTAATAAATGAGTAATGAGACATTATAAGAAGTTAATATATGGTATTATAAAAATTATTATGTTTCTGGTGTTTGTTATTAACATATTTTAATCCTCAATTTGATAAATTCCACACAATAAAAGGAAGGTTAAGGT
This sequence comes from Viscum album, assembly GCA_963277665.1. Lineage (NCBI taxonomy): Eukaryota > Viridiplantae > Streptophyta > Magnoliopsida > Santalales > Viscaceae > Viscum > Viscum album. Next base: position 1,489,596,281 of record OY728162.1, on the reverse strand, counting down.
ATGGGACTTTCATCTCAATTTACATTTCATTGAGACTTATTTGTTATTATGCACCAATTCAATTTTATTTTTTGTTTGTACATCATATTTCAGGTTATATCATTAATAAAATTATAATAATTATATTATATGTCTAATTAAATGTCATAATTTTATAGGGATTATGATTTAGATGTTTCAATGTGGTATGGGACACTTTGGAATGTTTAAATATTATTCGCCTAATGACTAATAATAATGATATTTCAATGGAATTCCCATTCCAAGGAAATATATAAACCTTATAAAAAACTATAATTATCCTCTGGTTACTCATGATAATTTTCATGTACTAGTACTTTTTTTACTCTTTTGTAATCAAAGTCTTTTAGAAAATGTTTTTAAGAAAACCCGATTTCATTTCACATTTTAGTCAGAGTACCAATTTTCTTCTAAAAACCATGTTTTATAAAAATGTTTTAACATTTTAAAAATGATTTAGAAAATAAATTTTTAACCATTTTTTCTTTTACCCATGTTTTCAAAGAAATATTTTTATCGCTTTCCTGACAAGACATTTTTTTCAAACCTTTTAACTGTAAAAAATGAATATTCTTTTTAACTCATACGCCATGTATAGAATTATCACCCATTATTTCATTGAAGCCACAATTTCAAGCATAAAATGTATCTTTTTAAAGATAATTTTTTAAAAGATAATTTTAATAAAAAATATTTTTAATTTTTTTAAAATAAATGGTTATTTTCCTCAAGAATATTTATTTAAAATTTAATCATTTATTTTATCAAGTGCAACAACACTCATTGTTATAAATATTCCTCTAAATATTTGTTGATAAATATGTATTCGTTATTAAATATGGATATTGGATAAGGAATATTATTTATTTTTGTTATTCAATATGTGGAATCCACTAGACATGAAATACATTGGTTGGGGACTATTTTAGACAAGCCCTATGGGTTGGGGACTTATTATTACAATCCCCTTGATGCATCGGTAGTCTCAATAGATGAATTAGTTACACAAATTGGAGTAGGTAAACTGTATCTTGACAGCAAAGGTATCATGTCCCTTGGAAACATGAAGTATGATAATTAATAATTTCATTAATTTATAATTAAATTATTATTTATCAATGAGATTTTGCATCAATATATCTATTGATGTAATTCATTGATTTATGGAATGTGTTTTAGTTTCATACATTACATGTTATTTATACCTTATTTAATTATTTAAATAGAAAGTTTGTTCAGTTATTTTCCATTCTATATTGATTGATTCATTATTTATTAAATTTTATTTACCCTTACTAAGAATTAGATATCACCCTTATTATGTTTCTTTCCCTGGGTTATGAATAAGAGAGCATGAATTGAGCTTTCAAGGATGAATTTTATTTTATTTATTGTGTAGATTGTTTTATTTATATTTCCAAATATATTATGGATATCATGTATGTAATATGGAATTCGAAGACTCCTCAACTCTCAGTCGTTTGGAATTTTATTTCTTTTAATCATGCCAGTGAAATAAAATAACGCACTGAATTTAGGCTTCTCAAGTTGGGGTGTTACAGTTGGTATCAAAGGATGATTAGTAACAACCTTGGAATCTATATTCATAAAACATAGATCATAACACTAAGATATAAATTAAGGATTGGTATATAAGAACATATTATAATTTTGGTAAGGTATAGATTATGTGGGTATTCCTAGAAATACATCTCTATCTAGATACTATAAGTGGATGTGGTTCTGCAACATATTTGACTAGGAGTAATAACTCCAACAAGGTGTTCCAAGCCTGACACAAGATAACCTGGAACATGACAATGGGCCTTATTATGAACCTTATATGACACTCTTGGGGGAAATGCTTAGAATTTTTCACATTTTATTTTCCCCCTATTTTGAAGGATTTATACACCGAAAGTTACCAAAATATATTGTACTAGGAGTTATTATGCATAAATTTGTATCATGTTCTACACCATGTTTAGTGTTATATAAAGCTCATAATTTTATGATAAAATATAATATATATCATTTTTTAGAAATTTTTCCTAACATAAGTAATGATAACTCCACCAATGCATGTGATGAAAAGATTAATAAGGATGACACCTTTCATGGTCTTAGGAAATCATTTCAATGGGATACAATCTCCCAAGTACTCTCATCATATGATAAAATAGAATCATGTGTTAATAAGACAGGTAAAAAAATCTCTACGTCTTGTGGATTTGAATGGAAGAAAGAGAATAAGATGATGGTAGAGAAAAAGATGGATAAAGGAAAGAAGGGAAAAAAATGCTTTTTCCACATGTGGTAATTATGGAAAGAATCACCCTGGTGAATTACTAAAGGGAATGGATGTTGGATATAAGTTTGGGGAAAGAGGAAACCAATTTCATGATTTCATGGGTATGAAAATGGTTCCAATGAACAATGCTTCAACTGCAAGGAGATGAGACACTATGTGAATCAATGTCCCAAGCATCAAAGGAATATACCCAAATTATGATATTGTATAATGATCAAGTTATGCTACTACCACAATAGAATATTTTTGATTAGCATTCCTATTCAATAATTATGTCATTTGAATATTTTATCAACAAAGTACTGGTTAAAATAATTGTGAAATATATAAGGATTGTGCTACAATACTTTTTCATTAAGGATTTGTGATTATATATTGAATGGTAATAAGAAATTATATTCGGTAGAAAGTTGAGATTTTTGGAAAACACATGATTGAGGGAAATAAAACCCTTAATATATTCCTAATTTTGAGATAATATTGAGGAAATTAATGATTTGTTTACGTAATGACTACCTTATAAATGTTTAATGACTTGTCAAAAAGTGGTCTATGCTATCATTGATGGAGTTTACAACAATTTTGGGTATATGTAATATATCTCGTAACATGTGTCTTACTTAAGGAATAAGGAAAAAGTCTTGTTTATAATAAGTTTTTTTTGGTAATTAGAGTTATTAACCTATTTCAAGAGGATACATGATGAAGTTATTCAAATGTTTGGAATGTGAAATTTTAGATCTTATTCATATTACATAAAGGATAATGATAAGTTAATCTTGGAAATTTAGTGAAATTATTTCTATAGTATTTGATCATAATATTTTGGAAATTATTACAGTTTGAAAAATGGTTTAAGTTAATCATTGGATGATATTTTAGAGGTTAATGTGTTACTTCACCATATGAAGCGTGATGTGCTATGAAACGAAGTATAAATTGTTCAAGGCATAATCAAATGATAGGATTATGTTTATAGAAACATATGTTTAAATTTTTTCTTAGATAATTATATAATTCCACAACGCTATGAAACGTTGTCTTGAAATCAAGAATTTGTTATCCTAATACTTTAATTTTTGTTGAAACAATTGTATACTAAATCATCTCATATTTCTGGATTTGAGGTCCTCAACATTCCATTGATCAACCAATTGTTTGTGATTAAATACCTCAATCAATATCTATAAATATTTACTCTTTTTTTCCAAGTATGTTTCTATACTTTCCACTATCATTCTCCCACTTAGAGACCTAATTACATTGTAGTCCATGTGATCTCGAACCTTATATTCTCTCTTTTATAGATGATGTTTTATAAACTCTTCTACCGATGTGGTATGTTAACATATGATGTATCAAAAAATCTATTACCAATATCTAGTTTAATTTTTTAGGATACAATTTAGTTATGTTGGGGAGGATGTAACACCTATAAATTTCAAAGTAAGATCCTTGTATTCGATAGCGTGTATAACACGCGATACCAAATGCATAAAGGAAGATAATGTATACTGTATTTATTATATATTTAATATTTTAAATAAATTAAATATAATTTATAGATTTTAATTAAATTGATACTGAGTTATCAAGCATGACACACAAAAACAACCTTCTTAGATGGCTTGAGTTACATGCAACACCATGTTTTAACCGAACAATAATTTATTATAAAAATATTATTATTTAATAAACAAATACATAACCTATACATTAAATTAGAGTTTATGAATAATATTAACCAATATACAAAAATATATGGTTAAAACAAATATAAAATGAATTAATTCATTTCCAATTAATTAAAAATAAAAATATAACCCAATTGAATATAAAAGAAATATTATTATTTTTATGCTCACAAAAAAGATTTGTACTAATAAATTAAATTAATTACAACTAGTGAATGATATTAATAAAATATATATTGTATATATAATCAATAAAATATTTTTTATAATCATATAATAGATTTCACAGACATAATAAATGATTAAACTCAATAACACATCTAAAAACCTATATATTTAATAAAAAAAATTACATCCTTTTAAGAGAGAACCCATTTTAAATATTAATTTTGATATTTTAATTTATTTAATATTAAAAAATAAAATTGATATTTTAAATATTAATAGAATTTTGTTTGGGTGAATTTTTTGTGTTTTTCTGCAATGTTTCATTTTTTAATAAAAAGTTAAAAATATTGAATTTTAGTATAAAACTGTTTTGTCATATAATTTATTTATAATGTTGATTTATATTTTATATTGGTTTTATAGTTTAATTAGATAATATTTTTATCAAATAATCCAATTTAGGTTATTAGAATCAAATTAACTTTGAAATTGACTAAAAAAACATAGCAAACATTAAGAGGTTTTTTTTACTTTAAAAACCCTCATTGTTTTCCGATGTATGAGATTAAATTTAAATAATTTTTTGTGACCTATGTTATTGAAGTTTGAAAAAATGGATTTCATATTTGGAATCAGAATATTTTATAATTTCTAATAACGTCAAACTAGTTTTTGACCAAAAGTATTACTGAAAAAAATTAAATATTTTTACATGGATTAAGGTTAAATTAAGATTAATAAGGGACTAAACTGTAACCATAAGGCTCAAATCTACGTATAAATTAGTACAAAGTCTATTGGTTGTCTATATATTGAACATATCCTTCATTTTAATTAATTTTTTCCATTATTATCCACTTTGAATAAACAATACATGGTTGTTGTTCCTTTCTTTTAAAATATTACAAGAGATTCCACCCCACCTCCATTATTAAAGGCCACCTTCACCTCCCCTTCCTCACTCCTATCAAGAATTTTTTTTTGAAAAATATCTAAGAAAATGGATAAAAAATATCCATCCATTTATCCTTGAATCCTTATTTTGGTCAGAAATCTTTCCAAGGAATCCCTTTGATTCAAACCAAAAGGAGTTACCCGATTTAGGGGCAACACCCACCCTTAAACTCCTCTCTTTTATTTATTTTCCCCACTACCTAAAGTCTTATTATTACATATATATATAAAAAATAAAGTATTATCAATATAATAGGATGTTTTATGCAATGATTTTGACCTTAAATTATTCACACCTCCATCTATTGGGTAACGAACATAATGCTTATGTGTTGGCGGAATGTCAGCTCGCTAAACCAAGATTGTTCAATATTCCATTAACACCTCTCATGGAAGAAATTATGATACAAAATATTATTATATATGATATATATGATATTTTTAATACCATTATAATTCATTAATTCTTTTATAACACATACCTTTATATATTACATTTTTCATAAAAATGATAACGTTGTTTGTGGAAATGAGAACTACCGCCCCTCAAAGTGATGTGATTCATTCATTCTATACATGGAAAGCATTAAGGATAATTTTATTAAACCTATCTAACATACATGAAATATATATTATACTTTAACTATTATATAAATATGTACCATTTACCTTTCATTCTTTAAACACAACAAAGAAATGAATGTAGTGTTCATGCGTATGTACGGGCTACCGTCTCCATGAAAGGTGTATTTTATTTCTTATCTCCAAACATCATATATTATTCTATATACATATATAATAGATATATATGATATCAAAATCATATTTTGCATTCTGGAGATAATGAAACCACAATATATTTAGTAATAACAACAAAAAACAAGATAAAATCAACCCAAAAAACTAGGCAATTAACACCTAATATAGTTAAATTAATGAATGTTTTTTAACAAATGAGTAATGAAAAATTATAGGAGGTTAATATATGGTATTCTAAAAACTATTATGGTTCTTATTTTAATTAGTAACATATTTTAAACAACAATAATGTCGGATAAATACCACACAATAAAAGGAAGGTTATGGTAAAGTAATTTCGTCTCAATTTACATTTCATTGAGAATTATTTTTTATTATGTTCAAATTCACTATTATTTGGTGTATTTACTGCCTTTATCATGTTTTATAATGAATAAAATTATTATTATGATATTATTAGTTTAATTTAATGTCATTTGTTTTTGGGGATTATGATTTAGATGATTCAAAGTGGTATGGGAGACTTTGTAATTTTTAAAGATTATTCTCCTCAAGACTAATGCAAATGATGTTTCAATGGAATTTTCATTCGAGGAAATTATATGACCTTTTTTCAATAAAAACTCTCATTATAATATCTTTAATCATGACCATTATCATGTATTAGTACCATTTTTACACTCTTTGGTACTCAAAGTGTTTTAGAAAATGTTTATAAGAAAACACGACTTCATTTATCTTTTTAGTCATTGTAAATGTTTTATTCTAAAAACTATGTTTTTTTAAAATATTTTCAAAAATATTTTAACATTTTCAAAATTAATTAGTGATGAAATTTTTACCCTTTTTTTCTTTTACCATTTTTTTAAAAGGAATATTCTTTTCGCCTACCCAATAAGGCATTTTTTAAAAACATTTTACAATACAAAAGGAATATTCTTTTTACCTCATACACCATGTAAGGATTTATCTTCTATAATTTATTTGAATTTCCATTTTCATGATTATATGGATTATTTTTAAAGAAATTTTTTATTAGGTGATTTCAATGAAAACTATTTTCAAATGGATTTTTCAAAAGAAAATGATGTTTTCCTCATGAATAGTTTTTAAAAGTTTCTCTTTTATTTCATCAACAGAAACATCCCTTATTTTTATTTATCCTCCTATGAGAATTTATTGATAAATATGTATTTTTTATTCAATACATATATTTGATAAGTCATATTATTTATTTTGATTATTCAATATGTGAAATTATTTTTACATGCAATATATGGGTAGGGGACCATCTAAGGAAATCCGTACAGGCTGGGGACCGGTTAATGCATACCCCTCGATGCATCTTTATTCTCGTGAGATGAATTAGTTTCACAAATTGGTGTAAAGTATAACTTTATTGATAAGATATCGTGTTCTTGGGAAACATGAAGTCTGATAATTATGTGTTTCCTTCATATAGAATTCAATTATTATTTATCCATGAGATTTTGGGTCGACATATCTATAGATAAAATCCATTGATTTATAACATGTGTTTTAGTATCTTACATGCCATATTTTGTATTCCTTATCTAGTTATTTAAATAGAATGTGAGTTCAACTATTTAAAATTCTATATAGATTGAATCCTTATTTCTTCCACTGTATTTACCCTTACAGAGCATTTTATCTCATCCTTATTATGTTTATTTTCCTAGGTTATCAAGAAGTGAACTTTGATAATGTTTTAAGGATGTAGTTTATTTAAGTTATCATATAGCATGATTTATTTTTATTTCCAAATGTATTATGGATAATATGTGTGTAATAGGGATTTCCATGACTCTAAAATATCAATCCTTTGGGAATTTATCCATTATAATCATGTCAATTTAATAAAACAATGTATTGGGTTGGTGATTCTTATTTGGGGTGTTATAAGAAGAATCAATGCAGAAAGGAAGAATCAACAACAAAGGAAATGTGCTAAGGGAACTTACTAAAAACTTAACATCCATAAACACAGTCACCAAAAACCCAAAAACATCTCAGACAAAAAAAATAATACCAATCAACAATCAACTTTTCACTGAAATAAAATCTTGAGATACCTACTACCTAAAATGAAGAAGATGAAGATATACCCATTACGAAAAAGGGTAAGGTCAATTGATAATGTTTCAAGAAGATACATTCCACAACATGATCAATCATGATAACTATCCTTTGGTCAAGTTAGAGTAACTTGGGTCCTTGATATAGGAACATCAGGTCCTAGTAAACTCAGCAGAAATAGCATAGAACTCATCCGAGTCACCCTATCACATGCACCCAGGACTTACCATATAAAACTCATCAAAATTAAACTTCATGATAATTATGAAATCACATAAAAAAAGGACACCACCAACACTCAACGTAATGTACCAATAAAATAACTGACATTCCCTAAGGAATAATCAAGGGGATACCAAAAGGAGAAACCATAAATCCATAATTTTCTTCAAAAGCATTGTCCAAACTATTATTAATGAACATAAACCATAAATTTTTTTATCATAGCCTCAAGACCAATCATCACCTATACAATAAAATAATATATCCTAGATTCCAAATATTCACTCGTCATAAATAAATTTTCAACACATAAAAAATAACATGAAACAAGAATTGGTCAATTTATGCTTTTAAATTTTTAATCATGGCGTCATAACCTAGAACATATGACAAATATATAAATACACCCCTTCAAGACAAAAAACCCCATGAAAAATTTATTTTTTCTTCTAATATATAGAACATCAAAATGAAAGATTAAGACTCAAATAGTAAAGAAAAATACACCTTGAAATCATTCATTTCAAAATATTTTTTAAACCAAATAAAGAAAATTATTCATTTTCCAAAAACAATCTAATGGAAGGTGATATTTATTTTTAGATAACTTATCAAAACAGAAAATTTAAACAAGTATATTTTATTAACCTTTAATTATATTTAGAAAAATGAATCAAAATTCCTTTTATAATTCAACCATAAATTAAACTCCCATCACCTCACTAGGGGGTATTAAATCATTTAAAAAATCTAATTTTTTTATTAAAATACTACCAAAATCTCCATTATAAAAATTTTCACCTTTTCACAAAGTTCTAAAAAGGTTAAAAACTCTTAAAAAGCATCCAAAGTTTTATTTTAAATCCAATACATTAAAAAATACCTTCATAGGAACACCCCTATGCCAACGCCTTTTAAAGAAATCGAATGAGATTTATAAAACCCCATAATGAATCCTATATAAAATTTTAAAATCATTTTTTAATAAAAAACAAATCCCTCATGGGTACACATTTTATTTTAAATTTAAAATGTTTCCATGATAATTTAGAATGTACGAAGAAACTATTTTTGGGACTCAAACATCTGAAATATGACTTTAAAAACATCTTCAAATAAAAATAATCAGAATATCCCAAAATGTATCTCATATTACATTTCATAAAATTTCATAAATCATTTTACCCACCTTTCATAAATTCAATTTTTTTCAATTAAACCCATTTTATTAAGACCATTATAAATTATAAAATCCACTCACTCATTCATAAAACCACATTAATATTTAAATTGTAAAATTATTACTTAATTATTCACAAAAAACATTCTAAAAACATGTTAATTAAGTTCATATAAATAATAAATAAGCATGGAAAACACATAGAACCTTAAAGAACCAAAACTAAGAGTTCTAGAAAATTCAAAATTATGCACGGTTTTACTACATAGTCTAGAAACCCATGTTCTAACTCTGTGAGTCCCATGGGAATCCCATCTAGTCTTGAATTTCACAATATATGAAATGTATACCAGACCATGCATATTATCTATACACACATATATTCCTTTCAAATTTTACTCTGAATTGTGAAGATTCACAAAATAACTCACAAATTCTCAAGGGAAAATGTATGTACTCAAATATAAAAAAACATCTTGAAAATAATGGAGAATGAAGCTCTAATTCAAGATATAATCCTCTCAAACATCCCTATAAAGTCAGAAATCATACCAAAAGGTAGTGATGAGGAAGATACTCATGTCTGAACTTTAAATACTAATGGCCATAGATCCATACTACTAGACTCCTGAAATTTCAATCTGTTTCTTATACAATTTGTATCAAACTGTCCCGGGATGACCCAATATATCACACGACTGAATTCACCACTATACTCAAAGGTCATTCCTTATCCCCAAAGTCTAGAAACTAGTTATTAGGCATTAAGGAATCACAATTAGTAATGTTTTTTATAGATAAATAAATAAAAAATTGGGAATTCTCCCTAGATTTCTAGTATGAAAATTCCATATATGGGACAGTCACACAAAATGAATAATCAAATACCATAATCAGATGGCCACAAAAGTTATATAAAAATGAACATAACTCATAAACAATGAATAAATAAAGTATAAAAGATCAGTAAAACACGGTATGAATAAATCTATTTAAGTGATTAAATTATCACATAAACTAATGAAAATCTAGTGAAGAAGTGTCTATATAAAATGATATAATATAGAAACACAAAATCCAAAATAAAATAAAGAATAATATTAAAATGTCTCTATGGAATAAGTGAATCATCCTAAATTTTCAAAACCAACATAAACAAACTAAAACCCAATGTATTGGTTACAACAATCAAGAAGAACTTGAAAACCTATAATATGATAAGTGTGATCTCAAAATCATAGTAGCATCCTCCCCACACACCATGAATCACATTTTATAATAAATACATTTCATGCTATTTTTGAAATAAAAATATAAAGAAAAACTATACACCTTTATACAAAACCAATATCAATTAGTTTCCTTTTAAAAAAAATTAAATTTAAAAATAAGAAATTCATATATTTAAATTTAATTGATCATTTAAAACCATTATAGAAAAGAAACTGATTACATAATAAATCCCTTTATAAAATATATCCCCTCAAAAACAATGACATGAATGGTTGGAAGCCAAAATATCTTCTAACCATTTCATTTGAAATGGAAAAAAATATATCAATTACTAAATAAATATACAAAATACAATAACTATAGAGAGTCAATTACAAAACAATCATAATCCAAAATTCATAAAAATAATAATGTCAAAATGATAATGACACAATCATGAATCAAAAAACATGGGAATACCTAGGAGCATGCAAAATAACTTGGACATTACCAAATAAGACCCATCGTAATCAGTATTCTTAATTCAACTCAAACACCTTAACACTTGATATTTCCCAACCTAGACTAACTAATGAGAAAACTCCCCAAAACAAAGAAAACTCCATCTTAGGTTCACTAATAGAGAAAATTCCATCACTGGTGAAGTATATATACCTATACTTCCAATTTAGATATTCTTTGTCTCCTATAATATATAAACTAGATAAGGTCCATTAACCTTGGAAAATAAAAATGGTATGAAATATGAAGCATAACAGCTCTCAATTTCTAAAACCCATCTCTAAAGCAACCCCTATTTTCATTAAAAAAATTAATATAACATAATAGTACCTATAAAGATAAAATACTATCCATTTTATAAAAAAGAAAATAGCCACAATTCAAGGGTCCATTCATATTTTGAAAACCTATTTAAAAATTGCCAACTTTACGCTAATAATAACCATTAAGAAACTAGTTTAAAAATCCGTCTTTGAAAACCAAATCATTTATATATAATCAAAGCTATTGTTGATGCTCCTTTTGTCACAGAATATAAATATTGGAAAAGGGGAATATCTGAGCTCAAAGTGATTAAACCTTTGGACAAATATCAAAAATTGAACAAGGAAGGAATAAGAAGAATATTGCCCATGTGCCGCGCAAGTTCCCTCATAGTCGCGCAAGTCCACATGCGCGACGCCTAGTTGTCGCGCAAGTGACTTGCGCGACCTAAGTGATAACCACCTGGGGTCTTCTCCTGCCTATAAATAGACCCTATGGGCCCCCCATTTAGGGAGGATTTTTTCCAAAAACTCAGATTTGAGCTCCCGGTGCCCTAGTCTCTTCTCAAAGCTTCCGAAACACTTCTAAGGTAATTTCATACCTAGAACATAAGATTTAAAGAGGGGGAGGAAGGCCTAAGTGTTGAAACTCATCAACACTTGTGTGCCTGAGTGGCCAGCCCTTATGGGAAAAGGCCACATTTGTGTGTCGCCTTACTCCTTCAATAGAACTTGCGCGCCCCTTTTCTGGAAGAACCTCAAGAGGATTCTAAAGGCTTTAATCAAGATTCGCTCAAGTATTACCCTTCTGGTTAACTTTCACACAAGTACACCATGTATTGCGCAGGCATACCTGCGCAACCAGGACATGCACGCATACGCAGTACCTGCACACCTTCCAGGACTTCTGTGCCTCTGCCTTTTTGGGTTCCCTTATTTTCCATTTCACCCCTCTTATGCCATTCCACCTCTAATATTCAAGATTCAATCTTCAAGACACACTTCAAATACATTTATGGCCTGATTTCTTGATTTTTGATTCCTTATCTGAAAGTAACTCTATAGAATATCTCTCAAAACCAAGTGATTTACACATCTTTATGTCACTAAAGATTGATATTTCATTCATTCAACCTCATCATTTAAGATGAGAGAACTCAATCGATTTGGGCCTCCTTTTTAGGAGTAATTCCCAGTCATAATTCTTAACTTGGGAATCCTCCTTAGGGGTAATCCCCAATTCTTAAAATTCCCAAATCTGGGCATCCTCCTTATGGGTAATCCACAGTCCCCAAATATGGGCATCCTCCTCAGGAGTAAGCCCCAAACCTTAATTCCCTTAACCTATGCCTCTTTTTCAGGAATAAGACCTAGTCATAATCCCTTAACCTGAGCCTCCTTTTCAGGAATAAGCCCCAGTCATAATCCCTTAACCTATGCATCCTTTTTAGGAATAAGCCCTAGTCATAATCTCTTAACCTGGGCCTCCTTTTCAAGAATAAGCCCCAGTCATAATCTCTTAACCTGGGCCTCCTTTTCAAGAGTAATCCCCAGTCTTAATTTCTCTTAACAAGTCCTAATTTACCTCTAATATGGGATTCGTTTTTAGGAGTAAAACCCAATCATAAGTCTTCTCTTAATTTGGGCCTCCTTTTCAGGAGTAAGCCCCAAGTTAGAGTATTCAAAATCTCCATGAAGCACATATATCTTTATGGACCCTGTTCCTAGATTTCTTCCTTAAAGTAAATCCTAACCTCCATTTATCTGGGCAGTCATACATACATAAGTCCCACATTATTTCTTATGATTGCATCTTTCATGGCATAATTGTCTAATTTTTTACCAATACCTCTTGTTTCTCACACGGAGCATGACTCACGTGAGCTTAGAGTGTAAAAGTAATTATGAAATCCTTCTTTGAGCCATCAATCATAAACATCAGACTCCCTTACTCGAACTACGTTCGTTCTGATTCCTTTTATAAACAAAGGATACGTAGGTAGCCCATCTGCGGGTTCGATCCCAACTCTGAAATAATTCATGTCCTTCTAAATGACTATATACATCAAGTGCCCCACTGAGTGGCTTTAAAACCAGTATAGTCATCATAAGGATTAAGAGACTTTTATGTATCAAAGGATACCATTGACTAAGAATCTCTAACAAATACAGATGATTCTCTATCGATGAAGAACTTCAAATACATATAAAAGATTCTCTAAATTTCCTACATATCAATCATTTATTGTCAGATCTAAATGAAAACTCATTTTATATTTGGTAATGTAATAAGGATTCACGAACATAACTTAAATCTATAAAGAGATTCTTGGAGTAGATAATAATTCCCCTCAAAAAGGTGTGATGAGTCCAACCTCCCATCCTCTCGACCAATGCAAATTCCTAAGCCTCATCAGTCCATGAACTAATGAGCACCTAACTTTGGAAAGTAGGTCTTAATGGATATGGAATCATTGGATGTTTCCGGTTCTATGAACAAACCCGTTAGAAACCAATCGGAATTTTTGAACCTCCCATCAAAAGGAGGTCATCCTCGGAATCTGAGGAAACAGCTATTCAATCAATCAATCAAGTAAAAAAAATAAAATCGCATTAGAAAAACTACTCATCCCATGTTTATAAACCACAATTTTTTAAGGAGTAGACTGAAGTAGGTCCCTAATCCATATGGGATGGAAAATAGTGTATGGGAATCCTAGAATCACACTTTTAAATAATTCATCTCAATAATGAAATAAAAAAATTAATAGAATTCCAACTATAATTATGGTATGATTATTCTATACAGTAGGAATCCACAATAGTGAAATAAGTATAAAGCATAGTCATCGCTTCCAATAAAGTCAAAATAAAATGAATATAACTCATAAATAACAATTAGGGAAAATAAAAAAGTGATACAACTCTTTATTAATAAAATAGACTCAGTGATATAATTCCAACATAAGCCAAATAAAATCTAGAAAATATGTGCTGACATAACATTATAGAACATGTGAACCAAAAATCCAAATTAAAAAATTAGAACTAAAAGAACCAATATCTATGCACCAAGTGAATCATACAAACAAGTTTAGACCAATGTAACCTAACCAAAACCAAAACGACCATCTTTTAAAATTATGAAGAATCTTATAAACCCTTAATATGATAGCCATTATAAAAAAATTACCAATTGGTATTCTCCCCACACCAATGCATCATCTTTAAAAAGAAATCCATTTCATACTATTTCTTAAATACTGATATAATTGTAAAATTTTTAGTTTTAATAAGAAGGATTAAAAATATTTTACAAATTAAAAAAATGTTCACTTTTAAAGTAAAAAGGGTATGCATTCAAAAATGAAACTTTTCTTTAAAAAATTTAGAGAAAATAACCAATTTACATAATAAATCCCTTTTTAAAAACCTTCCCTTTAAAAACCTTCACATGAAAGGGAGTAATCCAAAGACATTAAAAATAAACTCATTTAAAATATAGAAAACTCATTTATATATTAATAAAGAAATTTACTAATGTTTATAGAAATATAGGACCAATCACAAAACAATTGTAATCTAAACATCATAGAAATAAAATTTCCACAACCATCGTGACACAATCAAGAAAACAAATCATGGGAATACCTAAGAGATCTTGGAAGATATAAGATATTACTAAATAGAATCCATAATAATTAGTGTGTCTAATGAAACTCAATCATCTTGACACTTAGTATTCCCATGCCAAGCCTAATTGAGGGGAAAACTCTACAAAGTAACGAAAAATCGTACTTGAAGTCACTAGTAGAGTAAAGTTATACACTAGTGTTTCATATGTACCTAAACATCCCATCAAGAAATTCCCGGTCTTACATGATATATAAACTATAGGTAATCCATTAAACAAAAAAAGAGAAATGTTGGTAATATGAACCATAAAAACTCTCACCTATAAACACCACTCACTGAATCGAGAACACTTTTCCTCAAGAGAATTGATAGAAATCATTTTCCCAATAACAAGGAAAAATTTATCCATTTTATAGAGAATAACATGCAGTTCACAACTAGGTTCCCTTCAAATTTATGAAACCCCTTTAGAAAGTTCTTACATAGCCTTGGTAATTCCATTTAATAAATTTGTTTTTGGAACCCACATTGAATCCCAACTCACATATCCATTATCAAAATCATTAAATAAATGAATAAAAAAACAATATATATATTGGAAAACCATTCACACTCTTTTCATAAACAAATCATTTTTAAAGTGACTCTTGGGTTTTTAAAATAATCCCTAATTGTGCCTAATTTTTATAAAAGTAGGATTTAACTATTGAATTGTGAGGGAACTAATATTTTCTGTAGAATTCAATAACTATATGTGTTATAAATTTAAAATAACTTAAAAAAGTGTTTAAAAAACAAGTAGTCAATATATTTAATTTTAATGGTTTATTCATGGTTTAATATACCAAAATCATGTTGTTTCCATAATGTACAGTGTTAAACCCAAAACAAATGCATGGGGGCCCTATTTGATCAAAGGGGTGCCTAAAAAAAGAAACCCTAAATTAAAATCAATCTAATACAATCCATAGGTTGTCAAACCATGATATTATTCTATAAAAAAGGATAAAATGGATAATTAGAAGAGAGGGAGGAGTCTAGAAGGTATTACCATGAAGAAATAACCTTAAATATTGATAGAATCACATGGAATCACTGTTTATGCCCGCCAAATGATCATTAGTAAATATCAAGAACGAATAAATAACTTAATATGGGTATCATTTTCCCAAAAAACCAAATGAAGGAGAAAGTATCCAAAACTCATGGATGACATGATCCTCTAAGAAAATTTTGATCGTGTGACCATCATAGGGTCTCGTGAAGGAAAAATGTGAAAAAAATATACATTAGGTATTGTGAATCCCCTTTGGGAAGTCCTTGTTATCTTGCAAAGGAACGTCATACAAACAATTAACGCATGATGATAATCATGTAAGCTCACTTAGTCTATGTTGTTTGTTAGCAACAAGAACTATATAATCCAAAAAATTACTTTCAAAATGAAAAGAAAGATGTCCAAATGTGGAGTCCCCAATTAGTTTTAAAGATAATGTGACATATCTACAATCGGAAGGTTAGATATCCTCAAAAATATCCAAATAAATATGCAATACCCCCAAAACCTTGTGGAATAAAACAATGTATTTAAAAATAGATGAGTTGGGAGCTACTCACGGTCGTAAAAGACAAGCGACCTGATCCTCACAGCCCCCAAGACTCCTCAAGACCCCGATGACATGCCCACCTCATCTCATGAAATATCTTTCACTTTTCAGCCTCATCATGAAAATGGACTTAGGTATGTCTAGGAAACCATGTTCTTTCCCATCAGATCCCTAAGGATAAATTGAGGGATTTTCCATGAAATGATCACACACCCCTATATGACCCCTATTGGTCACATGATACATCATCAAAAAATAGAGTAATTGCCTTTGAGATTACTCATGTATTCTCATATGTCTCCCCAACCTTTGTAAAATAAAACATAGAGAATTAATGGGAAATGAGGATGGATCCTATCATTGTCGTAAAGAGACTATAATGTGCTAAAGTTGTCTGTAACACAGTTTCACGAGAATCCTTGACAATCCTCTCTGGTCATGTGACACTCTTGGAAAATCCACCCTAATCTCATGGAGACCCCCAAACAGGCCACCCTTTCCTCATAAAATATCCTAATAAAGGCATTACACATCACAAAAATTCAATTAAAACATACATTGATTTCATGAAGGCCCCGTGGAATATTGATATTACAATATAAAAGTCCTTTGAAATACCGTTTGGATAAAAAAGTCCCCATTAATTAAAAATAATCCAATAAAGGAATCATTTATGGGAGGGACTCATGACCACAAAAAAATAGGTGATACCCTCAAGAGTGATACATGATAGAGATTTGAAAAGATGTGTGGCACTAGACCCTTTCATTGACTCCTTCATGGACCCATGCCAAATATTCTGTTCAAACTGACGAACAATTGAGGTGGTCAGGCCTATAAATCCCCACCCCTTCCTCACAGAAAAGGATTTGATTTTTCACATCCTGGTGCATCAACACACCCAGGTACGAGAGTATATTTCCCAGAGTATCTAATCATGTGACCGACAAGTCTTCCATCAAGTAATATACGGGTGAACATCCGGAGTGATCATGCACTATGACTGAATCACTTCATGTGATCATTCATACAGCATGTGAAGGACCTCTAGAAGTGTATGTAATGGTCATCCTGTATGTCTACTAGATCACACGAGACTTAAAATAAATTAATACTGAATAAATATAAGGCCTTCACAATACAAGGGTTAGTAAAATGACTAAATGTGGAAGACATAAACCAAAAAAAATTATATTGACCCTTATGTACTTCACATAAACCATCCAAGACATTTGACAACACCAAGGCATGTCACCCATATATCAAAATTCTCGGTTATCATGTTACTCGAGTAATTAGAAATCTCTTTGATGTGTAAGAGTTGGTTACATGGTCCACCTGGGCACACCAAAATAGCCTCATGAATCCCACATGGACTTGTCACCCAAGTATTTTGACATCCTTCAGACAAATCACTTGACTCAAATTATAGTGCATGCTAATACTACCCATGTCTCACGGTCACATATAGGAAAGTAAAATCATCTCTCTTTATACCCTTGAGAAAGTTAATAAAGACTCACAACTCCCTCTTGACATGTTTTCCAAGACTCGTGACGTCCTCTAGGGATTTCATCCAAGACATGTGACACACATTGAGATATTTCACACAGAATCTCATGAAACCCTTCGTGTTTGTCAGTTAGCTATCATAATGAAACTAAGGAAAGTCATCTGGATCATGTGACACCCTCTCGATATGTTAACTATGTCATAATAGATTTTAGGGCAAGACATTCAGGTCATGCGATAACATTCAAGAAGAATAGTCAGGTCTTGAAATGGATTTTAGGATGATCCAGTCAGGTCATTTGATGTCCTTAGAACAAGTCAACTCTGATCACATGGAAACCCTCTACATTCCATCAAGGATATGAGAAGTCCTAAAGAAATGTCTACTATATCTCATGATTTTATTTTAACATGTCAGTAATACATTATCAAATATATCAGTTAGAAAACTATGGCATGAAGAGCCGACAATTAATGCATGGTAGGATGTAAAGAAGATAGGGTTACAAGGTAACCCCATGTCTTGATAACATTTTCCTTCCTAGGAGTTTAATACCCAATAAAAATGAAAAAACTAGTGTGTAATCCTCGATAAGGGAACTACGAAAACATTGATTCCTTCTATATTCAGGATATGTAGGTGACCTCTTTAATGTTCGAGCTCTATATTGATCATCTATGGTGATCCCAGCATATAAGTCCCATTTCTATAAGTAATTACCTTGATCACTTATCGTCCCTTATTTATCAAAATGATAATAGTTAAAATAGTATTGGGGAGTTTCATTGGTCATGTTATCTACACCATAAACCCCCATGTCATAAGGGTGTCCTAGGACTTGATAACATTTTCCATCTTTGGTGGGTAAGCCCTGATTAATAGGGAAACCAAGTGTGTAAGACCTAATAAATTGAACTATGATAACTATGATTCCTATAATAACATGGATATGTAGGATTCTATCATGTTTCACACAATCAATAATAAATTTTCTTGGTTCATTTCTAGGATATAATGCATGCATCATGAGCAATGAAAATGACCATTTCCAACAATTTTTTCTCACACCGAGAATAGATTACATGGTATTAGGGAAATGTAATAATACTGTAATCTGAACCATAAGTATCTAAAATGAAAAATAAATCCTCATTGTCTGATCCCCAAACAAATGAAATAATTTTTTTTGGTTCTCTCCATAACTGGGATACATACGACATCCCTCTAAGACTTGAGCTTTAACACTTAGTGTCCCAAAGAACCCCTACAAGTCCTCTCTATTGGAAATTGAACAACATGGTTTCATTCAACTATGTGGATTTTTATTCCTTCCATAACCAGGATATGTAGGATGACTCATAATGGCTTAATCCCCTCCTCGAAATATTAATTTCCTCCTTGTATGGTGGCACATTTTGATACTATTGGATTTTGGGCTACAACACATAAGCTAACTCACATTATTGGAAAACGATAGAGAACCTCATATACATACATATAGATTCACTATATAGGCCACATACTTTTTCACATAAAATATAATTAACCCATATTAATTTTGTTGGGGTAAATAGTCTTCTATCAGTATAAGGAACATATTTGCGAGCATATGATAAATCTATAAGAGATTCCTAGAGTGGGAAATATTTCCCCTCAAAAGGGTAAGATGATACCAATCTCTCATACACACAACCAATGAGAGTTCTCAAGATTCATTGTGGTAGAAAACCTAGATAATTTCCTACCTTTGGAAATAAGGTCTTAACATAGCTACGGATGGGGGAACCAATGGGAGTTTCTAGTGAGACTGATAGTGGTAAACCAATGTTCATGACTATAAACAACACAAACAACTCACAATAAAATCGTTAGGTAGATACCACCCACACATTAGAATCTTGATAAAATAAAAATTGTTAACCTAATGTCAATCTCTATAATAAAAAATGATTGGTTATAATTCCTCAAGCCATTTTTTCACCCTATATACAATTAAAACATAGAATCCCAATGAGAATATCTTGAAGGATCAGTTGATCATGACTCAAGACACATGGTTTTTCATATCCTACACAAAAAAATAGTACGACCGATCAGGTGAGATAGGGACATGCCTCAAGATAGGGGAACATACCTATCGAAGACGTCTAGTGGAATATTCCAATGATCCATGATTGGGACCATATCCGCATCCTTGGTGGGGCTGACCAAGTGAGATGGGAACCTACCTAAGGACATGCTAATATTCTTATTGTATAAGTCTAGTGACATACTCAAAAGTCCTAAAATCAGACATATATCCCCATTATGTATGGGGTTAATAAAGTGATAATGTCCCAATCCATGGGATATGGTAATATCCATGTCAGTGAATCGACCTAGGATATTCCATCTTATCACAAAAGTCAAGAACATCTTACTACTTCCACTGATAAACTATTACACCAACATCATTCCAATGAAATACGAGAGGTGGCTCATATCCCTTCTCCCATTCCAAAAGAATATTTGAATATTTTTTCATGGAATTCTTATTCGGATGAGGATAATATTTATTATCCAACTAGGGATCACCATGTGAGAGTGGCATATGCCTCAGGGTAGGATCAAACTCCTTCCAAGAAAGACCATTACTATATCCCTAAGGCTCAGGATCGGGATCATACTCTCATCCTGACTGAGTCTCAATAAGTGAGAAAGGAACATTCCTCAAGAAAGATCATATTCTTATCAATAATGAGATATCTCATTAGCATATTCGTATAGATTATCAATTGAGAGATCATACTGTCATATCATATTATGGTTATAAGAATGTCCTGGAAATCATCATACAATAGGTTCATATCCATAAAAAATCCTAAAATTTAGGCTGAAATATTCCAAAAATAATGTAAAAAATATCTCATATTCCTAATATGTTCAATTCTAGTGTCCTTAATGTTGTTTGAGTAACATTCTCAACACAACAATGGTATTTTGACTCTTCTATCAATGGAAATATAGAAGACATTCATTACTGTGATAGTCTTCATTATGGTAGTGTGGATATGGATCATAGTGATTCTACTCTTAACATTCACCATGGTAAACCTCCCTATGGTGATATCTCCCATGGATAAGAAAATCCTCCCCTTTACTAGACACCTTTATATAGAAAGGTGTCCCAAACTCTGACACCTTCGTATAGAGAGGTTTGTAAAACATTGAAGTCAACAGTATTCAATTACCCCATTAACATTCAGAACCACTCTACTCTCGTCAGTATGTGACCATTAAAACCATCTTCTATGGTATGAACAGATGGAGACATGTAATTCTGATGAAAAGGAGTCATACATTGACATATGGAGAGAGTTAGCGGAATACAACCTCACCAACATGTTCTGTCACCTCGCTACTTCTAATTATGAGATCCAAGATGAGCTATAAAAGAAGTGAATGCCTTGTATACACCAAAATATGTGGGCTTCTCAATACCATCTGATGGTTAGACACCTCCCTTATATAGGATATCAGGATCACCATCAGACCATCAATATTCTCTATCATTAACTATATCCAGTTGCAATCTCCATGGCTCGAGAACCTAAAATATGAAAGGCACACCATAAATCTACAACAAACATCCCATCGTTGCATCACAACTCATTGGAAGTTGTTCTCCAAATCCGTGTTATGAATCCATTTTCAAGGATGGGGATAGTATGGAACATTACACTTTTCCACACACCTGGAATAGGAGAACAACTGAATTATCGGGTCCTGCAATGTTATAGCCTCTTAAAAAATAAAAGGACTGGGTAATGATGGAGATAGTTGGTCACTATAATGTAATCCTTCCACTTTAACGCTGCCCTTACATCATGGAAAGGGAGATATGATAGATAACATGATTGAAAACTAGTCCCCTCGAACACATAAGAATGTAATTCAAAAATGGAGACCAATGTTACGATCACTAAGACAACATCTATTAAGGAATGGTTCTCATCATGGGATTCCATCTCACTAAGATCATATTCAAGAACAAAATTGACACATAAAATTGAATGTAGTTGCATCTTTTATATTATCCATCCAACAACATACCCAACTCACCATGCCAAAGAAGTATCTACCACCACATCTACCTCTTGGATTATCAATTCCTTAGAGGATTTGGGACACATCATTAGAAGATACAATCAAACCCAAACCCACTGGGATGAGGTCATTTATATCTAAATGATCATACCCAAGTACATCATCCCCTGAAAGGGCCCTGGAGACATCCAAGGTGGTTCCATATCAACCCCTTCTTTCTGGTCTAGGAGAATTTATATCTTCAGGTCTTTCTCGGGAGTAACCAATTCCCCAATTAGATTAATTGGATCCAAAACAACAAGACTAATAAATGCCCATTGTGGCCCCAAATGACCTCCAACCCACAAAGATGGGTGGATTTTCATCATCACCACCACATAGAGAATCAATCTACTCCAGGTTGGGAGGAAATATCATGTGTCAGCATTCCATCAACCCCTTCAACCACAAGACAAACCTCTATTACTTGGGTCCAGTTAGACATTCTTAATCAAAAATCCCTCACGGTAACTATACATAGGCTAAGACAGGAGGAGAATACCGAAAATTAAATCAAAACTGGATGTGGTCTTAAGATAGAATAGAGCAATATAGAAAATGGATTGAATAAAAACCCTAACGAAGGTGGTACAAAATCATCATGTTGCACCGAATGTTAGGGCACAAACACCATTTCCAAATATGCCTCTATGAATGTCTTCAATTTCAAATTGAAAAAATTGTGGATCATAAAACAAATGTAGATGGCCACAACACAGAACACATACCCTGGGAGGAGGGTGATTTTGATGCACCAAATGAATCTACATGCAACTCGAACTAAAGATGGATCCAAAACCTGAAACCTCCGAATACTGAGTTTCCAACTCAATAGAGAAACACAACCAATTAACAGGGTAAAGGTGAGATTTCATCCTAATTTCTATCTAAAATATTTGAATTTAATTCCCTAGAAGAAAAGTTTTCTCAATACATGAGTGACATACAAGATCTCATATAGCTCAATAATGAGCTTCTCAGGGGTAGTATTCCAACTAGGTATCATCTTCTGGAAGAGACAAATATTATCCCTCATATGGATAACCTTCCAGAAAGAGAGGTATATAAGCATAAAATTGGTTTTGAATCTAGGTATCCAATCTACATAAATAATGAAGTTGAAAAACATCATTAGTTTTATCTACTACAACAATAGGCTCTCACTCATTAGGAAAATCACTCAGTCTTGGGATGAATTGAGAATAATTTGGAGATGAAATCAAGACCACCTCATTGGCTCATGCTTTCTAACTATGGATGAAATATGGCTCATACAACAGTTCACCTAGATTTAATTAATGTTATTGATTTTCTAGTTGTTTTAATGGAAGCCATGAAAGGGAGACGTTCACTTGAGTAGCCTAATAAGATTTCATATCCTAAATGGGTGGATGACACTATACCCCCCCCCCTAAATTACAGAAATCCTATCTTCAATACTTTTGATTGTGTGGGAGACCCTGAATAACATCTCAAACACTTCATATCCAGATGTGTTATGATGATGGGACATAAAGATCAATATGAAGAAAAAAGATGAGGTGTTCTGCATAGAATCCAAAAGGGAAAACCACTGTATGGTATAACAATATTATATTAGGATCTATTGCAGGGTGGGAAGACCTTTGTTGTCAGTTCCATTGACAATTTATTTTTACACTGAGGGTAATGATGATCTTAAAACTAAATATCTTCAATCAATGTTAAAATTATAGGGTGTCTAATTTCATAGAGATGTTTAAGGGTTCAACCTATTCAATCAGAATCCCTCTCCCATAGGAGAAATTGTTGGAACTGCGTGTAGAAAATCTCTAGTATGAGTTGTAGACACCTCTGATCCCAATGATTTTTCTTGGTGGGTTCTGTGAGATCATATAAATGTCATATCATCTTGGGGAATAAATTTATCCAACCTGATCCAAACCTGAAATAATTTCCTCATCATAGGTGAAGATGCTAAGAAAGTAGATGTTCTGACTGTCACTCTCAGACCAGTAATAGTGCCAATATAAGCACCTAGATTGGTCCTGAATTGCCCAGAACCCCCTGGGGAGTGACGACCACAAAAAAATAAACCTCTTCCAAATGAAAATAATTGGGGTCTCCCATGAATTGAGGAATTGATGAAAAATGTATTCTCCTTCCAAAATGAACAATTTTATGAATATTTCTTAGAAAACATGGATAATAACGTACTCTGGATCGCACAACCTAGGAAGCTTGATGAGGTAAACCTCATTCACTATCCCAACTAATAATCATTCTATTGAAGGCTGGTTCATAATATTTAGGAATGGTTCATCTTAAATGATATCCTTCATGTCATGGTCAATTCTGGATTGGTTGTGTCAGATATCTCCCTGAAATAATTTTCATGCATAGCCACTATCTGATCAGAAGAAGAAAATAGTTGGGAGAATGTTCCGGTCAGGCATATGAAATAGTTATACAACTAGATGACTCAACAGATAGTGGATTGAGCTCATACCACTATGATAGAATAGATGTGAATACCTATAATAACTCCACTACCTAATGGAGAAACATCATATTTTCCTCCCAATGGAGGGAGTGAAAACTAGATGTGGGAAGAAAACAAAGAGGAATAATTATATTCTACTCTAAATAAATCTATAACTCTTATCGGATTCATCACTAAAACATATACACCATTGGAACCGAACCACCAAATTTAATCCTCATCGGACGAAGAGATCATCTTTGTTTCTATCAATTTGATACACTTTGTAGACCCCTTCTCCAATGAAGAATATGCCTCATACTATTAGTTTATCATGCATAATTGGGGAATGGGAGGATAAATATGTCAGAATAGAGGACAAATAGGATAGTGCATACATGTTCAAACCCAATATTCTGTTAATTTACCTATGGAATACATATATACAGCTGAGACCCATGGGAATGTTCTCCAACATGCTCAAAAGAGAAAAGGAGGTGTCCCAAAACCCTCCAGATGTTAGCAAGACAAAATTTTATTTCATGACCACCGAGTATGGGTTCAATTATCCAATCCACCCAGACAAAGTGGAAGGATTACATGACCTAATCCATTGGTAGTAGATACTCCCTCAATATATGCACAAGAATGAGGCTTGTCCACATCAAATACCTTATCTCCTGAGTCACATATCCAAGAGAAACCCCACATTGGGAAGATCCAACCTCTAATACAAAAGTATGACATTATGAAATAGCTGGTGGTGGTCCAAGACAAGTTCTATATCCTTGATGTTCTCCACCTTTTAAAATAACTTAGATAGGTAAATTTTGAATCCCACTTGATCCCATAAAAATTCAAGACTGAAATCACTGCAGCTATGGCTTATCGAGTGGAGACCATGTCATTAGAATTCAATTTTTTCATCTCCTTCACTGACTAGGATTAGGAAGATGTCATTCAAGGGCACATAATTCCCCTAACTATTTCAAGTAGGCTGAATAATGTCTATGTTCAGAGGATTTTGAGAAACAATGGTTCTAGGATCAACCTCATCTCAGTTCGAACCCTACGATATTTGGGATATGGAGAAGGGAATTTGAATCCCACAAAGATGACCATTCAAGTGTATGATACGATTGAGCAAACTACTATTGGGAATTTCAAACTGAAAAATCTATTTTGGGAGCTCATATATGACATTGAGTTAATTTTAATTCATTATGACACTACGTATAATGTCTTTAAAGGAAGGTCCTTGTTACATAACCAATTTACAGTACCTTCAACATTCCATCACTGTTTGAAGTAACCCATCAATGGAAAAGTTAGAATACCCATAGTGGAAATGCCCCCTTTGAGACATGAGGAGCCACATATGCTGAACTATATTTCTACAAGAAGGGAGTAAAGAAGCCAGTGGAAGATTATGATATACAATTTTTATCTCCTAATAGCTTAGGGAAAACCCATGTGAATCCCTAGAGTATACTCAATTATGAATATGTGATCCCCATAAATCTGTTCAAGGTCACAGATCTAGTCCAATAGGTCTAAGCCCCTTTTGTCCCTTGTGATTGTCTAAAATTAAATCATCTCAAGTGTCACTATGAAACAATTTAGGAAATATGGGATGATAATTTTTGTACTCTTGTGACCTATCTCACCCTGATGGTGATAGAGATTCACTCTCATTTACATATTCATATAGAAATGTCTCCACATAATTAGAAAAAGAATAGGATGAGGTGATATCAGGAATTCCCCTACCACATTTTAGGAAGGTATCTACACCACCATCAATGAGCTCAGGTAGATTAATTTGGGGACAAAAGAAGACTTTCAACCTACTCAGATTGGTTTTTCCATGACCCATGAAGATAAAGGTATGTACGTTGAATTTTTAAAGATTCATTTATATGTGTTTAGTAATATATAAACATAAATTGTCTAGATGGATACAAATGTGGCTATGCACCATCTCAGACTACCCAAAGAGCATCGTTTCTTTAAGAAAGTAGCTATAATAATTCACCCCTCTCATGCTACTAATGTAGAGGTGGAAGTCAAATAGATGATCAAATCAAACTTATTTTGAGAAGTGGAATATCAAAATGGCTTCCCAAGATCACCCCCTTCAAGAAGAAGAGTGGGAGGATTAGGGTCTACATTGATTTTAGATATCTTAATTGACATTTCCCAAATAATTATTTCTCATTGTTGATCGCATAACTCTTGATAGATGCATGTTCTTGCTTCTATGTCATTTCCATTAATTATGGGTAATCAGGTTATAATCAGAAATAGATGACCCCCCCTAAAATGAATAATAAAACACATTCAAAACACCTAAAAGGATCCTTTTTTATCAGTTCGTTCCTTTTGGGATAAATATATGTCATCGCACCTTTTTAATACACAACACTTCATTTAAAAATCCTAAATATGGGATATTTTATTGTTTAATTTCTTGGAAGAAAGGTAAAAATACCAAAAAAAATAAAACATTATTATAATAAAATAGGGTGGTTTTATCATAGGATAATAATATGTTCATTTAGTTCATATCATAACCTGGGGACATACATCAAATAAAAGAGTGAGAATAAGTCCCAGTAAGGGAAATCAAGGGAAACAGTTTACATGTGGTCTTGAGAAATATCAATAAGAACATCAGGATTATAACAAAGCATTGAGAAAACGGAAAATGGGCATATGATAATAAAAATATCATGAATCATAACATGTAAATGTGGATACAACATTTAAATAATACATTCATAAAAATATCCCCTTGGTTTTTCATTGAAGTGTCATACAAATTACCATGATTATTCACCAATGTGTCATAAAACCTGTCATCTCTAGAGATTAAATTCATTACCCAATGAATTGAAGTTATTTAAGGATTAAACCTTAATATTTATCAAATTTAATATTATCCACATATATCATAAATGATCATTTAATAAATAACCCATGGATAATAAAATAAAATTATTTTAATAGAAAAATCATGGTGTTACAAAAGTGCATTAAAAACATGATCAGTATGTGATTTTTAACCCATAGAATGGAAATGAGGGTTTTAAGTATGTCAATACTAGAATAAAATAAATAATTTTTTAAACTTTTTGAAAATTCCTAGAAAATAAATAGTTTTGGGCATTCACATAAATAAAATAAAATGGAATTTATTAAGGACAAGAGAGAAATTTTGAGAAGTACAACCGAAATCATAATGAGTATAAAAGTAGGTTTTAGAAAAGGGTAAAAAGAGAGAGTATAGGGGTATCAAATTCATAAAATATTATTAATACATTAAAGGGATTCAGCAAAATGGACTGAAGAAAATATTTTGGAAATTTGAAAGACATTCCACGTGAAAAGGTTACTTGAAAGAAAAAGAGAATTTGGGATTTCCCTTCCCTTTAAGATTAACTCTTAAAACTCAATGATTGAGACCATGGGGTGTTGAGGACACCTTGGGATGACTCCAAGGGAGGTAAAAATGTCATAGATTTTTGGAGGATGAATTGGGAGTGATATTAAATTAGGAAATGGGTTGGTATTTATACCAAAAGTGGGGAATTTGTTTATCAATTTATAAATAAAGGCTTTGGACACCTAGGTAGTGGTAAATGAAATACCATGATATTCCCATGGTATTAGACACTCCGGAATACTATTATATTATTTCATTACAAAAGAGTCGACCATTATTTTATATTAATTATTTTGTCATGGAATATTAATGTTTTTACAAAATAATATTTTTAAAGTAAAAGTATCAATTTTAGACATTGGAAAGTAAATTATATATTTGGAAATGGATTAAAATCAACTAAAATAAATAATATTAATAAAATACCATATTTAATTTCATCTATTTTGGTTAATTAGTTATTACAACATTTTTACATAATTATGATGTCATTAAACATACTGAAAACTCAAATTTTATTTTTACTGTTCACGAAAAATAACATATTTTAGAAACTTCTCATAAATTTACCCTAACCTAATTTAAATGTGCTGATTTAAAAAATGGTAGTTATTTTTCATAATAATTTTATAAATACTTTAATTTTAACTTTTAAATATAAAAATACTTATTTATTTAAATATAGCAGAATAAAAATGCATAATGAAATTTGTGACACTGGAAAAAAAATTATTTTATCATTAATTGTTAAATAAGAATGTTTTAACAATAATATTTATTAAATATAAACATTATTCATAATAAATTACTTTATTATAGTAATTATTTTTTTCTAAAAAGTATAATTTTGGTCAGAAAAAATAAATTTATCAAATTCCATATCAATTTTCTTAAGAAAAACCATTCTTAAAATGGAACTTATGGAATAAAAATTTAATTTGTAAAAATGGATTAAACATTATGTAATAAGGGCCTCAACAAATTAACCCATATAAAACCTACATATGGCCTATAAGTGAGGTTTGTGATGGTGATAAACTCATGGGGTGTCTCGGATAACATCGTCCTAGTGGTCATTTCTACTAACTTGAACTTCTCCCATAATCAATTTTTTTCAAGCATCACTTGTTGAAGCTCATCTTGAGAATGGAGAAGAGAGAAGCATAATAACATAAACTCCCACCCATGTTCTGAGAAATGGGATTTTTATGACACAAATCCACTAATTGAGGCCATTTTTTCTGCTTCTGTATTAATTATACTTTGTTATTTATACTTATAAAACTAATTATATCATTAACATGTTTATAAATATTACAGTTTCCAACCATAATATTGGCCAATGGTCATATAAAATTTGAAACCCAATGTTAAAATTTAAATTCATACTCACTTAATTATTAATGAGATATAGTTTAGGTGTGTATAAAAAAATATAGCATGCATTTTTAGGAAACAATTATCATTCAAACAATTCAGGTAATTACATTCTTCCCCCCTTAAGAAATTTCATGCCCAAAATTTCAAATCATTCTCTTAGTTGAGAAGAGTCATGGTTACTTATGTCTCATTGTTTTATATGGATTATATGCCTCTTATTATACTTTTTTCTTCCTACTAAACACTTTAATTAGGTGGGTAGTCTTGTTGCATAGAGACTTGTCTTTATGGTCCAAGATCTCCACTGGCAACTACTCATAAGAGATGTCATGTTCCAATTGCACCACCTCATGATTCAGTACATGTGAAGGGTCAGGTATGTACTTACTCATGGGAGATATGTATAATACATATTGAACATAACCTACATTTAGAGGGAGTACAAGCTGATAGGACAATGATCCTATGAAATTAATGATTTCAAGGTACCAATGTACAACAAGCTAAGATTCCCTCTATTTTTTAAACTCATGACTCTCTTATATGGTGAAATTTGAAGGAGGAATTTCTCTCCAACATCAAACTTCATGTCCCTTCAACAGTTTTTAGTACTAAACTTCTTCTAAATCTGAGAAAATGTTATGTGTTGATGGGTGGTATGAACCTCTTATGTCATCTCTTGAACAAGACAATGCCAAAGAAACATTCTCTCACTACCTTAATCCCAACAAGTAGGAGTTCCAAATCGCTACCTATATAGATATTTATAGGGTTCCATTTGAAAACTTGAATAAAAGACATTATTGTATGAGAACACTACTAAAGGATGATGTTGATCCTATCCACCATTAAATTCCATTGAGAAATTTCCAAGAATTTCATTGAGTGTTTGAATAGTTCTTCTAGATTGGCGACTAGTTTAATATTGATAGTACCTCATGAAATTCAATTTATTATTCAGATCATGGTGAAGATTTCTCCTGAATTTTTATTTGAACCTTGGATCATGATTAAAGATGATTTAATGTTTCACTCCATGTAGCTTTAAAACATCCATCATGTTTACCATGAAGAGTTTTTAAAGGGATTAAACTTCCCAAATAAAGAAAAAATGGGCATTGTTGGTGAGATAGTACATTATAACCCATATCTCTTTGTTTACTTAGGATGTTTTTAGGAGAACAATGAAAAATTAAATAGTGATATTATCTCACTTCCATGGTATGGGTAGTGTTTGTAATTACCCTTTAGGATGTTGTCTCTCTACCTTTACTTGTTGACACACCAAGAACCTTTTAGTGTATTTGGTAACTTCCCTTTTCATTTTATCACACCAATGTTATGTGTATTTAGAAATTTTTATTTCTTTATTTTTCTTAACTGATCATTTAGATAAACAAGGAAATTGTATGTTCTTCTAGATAAATCTTAGGTTTATATATCACTAATTTGAAAAAATATAGGTTTTTTGTTCAAGAATACTGATATTTCCTTGCTTTTGATGTTGATATTAGAATTATACATTGAGATCCTGTCCACCCT
The DNA here is from genome assembly GCA_963277665.1 of Viscum album. Taxonomy (NCBI): domain Eukaryota; kingdom Viridiplantae; phylum Streptophyta; class Magnoliopsida; order Santalales; family Viscaceae; genus Viscum; species Viscum album. Next base: position 1,489,565,169 of record OY728162.1, on the reverse strand, counting down.
AGTATAATGTTTAATTCCATCATTGGAATGACTACTATATTTGGGATGATATTCTTTTTTCCAAAGTGAATACTATAGTTTTTATACATTTTTAATGATCGGGTAATTCTTTTAAGAGTATTGAAAGAAAAATCTTCATACAAAAGCTCAAGGAATGATCTTATATTCTTTGGAAACCTAAAGGAAATAAAGGAATATGTGGATCCAGGATCAAGAAATATACTTTATAGTTTAGAGAGACAAATGAGAGCACCTAACACCACATCATTTAGAGCATAAACTTCATCTGTCCTGATAGAAAAATCATAGCCTTTTCCCTTGTCCTATGTTGAGGTTTATGGTTATTACCCTCAATTATCTTTGGATTTGGAATGTGATTAGAAAAGTGTCCAAGTTGTCCGTACATGAATCATTGGACTTCAGGATAGGCCTACAACATCTTATATTTTTCATTAGTGTTAATAAGTTGATGTTACACCTTGCAATGATAGTTTAGAGCAATATGTCAATTTCTTACACACATGTAAAATTTTCTGCTCCTGAGAAAGAAGTTACCCTAATGCTTCTTCCCACATTTGTTGCATGTGGTAGGTTTCACTTGCATTCCTCCCCTTCAATGATCAAAGTTACTCCCTAAGATTACATATATTTATCTATTCATTTAATTTGATCTATAATACCACTACGTCTTTCTAAACACCAGTTCAAAATTCATTGCACTTTGTAATATCTTCTCATAGATATTATAGTCATGATTGCCTAGATTATTATATATATAAGGTTGTATATAATCGAATAACATATCATCATTTCCATTAGGATCCATTAAATAACTATAGGTGTGATGAGAAAGACTTTTAATATTAATCTCATATATTCAAATATAATCATTTTCCTTCTTATACACCTCTAATAATCTATTCTCTATTTTCATTCGCATCGAACGTGGGAAATAGTTTTTTAAAAATGATCCCCTAAGCTCTTCCCACTCCAAAGAATCAGACTCCCTTCCAAGATTTCTGTTTTATATCAATTTCCACCACTAATCACCATCCTCTTCTATGATGTACATAGCCATGGTGAATTTCTCTTGTTACAAACAATGGAGTATAGAAAGGATCTTCTCTATAGATCTTATCCAGTATTCGGTTATCAATGGATTGGTAGATCTACTGAAATAAGGTTGTCGTTGATGCATAAGGGGATCAATGTAAATATATTACATTTAATTTGAATATGGTATCTTGGCTTGATTCATGTTATTTTTCATTAATTGAGTCACTTGATTCATTATTCTCATGATTTATTTCATTTTGGATTCCATAATAGGGCCTTTAGTTTAATGTATGTTGTGCTAACCATTTACATGGTTCGTCCTATTTCCTTAAATTTTCTATAAGAAGAAAAACATGGTTTAAAAAGTTTTTATTTTAATAATATTATAATTATAAAAGAATTTTTTGGCTTAAAAATCATTCTAAAATGTTTTATTCATTACCAAAAAATAATTTTTTTATAAATCCTTCAATATAGTTCATAAAATAAAAGTTATTAAACTAAAATATCACCTGGGAGTGTCAAACTAGATTTTAAACAAGGACTATTGTTATGAACTTATTCCTATTTGATTATTTCACAAATAAATGTTTTTGGTTTTTACCCCAAGATACATTTGTTCTAGAACCACATCCACTATTCGTATCCAGACATGGATTTATTTTCTCAGTAACCACTTAAATAATTCATTACTAAAATACCAAGATGTTTTAGTGTATTTTATTATGTCTCTCAGGGTCTTAAAAATGTATTAAAATCCTAAATTCCATAAATAACTGAACCATGCATTGATACCAACTATGGAATACCACCCTTTTTATACATAACTTTTGATTTTCAAGGTACAAACTGATGACCTTTTAATGTTTAGTTTCTTGGAAAGATGTTCTAAAATATATGAAAACATAAAAAATTATTATAATACCCTTTAAAGGATTTATCATAGGTTAATACAAAGTAAATTCAGTTCATCTCATAACTTAGGGACATACATCAATGGAAAGGATGAGCATAAGACTTAGTAAGGGAAATAAATGGAAATAGTTTACATGTGATCTTTAGAAATATCAATAAGAACTTGAGGAATGTAATAAAGGCATGAGAAAATGAAAAGGGGGGATATCCTCATAAATATTACATGAATAGTAAAATGGAAATGTGGATAAAACATTTAAATGAGACATTCATATGCATATAACCATGGTTTTTCACTGAGCTGTCATAAAAATTAACATAGTTATTCACAAAGGTATCATAAAAATATTTCATCTCTAGAGATTAAATTCATTACACAATGAATTAGAGAAATATCAGGGTGAACCACTAATATGACTTAATTTTTATTTGATCCACATATATCATAATAATTCATTTTATAAATAACCCATGAAGAATAAATGAAAACTTGTTTCATTTAAAAATCATTGTGTTTCAAAAGTGCTTTTAAAAATTGATCATTTTTTCATTTTTAAACCAATGAATGGAAATTCAGGTTTTATGTAAGTTAATAACAGAATAAAATAAATAATTGTTTACCACTTGGTGAATAGCCCTATAAAATAAAAAGGTTTTGGTATTCAAATAAATCAAATGAAATGGATTTTCTTGAGGAGAAGAGATAAGTTTTTAGAAGTAAAATCGGCAGCATATTGGGTATAATATATGGTTTTAGAAAAGGGTAAAAATAGAGGATATAGGGGTATACCATTCATTAAAAACTCTTAATACATTAAAGGTATAGGATAAAATGTATATAAAAATATAGTTTTTAAATTTTAAATACAATAAAAAAATTGGAACATAAAAGAAAAGGAGAAGTTGATATTTCCATTACCTTGAAGAGTGACCATTAAAACTCAATGATAGGGACCTTGTAGGATTTAAGAAAACTTAGTAGGACTCCTTGGGATGTAAAACTATCAATTATTCATGGAAAAGTAATTTTTAGTGATAGTAAATGAAGAAATGGGTGGGTATTTATAGGGAAAGTGGGGGATTTGTTTATTAATTTCTAAATAAAGGCTTTAGAGACCTGGGTAGGGGTAAATGAAAAACCATGGTCTTTCCCATGGTAATTTACAATGGTATTGGAAAAATGGAACACATATTATGTTATTGTAATATGAAAGAGTCAACCATCATTTTATATTACTTATGTTGGAAAGGAAAATTAATGTTTTCACAAAATAACATTTTTAAATTAAGGTTTCCATTTTAAAATTTAAAAGTAAATTATATAGTTGGAAATGGATTAAAATATATTAAAATACTATATATTAAAAGAATAAAATATTTTAGGTTATTTAGTGTGGTTAATTAGTTATTAAATCATTATAAAATAATTATTATGTCATTAAACATACCGAAAGACTCAGAATGTATATTTAATATTCTTGAAAAAATAATGTATTTTAGAAAATTCTCTTAAATTCCTACTTATCTAATTTTGATGTGCTGATTTTAGAAATAATATTTATTTTTTTCATAATAGTTATTTAATATGATAATTTTTACTTTTAAATATAATGACCCATATTAATTAAAAATAATAGCGGATTAAAATGCATAGTGAAATTTCCAATACTTGAAAAAATTAAATTTTTTTGTTATTTGTTTTTAAATAAGTGGTTTTTAATAATATAATTTGTTTAAAGTAAACACAAATAATAATAACTTAGTTTATCATAATAATTATATATATTCTTAAAAGAACAATTTTTAACTTAAAAATCAATTTCTCAAATTATATCTCAATTTTTTTAATACCAAATAGTTTTAAAAAGAAATTATAGATTTAAAATTTTATTTATACCATTGATTTACACATTAATTAACTAAGTCCTCAACAAATAACCCCTTATAACAACCCATATATGACTTAACGGTTAGGTGTGAGATGGGGTTAGACTTATGGGGTGGCTCAGCTAACATTGTCGGTAATTTCCACTAACATAAACTTATCACGTAAGTGATTTCATTCAATACTCACATGTTGGAACTTTGATTAGGCTTGGTCAATAGAGAATCCCTATGATTCTCCGTCCCTCTCATATTTTGACAAATGGGATTCGTATAACATGACACTACTAGTTGATTCTATTGTTTCTCCTTTCTTCATGGATTATCCTTTATTATTTATACTTATAAATACTAATTATAAAATTCAATTGTTTTTCAATATTTTAGTTTCCAACAATAATATTGACTAATGGTCATAATTGACCAAAAATAATATAGTGGTCAAAACTCGATGGTCACATTTAAATTTATACTCACTTAATTATTAATGAGATATAGTTTTATGATATATAATATAATATAACACATATTTTCATGAAACAATTATAATTTAAAAAGTTTGTGTTCTAAAAAAATAATGTTGGAACTACATATCAATACTCCATACATCACATCATTCTGACATTCCTAGTAAGGATAGTTGGGTGTTACATCACTGGCCTAGTTGTTAAATCCCGACAGTGATGTGATCACTTTAAAGATCTCATAATAGTATTTGATAATATATGACAATGAAATATGAATAAGAATCCAATAAAATGTGCTTTCAGGGTAACTTTAGGGATGTTCCTAAGATTTTTGGTATGTCATAATGACATAAAGGATATCTAAGAAAAGACTAGTTATATTCTAGAAATCTCATCCCCAAAAATATCAAATAACTGAGGGGACTTCTAGGGAAGCTCACCTACATTCAAGGATTCATAACTAACTAGGATAGAAAAGATCTTCCCTTCACCAGGCTGATGAAGAAAGTAGTCACTTATCAATGGGACTATGATAGCCAAAATGCCTTTAAATATCTCAATATGTACATGTTGCACTCACTAGTCTTGATGAATCTATTGTAAGGGAGGAAACTCATCTTATATGTGTCCTCTATGGAATGCTCACTGATCACCATCCTCATACATAAAAATGATATGGGAAGTTATTATAGTCTACACTACATTATCTGAAAGATGATTGGTACTGAGACTAGACATTATAATGTTGAGAATAAATGTCATTCACTCATATTTGTATTTAAAAATATATGGAATTAATTGAAGAACCACGAATTCCATGTGGTATCTTATATCATTCCACTCAATTAAAACTTTCACCGCCCTATGATAACTAGGAACATGGCTCAATGGGTGGAAATTCTACAACAATATGAAATTCTTTTCATATCAAAAAAGTTAGTGAAAGTAAAATCCCAATCCAATTTCCCTATATAATACCCCAGAAGACATCAAACTCCCATATGAATATATCTTTTATGCCCATGACACTCCTAGAACATGGGAGATGTACTTTGACGGAACAACCCGAAGTCCTATTTATAAAAGGATGAAAAATCTGAATCTCAATCATGTTGGCTTTGCGGAGCATTTGTCTCTCCTCGCAAAATGATTTTTCCCTAAACATTCCCACTATCTAAAGACTATAAAAATAATGAGGCATAGTACTGATCCATCATTTATTTTGTGGAATTATCCCTAATACTACAAATATCCTACCTCAATATCATAGGGGACTCAGAATTGTTGACAAACTAGATTAATGGAGAATATTCCATCAAAAATGAATATCTAGATCCTCTTACTCACTACATAATGGGACTAATGGTAGAATTCTCTTTTGAACCAACATTGCATCATGTTCCCCAATCTCAGAATGATTACACCGACACATTATACAATGATACAATCGTACCAATATACCCTGATCAGGAGGAATCGATGTTCCATATCACGAATCAATGAATTGTCTCGTTGATCATTATATGTGACATAAAAGATGTAATCGGGTCAAAACATCCCCAAAGAATTATGTGACAATAACCACCCCAGGATGGATGGATCGCATAATTAGAAATCTCTAAACTGGGACTATCCTGATAGATCAATCCAGGAGGGAACTAATTCAGCGCCTTGTAGAAAAAAGAACCCTATAGGATGTTCCAAATCAGAAGAAAACCCTCTATAAACATGTATTTGATGGAATCCTCCTTAGATGAATATCTTATGTTGGGATTCCTGCCTCCATAGAGGAAGTATATGAAGTCCCTTGTAGTTCCCATTAGTGTGGGAACTGACTCTTCCATCAAGTTAGGAGGTTGGGATATTACAAGAGAACCACGATATAGAACTTTGTGGAATTCTCTAAGAATTGTCATGTGTTCCATATTTATGAAACATTTATCCATGAGCCCCCATAATTTGAACATATTTCTAAATATTCAGGGATGTTATCTGTTTGGGGGGATGGGTAAAGAACACCATTAACTTAATAAATTCCCTTATCATCACTAGGATCAGATTCCCTCACACAATATAGATGGAAAATAGAACCAACTTATATTCTATAACGTTAAAGAATTTTACTAGGAGTAATTCATCAAGTCTAATCACTCATATCACTCTCAAGTAGTGGAAAATTGATAGATAGACTCCTTTAACAACACTATATAGAATATACTCCCGAATATGGTGGATAAGGATAAATATTATTGTCCAAGAAAGCTCTTCCATGCTCTATGGGCCTACCATAGCACCACACACATTGCCACATAGGAAGCATTGTACTCACTAGTGTATGGGAGAGAAGCAGTGATACCCATAAAATTCTATCTTCCATCACTCTGAATATCCATTTTCAAACATCACGTAGACACTGAGAAAGTAAAAAAGTGATAGGATGAATTAGAGTGACTCAAGGAGAACAGGTTGCGCTTACTGTACAAACTTGAATTCCATCAGAATCGTATCTTAAGAGCCTTAAAAAAAGGTTTTCCTTCACTCATTCCTACAAGGGGAATTGGTTTTTGTATTTAGAACCCCAAAAGATACCAGGAAAGAATCCCCCGAATTGGGAACCCAAATATGAAGGACCTTACATCATAAAAAAGTTATATGACAATTGGGATTACCCATTGGACACAATGGATGGGGATCATATTACACCACCCACCAATGAGAGGTTTCTCATGAAATACCCTGCCAAAGTTGTCATATATGGGAATCCACGTTAGTGTAAGTTCCAAAATTTGTCTTATTTATATGATGTTAATCTAAAACACTTTTTCTTATCCACCTGATGTCAAACTTTATGAATATGTACTGGAAATAAGATATTAAACTACATGGAATCTTGTGTCTTTACTACTTGACATAAACCAATGGGGATCCATAACATCCATCTTAATTCACATCAAGTTACACACATCCTTGTAAAATAAAATTAAACTATACATGTTTCCTATAACTACATATGGCTTGATTCTCATTACCAATGAGATACATAGGGACACCTTGATCTTATATCCTTCTCAACCCACCACATGATGCAAGATGCCCTAGTCCTACTGTTAAATACCTTTGAGTGGTGAGAGGGTCCCTTGTCATTCCTTGTTTCTCACAGTGGTCATAGATCACATGGGCATAGGAGACCTGGTACGGGCCTCCTCACAAAAACAGGGCATACCAGCTTTCGATAGACCCATCTATGTCATGAATGTGTCACTATAAAACACATACCATGAGTCTTTTCAACATGAAATTAAACTATAAGGTTCTTCAAGAACTATTGTGGATTGGTTCTCATTTTTTCTTGAATTTGTGGGTTATTTTATTTTATACTCAACAAAATGAAATCCTTTAATTAATGAAGTGGGTATAATTAATATTAGACGATTGGGTTTTGCCTATTATATCACCATTGGTCAATATGACTGTTGGAAACTATAATCTTAATGTAATGATTATTTTTTGTAAATACCAATGATCATGGTTAAATAATACAGAAAGAGTAGTCAATGGCCCCGTCAAGTAGACTCAAGCCATACGAAGCCCATCTATCGGAGCTTGGGGAGGAGGTAGCATCACTGGGCTTTTCTCTAGACCAATCCCAAGCTAAACTCAAACATGTTAAGTTTGAATGAAATCTCTTATGGTAGAATTTCAAGATGATAGAAATCACCACTTGAGAAATGTTGTCTGATCCGCTCCAAGATTCTATCACCATTTCACACCTTACTCATAGGTCCTTTGTAGGTGTCATTAGGGGCTATTAACGAGGCCATAGTTACTTTTTGCAATCTCTTCATATAAATAAAAATTTTATTTCATAAATCATATTTTTGGAATATATTTTCATAATAATGAATATGTTTAATTAATAAAAATTCTTTAAATTGGTTTGAGAAATAAAAAATTGTACTTTTTAGAGATTTTTCATACATAGAGAATTATTATGGTAAAAGAAACATCATTTTTGAAGTTCAAATGTCAAAATTAACCTAGGCTAAATTTTAATAATTTTTCTAATAAGATTAAATTTTATTAATAGTATTTTATTAGAAGTGTTTTTTTTGTGAATAGTATTTGATGAGTGATGTTTTTTGGGAGTAGTAATGAAATATTTTACTATTAAATTAATTTTTCTAGGAATTGATTTTCAAAAATCTGACATACATGGTTGTAATCAATATAAAAAATGTTGTTCAATAAAATAGAAATATTTTTTTTAGGTAATGTTTACATTACCCTTTGGAATAGTAATTTTAAACTTATGAATGGTAATTTTTACAATGGAATAGTAACATAACCTAAGTAGGTAAGGTACATTTTAGTCATCTTAAGTGGTAATGTGATATAATTATATCATAGTATAAGTAAACAACTATTTTAGAAATTATTGGTCAAGTATTAGTTTTTTATTTATTTAATTTACTTTAAAATGAATTTAATTTTTATAAAATAGAGTTCTATTTTTGATACTACATGTTGAAAAATTGTTAAGGTGAATTTTTGGTATTTTTCTGAAGTAGTTGAATTTTATGGTGAAAAGTAAAAATACAATTTTTAGGTTTTGGTATGTTTAATGAAATCGTAATGATGTAAAAATTCATATAAAATTTTGGATGACTTTTTTATATTAAAACATGTTACGAGGTGTCCCAAGTGGACAATACCATGGGAAAATACCATGGGAAGGCCTACGGTTTTGGAAATACCACTAATAAGGTGTCCCTTTGAAATTAATCAACTTTTCCCTGACTATTTCTATAAATAAATACTCATTCAATAATTCTGTTATTAAATAATTCCTCCAAAACCAAGATATGGTCTTTTTACCTCCCACAGAGTCCTCTTAAGTTTACCTCAAGCCCCCAGGTTCTCAACCTTCATGTTTTAGAAGTTTCACTTCAAGGTAGAGGAACCTTTCACCCTCCTATTTTAGTCAAGACTTCCTTATGTTTTGTCTTATAGTATCTATTTTATTATTTTGGGGTATGATATTATATATCATTATTTCTTTCCATTTCTTTTCCAATTGATAAGAGAGCTTCTCCACTCTCATCAACTGATTTTATGAATTTTAAGTGAAACTGTTAGGCTACCAAATTTTCCTAAGGGAATTCTCAACTTCTCTTTTTTCCATTCAAGTTCTCTTTTATTTGGTATAGCTTTAATGTTTCTATACCATGTTATTATTTCCATTTTATTCTGTCCATATACAATATTATTATTCATTTATGTATGGTTTACACCTTTCCCCTTTCTTTTAAATTTTTTCTAAAACCATGTTGTATAATAATTATGCTATAGAATTTTCATCTCAAAATCTCTCCATTTTTCTAAAAAATCCTATTATTTTATTTATGTGAATACCCAAACCTATTTAATTTATAGGTGTATTCATCAATACATAAAAATGATATATTTGAATATATACTTGACATATATAAAACCCTCATTCCCTTTCCATGAGTTATAAATGACATAATGGTCTCATTTTTAATCACGTTTTAAAACGTCACGAATTAGATATGAAACCCATTTCATTTATTATATTTGGGTTATTTATGAAATGTTTGACTACAGTCAATGTATATCACATGAAAATAATTTCAAATTAAGGGTTCACCATGATAGTTCTCTAATGCATTTGGTAAAAAAATTAATCTCTAGAGATTACAAGTTTTATGATACCTTGGCGATTAACCTTGGTAATTTTTAGGACACCTTGGGGATGGAACTTGGTGATACGATTATGAATGTATTAATTAAATTTTTTATCCACATTTTCAATATACTATTCATGTTATTATTATTATCATATGACTAATTATCATGTCTTTATTATATTCCTCGTGTTTTTATTTATATCACTCAAGTTCACAAGTAAATTGTTTCACTTGTTTTTCTTACTGGGCCTTCTGATCACCCTTTACTTTAATTTAAGTCTCCAGGTTATGAGATGAATTAATTGTACACAGGACAAACTTTTCTAGAATATTTTCAAGGATATTAAAATAATTTGTTATGTTTTCATGTATTATATATCTTTTTTCCAAGACATATGACTTTAAAGAACCTCTTTTTGTAAAATGAAATGAAAAGTTATGTAATATAAAGGTGGGATTCCATAGTTGGTATAAAATGATAGATTATTTATTTATGTAAATTATGATATGAAAATTTTAGGAAGAACACTATAGAAAATTTTGAATATATTAAAAATTCCTTGTATTTTGGTGAAATATGAAGTAAGTGGTTTCAGAACAAATAAATCCTTGTCTGGATACAAACAAGTTGATGTGGCTCTAGTACATATGTACCTTGGAGTGAAAACTCTGAAAAGATGTTTCAGGCTTAACCCTAGGTATCCTGGTACATGACAATGGGCCTTGCATCACTCCTAGTTTGACACTCCAGGGGGATATTTGGGGTTACTCAGAAGCTTTTTATTAATCATTATGACGGATTTATATGGAAATTTAATTATTGTTTAAGAATAATGTTTTAAGATATAAAAAAAAATTAGTTAATAGATTATTAAATGAAATAATCTTTTAAATAAGCTTTTATTGTTTTATAAAATGGTGAAAAATATGAGGAACCGTGCAAATAGTGACTGCAATGGACCATGTGTTGACGATTCTCTGATTGAAGATGAAATGGAAATTTTCATGAGAATGATGAGCCAAATGACTCATGTTATGGGAAATAACTTGAATCAACCTGAGAGAATGATCTCACCATGAAGGGAAAAACATTCATTTGAGTCTTTTGTTCATCAATGACCACCAACCTCTAGTGGATATATCAATCTATTGATTGCTGAACAGTGGATCAGCTCTATTGAGAAGATCTTTTCTATGATCCACTGTTTGAAACAAGAGAAGGTAACCCTATCTATTTACTGCTTAGAGGGAGAAGCTGATAAGTGGTGGTAACTGATTAACAACATGATTCCAATAATGGAGGTTGAAGCTATAGAGTGGGAAGAGTTCAGAGGGATCTTCTTCAATAAGTCTTTTCCTTATTCTATGAGAAAAAAATAGAGAATGATTTTCTCGAGATGAAATATAATGAGAATGAATCTGTTGGAATCAATGAGATGAACTTCACAAGACATTCCCATTACAAATCAAGATTTATCATCGATCTTAATGGGAAGCTTGATAAATTATTTGGTGGACTAAAACCTTGTTTACAGAAGAATCTAGAAAATTGAGACTATAATATCAATGAGGAGACAATGCGGAGTGAGATGAAATTCAAACTAGAGTTCAGTGAGATGTAGTGGTATTATAAATCAAATATAAATTAGATATCAATGGAGCCTATCTTATGGAGGACCTTTGATTATAGAATAGGAGGAAAGAAAGTTCAATGTCCCACATGAAATAAATGTTGGAAGAATCATTCATGGAACTTACTTCTTGGGAGAGGGATGTGCTAAATGTGTAAAAGATATTTCCATATTGTGCATAATTGTCTTAGAGAGGTCAAGCCTCAACTTCCCAACACTAATGAAAAGGTGAAGATGGTTTAATCCCTACCTAATGTGTAATGCTGTAAGTGTGGAAAACATGGGCACATTTTCAATCACTGTCCAAATCTGAGGGAAGTGGAGGATAACCACCATCAGCCTCAGTAAAGGCCAAGGGAGAAAGGTCATGCATTTTCTATCATGACAGCTGATGTTGAAGTTCCAAATTAGGTGGTGGAATGTACTCTTGTTGTTCTCTCAAATCTATAAAATAATTTGTTTGGCTTTGGTTCTACACATTCCTTTATTTCCTCCTAGTTTGCAATTAATTTAGAATCAACCCCTAAATTTCTAAAAGTAGAGTTATCTATAAAGGATCATGGTGGGATTAGACAAGAATTGTCTATGTTTAGAAACTCTAGTATTTAATTTACTTAGCACAATCTTATAAGAAATATAGTATCCATTTCCATTCTATATGTAACGCCCCTACCCCAGTTACCCAGAGTCGGGGCATTATTACATAACATTGGAATGATCACAAGAAAGATCAAATATCGAAAGACCGATTGGTTTAGTAGCCTTGGAAACACTAGATATATTCATAATGTTTTACATTACATCATAAAGTGAAAAACTACTACAACAACATAATGTCTCCATAGTCCACACTATTATCCCCTCATAATATCCCTACAGGTCATTCATAACTTACTTCTTCACATCCTGGGAAAAATAAAACATAGAAAAGGGGTGAGCTCAAATGCCCAGTAAGGATAACAATATAGCGGAAACTTTCCAAAATAAGCATAAACATTTAAGGCAATGTATAACTAAAACAAAAGCCTTTTAAATTTGAACTTCAATATAGTATGGAAAATGTAAAATGAAATAATTCCATTTACTTATTCACATGGATATTCTACTAATCGAATAATCACATGCAATATCAATAACCACTTTCATAATGATGGAATGCATAATGCCAGACTATCATAACCACATAGCCAAGGACTCGTGCCAATACTACAAATAATATTTTGCCAAGGCCTTGTGCCAAGACACTAGTTTGTCTCATGAGACCTACCGATGCATCGAGGAGCTATAGCGGGCTCCACCCATCACTTACTAAGTCCAATGCATTCCCATATGAAAAGGTTTAAACGTAACATTAACATTCGTATTAAAACTAGTATACAAAATTTCAATACTTTCTCGATAACCATGAATGGTATAAAAATAACACATCCACAGTAAAACATATCACAAAAACATCAATACAATAAAAAAGTTTGTATCATAATAAATCAACTTCAAATAAGATTAAAATCCATCAAAGGATGTTGACATAGATGAAAATCAAAACTATTTGAGAGAAATATCTCTTTTCTCGAAATCATTAAAAAGTCACACATTTATAAAGGAAGTAATTTAAAAGAGGTTTCTGAATCAAAGTGTCCCATACCACTTTGAAACATTTGAAAATAAATTTCATTTCAAAACATTCATGTCCATATAAATAAATCCTTAAAATCATTTTGAAAACATGGACATTAATTAAAATATTTAGAAATATAAGTCTTTAAAACATTTAAAATTATGATCTTGATAAAGAGTACCTTTCACAAATTCTTAAAATATTCATTTTGAAATCATTTAAAAATCACATAATTATAAAATAAAACATTTTCATTTAAAATATTCTTATATGATTCTAAGGGAAGCTTTGAAAATTTTATAATGGCGGTAAATAGTTGCACCCGCCGTATAAGTTAAAAAAACATTCTTACCTAAATTTTGTCGAAAAGGTTAAAAAGCACCTTGTTTGGAAAATGACAGAATGATTCTTTTATAAACCTCTTATAAAAATTCAAACAGGGGTATAAATGACTTTAACCCATATTCTAGTAAATAGTAAAAATGTTTTGAAATTCATTTTTAAGAAACATGGATGTGGATGATAAAGAGATCCTAGTAGATTATTACGTATAAATATCCTCGGATAATGAAGAGATTGCGAAATAAACACTTACCTTTAACTTTTACTTGGTTGGGGTAGGTTAACCTCCTATATAATGGTTAAATAATTGTTATTAAATTATTAAATAATCATATACATTAATATGATATCATATATGATCTTTTAACATTGCTTTGTTAATAATATCTTAGAATTATCGTCGTTTCGGGTGTTAACTTACTCGTTTTCTTTTATATGTTTTGTTACGTAAGCCATGTTTGTAATGGATTGGTTGTATATCATTAATATAAGTAATTATATCAAGTCCTTAGATACTATTATTAATCCTCAAATGGGAATTATACTTGAATGGATACGATGGAGAATGAATCTCATCGCGTTCGTGGAGACGGTAGTCCGTACGTACGCACGACCGATAATATCATTCATTTGATATTAAAATAATATATAATTGGATGGTATATCATATATACATAATCCTTATCATGTTATATTTATTATTTACATGAGTTACACATCATTATTATACCCATCCAAATAATAATATATTGAATAACAATTACACCACGACGTGGAGACGGTAAGCCGTACGTACGCACGTATGGTGATATGTTATTCAATGGACGGATAGAATAGTGAATATGGTTGTACCATATTTATAATAACATCAAGGTATATATATGATACTGGAGTTATTATTTTAGAATGGTAACAACAAATGAAGAAGAAGTGGAAGAAGAAAGGAACTTGAAAAAGGGTGGTGATATCATTACCTCTTCTTCGGGTTCTTCATTTGGATTTGATCAGAAGGTCTCATTAGGCTGGCTTTCTGATCAAACTAAGGCCTCTAGGTTTTAGTGAGGGAAGTTGGGATAGTATTTGGGTAGATTTTGGCCGAACCAAAAGTCTTTTACGGAGTGAATAAATGAGAAGGAGGAGTGCCCTTTTATAAGAGGGGTGAGGGGCACCTTTGGAAAAGCTAGAAATATTAATTTATAATAAATTCATATTCGGTTTCTAATGGATACAAAGTGGATTATTTAAATGTTAAGATGTGGATAGGTCAAAATCCATTCAACCAATAGAATTTATGCAGGTTTCGGTCATTATATTAACCTTAGCTTTTAGTTTTAACTCTTAGTTAATTAGTTTGACATTTACCATGTAACTTTGTATTTTTATATTATATAGTTAATAAACATACTATATATATTTAAGAGACCCCCAAGTGGTCCATTAATGATACACCTATCATGATATAAGTCTCTTGGCTGATCCTTAGATTTTTAGGAATTTAATATCAATTAATAATTTAATATTTGTTTTAAAAACTCTTTTATGTCAATTTTGACACTATTCAATAGTTTATTTTTGTGAAACTCATAACAGAATTATTACTTCAAAAAAAGTAAATTAAATCAATCATAATATGTAATATTATCCTAGAAAATTAGTGTAATTCATTAAAAGTCTAAAATTATATTTATTTGGGTATTTATAATATCAATTATTTTAATTTGTCACTATTATGGTAATTACTGCATCGTCATTGTGCCATAAATAAATTAAATTATATAAAGTCTAAAAATTAAAAATAAACTATAATTATGTAGGAAGTATTTTTATCATTCTAATGAATATTTATAGTCTAAAATCTAACATATATAACCCTATTTAAAAATTGGTTTTCTAAACGATATATGCTTATTTCATTTTTGTACTTATTTTAATTTAATTAAAATAAAGTGTCCCTATCACCAACAAGTGGATCCATGGGGTCCCAAAAATCGCCCCAAAGATTCCTATGGTCTAACATGTATCAACCAATAAGGTTAGGACACATTTTAGGGTAATTTAGTATTATTATAATATTGTTTTTTAACCTTTATTTACCGGATTTACCCTTAACCATGGTAAATAAAATATTTACCGAAGTAATTATTCAAAATTTCTAAAAATAAAAGTTACCTATTTACAGAATTTTAACATACTAATTCCAAATATGGAATCCATTTTTTCAAATTAAAAACACAGAAGTGGCAGAAATTAATTTAAAATTAATTCCCGTTGTTAAAACAAAAAGCGTGTTTTTAAGAGATAATAACTATCAAAAGATTGACACTTGTTTATGTCCGGTTTAATTGTAAAATTATCTCCAATGACCAAAATTGTATTAAATTGTAAAAATATATTCTAAATATACTGTAAAACCACTCAAATTCATTATTTATCACTTTTAATTATTTTGATTAAAAAAGTTCTTTTTAATTAAAATTTAGTAATTTTCACTATTCATCAAAATATTATAGTTATCCGAAAAGTACCAAAATTTCACCTTAGGCTAAATTCTATATTCTGAATCCAAAAATGAAGTCCATTTGGAGAGATAAAATTTAAAAAAGTAGGTATTACTATTCATAACAGCTATTTTGATCGGTTGTGGTGGGTGTTAAAACTCGAAGTTGCGTTCAACACACGCTACTGTATTATTCAAAGGAAAGCGTACCGTGGAAGCTTGGGATGTTTCATTTTAACTTTTTGATGTCCCCATTTAGTCAAAAAGTTTAAAATATTGTATTTAAAAAGGTTTCACTATTAAAAGTTGATAAAAGTGCAATACTGAAAATGAATTTGTTCTTGCATTATGTCTAAGAAACTCATAATATGGATTCTAAAATTATAAGGATATATTAGTTTAAAATTTAGTTAATGCTATTCATAACATCTTTTGAATGGATTTTTTGGTATTTCATGGTGTAATTTAACTCGGTGTTGCGTGTAGTGCAAGTTATTGAATTATATTGAAGAAATAACACACTATGAAATCTTGGGGGTGTTACATTCTCCCCTCCTTCAATAAATTGCGTCCTCACAATTTGAATTTGTTATTAGAAAATAAATGGATGAAAATAGAAAATATCTTTGTTGGGAAACCCACATCGGAAATTAGGTTACTAAAATTTAGTCCTAATATGAGGAAAAGAGAAATGAAAGGGTCCCCACTAAATTATGATCTCGATTAGGAGAACATTGGTGGTAATTAGAGACATATAATTGGAGGAAAAACATAAATATTTATAAGTAGTGATTGAGGTCAGCAATCACAAACAAGTGTAAAATTGAGGTCCTTAAATTCATCAATCTATGATGATTTGAAATACCATCGGTTCAACAAAACATTGGGTATTATGATAACACATTTTTTGTTTTAGGATTCCTTAAATAAAGTATAAGAATTAATTTCTTCATAGAATAAGAGAAGAAGAAAAATATATTCTTGACAAGTAGACTTCCATCCTTTAACTAATTTCTACCACAAACACATCATTCACTCTAAATGATAATAGAACGTAAATAAATATTCTATTTATCCTATTCGTATAGGGTTCCAAAAAATCGAATTTATAATTCATCTAAAAGATCTTTTAAAAAGACTATATTATTTAATACCGAACATCACGTGGGTCAGTGGTAGGTGATACACCCTTGTCGCCCTTCAATTGCAGGTTCAAGTCTCGTGGCCTTGCCCAACGCGATGGGTTGCCGCCCAACCTCCGGGTTGTCCTTTTATGGTAATCCAAAATAATCCAAACTAGAACAATCCAAAATACTTCAGTCCAAAATTTATAAGGAAGGTAAACATAATGAAGATCCTTTTTTTCACGTAATAACATGTGATCCCCTTCATCATGTATTCTTTTAAAACACTGAAACATCCTAAATTATCATAAAACCTTATTGATTACATTCATGATCCCTTATTCCTTATAGAATAATAGATATACTCCTTCAATCCAAAAATGTTGTAAACCCCAACAATGATGGAATATACAAATCATTAATCAGTTTCAAGGTAGTCAAGAATATCCAATATAATTTATCCAAAACAATCATGTATTATTCTAAAATCACTACCTCGGTATCAGAACCATATTATGGTTTATCTTTCTCTCAACCATATATTTTCTAAAAAAATTAACCTGCTATTGAGTCACTTTTCTTTGTTCCACACAATCTCATGTCCATAATGAAATAGTACTGCAGTACAATACTTATATACTCCATAATTATTATATCAAGTACATTGTTGATACAACACTCAAATGACATAATCAACATAAGAACTCTAATCATTACTCTTCATCTGTGGTAGTATCATAACTTGATTATTATCCAATAGCATCATTTGCGGCATAGTCTGATGACAAATACATAGGTTCACGTATTTTCCAAACTCCTTGAAAATGAAGCATTGTACATTTTAATCCATTTTCTTACCCTTGCAGTCACATACTTTGTGCCCTTTTCCTCCACACTTATAACAAACTCCCATTCCATTCATGCAAGTTCCTGGGTGTTTCTTCCCACAATTATCAAATATGGGAAAATTCTTCATTTCCCTCTTCCCTTTATCCATCTTTCCCTCTTCCATCATTTTATTATCTTGCTTCCCTTCAAATCCATAGGACTCAGTAAACTCTTTACTTATCTTATCAACACATGATATTATTTCTTCATAAGATGATAATACATGGGAGACTATTTCTCTTATAAATTCTAGCTTAATACCATGAAAGATATGATCCATCCTTCTCTTTGGATCATGTGCATTGTTGGAGTTCTCATTCCTTCTACTGGGCGACATTTCTAAACAATGGCATACACTAGATTAGTTTATTAATAACAATACCTAATCCCAATTTTGTAAAACACATAACATAAATTAAATAGTTTATGGATATAATCCATAATCATAAAAATGTATCCTTTGAGGATGTATATACTCATAAACCCTTCATAATGGTTTGTAAAGAAAATGAGAATTATCCTAACCATATCCCCCGGGAGTGTCGTAACCAAGAGTGCAGCAAGGCCCGTTGTCATGCACCAGTTTTCGTTTGAGTCTAGCTCAAAGCGGTGTTTTCGGGTTTTACCTCTAGGTACATCTGTGCCAGAGCCTCCTCTACCTGCTCGTATCTAGACAGGGATGTATTGCTCGGAAAACTCAGAAAATATCTACAATACAAAACTTCTAGGAAGTTATTCTATACTAATCCTCAAAGTCCATCTTAAATCTATGTGCTCTAATCAGAGTTTATCTAAATCTAGATTCCAAGGTTTGTACTAAACTTCCTCTGATACCAACTGTAACGCCCCGACCCTAGTTACCCAGAGTCAGTGCATTATGACATAACATTGGCATGATCACAAGAAAGATCAAATCTCGAAACACCGATTGGTTTAGTAGCCTTGGAATCACTAGATATATTCATAAAGTTTTACATTACATCATAATGTGAAAAACTACTACAACAACATAATGTCTCCACATTCCACACTATTATCCCCTCATAATATCCCTTAAGGTCATTCAAAACATTCTTCTTCACATCCTGGGAAAAATAAAACTTAGAAAAGGGGTGAGCTCAAATTCCCAGTAAGGATAACAATATATCGGAAACTTTCCAAAATAAGCATAAACATTTAAGGAAATGTATAACTAAAACAAAATCCTTTTAAACTTGAACTTCAACATAGTATGGAAAATGTAAAATGAAATAATGACATTTACTTATTCACATGGATATTATACTAATTGAATAATCACATGAAATATCAATAACCACTTTCATAATGATGGAATGCATAATGCCAGACTATCATAACCACATAGCCAAGGCCTCGTGCTAAGACTACAAATAAGATTTTGCCAAGGCCTTGTGCCAAGACACTAGTTTGTCTCATAAGACCTATCGATGCATCGAGGAGCTATAGAGGGATCCACCTGTCACTTACTAAGTCCAATGCATTCCCATATGAAAAGGTTTAAATGTAACATAAACATTCGTATTAAAACTAGTATACAAAATGTCAATACTTTCTCCATAACCATGAATGGTATAAAAATAACACATCCACAGTAAAACATATCACAAAACCTTCAATACAATACAAAAGTTTGTATCATAATAAATCAACTTCAAATAAGCTTAAAATCCATCAAAGGATTTTTACATTGATGAAAATCAAAACTATTTGAGAGAAATAACTCTTTTCTTGAAATGATTGAAAAGTCACACATTTATAAAGGAAGTAATTTAAAAGAGCTTTCTGAATCAAAGTGTCCCATACCAATTTGAAACTTTTGAAAAGAAATATCATTTCAAAACATTCATGTCCATATAAATAAATCCTTAAAATCATTTTGAAAACATGGACATTAATTAAAATATTTACAAAGATAAATCTTTAAAAAATTTAAAATTATGATCTTGATAAAGAGTACCTTTCACAAATTCTTAAAATATTCATTTTGAAATCATTTACAAGTCACATAAATAAAAAATAAAAAATTTACTTTTAAAATATTCTTATAAGCTTCTAAGGGAAGATTTGACAATTTTATAATGGCGGTAAATAGCCGCACCCTCTTTATAAGTTAAAAAAAATTCCTACCTTAATTTTGTCGAAAGGGTTAAAAAGAACCTTGTTTGGAAAACGATGGAAAGATTCCTTTATAAACCTCTTATAAAAAGTGAAACAAGGTTATAAATGACTTTAACCCATATTCTAGTAAATAGTAAAAATGTTTTGAAATTCATTTTTAAGAAACATGGATGTGGATGATAAAGAGATCCCAGTAGATTATTACGTATAAACAACCTCAGATAATGAAGAGATTGCAAAATAAACCCTTACCTTGCACTTTTCCTTGGTTGGGGTAGGTTAACCTCCTTTATAATGGTTAAATAATTGTTATTAAATTATTCAATAATCATATACATTTATATGATATCATATATGATCTTTTAACATTGCTTTGTTAATAATATCTTAGAATTATCATCGTTTCAGGTGTTAACTTACTCGTTTTCTTTTAAATGTTTTGTTACGGAAGACATGTTTTTAATGGATAGGTTGTATCTAATTCATATCCAGAATGATATCAAGTCCTTAGATACTATTATTAATCATCAAATGATAATCATACTTGAATGGATATGATGGAGAATGAATCTCATCGCGTTCGTGGAGACGGTAGTCCGTACGTACGCACGAGCGATAATATCATTCTTTTGATATTAAAATAATATATAATTGGATGGTATATCATATATACTGAATCCTTATCGTGTTATATTTATTATTTACATGAGTTACACATCATTATTATACCCATCCAAATAATAATTTATTGAATAACAATTACACCACGACGTGGAGACGGTAAGTCGTACGTACTCACGTATGGTGACATGTTATTCAAAGAATGGATAGAATAGTGAATATGGTTGTAACATATTTATAATAACATGAAATTATATATATGATACTGGAGTTATTATTTTATATAGTGTAACAACAAAGGAAGAATAAGTGGAAGAATAAAGGGACTTGAAAAAGGGTGGTGAAATCATTACCTCTTCTTCGGGTTCTTCCTTTTGATTTGATCAAAAGGGCTCCGTAGGTTGGATTTATGATCAAAATAAGCCCTCTAGGTTGTATTGAGGGAAGTGGGAGAGTATTTGGGTAGAGTTGGACCGATCTAAAAGGCTTTGATGGTGTGAAGAAATGAGAAGGAGGGGTGCCCTTTTATAAGAGGGGTGAGGGGCACCTTTGGAAAAGCTAGACATATTAATTTACAATAAATTAATATTCGGTTTCTAATAGCTCAAAAGTGGATTATTTAAATTTTAAGGTGGGGATAGGTCTAAAACCATTAAACCAATAGAATTTAGACAGGTTTGGGTCATTATATAAACCTTATCTTTTAGTTTTAGCTCTTAGTTTATTAGTTTGAAATTTACCATGTCACTCTGTAGTTTTATATTATATAGTTTATAGACTTACTATATACGTCCAAGAGACCCCCAAGTGGTCCATTAATTATACACATATAATTATATAAGTATCTTGTCTGAACCTTAGGTTTTTAGGAATTTAATATGAATAAATAATATAATATTTGTTTTAAAAACTCTTTTATGTCAATTTTGACACTATTCAATAGTTTTTTTTGTGAAACTCATAATAGAATTATTACTTCACACAAAGTCCATTAAATCAATCCTAATATGTAATATTATCCTATAAAAGTATTTTAATTCATTAAAAGTCTAAAATTATATTTATTTGGGTATTTATAATATCAATTATTTTAATTTGTCACTATTATGGTAATTAATGCATCATCATTGTGCCATAAATAAATTAAATTATTTAAAGTCTAAAAATTAAAAATAAAATAAAATTATGTAGTAAATAGTTTTATATTTCTAATGAATATTTATAGTCGAATATCCAACATATATAACCCTATGTAAAAATTGGTTTTCTAAAAGATATATGATGGTGTCATTTTTTTACTTATTTTAAATTAATTAAAATAAAGTGTCCCTATCACCTACAACTGGATCCATGGGGTCCCAAAATCGACCCAAAGATGAATATGGTCGAAAATGTATCAGCAAATAAGTTTAGGACCCGTTTTAGGGTAATTTAGTATTATTATAAGATTATTTTTTAACCCTTATTTACCGGATTTACCCTTAACCATGGTAAATAAAATATTTACCGAAGTAATTATTCAAAATGTCTAAAAATAAAATTTACCTATTTACACAATTTGAACATCCTGATTCCAAATATTGAATCCATTTTTCCAAATTCAAAACACAGAAGTGGTAGAAATTAATTTAACATTAATTCCCGTTGTTAAAACAAAAAGCGTGTTTTTAAGAGACAATAACTATCAAAAGATTGACACTTGTTTATGTCCGGTTTAATTGTAAAATTATCTGCAGTGACCAAAATTGTATTAAATGGTAAAAATATATTTTAAATATACTTTAAAACCACTCAAATTAATTATTTATCAATTTTAATTATTTTTATTAAAAAAGTTGTATTTAATTAAAATTTAGTAATTTTCACTATTCATCAAAATATTAAAGTTATCCAAAAAGTACAAAAATATCACCTTAGGATAAATTTGATATTCTGAATCCAAAAATGAAGTCCATTTTGAGAGATAAAATTTCAAAAATTAGGTATTACTATTCATAACGGCTAGTTTGATCGGTTGTGGTGTGTGGTAAAACTCGAAGTTGCATACAACACACGCTACTGTATTAATCAAAGGAAATCGTACCGTGGAAGCTTGGGATGATTCATTTTAAATTTTTGATGTCCCCATTTAGTCAAAAAGTTTAAAATATTGTATTTAAAAAGTGTTCACTATTAAAAGTTGATAAAAGTTCAATACTGAAAATGAATTTGTTCTTGCATTATGTCTAAGAATGTCAAAATATGGATTCTAAAATTATAAGGATATAGTAGTTTAAAATATAGTTAATACTATTCATAACCTCTTTTGAATGGAATTTTTGGAAAGTCATGGTGTGATTGAACCCGGTGTTGTGTGTAGTGCAAGTTATTGAATTATATTGAAGAAATAACACACTATGAAATCATGGGGTGTTACACTATAATTCAACATTATACTAGGGATGGACTGGATCTCAAAGTATAATGCATAGATCAAATGAAAAATAAAGGTAATCTCAGTAGTCATGAATGGAAAACCTACAGTTATCTTCCAAAGAGATATATCTTAACTTAATATTTGTCTACAATATCCTCCTATATCATTCTTTATGGATTTTATCATTGGAGAATAAGATGAATGAAATGAGAGTAGAAGGATAAAAAATGTCTTTAGCATCCACGAATTCATTGATGTATTTTATGAGTAGTTACACTAACCTCCCCTAGATAGAGAGGTAGGGTTATCCATTGAACTTGTACCTATATTTCAATTATTATCAATGTCCTTATATATGATGAAAAATGTGGATATGTATGAATAAAAAAAATAACAACAAGATCTTTTGTAGAAGGGGTTTATCCAACTGAGTGTGTCTCCTTGGGGTGAAACTATTCTCTTTGGGAAGAAAAAGGATGGATCAATGTGGCTATGCATTGATTATAGAGAACTGAACGAGATCATAGTGAAGAACAAATAACCTTTTCCAAGAATTGATGACTTATTTTACCAACATTGTGGGGATAAATTCTTCTCCAAGATTGAAATTCGATCTGGTAATCATCAATTGAGGGAAAAGAAATAAGATATTCAAAAAACTACCTTCTAATAGATATATAAGAATTACTAGATTATTTCCCTTCGGACTGAAAAATGGACCTCCTATTTTTATGGATTTGATGAATAGAGTCTTTAAGGACTACCTTGATACCTTTGTGGTAGTTTTTATTGATGATATTCTGGTATATTCCAAAAGACTCAAGGAGCATAAGGATCATATAAGGGTGATTTTAAAAACACTACGGAAGGGGAGGATTTTTGGAATGTTCAATAAATGTGAATTTTGGTTGCAAAAAGTTTCTTTCATAGGGCACATTTTGACAAATGAAGGAATCACACTTGACCCAGCAAAGATAGAGGTTGTAGAGGATCAGCCTCAGCCTACAAAAATAATTGAGATTCTTAGTTTCTGTGTATTAGAGGGATATTATAGGAGGTTTATGAAACAATTTCATGACATTATAATCCATTAACCAGGTTAACACAAAAAGGGGTCAAATTCATCTAGACAGAGGAGTGTGAGGAGTGTTTTCAAGAGCTGAAGAAGATATTGGTTACTGCACCCATGCTAACTCTACCCTCAAGTGGAGAAGGATTTGATGTTTTTAGAGATTCATCTCTAAAAGGTATTGGGTTCATCCTCATGAAAAATTAAAAGCTCACTACTTATGCATATCGATAGTTGAAGACTCATGTGAAGAACTATCTTATGCATGATCTGGAACTGGCTACAGTTGTTTTTTCTATGATGATATGTTTGAACTATCTTTATGGGGAGAAATGTGATATATACACTCAACATAAAATTTTGAATTATATTTTCACACAAAAGGAATTGAACATTGGGAAAATGATATGGTTGGAACTTCCTAAAGATAATGTTTGTTCAAT
Source organism: Viscum album (assembly GCA_963277665.1). Taxonomy (NCBI): domain Eukaryota; kingdom Viridiplantae; phylum Streptophyta; class Magnoliopsida; order Santalales; family Viscaceae; genus Viscum; species Viscum album. Next base: position 1,489,540,351 of record OY728162.1, on the reverse strand, counting down.
TCATTATTATCCCAAAAAAGCAAATAAAGTCGTTGGTGCATTAAGAAGGAAATAACTAGTTGTTCTATCCATGATAGGGATTCAAATAGATCCATTGATAAATGAACTAGTAAAGCTAGTAAAGGGAATTATAAGGGAGGGTACATCATCAAACATAACACAATTGATTTCTCAACCATCATTACTGGATAAGATAAAGAAACCTCCAAAATAAGATCATTTGTTATAGAATAAGTTTGAGGCTATAAATGATGGGAAGTTTCATGAGTTCAATATTGATCAAGAAGGTTTAATGAAATTTAATACAAGACTATGTGTTCCATTAGTTCCAAAAATATTGAAGGATTTGATGGATGAAGCTCATAGCTCTACTTTGTCTATACATCCTCGAAACTTAAAAATGTTTAGGGACATTCATGATCATTATTTGTGGGATAATATGAAAAGGGGAATTTTTGACTACACTACAAGGTACTTGGAATTTCAACAACGGAAGGAAGAGAAATAACTTCTTAAAATAGTATTAAAACCATTACCCATACCTACATGAAATTGGAATAATATCACTATGGACATTGTCACTGGTCTCTCGAGAACTTTCAAGGGAAAAATGCGATATGGGTTATAGTGGACCGTCTCACCAAGACTGCCAATTTTATCTCTAATCGAGTATATTTCTCTCTTTATCAACTTTCCAGGATTTACAAGAAGGAAGTGGTAAGGTTGCAAGGTGTCCCATTTTCTATCATATTTGATAATGATCCAAGGTTCACATAAAAAATCTGGAGAAGTCTTCAACATGCTCTTTGTACTGAATTGAATTTCTGTATGGCCTATCACACCCAAAATGATGGCCAATCTAAAAAGACTATTCAAAAACTCGAGGACATAGTGAGAACATGATAAAAGGAATTTAAAGGTGGATGGGATCAATATCTCCCATTGTCTGGTTTCTCTTACAATAATAGCTTCCATTCAAGAATTCAAATGAAACCCCATGAAGCACTATTTTGGAAGAGATGCAGAACTCCTACTTGTTGGGATTAAAATGGGGAGAGAAATGTCCATGGGCCTAATTTTGTGTACGATATGACAAAAACAATCAATTCCATCCAACAACACATTAGGGCTCCATAGAGTCGGAAAAAGAGCAATGTCATCAACCGTCAAAGTGAATTAGTGTTTGATATTGGGGAAAAAGTATTTCTTAGAATTTCATAGTGGAAGAGAGTCATAAGGTTTGGGAAGAAAGGGATGATTAGCCCTAGTTACATTGGACAATATTAAATCCTTGATTGCATAGGAGCAGTGGCCTATCAGCTTGAACTTCCTCCAAATCTATCACAAGTTCATGATGTCTTCATTGTAACCCTCTTGAGGAAGTACATACCTTCCCCTTAACATGTACTAAATCTAGAGGTTTTACAATGGGATCAATACCCCTTTTATGAGGAGTATCTAGTTAATATTTTGGATCATATAGATAGGGTTCTATGCAAAAATACTACACGACATGTTAAGGTGTTGTGGAGAAACAAAAAATGTGAAGAAGCCACGTAGGAACCAGAGGAGTCTATGAGGCAGATGTACTCACACCTTTTCTCTTCTGAGGGTACCCACACCTTTACTCTTAACGGGGTAAGAATGTATCAACTCATACTTTTGAATAATATTTATTTCATGAATTTTACTGTTATTTTATTTTATACTCAACAAAAATATATCCATTAATTAATGAAGTGAGTATAATTAAACTGATACCATTGGGTTTTGACTGTTATATGACTGTTGGTCAATATTACTATTGCAAACTATACTCCTAATATTAGGATTATTTTTTATAAATACACATGATCATGGTGAATTAATACAGAAATAATAGTCGATGGCCTCTTCGAGTAGACTCCGGCAGTACGAAGCCCATCGGTCAGAGCTTGGGAAAGAGGTAGCATCATTGGAATTTAATCTAGACCAAGCCCAAGATGTAATCCCAAAAATTAATCTTGAACGGAATCTCTTATGGGATAAGTTCAAGCTAAAATAAATCACCACATGGGTGATGTTGTCCGAGCCACCCCAAAATTCTATCACAATTGCTCACCTTACTCTTCGGTCCTATGTTGGTGTCATAAGGGGCTATGTAACGAGGTCTTAGTTACTTTGTGAAATCACTTGGTATAAATGAAATTTTTATTTCATCATTCAAGTCTTAGGAATATCCTTTATTAATAAATTATATTTTTAATTAAGAAAAATTTGATAAATTAGTTTTAAAAGAAAAAATTGTACTTCTCAAAGATTTTTCATACATAGAGAATTATTATGGTAAAATAAACATCATTTTTGAATTAAAAATTTCAAAATTAACCTAGGATGTATTCTTATAATTTTTCTATGAAGTTTCAATGTGATGAATAATATTTTATGAATAGTGTTTTTGAGGAATAGTTTTTTTATGAATAGTAAAAAATATTTTTTATTTAATAAATTTTTCTATAAAATGACTTTAAAAAATATGACATACATGGTTGTAATCTGGGTGAAAATGTGGTTCAATAAGATCATTTTTAGTGAATAGTAACTTTAACCTTTTGAATATTAATTTTACCCTTATGAATGGTAATTTTACCAATGGCATAGTAACATCACCTAAGGAGGTATAAATATGGTTTAGTCATCTTAAGTAGTAATGTAATGTCATTATAGTATAGTATAAGTAAATAACTATTTTAGAAATTATTAGTAAAGTATTATTGTCTTATTTATTTTATTTTTTTTAAAATGAAATTAGATTTTATAAAATGGAGTTCAATTTTTTAGTATCCATTCTGAAAATGGTTCGGGTGATTTTTTGGGATGCTTTTGAAATAGTTGAATTTTTGGTGAATAGTAAAAATACAGTTTTGAGTTTTCGGTAAGTTTAATGACATCATAATGATGTAATAATTAATATAAAATTTTGGTCAAATCTTTTATAGTAAAATATGTTATGTGGTTTCCCATGTGAACATACCATGGGAAAATACCATGGGCAAGACCAAGGTTTTTCAAATACCACTAATGAGGTATTCCTTTGAAATTAATAAAACATTCCCTCACTTTTGTTATAAATACCAACCAATTATTTCATTAATTTAATTTAAAATTACTATTAAATGAATATATAGTTTTCTACCACCCAATTAGTCCTCCCAAGGTTCCCTCATGCCCCCCCAAGTTCCCAACCTTCAAGTTTTTGAAGTTACTCTTCAAGGTAAGGGAACCATTCACCCTCCTCTTTTAGTCAAGACTTCCTTATGTTATGTATTCTAGTATCAATTTTATTATTTTGGGGTATGTTATTATATATACTTATTGATTTCCATTTAGTTTTCAAATTATGAGAGTCCCTTTCCACTCTCATCAACTGATTTTATGAATTTTAAGCAACGCCGTTAGGCTGCAGTATTTTAAAAGGGAAATCTCTACCTCTCTTTTTTAAATTCAAGTTCTCTTTTATGTGGTATAACTTTAATATTTCCATAACATGTTCTTGTTTCCATTTTATTATTTCCCTATACTTTATTTTGAGTCATTTATATATGGGAGACCCTTTTCCCTTCTCTTTTTAATGTTTTCTAAAATGATGTTGTATAACTGTTATGCTGTAAAATATTCATCTCAAAATCTCTCTCTTTTTCTCAAGAAATTCTATTATTTTATTTATTTGAATACCCAAACCTATTTCATTTCTAGGGGTACTAATCTAGACATAAAAATTATACATTTCATTATTTAATTTATATACATAAAACACTAATTCCCTTTCCATGGTTTATAAATGACATAATGATATGGTTTTTAAGAACTTTTTAAAACGTCACGATTTTCATATGAAACCCATTTAATTTATTCTATTTGGTTTATTTATGAAATTTTTGATTATGATCTATGTGGATCACAATAAAATAAATATATATTAATTTTTTTCCTTGATATCTCTCCAATGTACTGGTTAAAGAAATTAATATCTAAAGATTACATGTTTTAACATACCTTTGTGATTAACATTCGTAATTTTCATGACACCTTAGGGATGGACCTTAGTGATATGTTTATGAATGTCTTAATTAAATGTTTTAGACACATTTTAAAGATATTATTCATGTTATTATTATAATTATATTCCTCATTATCATGCCTTTATGATATTCCCTTTGTTCTTATTGATATCTCTCAAGTTCACATGTAAATTATTTCACTTGTTTTCCTTACCGGGCCTTCTACTCGCCCTTTCCTTTGATGTATGTCTCTAGGTTATGAGATGTTGTAATTGTACTTAGGATTAACTTTTCATGAATCATTTCAAGGTGATTAAAATAATGTTTTGGGTTTTCATGTATTATGTATCTTTTTTCCATGACCCTAGACATTAAAGCTCATCTATTTGTAAAATGAAATGAAATGTCATGTAATATAATGGCGGTATTCCATAGTGGGTATCAAAATAAAACTTTAGTTATTTTTGGAAATTATGATATGAAAATATTAGGAATAACCCTATAGAAAAGTTTAAATATAGAAAATCGTCTTGGTATTTTGGTGAAATATTTATTAAGTGGTTTGGGAACAAATAAATCCCTGTCTAGATACAAACAAGTGGATGTGGCTCTTCCACCGATGTACCTAGTAGTAAAAACTATGACAAGGAGTTTCAGGAATAACCTAGGGTATCCTGGTACATGAAAACGAGCCTTTATGAACTCCTCATTTGACACTCACAGAGGATATGTCTGATTAATCACATTATTTTTGTGAATCTTTATGACATATTTATAAAGAAATGTAATTATTGTTAAAGAATAATACAATTAAGCATAATGTTTTAAAACATAAAAATCCTTTATAGTTAAAAGATTATTAAATGAAATAAGATTAAAACTAAGGTTTTATTCTTTCATAAAATGGAAGGAAATAGGAGGAACCATGAAATTAGTCACCACAATGGACCATGTGCTAACGGAATTCCGATAGAATCTGGAATGGAAACTTTCATGATAATGACAAAACAACTGACTCAAGTTATGGGAAATAACATGAATAAAACTAAGGGACCAATCTCGGCACAACAGAAACAAAATTTTGTTGAGTCCTTTATGAATCAATGACCACAAACCTTTAGTGGATCTATCTATCCATTGATTACTTAATAGTGGATCAAATCTATCGAGAAGATCTTTTATGTGCTCCTAATATTCAGAACAAGACAAGGTCACAATGGCTATTTACCTCTTAGGGGGAGAAGTTGATCAATGGTGGGAACTGATTAATAACATAAGGCCATGAGTAGAGGTTGAAGATATGGAGTGGGAAGAGTTCATAGGGATCTTCTTCAATAATTATTTCCCTCATTCTTTCAGAATAATGAAAGAGAATGAGTTTCTCAAGAAGAATAATAAGGAGAATGAATCTGTTGGAAAGTATGAGATGAACTTCACAGGACTTTCTCGTTATAAGACTTTCTTTGTAGTGGTTCCTAATGGGAAGTTTGATTGATTATTTGGTGGAATAAGACATCATCTACGGAAGAATCTTTCCAACAAAGACTATGATAGCTATGAAGAGATCATGAAGAGTACGATGAAACTTGAACTCGAGTTCGGTGAGATGCAGTGGTCTCATAAATACAATAAAAAGAAGATACAAATGAAGCCAATCATGGGGAGGTCATTTGATCATGGAATAATAGGAATGAATGTGAAATGTAAAACATGTAATAAATATGGTAAGAATCATCCATGGAACTACCTTCTTAGGAGCAGGAATTGCTACAATTGTAGAATAGATGGACATATTGTGTAGAATTTGTCATAGTGAGGTGAAGCCTCAACTTCCCAACACTAATGAAAAGGGGAATATGGTGTAGGCCATACATGATGTCCAATAATATAAGTGTGGAAAACATGGTCACTTTTTCAATCAATGTTCAAATCTGAGGGGCGTGGAGGGGAACCACCATCAACCTCAGTAATGACTAAGGGAGAAATGTCGGGATTTTACTATCACGATATCTGATGTTGAAGCTCCCAATGATGTGGTGGAAGGTACCCTTGTTGTTCTATCAAATCTTGAAAATAATTTGTTTGGTTCTAGTTCTACACATTCTTCTATTTCTTCCATGTTTGCAATGAATTTATAATTAACCCCGGAATTGCTAAAAGTAGAGTTATTAGTCAAGTATCCTTGTGTCCTTGTGGGATTATCCAATAATTTCTAGTATTTAGAAAATCTATTAATTAGTTTATTGAGAATAATCTTATAGAAAAACTATTACGCATTCCTATGATGGAATTTAACATTATACAAGGGATGGACTGACTATCAAAGTATAATGCTAAGATCAAATGAAGAAGCAAGGAAATCTCAGTAGTCTTGAATGGAAAACCTAGAGTTATCTTCCAAGGAGAGATATCTCAACCTGATATTTTTCTACAAGAACCTCCTATATTATTTTTTATGGAGTCAATTGATGGATAAGAAGAAGAAAAAGAGAGTATAAGGATAGAAAATGACTCCATCATCCAAGAATAAATGGATGTATTCAGGATAAGTATGCCACCTATTCAAGGATTCTACTCCATTTTGATCATCTAGGTTGATCCCATTATATAAGTCCCATATCTGCATGCATTGACATTGATCACTTACCCTCCCATGTTTCTCACAATGATAATGGATCACATGGGAATAGGGAGTTTCATTGATCATGTTATTTTCACCATAAACCCTTAGGTTACAAGGGTTCCATAGGACATGAGAACATTGTCCATCCTTGGTGTGTATGCCCTAATCACTTGGGAAAACCTAGTGTAAAAAGCCCTGATAACTTGAACTATGAGAACTCCAATTCCATTAATAATCAGGATATGTAATATGCTTTCCCAAGGCCTGTTATTTATAATAAATCTTCTTAGGGAAGTAATAGTACATATGTCTCTCACCATGAGCAATGAAAATGAACATTTTCATCCCCTTTTTCTCAAACATAGAATATCTTACATGTCTATATGGAAATGAAATAATCACGAATTATACACCATAAGTATCTATAATGAAAAATTTAACCTCATTGTGTGATCCCCAAATAAATTAAATATGATAAATCTAGTTCTCTTAATAAATAGAATACATTGGAAATATTTCCATGACTTGATTGTGAACACCAGGTGTCCCAGAGAACCCTTATAAGTCATCTCTTAATGACATTAAACTACACATGTTCAATTAACTACATGACTTTTGATTCCAATAATAACAAGGATACACAGGATGCCTCACAATGGATCAATTCCCTCCTTGAAATATTAATCTCCCCCTTCTATGGTAGCATATTATAATGCTCTTGGTTATACAAAATCAACACATAAGAAACCACCCATTAATAGAAACAAAGTATAGAAACTTCAATACATAATGATTGATTCAGTAAGGAGGCCCAATCTTTTTCACATAAAATATAATTAACCCATAGTCATTTCGTTAGGGTAACTGGACATGTATCATGATTAGGAATAGATTTTTGAAAAAATCATAAATCAAGAAGATAGTCCCAGTGTAGTACAATTTCCCCTCAAAAGGGTGAGATAATCCCAACCTCCCATCCACTTGACCAACGTGAGTCCTCATGATTCATTGGGCCTGAAAAACTAGATGACAACCTGCCTTTGGAAAGAAGGTCTATACCCAAAAATGGATGCAGGAAGCATTGGGAGTTTCTGGTGGGAAATAAAATTGTAACATGCTGTTCATGTTTGGGCACAACACACATCCCCCATAATCAAACCATCGGGTGGATCCCATTCATGCATTAGAATCCCAATGAAACAATCACTATGAAAAAGAAGCAAATAAAAGGGGAGGTGTTCACAGTATGTGGATTCATAAAAATGTGTAACATATATCTTAAAAATATTGATAAACATGCATGGTCATTTCATAGTTTCTACTAACCATGTGAAAATTGTGTCATAGGTGAAATCATTAGTTTTTTAAGAATTTTTTAAGGAAAATGAACAATAACATGAGGAAAAGAATAAAAATAAATAAATATCCAAAACAAATAAAGAAAAATTAAGTCATGGTTTGATAGTAAACATCTTAGTGGAAGCCTTAAGTTCCAAAAGAAACTCCCCTTAATTCATGGGGATGACTAAAGCCCCCAATCTTGGCCTACCTTTCATCTATGAAATATATCTCGAAGTAGAACATTTCAAAAATATTTTCATGGAACCCATATTTCAAACATGGTTAGTAGTAATCCCTAAGATTGTTTTCACTTTTTTAGTGATATATTAGTAAAACCTGTGTTTTTAACATGGAAAATGGTACTCCATAGCCTATTTTCTCCTTTATCAATCATTTCAGACTCTTCTTGTTACAACATCTCATTTTTCTACTTTCCTTTTCTCAAGAAGAATTCTAACACCCAGGGTGTCGTGCCCCATGATGTTTTCCACATTGACTGGTAGAATCATATTTGGTTTCACAAGAACCTAATTCCACCCATCTATATGGGATTTTTAGTAGTGTGTGAGGAAAAAATATAACCCCAATCCATCCAACCATATTGTGCGCTCCTATGTAGCAAGAAAAATATTTATTTAACTATTATTTAACACACTGATCATGACTCATATGGACTAAGTGTTTTCTAGAATTATTTTTTCTTTAATTTGATCAAGATGTAGTGGAATCCAAAGTATAAAATTAAATTCTCTACCACAACATTTGTTGGATCTACATTTTCCTCAGAAATCGATCCTTCCCACACTCCATCAGGCCCAATTCAAAGGGGGATAATTTTTTGATGCTAAGAAAACTGTTCAAGATGGTTCTAAGAAGAATAATTACCAAAAGATATTGTTTTTAGAGAAAATGATATATTCTCACATAACTCAATTGTACAAGTCTGTAACTATAGTCATCACACAGCATATAGTTTCACATGTGTGTAACTTTTTTGTGATCTCATGTCTAGAAAATAGTGCAAGTACAGAGTCACATGTGTGTGAAATAAAAACATGATCCATCCATTTTTCTGAGATAGAGGTCTATAAATAAACCTTTTATCACCATTTAAGGGTTCAAATATCGGATTTTGGAATTTGGGGAAGTCGAATCTCTTAGATTGTGCAATCTAATCTTCCATGTACTTCGAAGAACCCAAGAAATATCTATGGACTCTTTAAGGTGGAAATAATATTTTATCTCACACAAGCCTTTAAATTCATTTAATTTTACTCAATAATAATTATTATAACTACCTATAATACACATATTTTACAGGGTGTGGAAAATCAATTTTCTTTTTCCTAGGGAAGCATAGTGGATGACCAAGGTCATGTTTCTGGCATAGCCTTCATGGTGAATGAACCAACTATTTGCAATTCACTTAATTATCTATATTTGAAAATATTTAACTTATGGGGATTGAGACTATGTTATGAAATACATAAAATTAAATATTATGACGAAAAATAATGAATTAAAAAAATTAGTTATAAATAAATGGAAACCGTCCCAAAAGCATTACCCAGAGTAAACCTTCATTTCCTTAAATTTAGTTTTTTATTTACATAATGAACGTACCCCACCATATGTGGGTACATACTCTTCTTAAAAACTTGTGAATATGTGGTACACTCACTGGTCATTAGGTTCACCACACATAAACCTCTTTAAAATAGAGGTAATAATATAGAAGACATTGTTAAGCCTCTGGTGGAAAGTGGATACACAATGGTGCCTTACCCACAATGATCCCCATAATAGTAACTCTAATAGAATAAAAAGTGTTAATAATAAAAGAAAACAGAAATGGGTGTATCACCATAGTTCTCCCTTGTAAAATTCCTAATGTTAGTTACTCGTGATCATGGGTTAAGGAATAAAAAATAAAGAATAATGGGGATAGAAAGTATGGAGACAAAATATAAGATAAATAAAAATAATTTTTATTAAAAAATGAATTGTGATTATTAAAGGAAAATAAATGAAAACAAAAAAATAAACTAAAGTAGTACATTAACCAGATCGTCAGGGTAGAGGTCGGTCTCCTTTAATGGAAATTGAGATTCATATTTATAATGAAAAGGTTTAGAAAATTTTCTTCAACAAGTGATCCCTTTGAAATATTTCACATTTTAATCATAGTAAATCATTGAATCAAAAATAATATTATTCTAAAAAAACTTCTATTATTTCTTGTTCATTCTCTCATAAAATATCATCTTCTTTAGTCATGTCCATCATATGTTATGATTTTATCTCTAAATGGGAAACATTATTTCAAAATAGACTATTAATTTTCCTCTAATATGATACATGTTTTAGATGCATTAATGATTGAATTATTCTGTTGAATTTAATGTTCATATGAGATTTTGAACACGTTTTAGGGAAAATATCAATAAACTCATTTGGATTCTTGTTTATGAAGTTATAACTCATTTATTGTAGATGGTCAAATCTTCCTACAAAAAATGTTTCCAATTCGAATAAATTATTTGTCTCTCAGGTTGTTGGAATGAAATACTAGTCCATGTAAATAAAATGAATAACAATACAAATAAAATTCTAAAAAATAATTTCTCAACTTTGACCTTTATAGAAAACGTTATTCCCAAAATACCAAAGTGATAAAAAAATATAATAAAATAATAAAAATTTCTTAATAATGCCCAAAATTAACTGAAAAAAAAATATTAAGATAAAATTAATTATTTTTGGGATTAAATAATTGAAATTGAAAGAAAAGGCAATTAAAATAATTTCTCTATCAACTCATATACACTTAAACATTAAAATCCTAGAAAAGTAAACATCAATATTATGTCAAAATTACTTTAAAACCACATTCCCATGAGATCCACCAATTTTACTATAAAAAACAAAAAATTATTGTGCCTCCTTAAAAAAACATTTATATTTCACCATTCAGACCATTCAATTCATTCTTACTTTATTTATCCTATGATGCACATAAAACAATAACCTCACATGAATTTTCAATTATCACACAGATATGAATTTTGACTAATATTGTATCATGAAAACACATGAAAGGATCACCATAGGTTTAATAAAATCATAAATCTCTACCTTATTTGATTCAATAAAATGGTCTTATCATGAGGGATTTCCATGGTTAATTAGAGGTTAAGAGTTGGTTGGTTTTTTCTATTAACATACCTGAGGTAGAAGAAGGATGGTTTTATTTTTTTAAGTAAGTAATGCATGAATAAAATTTACACTCAATATTTCGATCCTCCTCTCTACACTCTACACCAAATTAATTCCAGTTATCATGAAAAATTATAGGAAGTTGAAAACCATTTAAATTTTCAACAGAAATATAATATCTACTCAATTGATTATCATATATTATTTTAAATATTTCAAATAAATTTAAAATTGATGTTTAAACTTAGTGATGGATTATTTTGAGCTCCAAATATTAAAAGCGGGTTTCATCATATCACTACAATGGTAATATATATTTTTATCTACAAAAAGTTGTTTTTATTTTATTTTCATAGTTTTTTATGCTCATCAGAATTTTTGAAATTTTACTTTTTCAAAAATAATTTCATTAATAACAACATCACATTCAATTTTTTAGTATCAAAATAAAATTTTAAGCCTTTGAATCTCTGCCCAAATCCATTCCCAATGATATATAACACTAAAAAAAATATCCCTCAACACTTCTGTTTAACTACATCATGTATTTTCACTTCCATAGTATGATGGATTAGAAAAAATGGTCTATTATGTGGAAAACTAGATAGGTTTCTCATATATATATAGTGATACAATGATTATATATAAAATGCTTGACTGAATATAAAGGATTACCTTGAAAATGGGGTTTTAGATGAAATAAATACCTAAATCATTTAAAAAACAAGTACCTCTTATCCCTATATTTTGAAAGAAATAAATTAAATTATTGTTAATAAAGTGTGGATTGGTTTGAAAAATAAGTGAGGTGAATGTGAAGAATATGTAAATAAGTTTCATAAGCCCCACAAAAAGGATAATTTTAAATGTATATAATAATATGATATATGGAATTCAAAATTCAATGTAATTTTCATGAATTTATTAATTTTTTCAACTTGAAACAAAGTCATTTTGAACATTAATTTATATTCAATTTTATGGGATACATTTTTTTACTCATTAAAATGGGTTTCAAAAATGAAAAAGTCACTCCTTTGAGCTCACATTTTTCAAAAGAATAATAAAATTTAAAACATGCACAAATATTTTAAAAATAAATAAATTAAAAAAAACAAGAGAGGTTCTCTCCCCTAAAACTTATTCATTTTACTACCCTATTTTTAGTTAAAATTATATTTAGAAAAATTGTGTGCGTAATTAAAATTTGGTATAAAATAAAATAGATAAATGGAGAGAACTAACCTGATTTATTTTTCCACGGAAGCTTCGAGTTAAGAACTATTTTACCACCCCTTGAAAAACTATGAATGTAAGACAAAATATTATAAATATAATTAATTCTAAATAAGTAAAAATAAATATAATTGAACAAGAGGATGGATCTTGGGAGAAACCCCACAATGATATGCAGGTTTTTTACTACCCCTAGTCAAGTAGTTCCAAACTTTTTTCCCATTTCAATGGTGGATGGGATTTCAATGAGATGAACCACCACATGTTACTTTTCATAGTTTCCATGAGTTGACACCAGAAATTGAGACCCCTAAAGAAAATAAAAATAACACATCCTTGAAAATAAACTGAGAAAAGAGAGGTAAGGGGTGAGGGTAAAGTAAGAAGGGGTGCTCCCAATTTTGTTTATCTAGAGGAGTGGTGTATACTATAGGTTTAGATAGAAGGATAGGTTATGGAATCTCTTCTATTTTAGGTTCAAATATTGATTCATTAATTATTATTATTTTTACCATCATCCTCATATATATTGGTGTATAACTTAACTGGATACCCCATTGCGTCCTCAAAATATATCAATTATTTTTCAGTTTAATAATCTTTTATGAAAACCCGTGTGTTAAAAAAATATGAAAAATTAAAATAGTGGGAGTTAATTCTCAATTAGTTCTAAATAACATTAATATATATTGAGTTCAAGAAATATTTATCAACCTATATTAGTTTAGCTTCAAGTGTTTCTTCATTGTAAAGTGCCTCATAGAGATGTATTGTAGTGAATGGAAGTCAGTACATAGGATCCTATATATTTTATTCACATACTATGACTTCGGTGATTTATGATTCCATATACAAATAAATGTATATGGGTTTATGTTTATAAAAGATTCAAAAATCATGTTTTATGTTACCTTTAACAATATGATACTAGGATTCTTCTAAAAAATGTTATTCTCTGATAAGTGCATCATCATGATTTTTTTCATCAAGAATATCCTCAAAGAACGTATAATTGTAGGATAATGGAAGTAATTTCTTCAGAAGATCATTCTTTCCCTTTTTTATTTCATTAACATTAAAATGGGTGGGAAAAAATATTCTACCACTTGTTCCGGTTAAAGTCCAGGTTCAGGTTTCTCTATCTGAAACTCCTAGGATACATAGAAAAATTCAACAACATGTCATAATTTTCTCTCTAGGATGTTTATATATTATCTATGTACTTTAAATGGTGTTTCTTAATTATTACAAATAACATATTCTTTTGAATTCACTAATAAGTAATCCGTCAATGAATAATAATATGGATTGGAACACATCAACGAAAGATATTATGTAGTTTTTTTAAATGAAATAAAAGAGAGTTATTTATAAAAATATAGATAAAAATAGTAAGTTAAATGTCACATGGATCCCTATAAACAATTTCATGTTTTGATGAAAACCTATCATGGTGTGTGAAAAAAGAACCTTTATATTTCTTAGTGCATCGTAATAGCCGACAAAGGTCATCTCACATGATGATATTTCATGGTGAAAACACTCAGTATTTATAATTAAATTAATTATAAACCTATAAAAATATAGGGGTTGAAAATATAGAATAAAAAATAAAAGTGAATAAGTATTCAAATAGAATGAATTCATATATAATTAAGTGTGAAATAAAGGAAATATTCCTTAGATAATTACCCAAAATGGACCTCCATTTCCATAAAATTAATTTCATTTTTACTTAATTAACACACTACATTATGTGTGTGAGAACATTATATTATTCCCAATTGGTAAATATGTGATTCACTAAATTATATATATGTAAATCATACATCCACTTCCTCGATCGAGGGAGAATATTGAAGAAAAAAAGATAAGCCTCATGTGGAATGTTGAAAGAAAAAAGAATCATTTCCCACTAAGATCTCCATCAACTGAAATATATGAAAATAAGAAGCATTAATCATGAAAGGTTTAATACATGGATTTACCCATAGATTTATCCCCTAAAAAATTATGTGGGTTAATTAATCATGATGAAGAGTAAATGAGATCAAAGTAAAAATTAACAAAGAGAGAAAACAAGTGAGAGAGGGTGTGTGTGCATGTGTGAGAGAAAAAAACACTTTTATTAAAAGATGAAATATGATTACAGAATGAAAAAAAATAAAACACATAAATAAACTACCAAAAACTTTTTAATGATCTTCATTATAAAGACTAATCCTCTTTAAAAGAAATAGAGATATAATTTTATAGTTAAAGTTGTTGAAACATTTCCTTAGAGAATCGGAAATATGAATATTTATTCATTTTTTAAGTAGTAAATGGATAAATAATGGAAAATGGTATTCTTGAAACGTGTTCCAGGATTCCTTCCACATTATCCCTCAAAATATTAATTTTTTTTAACTTTATTTTCCTATGTTATAATTTTATTACTAAATATAAATTTTAATGGATGAAAAAACTATTTAGTTTTCTCTACTTTGATAAATTTATCAGATATATTAACAATTGAATTATTAAATAAAATAAATGTTTCAATCAAAAATATATATTATATTTCATGGAAAATATAAATTTCCTCATTTGGAGTCCTCAATCTCTATTTATGACTCATTTATTGATGGTTTTTCAAGCCTATCTTCCAAAACATTTCCACCTTGAATAAATTATTTGGCTCTCATACGGTTTGAATAATGATTTAGTGCTATTAAATAAAATTAATTTGAATGCATATAAACTAATAAAAATAAAAAGTTTCAATTTTTACCAATATATAAGAAGGTTTTCTTATAAAACTAAAGTAATAAAAAATTGTTAAAAATCCCAAATTTATCAATTTTTATAATAATGCATAAAATTTAAAAAAACCCAAACATGATATAATTAGGTTAAAATTGAAAAAATGGGGATTAAATAATTTAAATTAAATGATAATTATAATGAAATAATTATCTCTATTACCCTCTATTGAAGAACACCGATTATGAAAAGGTCTAAATCCTCGTGAAAGTCACTATTTCAGGAAAAACCTATATATCATAAAACCCATACTGTATACACCCATTTGATGCATCCTCCATAAATCACACTTCTATGAGATTTGGTAGAACCTGGGACCAACATTATCCCAATTTGATAACACTTTCAAACTCTATATGCATAGCTAGAATTGTGGTATCTCACCCTCAAGCCATTAAACCAAGCATGGGTCGAGAAACATCTATACATGTTTATTCAAACACACAAATACATTTTCCTAAAATATAATACCCACTCTAGAGATTGATGATGTCCTTTTCATGCAAAAAGTGTCCTTACCACATTATGTTAAATTTCATGGAACTCTCCTTTCACATGACCTAAATTTTTGATACTCGAAATAAATGTATTAAGATTCATGTACAGAGAGGATACATAAGAGGAATCCCTGAGGTTAAATAAACATATATAAAAAAACATACCATCTTATATCCCTCTCAATAGATGGTAAACCCCATACCTAATCACCTTCTAGGAAAACAAAAATCCTTCTAGAGTGTTCCACTATACTTTAATCTATGACCCACCTTATGTGACAAGCATAAGTGGATCAATCATGCTTATATGATAAGTGTAAGAGGATCAAACTCCAATATGTGATGAATGTTAAAGGATCAATCAACCTATGGTGATGAATTAAAAAGGATCAAACACCCTTATTGGATGAGAGTAATTGGATCAATTACCCATTCATGATGTGTGTAAGAGGATAATCTTACCTTATGTAACAAGTATGAGAGGATAATTTATTTCCTAATGTAATGAGCATAATATTTCCCTTATGAAAAGCATAAGATTCCCCAACATAATGATGAATCTGAAACCCATCCATCCTTGAGTGGAAAGAAAAATATACCTCATGTAACATGCATGAGATACCTTATATTATGAGCATGAGATGGATTATGTTATAATAATAAGACTTATTGTGCGATAATAATGATATAAATTATGCGATGAGCACAACATTCCTTTTGTGATGAAAATTGGATTCCATTTGTGGTGAGGATGAGATTCCTTACGTAATGAGCATAGAATTCCCTATATAACAATCATGAGATTATTTGTGTAATGATTATAGGATTCTTTGTGTGAAGAAAAAAAGATGCAATGTGTGATAAGAATAGGATGTCTTGTACGATGAGAATATGATTCCTTGTGCGATATTTATAGGATATATTATATAACCAGCACATGATCACTTATATGATAATCATATAATTCCTTGGATGATGAAGGATCACATATGTGATGAGCGTAAGATTCCTTGTGTGATATGAACTAGATTCCTCATGTGATGAGAATGAGATACCTTCTATGTTGAGAATATTATTCCTTATGTGATGAGAATATGATTCCTTATGTGACGAGAATATGATTCCTTATGTGACAGGAATAGTATTTCTAAGGAGATGATCCTAGGATTCCTTAGGTGACGATCCTTGGATTCCCTCATGTCCCAACATGAGGACAATATAGTAGCCTTATTTATATAAACTAAACTATAGATCTATCCTTTTTATTTTTGAGAATAAAATAATATATCCTTATAGATTAAAATGAGGAACATATAAAACTCAACATCCTAATTCCCAACTGTGAGACAACTCAAGTTTTAATCATGTTTTAATGCTCACAAATCATATTATACTTTTTTAACCTATCACAAACCATGTATAGAGATTTTTGGTTTCCTTATGATAACAATATTACCACTCATGGTATAAACTTTTACAATATCCTGATTCCTAATCTCACCAATCTTGTTTTAATATTATAAAACTATGTTTCATCTTGTTCTTTGATTTTTTTATTATTTTCATGTTTAATGCATTATGGGAATATTATTTCTTAAGATAGTTTAAAGATACATCGATAAGTCTATGAAACTATAAGTCTGGAACTAGTTCTGGTTTATGGATATTTCCTTGACACCGTAACCCTAACACCATAACCCTGACACAGTGACTTAGACACTTTGATTCAGACATCGTAACCAGTTTCTGATTTCACAAAGTATGTGACACTAGTTCCTTGATGCCATAAAAAATACATCATTAAATATTTTTATAAAGGACTAGACACCATTACCTGATACATCGTGATCCTAACCCCGCATCTATGCCACTGGTTCCTAATATCAATGAAATTTTGGCACCGTAACTATCTCACCGCTCAAAGGAAAATGAGAAGCCACTGTTTCTAGTGACACCATTTCAAGACATACTGTGACAAAGTTCCTTACATTATTTATTTTTCAATTTAAATTTAAATGTTATTTTTAATAATCATTTTTGAGTCATTTAATGGAATATATATAATTAATGTTTTTTTGTAGACATGTCTCCTGAGAGTATGAGGTATGGGGTATAGAAATTGTACTTCATGTTTGCTCCAACACATGCACCCAAAAATAAAAACAGAATCATTATACTCAGTGAAGATAATGTGTGTGAGACATACTGAAGAACATTTTTATTTCTTAGACAACCACTATGAACTCAATAACTAAAAGGAAAAAAACAGAAGGCAATCTCAACTGAGCTGCACATTGAATTGAAGAACTACTTCAACATATGAAAGAAGGATAAGAATATACCTGCAGAGCCATACTTGCACTTGGAATATAGAATAAAAAACTCTGTTTAGGTTTCAACTTCTGGAAGAGGGTTCAAACATCATCTCACCTACATCTAATGAGTCTATAACTACATCTCATGACACACAGAGCCTTATACATCCTCTCTCATACTTATTTTCATTATCGTGTGAAATTTTTACAAAATTTTGAGAATTATGTGAATCTGTCTGTTATCAACACACTGTATCCTATATCAAACTGAAGGATACATGATAACCTTCCACTCATATCTTCTCACATATGTTTACTCCCATAGATAAGTGTGGAATAGGTCCTTTTGTGATCTGGTATTTTATGCCCATGAACAACAATAGAAGAGGTCATGTGACCTGGATAGTCATGTGTACTATTCTTCACCCCTATCTAGGGTGTGGATAAAGTTTATTAATATACACTTCATGGTATTGGGTGGTCACCAAGTGCAATGGATTAGGTCTCAGCTTGAGACTGAACCACTTCCTTTATCTACTGTGTGTTTCTATTTGGTCTTTCTCAATTTTAATTTATGCTTTAGAAAACTACAGTATTCTTTGATTGTTAGTATTCGATAGTTTCCAAATGGTCCGAGAGACAAGAAGAAACCTGCTCCCATCAAATTATTAAAAAAAGAGGATAAAGAGTACATTACAACTCAGAAAAGGGGAGCCTTACAAATCCATGAATAAAGAACACCATCTCGATCATTCTTAACCAGACTTTCATAGTAGTTGGGAAAAACAAAAGACCGACTGGAAGTGACCTCCATGATAGCCCTTTTGGAGAGGGAATCAAAAACCTGGTTTTCTTCATGATAAACATGATAAACATCAAGGGATAAACAGTCAGCAAGACTGAGACAGGAAATCCATACAGGCAGCATCTTCCATGGAACATTCCGGGATCGGTCTTTCAGAATCTGTATAGCAACAGAGGAGTCTTATTCAAGCCATACTCTACGCCAACCATAGAGATCCGCGTACCTGATGGCCTTAATCATCACCCATAGTTCAGCTTCAATCGCATGAGTGTGCCCGATATAATCGAAAAAACAGCCTTTAACGAATCCCCGATGGGTTCTGAAGACTCCACCACAACCAGCAGGACCTGGTGCACCAGAGGCCACCCCATCAACGTTTACATTTAACTAGTCATAAATTGGTGGAATCCCCCAGATGTATTTCATCACCCTTGGTTTTCATTCCCTACCACTAACACTAAGATCTATCAAAATAAAAAAGTCAGATAAATCGTTGTTCATTGAGCCGGTTTGATTCTTCGAGGCAAGTTTGATGCTTCGATGGATCATCATAACCCCTTCGCGAAAATAGAGCATTCCATTTTTAAACACAATATTATTCTAAGACTTCCATATAAAAGAGATCACTAAAACAAAAGTAGTAATAATAATGTATTTAATCTATTCACTGAGACCCAAATGAAGAACCGGGGACAACAGAAACTCAATGGAGAATAAATTAAAACAGTAGTGAAAAATAGATTGAAAATAGACCCAGAATCGGCCAACAAAGTCACACTGTATAAACAGGTGCATGATAGATTCATCACCCTTTAAAAAAAATAGGCATACTAGAGAAACAGTAAGGCATGTTCACTGTAGAGATGATTGGATGGGCAACCGTTGTTTCCAGATTTTCCAGATTAGCATAGCATCATTGGGGAAGATATAGGGCTTCCGAACAGCCTCCACCCACGATGGAATTCCAGATGAAACACCACACATCAACCTATAGTAGTCCCAACTGGAAAAGGATCCATTCATAGTAGGTTTCTAGATTAGAACATCAGTATCAACATAGACATAATTTGTAATCTCAATACAATGATTACTAGGAATGATGTCATGGACAACAGAATTTCCCTAAATATCAGATATAGATAGATTTTTCAAGGAAGGTGGAATGATTATAGAATCATTAATGGGAGAGGACATCCATGGAGTGTTACAGCAATTCAAATGGGACTTAGGATAAACTACCCATAAAGATCGAGACATTATGCTAGAATATGAACTTTTGAATGACATCCAAACCGAAGATTTCAAGTAGATACACTTTCTTGTTTTGTAAACTGTCAACAAACCTACCAATAATAAATTCAAGGGAGTAATTAGGCTTGTCCAAAATACTCTAGCTGAA
Source organism: Viscum album (assembly GCA_963277665.1). Taxonomy (NCBI): domain Eukaryota; kingdom Viridiplantae; phylum Streptophyta; class Magnoliopsida; order Santalales; family Viscaceae; genus Viscum; species Viscum album. Next base: position 1,489,520,074 of record OY728162.1, on the reverse strand, counting down.
TTTTTGAAGAAGAGCATCATTGAATATTCTGATATCCTTAACTCCCATGCCTCCCATATTCACTGGATTTATACAATCTTTCCATCCAACAGTGACAAGTTTCTTTTGATGTATTGACCCAGTCCAAATAAAATTACATATCAAAACACTTAATTCCTTGATAAGAGGTGTTGGATATTTATAAACAGAAAAGTAATAAAAAAACATGGAAGTGATAACAGATTTGACAAGACAAACTCTGCCAGCCTAAGACGTGGTATTCCCTTTCCAACTTGCCAACTGATAAGTAATTTTCAGCGCTATGCCTTCCAAGTGGATATGTTTCACCCTTCCCCAAAACAAAGGTATCCACAGATAATTAAAGGGACAAAGAACCTATTTTGACACCAATCTTACAAGAAAACCTATTTTTGCTTCAAAATTCGATCTCCTTCTCAAAATACAATGAAGGATTTATTCCAACTGATCACCTAGCAGGAAACCTCTTCATAATGTGAAAAAATACTTTTGATGCAAGAAATAGTTCCCCTATTAGCCTTACAGAACAAGAGTATGTCATCTACATAAGAATTAGTCAATCTTCTGAGAATCTATTTGAATAGATAAATTATTATAATATTATTACCTTGATTAACTGGAATGTTCTAATTTTATTTGGGTGAATCTTTTAAGTAAACCTTTTTAACAGAAATTTTTATAGGAACTCAATTCACCCCCACATGAGTGTCCTAATCCAACCAAAAGTTGGTATCAGAGGTGTTTTTAAAATCTTTTTTTTCAAAATTTTAATTTTTCACTCTCTTTTAAATATCATTCAACTAAAATTTTAGTTGTGTTTTAATGATCTTAAAATTTCAGTTAGTTCTAAATTTTTAGTTCTCTAAAAGAAATTATAAAATTTATTCTCTACGAATGGATAATAGATTGGAAGTTGCTGCTACAAATAGATCACCATTCTTTAATGGAACAAATTATGCACAATGTAAAATAAAAAAAATGAAAATACCCTTATAATGTATGGGTTTTGAGATTTCTTCAACTATAGATTAATATAAGATTACTGCTACAATAAGAACTAAATGGTATGACCCTACTAATATATCATATTACAATAAATGAAAATCCATGAAGGCCTTATATGGTTCTCTAGGAGATACAGAATTTAACCGAATTTCTACATGTAAAACAACCCCTGAAATTTGGGATACTTTGTCTGTTTCACATGAAGGAACCTCTAGTGTAATGGAAATGAAAATTAACACATATATTATTAAATATGATAACTTAATTAATCGTAATGAGACTATTTATGACATTTATCTGTAGTTTAATAAAATTGTGAACATTATGATCTCTCTAGGGAGAGTTATTACTACCAAAGAAAAAATTATGAGGATTCTCAAAAGGTTGCCTAATAGATGGATTATAACTTCTATTTCTATTAAAGAATCATGTGACATAAAAAAATTACTAATCAAAGATCTATTTGGAAAATTGGTTATGTATGAAGAAATGATGATAGTCATCAACAAAGAATAGGATGAACCTAAGAGAAAATATGTAGCTTTCATGATTTCTACCTCTAAGAATAAGGGAAAAGAGAAGGTGGTATCCTTTATTAAAAGCTCTGATAATAATTAATTAACATTGGATTGTGATAAAGTGGTGGCTCATATGGCCAAAAAATTCAAGAAATTATATCGGAAGAAGAATTTATTTAATAATCCCAATTATAAAGGAAGATATGATAATAATGGAAACTGAAAAAATGATTGAAAAATAAATGACAACTCAGAGGAGATTGTAATCTATGAATGTAAGAGGAGAGGACATTTCAAAGATGAATGTGCAAAATTAAAATACAAGATGAATTATGGAAACAAATACAAGAAGTATAAGAAAGATATTAAATCCAATTGGAGTGCCTAGGAGGATATCTCTAGTGAATCAGCATCATCTCATGATGAGAAAAATGACATGGAAATTTTTTGTTTTTTGAGAAACCCTTCTGAGGTAACCTTAGATTCTCCTGCACAAAATTCTTACTACTCTGGAGATGAAGGTGATTTTGAAAATAAGACTGGTGAAGAATTATTTGAATAATGCAATATGCTTGAACACACTTGTAATAAACTAATATATAAATATAAATATTTAAATAAAAAACATGCTCTTACTATAGCTATTAAGTCTAAACATACTATTGAAAGTAAAAAAATGCTCAACTTCTCAAATAAAACAATGCATTTAAAATTCCTAATGATCAATTGAAGAAAGATGTAGAAAAGTTTACCATACAGAAAAATAATCTTACTCAAATTCAGGGTAAATAGATATCTCTAAGTTCACTTTTATTATTGGATATTATTATGGATAGAGAAACCTATCTAAAACACATTTTGTATCCAAATATGGAAAATCTGTTCTTCTACCTAAAAATCAAAATTCTATTTTCGGTTCCAATTCTGGATAATATTTTTCATCCTCTAGTTTTTATGGACCAAATATGGTCTATTTTTTCAGATATATTATATAATACTTTTATGAATCCTATGAAGCATATGTGGGTTCTTAATGCACTGATTACTATTATAACTGGACCTAGACAAGTCCAGGTACAAAAATCTATTTTCATTTGACTATTTTATAGGAAATTTGTCTGAAGAGATCTTGTAAAATATTGTGGTACCTAAATAGTGGAAGTTCAAGACACATGATAGGATATTATTAAAACTTCAATAACCTAATCAAGATTGATGGTGGGCATGTTACTTTTGGTGAAAATGCTAAAGGAAAAGTAATTTGATTAGGCCAAATTGGTAACTCTAACTCAACTTTAATTTCTAAATTACTTTTTTATGGAATAAAATATAACTTTATTATTATTTCACAACTATGCAATGATGGATTTCATGTTAAATTTGAAAATGATGCTTGCAATGTTTTCAACTCTTAAAATTAACTAATATTTTATCCCTTTAGAAATGAAAATGTTTATGTTGTCAACTTAGAATCTTTAGTTTCTCAAAAAAAATTATTTAAGTGTATTTAAAAAAGATTTTTATCTTTGGCATAGAAGACTAGGACACAACAATATACACTCCATTAGGAAGCTTACTAGAAAATTACTATTCAAAAATATACCCAAATTGAGTTGTCAAATGGAAAAGTCTATAATCCTTCTCATGAGGGAAAACATCACAAGATTTCAATCAAATCAAAGAAATAAGTTTCAACATATCAACCATTAGATTTGGTTCACATTGACTTATTTGGACCCTCTTTAATTTCTAGTATAAATGGGATGCACTATGTCTATGTAATTTAGATGAAAATTCTAGGTATACTTGGACTTATCTCTTAGCTCACAAAAGTGAATCATGTACTTACTTCACTGAGTATACTAAAATAGTGGAAAATATAAGTAGACTTTGAATAAAATCCTTTAGAAGTGACCATGGACAAGAGTTTGAAATTCAATACTTTGAATCCTTTTGCTCACAAAATGCCTATAGTCATAACTTCACTTCCCCTAGGACACCTAAACAAAATGGAGGTTTGGAAAGAAAGAATATAACCTTACAATAGATATCATAAACAATGATAAATGAATATGATCTCCATGTTTACCTTTGGGAAGATGTTGTGGATACATCATGCTATATAATTAATAGAATCTTAATTAGAACTATCCTCCAGAAGACTCCTTATGAGTTGCAGAACAATATACAACCCAAATATAATTACTTAAAAGTTTTTAGTTGCAGAGTATATATTCTTAATACCAAGGATAATCATGATATGTTTTCTCCAAGAGTGATGACAGAATCTTTCTAGGTTACTCAACATCTAATAAAGCCTATAGTGTATTTAATAAAAGAACCAAGTGTGTGGACAAATTCGTACATGTCAAATTTAATAAAACCAATATACATAAACCCAAGACCTCCCTAGAGAATCTTGAATTTTATATTTCAAATTTGGACATAAATGAAAAATCATCTAATCCCCTTGTTATAAAATATTCTAAATCAAATAGTTCTAGAAATTCTTCAGACTCTGAACATGATGAACCCAAACCTGTAGATTGACCTGAAATTACTATCACCTCCTTTTCTACACCAACTATAACCCTGAAAAACATCATTTATATGATGTTGGTGGATTTTTATATAAAGGGACACAAACTATAGCTTCTCTTAGAAACTAGGTTAAATATCAAGCCTTTTTTCATCTTGAACTTAAAAACATCATTGATGCAATTAAAGATGTGTTTTGGGTGATGGATATGCAATAAGTACTAAATATGTTTGAAAAGAATAAAGTTTGAAAACTCTTGGATAGACCCAAAGAAATCTTGATCATAAGCACGAAATGGGTGTTTAGAAACAAAGTTTATTAAGCTGGTAATAAAGTTAAAAAAAAATCTAGATTTGTTGCACAAGGTTATAGTCAAGAAGAATTAATTGCATAGGAAGAAAACCTTTCCACTTGTAGCTAGACTTTAGGCTATCAGAATCCTGCTTGCTTATAAATCCAATATTAATTTAAAACACTATCAAATGGATTTTAAAGTTCATTCCTAAACGGGTATATAGTTGAGGATGTTTTTTTTGAACAACCCCTAGCTTTATAAACCCTCATATTGAAAATAATGTTTCCAAATTAACAAAGGATGTATATAGTTTAAAACAAGATCCATGATCTTGGTATGATTGAATAAGTACTTTAATCTTTAAAAAATGTTTTACAAAAAGAATTATTGATGGTATTAATTTTATAAAATGAATTTATAAAGATGTTTTATTTGTTCAAATCTATGTTTATGGTATTATTTTTTGATCTTAAAGAAATAATTAATCTATTGTTTTTTTTAAATGATGCAATGTGAGTTTGAAATGATTTTAATGGGTGAGATAACGTTATTTCTTGAATTTAAAATATTTCAAAATAAGGAAGTTATAATTTTAAATCAATGTAAAAATACTAAATATCTTTTAAAATGTTTTGTATTGGACAACACTAAAAGTAGTGATACTCTAATGAGTACTACCTGTAAGTTGGATCTTGATGAAAATGGTAAATATATTATTAAAACCACTTATAGAGGAATGATTGGAAGTTTTCTCTACCTAACTATTAGTCGCCCCAATATTATTTTTAGAGTTTTCATGTGTGCACGTTTTCTAGATAACCCCAAAGAGACTCATTTAAATGTTAACATAATAATCTTCAAATGCCTCAAAAATACAACCAATTTAAGACTGTTATATCCTAGAGGAAAATCATTTGACTAAGTTAGCTATTCAAGTTCTGATTTTGGAGGTTGTTAGTTTGATAGAAATAGAACTTATGGGACATGTCACTTTTTAGGAAAGTATTTGATTTCATGGTATAGTAAGAAAAACAATTTTGTTTCATTATATACTAAAGAGGATAGATACATAACTACTTGTAGTTGTTGTGCAAAAATGCTTTGGTTGAAGGAAACATTACTAGACTATGGATATCAATTTAGACATGTACCTATAGATTCTTATAATACAAGTGCAATTAACATTTTTGGGAATTATGTTTCACACTAAAAGAAAAAGAATATTGATGTAAGGCATCACTTTTTAAGAGATCATTATCAAAAAGGTGATATCACTTTGGAATTCATTGGCACTAAACCTCAACATGTTGATATATTCACTTAACCAAAAAATTATGAAATGATAAATTACATAATACAATAATTAGTAATGATAAGTCTTAAGTAAGAAGTTTATGGTCTCGAATTTACTGTCTCACAGTTACTATTTCACAGTTTATGGTTTCATGGTTCATAGTTTCACAAGTTATTGTCTTTGAATTACTCTCTCATGTTTACGGTCTCTTAGTTACTATCTCTAGGATACCATGTTATGCTTATTGTTTCAATAATATGGTCACATCAATTATAGTCACACCATAATGATGACACAGTGACAACTTATTCGGGTCTCACCATAGTGACTCATATTTCTATTTTTAGAATTTTATTTGCCTTATCATTGTATTGATTATTTTATTTTTATTATGATTTTCTTTTGAATTTCCGACATTTGGAATCCCTAAAAGATAAAAACTCAATATATATCACTCCTCTCATCACTATATTTATCTTCTCTCGAAACTGAAACCCTTCTCTCTCAAAATATTAGTTCACGTTCAACCTTTTAACATTCACGAACCCTAGTTGAATGCCCAGAATGAAGTTCCTATCTTCGTCGACTCCTGAGAAGCGCAGATCTTTGAAGAAAGTAAAAAAGGAACTAAAAGTAATTACTTAGGTACCTCTAAATATAAGTCTTATTGATAGAGTAGTAGTACCAAAAAGGGAAATATTTCCGAAGTGGTTGCCGACAATTAAGTCACTCGTTTTGAATGTATTTGAAGAGTAGGGATCTGTAGAAAAGTATAAATAGAAACTGAAGCATTCACATGACACAACGATTTTTACTTGGTTCACCCTCACTGGGCTACGTCCATGGAGAATACACTGGTGATGTGCTGATGTACCAAATCAACTAAAACCACACTACTGTTTACAAGGATTGAGAGAGATCACTTCAATTCCCAGGTTCACTTCATTTACAATGTTTTAGGGTCATCTCACTGCTTTTTTATGGGTCACTCCCTATTTCTCTCTCTCTGGCTCACTGCCAGTGGAGAGGATCACCTTCTTCCTCTTCCTTTTCTCACTGCTCTGGAAAGGATCCACTCACAGTTTATAGACCTATAGTTCACTTCATTTGTATGAATACATGCATCATCACCTGTTGATAAATGCTCTATTGATGTCCAAATTTCATCCACAAATGAATACCACTTTTCCCTTGAACACTGGGAAAATACCTTTGGAATTACCTTCGCAAAGCACCCTACATCGTGAGGCTCAAAATTTCACGAAGCTCAAACAAGCCTTCATGAATCTCCTTCTTTTTTGAGAAGCTCAAGAGTTTGTAAAGGTTAGGCCATCGTGAATCTCCTGCCTCTTCACAAAGCATACTCCTTAGATCAGATGGCCTCACTAAGTGCACTTCCTTCGCGGAGTTAGATTAGCCGCCGCGAAGCACCTATCTTTCGTGAAGAACAATACCTTCGCGAACCACCTTTGCGAACAGAGAGAAAAATATTTTTTCCAAAAAATCTCTACTTCTCTTGAGGGGGTCGACCTCAATTTTTAGGTGATTCCACCGACCCTCGATTCTTCCGCGTGAAGTCAACGCCCCATCATCAAAAATCGAGATGCTATGATGTTTCTGCTAAAATTCTCTCAATCTCACGAGGCACCATAGAAATTTTCCGATCACGGAGCTTGACGCAATTGCGGAGAATCACCGTCAATCCCTTCATGCCTTCTCTGCAAAGCTCCCTCGCAAATCCCTTCACCGCTGTGATGCCCTTCAACCTCTGCCGTTCGCAAATCTTGACATAATCGCGAAGAACACCGTAAACATTCTTCTTGTCATCACGAAATTCAATCCATGAAGCCTATATTCAAGAAACTCATGCCTTTTCCATATTTAAATAAGATCTTAAAGGATATCCACTTTTCGTGATGCTCACCAACCTCTAAATTTTAGAACCCAAAAAATTGGCAAACACTGGGAAACAGCGCCACCTTGTACAACTCTTTTGTACCGCCTCCAGATCATTCATTCCTTTTTCATGGTTCTTTATCATCATTGATTGTCAATAATATCTATGTAACTTTACAATTCACCATAGAAACCTGCTTTGTCAATAAACAAAATCAACCCAAAAATAATGCAATGTTACCTTGAGGGATTTTTTCCCCACCAATGCTATTGATGAATTTGTAGAAAGAATCTAGATTAATGGTCAAAGGTGTAATTTTTCTTCGAGGTTATTGGCTGGATACCTAGGAATACCTCATGAAGGAATATTTGATGATTACCAAAGAGGTCATCCTCTTCCTAGTGATATTTTTTTATCTTAGAAGAGGTCTTAAAAATTTTGGTTGGAAATAAGATGAAGAGAAGGGAAATTATTGCTATGTTGGATGGTGAGACAAGGTTGATGTTTATGTTTATCCAAAATATTATTTTTCCAAGGAATAGAGATTTTCTTAGAAAAACGTATTCTTGATACATATTATGTAAAATGGGAACAAGATCATTCCATGTAAGTATATTATACTTTACATCTGTGAAATGATCAAGACAACTTCAAAATCTACCTCTTTGTTTTATTCAAGATTAATCTCAGCAATGTTGTATGCCAAAGGAGTTGTAGGCCCGAATGAAGTAGTTATTGAAGATTATGATTTTTCTTTTCTCAAAGGATAAAATTAAAAGGATGAAAATAAGTTGGGATCCTTGGAAAAGGTGTTGGGTGTATGGAAATGAAAAGTTGTATGAAATGTTTAATCCATTTGATAATCCTTCAATACCTATGAACAAATTTGACCCTGGTTTGGAACCATATGAACTTGCTATTTTTTAAGATGAATAATTAGGAGATGCAATTGCTGCACCAATGGAAGGAACTATCTTAGAAAAAAGAATACATTAGCCAAACAATTCCACAAGATGTGGTGGTAAAAGATATACATGTTGCTAAAATAAGTGTTATCTCAATGGAAGACCATGTATCAGAAAATGAACATGTTGCTAATGTAGATTACCAATATGTTCCTGAGGATAATTTCAAAGAACCTACTGTTGAGGAAGAGGTTGTTATTGGGGAACAGTCAAAAGAACAAGATGATCCTGAAATAATCCTGTCCGATGAGGAAATAATGAAACATGACTTTTAGCTAGCTAGAAATAGATGGGTGAGCCAGAAAGAGATAGTGATTTGGAAATGGGTCAAACAACTGAATCTCTTAGTCCAAGAAGAGATGCACCTATTGAGGGAGATTAGAACCCCATATTAAAAAGTTTTCAAGTTTCCAATCCTTCTGATCAAAGCATTGTGGATGCATGGTACAAGTTTCCTAGCTACTTTGATGTGGACAATACCGAAGAAGCCTTGGTTAAAGGCATAGATCTTTCCACTGTATTTCAATTGAAACCCATTTCTTCTCTAAAAGTAACAACTGCTAAAGAGTCTAAACCTGTTTTATCTTTTATTCGTGAACATACACAATAATATTCTAATTCTGTGAGTCGTAGTGATCTGAAAATTTTTGGAGATACTTTGTTATCTATATATAAAAATATTTTGGAATCACAACCTGCTTCTGTGACAAATCTTAGTGAATGATATGATTCCTTGATGTTTGAGAAAATCATATGGAAAATTCCACCAGAAATGATTCATGAAATAAAAGACTTTAGGATTGAGAATAAAAAATTGAGTGATGAGGTGAAGTCTCTAAGATATATGGTTGAAGACATGAAAAAAGTGTTGCAAACTTTCCATGCTCCTTCTACTCAAATTTTTGAGGATGTTAGTAATAAGATCCTATTGAAATTTTTATCTATAATTCAACAAAATTTGACTTCAATATATGAAAAAGTGGCAAGAGAAACAACAAGATAGTAAATTAAAAGTGTGAGCTTGTTGTTTGACTTAACAAGATGACTGATGAGAACAAGGGATGTTTAGAGAACATTATAAATCAACATAATTCTATCACTTCAGCCATAATATATTCAAATGCCTCTGGGAAATCCTATCAACATATAGATAGTGATCTAATCAGAATTGTTGTTAAATAAAAACTTTAGTCAGTATTAAGTGGTGTTGATAAGTAATTTCTATCAACTGTCATCAAGAATTGTAACTGAGTCCTTGATTTAGTGAGAATTATTTCAAATACTTCCAATGATGCTCAGGAAGAAATTTCTATGAAAGTGTATTTCTACTTTAATATAATTTACACTAATCATGATCTATCCAATGCCTTCATGTACCTTGTAAATTATTTGAAAATCCTGCCTGTCACCGGAGCCTTCAAGACTCTAGTTCAAAAGATGAAAGGTTTCACTCCTATGATGGAAAAGATCCTAGAGAAGAAATATGATTTTGAGAAGGAAATGTATCATGGTAGTGAGATCATTACTAATTTCATTAAGTTGTTGAAGATTTATCTTCATGTGAAAATTACAGAAATTGTAGATCTTGCAGCTCCCCTTTAAGGTCTAGCTCAACCCCTTCCTCATCAACTACCATTTCATCTACCTCCAAGTATATATCTCATGATCTGAGACAAATTATACCTATAATAATTAACCAATACTTTCCTTAGTCGTCAACCAAACCAGCTCTAGAACATTCTATTTTTGAAGGAGTACCTCTTCCTTCTCTCAAAATTTGCTCAATACCTTCTCCAACATCCACTTCTTCTCCTATGGCCCCTTCATATGTTTCTTCCAAGGGAAAAGAGAGGACTGATAATGCTAAAGAGAAGTGAAAAATGTATTTTGATAGGGATTTTTTTTATTTTCTCTCATGATTGTAAAAACGTCTATCTTTCTTTCCAATGAAATGTTCACTATTGTTGTTTAATTTATTACTTACCTTTATTCCATGTTTATTTTGTTTTTCTTATTTCTTTTTTATAACCCTAAATGGGGGAGAATAAGAAACTCCTATAATTTGTGATCATCAAAAAGGGAAAGACTATTGGACTCCTCATGTGTTAATCGTGTTTTAATTCTCACAAATCATGTTAACCTTGTCTATCATATCACAAACAAAGTATAGAGATTGTTGGTTTCCTTATGATTACATGATTACCACTCATAGTATAAATTTTTACAATATCCTGATTCATAATCTCACAAATCATGTTTTATTCTTGTAAAAATACATTTAATCTTGTTCTATAATGTATTATTATATTTAAGTCTAAAAAATAATGTCAATTTTATTTATTACATTAGTTTACATATACTTGGATAAGCCTGTGAAACTGTAAGTATGACCCTAATTTCAGATTCTGTAAAATTCCTTGACACCGTATCCCTGAAACTGTAACCCTGACACTATGACTCAAACATTGTAATGAGTTTCAGAATTCCCAAAGTCTATGACACTGGTTTCTTGTTATCATCACCAAGACACCATTTAATGTTTTGACAAAGGACTAGACACCATTACTTGAGACAATTTGATCCTGATAGTGCATATGTGGAACTGATTCCTGTTCTTAATGAAATTGCGGCACCGTGATTGTCTCACTACTCAAAGGTAATGGGGAAGGCACTATTTCTAGTGAGACCATTTCTAGACATATTGTGAAACTATTCTTTACTTTCTATCTTTTTCAATTTAAATTTTAATGTTATTTCTAACAATCATATTTGATTTATTTAATGGAATTAACATAATTAATGTTTCATTACAGACATGTCACCTGACATTACGAGGTAAGAGGTGTAGAAATCACACTTTATGTTGGATCCAACACTTTAACCTCGAAATAAAAACCAAATTACCAGACATTGTGAATAAAATATTGTGACGCATACTGAAGAACGTCTGTAACTCTCATGTAACTATTGTGAACTCAAGAACAAAAAGTAACAACACATGAGGAAATCTCAACTGGGTTGTACATCGAATTGACAGACTACATCAGTATATCATTGAAGGAGAAGAATATACCTACAAAATCATACTTGCACCTGGAATCCAGAATACAACACTCTATTTTTGTGTCAACTTCCTGAAGAGGACTCAAACTTCATCTCAACTACATCTAAGGAGTCCAGAGATGAATCTCAAGACACACAGAACCTTCTTCATCCTCTCTCATACTTATTTTCCCTTTCATGTGCATTTTTTACATAATATTTACCAATGTGTGTATCTGTATATTAATCTCAAATTGTATCCTGTATCAAACTAAAGGATACAAGATATACTTCCACTAATAACATCTCACATCTATTTACTCCAGCAGATAAGTGTGAAAGAGGTCATTGTGTGACCTGGTAGTTTATGCTCATTAAGAACAGAAGAAGAGGTCATGTGACCTGGAAAATTTGGTGTGCTATTATTTACCCTGATCTAGGGTTTAGATCAAGTTTATTTATATAAACTTCTTAGTGGAAGGTGATCAACAAGTGGAGTGGATTAGGTCTCAGCTTCAGACTAAACCACTTGTTTTATCCTCTGTGTGTTTCTATTTAGTCTTTCTCTTTTTTAATTTATTTTTCAGAAAACTAAATTGTAATTTGATTGTTAGTCTTGTATAGTAGTTATAACTTTTTTTCATATTTGATTGGTTTTAAAAATTGTATCAATATCTCATATTGATGCTATTGAGAATTAATCAATATTCTGAGAAGCTATTTGAACAGACAAACTGTTATAATTTTATTACCTTTATCAACTGGCATGTTTTAATTTTATTTGGGTGAATCATGTAAGTAAACCTTTTTAACACAAATTTTTAAAGTAACTCAATTCCCCCACCCCCTCTTGACAGTCCCACTCTAATTAACACCAAAAACCCATACATATTTATCAAACTTGATAAAGAATTCAACCTATTATGGTAGAAATTGAAATAATTAAATGTTGTCCTCATGGAGATGACTCTTATAATGTTATTCACGAGATTGTTTTAAATTAATGATGAATTCATGGACTAGGGCATGAAATCCATTGAGGGAAGGGTTAACATCCTATCCCTTAATTTTGATTATGTTTTTTCATCATGACCAAGGTGGTGGCAAGACACCTTCCTTAAGAAAGCCATAATGTGGGTCCTCAATTATGACCGTTCGATGCATAATCCAATATGGTGGTGTTTTTGGAAATCATCGAAAAACAGTTATATAGTATTTTATATATCTGTTAAAATAATATGTGAAAAATTTTATTCATTAAAATATTTCTTCATTTTTTGGTGGTAACTATTTCCATTATATTTGAAAAAATAAACTATTTAAAAAAATTCGTCAAGGATTAAATATTATTATATTTTTCTTCTCTTCAAACTTTTCATTGAATTCTATCAATAATAAACCATTTGTATCATGAAAAACCATATCACGTTATTCAAAAAAAATAATTTTTATAATGAATCTCTTATCATACAAGAGAAATAAACTGATATAGAATACACATCCTTTGTTATTCCGGAATTTAATTAATCCATTACATCTACCTATTTTATATATTAACCATTTTCTTCATCACTTGAATGGATACTTAAAGCTAAATCCATCAAATATTCATCAATTTTAAACTCTGGTATATATTTAAAATATTTTTACAATATATAATTGGTATCTTATTCCCTTGGAAAAAATTGATTTCAATGTCATTAATATCTGGTGCGGAATCTCCATAATGTTACTTGAACCCTTCAGGTTTTCTAGGAAAATCATCCTTTAATAATCAGTTTCTCCAAAATGGAGGAACTTCCCATCCATCCAAAAATGTCATTTAGGTATTAGTGACCTAATCTGATTAATGGACCCTCCAATATGATACCTTCACCTTTAACATTTTATATTTTACACTATCAAAAAAACACTAGAGCTTAGAACTCCCATTTCCTAGACAACTATCATCAATATATTTAGGATATCAGAAGAAATTTTATTAAACTAATTTATATTTTAGTTTATATTGAATTTTCATAACCTTTACCATGATGATTTTAGAATGAATTTCATATCTAGATTAATTGAAAATGGAAACCCTAATATATCAAAATAATTAACATAACCAATCATATTGATTAAATGAGAAGAGACCTAAGTTATTCTAAATACAATATATCTATGAATTTCTTTCGAACCAATTATATTTTAGGGTTATGTCATTCTTTATGGAGAATATTCATGTTATTTATCATATTGAACACATCCATGTATTTATGTTACTTTAATAAATTAGATTCCATGGACATAATTATGAAAGAGAAGACATATAATAAATCATTATCATGCTTCTTATAAGCATTTAGGTCCTTTTTTGGAACATCTTCACTAGTGAAATAATCAATAAGGGGTGACCATAACACATATAATTCTCCTTCTTTTTTAAGAAAAATACTTATATTTTTATACAAGTCTATGAATTTACCTATATTAAGCTTCTTATTTTATAAAATTTATCTCAAATTCATTTTTGATGATAATGATATCATTTTATGAAAACATATATTTTATGAGTATCTTGTGTGGAAATCATTAATAAGGACCATTATTAATTTTACATTAAGTAAAATGATAACTCCTTTGAAATTATATCAAATTAATTAGTGGTACCATATCCTTATTTCACTAAATTTTGACTCCACTTTAGTGTTCCTCTTAAAACATAACTATTTAGGTGGACCATCATGTTAATCATATTTTATACAACTATTGGTTAGTTGAGTAGGAAAGTCCTTTCCAAGATCCATATTACGTATTATTAGAATTCTATTCCAATAGTTTCTTGGATTTTAGGGCTTCCAATAAATAATAACTCAAATGTCATAATGGGGTTTACTTTTAATAATTTATATTTTTCTATTTCCATTGCGACTTACACAATATAATGCATGGTCACTCAAAATTAGTTTGAACCTATTTATTTGGATGATTGAGTTCATTGAATGTGTTCACTTTGTAAGGAATCTATCATTTAATAGTTAAATGGGTTACAAAATATCACTATATTATTTCATTTATTCTATTTATTTATAAAAAATTCAAATTATTTGATTTTGTATCATATACCTTCAACCAGATTAATATGATCAAAATATATTATTGTATAAAAGCTTATACAAATAATTATTTGTGTCACTTATTCAAAAAAATACAATTACACTCACACATATCCAGATGAATCCCATGCATAAGTTATATTAAACTATTTTAAGTAATGGTTAAGAATTATATGAAACCTAAATTCTCTCAAGGGAACGTATAACTTGAGAGGTATCAAGATAATCACCTTTTTAGAAAAACTTATGCCCTCAAAATCATATAGCCCGACCCTACTACAATCCATAGTAAAATACACAATAAAGGCATGACTTCCCTTATAATTTTAATACCTAATACATATAAATCATATTAAATGTTTATAATTGAGCTTATAATCTATAAATATCATATTAATAGTTGAACATAAATAATATTATATTTTTCTTAACATGTAATTCGTTATATACGTGGTACAAAATTTATAAGAAACTATTTAACACGTTAGACTAAAGCATACATTTCTTTCATAATATAACAATCCATATTCATGAATTAAATAAATATAATATTAAAACTAATAAATGATAATTTAATAAAATTTGACATGATTAAATGTTTATGAGAAATTATAAGATAAATAATTTCTAATTCAATAAGCTTTAATGGATACTCCATAAAAGAATAAATATGAAAATTTCCCATTAATTTTTATATGAAATCTTTCATTTTATTATTTTACATGTTCTTTAACATGAAATCCTTTATATATCAAATATAGGATACTTATATTAACTTTTATAATCATACTAATATTTAATATTTTATGTAAACACTTTACATAAAATAAATTTCACATTTATAAATTTATTAACTCCTTGATCAAATCAACCAATACTATTTGTCACATGGATTAAATAAATATTAAAATAATATATTTTAATTTAAACAAATAATATTATTATTTATAGATATTTCATAAATAAATATAAGCTTCCTTATTAGTTTCCATATTTTTTAATTTATAAAAAATTAATAAATTTATCTTGTAAATTCAAGCCATTAAACATAGATATCTTCAGCCAAAACTCAAGGCACTTATTAGTGATGGTTTTTGATAATTTTTTAAAAACTATTAATATATATATATATATAATGATTAAAATTTATATTATAAACTATTTCATGGTTTCCCATACATCTAAATTACTTTCTAATTGAAAACCCAAGGCATTTTTCATGTCTATTACAGACAGAACCATCAAATGTCACAGATTTGAACTCCAATATTATTTATTTCAAACCCTAACAGGGAAATCACAGATTTAAAATTAAATATTTTTGAAATTATTTTACATAATAATTTTTCAAAAACTAAAACCATTTTTAAAAAATTTATAAACCATGCCAATTTTTCATTGAACTATTCCATGATTAAAAAACTAAAAAACTATAATTTTGTTTCTTAGAAATCAATTTTATTATATAAAATTCTATTTTCCCAAATTCATATCTTTTTAAAATATTAATCCAAATGATATGAATGTTACTATTATACCACTTAATGGTTTATAGGGGATAAAACATGTCCAAAAATAGTAGAAACAAACTTCCAAGACCTATTTTCTACATTATCCATCCATTCATTTAAACAAAATAAATATAATTGAAGTATATAAATTTTTTTACCCAAGTTTATCCATAGGATATAGTCAATATCCAAATATTTTTGAAGGGTTCTTGAAAAATCCGTGATCTACTAAAATATTGGTACTAAAGGATGAAGAGAAATGAGGTCATTGAATTTGTAGATTTCATGTTATTGAATCAAAATATCAAATACATATATTTCACAAGGCATGAAATAGTTTTTATTGTCATTCATGGATACTCCTTGAAACTCAAATGTTTCTATAACTTTTTTTCCATGAATGAATGGTTTCACGAGATGAAAATCATTGTGACACTTGATTCATTATTAGTTAACATATAACTATTTACATGGAAACTCAAACTATACTAAATATCATCATATGAAATTAAAAATTGAGCATGATAACTTTGGGAAAAAAAGTCAAATCTTGAATTGTTATATAATATATGGGATTCTATGCAAAAAACCATCGCAAAGTTACTTTCATTGTATCTTGGTTTACAAATGTATAAACTACAACACATTTTGTTACACCATATAACTATTTATATTTATTGAATATTTCTATTACTATGATCTATAAATCATAGTATACATTTTTTAAATTACTATGTTATATTAATTTATAATATATAAATATTATTATTAACCAATATTATACTATTGTATAGAATTTCATAATGGTTCATCAT
Source organism: Viscum album (assembly GCA_963277665.1). NCBI lineage: Eukaryota > Viridiplantae > Streptophyta > Magnoliopsida > Santalales > Viscaceae > Viscum > Viscum album. Next base: position 1,489,503,077 of record OY728162.1, on the reverse strand, counting down.
AATGTTTTTTACTCTATATATGTTCTTATAAATATAGTTCCTTTGGATTATACTCTTTTTTATCTGATAACAACTCTAAGATATTTGAATCTAGTCAATTAGAGTGTTTGGATATTTATTACATGAAAAAAACATATAATAAAACATACATGGAATTAAAATTTTAGTAGTACCTAGGGAACTAAATACCCATATATGAATTATGTTTACATTATTCAAAAATAACATACATGGTATTTAAATAATTATACAATACATCCATATTAAATTTTCAATTCTATCATACATAGTCTAATTATTCATTAGATGGATAAGTTATGAAATATAATAATGGGGTGAATTTATATTCCTAGTAAGTGATAAGATATCAAAAAATCTACAAAAATCATGATCCTGACTAACATAATATGGTAAAATAAATAATAAACAAAAATCCATAATGAATGCATAGACATAAAAAAACAAATCAATGTAATAATGATGGGAATGTATAATGTTACCCATTATAGAGATATTTTCAAGGCCTTGTTATAAAGACCTTGACCCTAGTAGTCAAGAGTCAGTGGTTACTTTAGTATATTTGAAATAGATATAAGGAATCATATCCCAATGTACCGAATAGTTTTATAGTCTTGTTAAATTATATACACAATTGAATTTTACATTGAAATTGAAAACATAAAATATAATATGATATTTTCATGGATTAAACTTTCATTCCTTTTAGCATATCCCTACATAACAATCATAATATAATTCCTTGCAAACTAGAGAAAGGAAAAATAAAAAAGTTGTGATATCTAATGCTCAGTAAGGGAAACCATACAATGGAAGCTATCATGAATAAATAAGGCATACTAAATATTTCAAGGTAAATTACTGAGAAAAATCATTTAATCAATAACCTGAACGTGAATAATAATATGGATGAAACAAATGATGATAAAATAATTACATAGAAATAAACACATTAGCTATAAATTTATTCATTAATATTATAACAAATATAATAATCACATGGAAATCAATAACTAATTCAATAATTGTGGAATATATAACATTTAACATTATAAACACATTGTAGTGGCCATGTTCTAAGACATATTACATAAATGGGTAAGGCGTCAGCCAATACCAAATCTAGTTCTTTTCATGAGACCTACTAATTCATAGAGGGGATATGGAGGTCCCCTCCCATCACATAACGATGAATTCCTCCTATATATAAATAATAAAAATAAATTAATATGTCTTAACAAAACCAATAACTATACGTATTAGAAGAACTAGTTATACAGAAAATAAATAATTTCCTGATTTTAATTTATCATAAAACAAATAAATACGATTAATAGAATCATTATTGTAAATCCACCATATAAAATTCCAAAAAAGTAATTTTTTAACAAAGATGAAAATACATTAAAGAGATTACAAGAATATTTATCAAGTAAAATATATTTTTTTACTTTGAAAATAATTTTTAAAATATAAAAACTACAAATCTGATAATGAAATCACATTATTTAGAAAAAAATTGTAAAATTGTAAGTAAATATTAAAATAAATTGGTTTTACGATGAAGTAATTGTTTTTATTCCATATAAGCTAAAAAACTTAATTTCCCACTTTTGTAAGAAATTTAAAATAGCACCCTACTCGAAAAATGACATATATATATTCATTTTAAAAATATTTTCAAATATTTCAAAGAAAGGTACAAAATTATTTTCAATAATAATTTTATAGAACTAAAAAATGGAAAACATTCTTAGATAACAAGGACATAGAATACAAATATCATCATCTGAGACATAAAAATAAACAATTTTTAATAAAAATGAGATTGTGATATAAACCCTTACCACATTGGTAAATTTTGAATTGTAAGACCCAGGAAATAAATAACATTAAATGAAACTATAAATACCATTTTGACAAATAAATTCAATATATATTATATAAAAAGTGCAATATATACAACAAACTACAGAAATAGGTGGTGAATATGGAATATGTCTCATAGAAGTAAAAGTGAGACAAGAAACCCTTACTACAGGTTCAAATTCCTTCAAATTTGTTTGCATATCATGTATGATAAATATATATTTATTATAAATTTCATAAATAAACATACTCATATATATCATTCCATATATAATATTTTATAATTTATTTATTAACAACTCATTCTTAAAATCATTGTTTCAGGTGATGATCGCTTCATTTTTCATGTATGTTTTGATTCAGTAGTTATGTTGAATATACTTTTATTATGGTTACATAATATCTATAATAATATTAATGCTATAAATTTAACATTATATATATATGTATATGAATTTATAGTCATCCATAAAATATATAGAGAAAAATTAATTACACCATTCATGGATATGGTATGTTGTATGTATGGATGAATGATATTTTTATTTTTCATAGATGGAATGAAAGAAAGGTAAAAAAATATTTAACCATTATAGAATAATTATTATATAATATATATCATATATATTAATTAATTATATATATATATATAACCATCCATGTAAAGTATTTATGAACAAATGAATTATACCACTACGTGGAGACGGTAAGTTGTACATACGCTTGATTTTAATGTGATAAAAAATAGGTGGAATATGTTTTTACCATAATAATAATAAAATCAAATTAAATTTATGATAATGAATTTATTATTTTTTTATGGGTACAACACATAATGACGATGTATAAGAAGAAATTAACTTGAAAGAGTCGATAAATATGAATAAAAATTCTTTGGTGGACTCCCTTTTTATATCTTCATAAGGGACCTAGGATTTCTATTTTGGGAGGGTTAGAACATAAATAGAATGGATAAGTATTTTTATAAAATTAATGGCCATGGTTTAGTCTTGGTATATCACTATAAGTGGTTTAAATAAGTGAAGTAAGGTGTCCCCTTTAAAAATTTAGGTGAGGGGCATTCTTAGACTTCAATAAAATATTAAATTAATATAAATTATTTACAAAGTCGAAATGGATAAAAAAATTTCTAATTAAAATATAATGTGCATATAAGTCTAAATTGTTAATGAAAATAAAATTTGGATAATTTTTGTATATGTTTTCACCATTATCATTTAGTTTTAACCCCATGTTATCCCTTTTGACAATTATAGTACTATTAAAAGTTTCTACACTCTAAGGGTAAATAATTTTACTAGAAAATATTAACATAACAATGAATACAAAATAATATATTTAAGTAACTGTATTTCATTAATTTGGACAAATGTAATATTTTTAGGAATTTAATATCATTTATTATAAAATATCCATATTGTAAATTTTTTTAAACTATTCATTTCTTTGACATTAATAATATGAAGAAAACACTTAGAATTTGAAGAAAAAATTATTTTACCCTAAAACGTCATGTTAACATTGAAAAAAATTCATCACATTATTTATATCAAATTATAATACTTTTAATATTTTAAATATCATTTATTTGATATTTACATTAAATGTATAATTATTTTGTCGATTTTTTAAGCATTTAAGATAATAATTAGTTCTATAAAAATTAAACATAAATTAAAATGATGAATATAGTTATTTTCATTTTCAAAATACAATTCATGGTTAAACATATCCTTTGGATATACCCATATTAATAATATTATAGTTATTAAAAAGAAGAGTATGACATGTTTGACTTTTTTATAAATAAAATACTACAATGGTAATAATCTCATAAAAATGGCCATTAATTCCTATATAAAAAATAATGGATTATTTTAGATGAAATTTATGAATCCAATAATAATAAGAAATGGTTTGGGGTCATTTTGAGTCCTTATCATTTTATTTTTGACTTTAATTACTCGATTTACCCTTTATCGTGTTAAGCAAAATTACTAATTTTACTATTCATATGTACCAAATATAAAAGGTGCCTATTTAATAAATTTTTACCACATAAATATAAATATATAATAAATTATTTAAGAATCAAAACACATATTTAGAAAAATTTAATTTAATATTAATTTGGAAAAACGAAAAGAAAAATAGTTTTCATAAAGACACCATTTTTAAATATAAAAAAATTATTCCAAATTCAATCATGAAATTAAATCCACTTTACACTATTTTATTATTCATAAAATAAGATATGTATTTTTTAATTTCAAAAAAATATACTAAAAAAATTAACATGTAAAATGATTGAAATTAAAATACAGTATTCAATAAAAATCAATATTTTATTATTATTCATTTAAATATAATTTTTTTTAGAAAAATGAAAATATAAAACTAAGATAATTTTGATACTGTGATATCAAAAATAAAGTTCATTTTATCAAAAAAATATAAAAATTCCAAAAATTAGTAATTTTATTTTCTCATAAAAATAAATAATTTTTTTTAATAAAAAAGTATAAAATGAAATTACATAAATTTGAGTGTTTATTTCATAAGATTTAATAAATAAATTTTTATGGATTAATCACATTATAAATATTTCATAATATAGTTAATAATATTAACACCAACAAATTTAATGGATAGGTTATAAAAGTCGTGTTAAAATAATATTCTTTCAATTATAATTCATTGTTTGTTTAGGCTTGGTGTTGCATGTTTTGTACACTATCAAATGTAGTTTTTTTAAAATATTAGGTTTTTGTGAACCAATAATCAATAAAATATATTAGTATTATTTAAAAATAAACATACCGTAAAATATTATGGAGTTACATGGTCTTCTAAACTTGGGGTCATTGTTATATACGCTTTTCAATATGATGTTCCACTTTTAAAATATATGGTTGTTGCACTCATTATATGATGTCATGATAAAAGGAAATGCTTCTTTTATTACCTTATATTAGTTGTCTCATAATACTTATAGGTGTACAAAGGGGATATATAATTCTGGGTCCCACCTTTCGCATTTACTATCATGTCATTATTTTGTCCTAATTGCTCAAATTTTATCGATGTTTGGAAGACTATTAATCATCCAAATAAAAGATTATAGGGTGTTCAAAATGTATATTATATGATGAAAGTAAACTATACAAAATTATTTCAAAAGTTTTTATCAAATATTTAAAATTTTAGTAATAAATTGTATTATTATGGAAGAATGACTATATGCAAGGGTTTCCATAGTTAAGTTAAAATTTTGTTGGGGATAAATTTCCTTTAATAAGAATTAATACCATTTATTTAATTTACATTTGGCTTAAAATTATGTTCAACACATAACTCTTAGTACTAGGGAAATAAATACATAAGATTTTAGTTTACAATATAAGGATTACTAACATTCAGGTCCCTATAAAAGATAAACCTGGTATATCTTATCATGATAGAGAAAAATTCCTCATTTTAGAAATTATATATCCAAAATACCAAAAATAAATGACATTATATAGATTTATACAAAAGGGTTTCACTAAATATATTTAGAAATATTATTATATTTATGGATTTATAAGTAAAGAACCAACCTAGGACTCTATCTGAACCAACACCCAAACTAGCCTGCCACATACTCAAGGGGCATCCTTGATCCCCCTATATTGAAGGCACGTTTCAATGGTATCCCAAATATCTATTGGGTATGGTTTCACCCACAAAATCTGAACCAATACAACATCCCAATAAGAAAAATATATAAATAGGAAACAAAAAAACTAAAAAAATGTCACGACCCGCCCTCGGGGCCCGTGCCGTGACTACCCCAAGCCCGCCTTCCATAGGCCAGGGGCTGGCGACTAGCACCAAGGCGTAAATCCCAACAAAGGGGAAGGCATTGCCTTTGAAAAGTAAACAAGCACCACAGAGTAAGCAAGCAGAAAAGTAAACACTAAGTAAAAACTGTACAAGCTGTGCTGAAAGTAAAAGGGGCCGGAAATACAAGCCCAACAGTAAAGTACAACTGAAAGGAAAAACAGCAACTGAAAGGGAAAACTGTAGCGTCGAGCCGTCCTCTAGAAATCCCACCTGAAGGGTGGGTACAGATAGCCTCCACTGCTCCTCGGGTCCACCTAACCGCTCCGAGTATGTCCCACCCAGTGGTCCACATCCAGGTACCGTCCTGCTCCACATGCCTCCACCACGATCAGTGCTGTCCGTCGTCTGCAACCAACACAACGTAGTGCGGGTAAAGCCCGTGCAGGGGTGAGTATAAGCTACTCAGTAGGGACCCCGAGACCCCCGAAGGTCTCCCGAAATCCACAAAGGATAATCCACAAAGGAAGGATACAATCACGAAGTAACATCTGACACGGCTTAGGTATATGCCCCTACATATACCTAAGTCATCAATTCCCGTTCGGCTCCAACATCCGAGCCCAAGCACAACCCAGTCCACACAGGAAAGCAAAACGTACACCCACACGGGATAGCTCAACACAATCCACAAAGGAGAGTAAATAGTAAATCCATACAGGATAGCTCAACAAAATCCACAAAGGAGAGTAAACAGTAAATCCACACAGGATAGCTCAACACAATCCACAAAGGAGAGTAAACAGTAATTCCACACAGGATAGCTCAACACAATCCACAAAGGAGAGTAACGCAAGATTCAGCTCACACAGGTATACTTCTTCGGATGACGATAAAGATGATCACTGATCCATCTAAGTCATCGGACCCACGAAGGATCGATAGGTAACTAACCCCCGCAAATGACCCACACAGGATCGGAACCACACAGGATCGGGCCCACACAAGACCGGGCCCACGCAGGACCTGTAGGCGCTGGCTCACACAGAACTGCTGAGCGTTGACCCACACAGGATCGGACCCACACAGGATCGGGCCCACACAGGACCGGGCCCACGCAGGACCTGTAGCACTGATCCACGTAGGATCGCTGAGTGTAGTAGTCGTCGTAGTCCACTGAGGATCTCTGCACAGTCGTCGCCGCAGTCCACTGAGGATCTCTGCACGGTCGTCGTCGGAGTCCACAGAGGATCTCTACACAGTCGTCGCTGTCGAGGAAGCAGTCGCAGCCAGCACTAGGGTTCCCGCACACAACAAGCTCGTTCGGGAGGGTCCGCTCCACGAGCCGAGAGTCTGATACATCAACTGACACAATGTCCGAAGTTGATGTATCCAAAAGTTCCGTATCGACAACAGGAACTCAACGTCGCAGACGTCGCGTCAATCGGACGCCCGGTCTGAGAGTTATTGGATTTTTCGTCCCAGGGGCCCGGTTGGTTTTTAAGGCAAAACCAACCCGACCGTACTCCACCTGCGTCCAAACCTCGGGCGGAGTATGCAAAAAAGATCCGTCTCACTTAGAAGAATTCAACGAAACAGACGGTGCGTCAATCGGACGCCCGGTCTGTTAGTTATTGGCCTTTCCGTCTCACACCCACCCTGGGAAACTTCCAAGGAGGTCACCCATCATGATCACTGCTCTAGGCCAAGAACGCTTAACTACAGAGTTTTAACTACGTAGGCTCCCGAAAAGGAAGGTGCACTGTGAGTATAGTATACCAAACGACCGTCTCGATCCAAGGATCGCGTTGCCGCTGACGACGCGTCGTTCGGAGGCCCGTAGCTCAAGTTACGGGCATTTGAAGGAAAAACCGTCCGAAGACGGGGGTCCGGGCCCGGGCCGACCCGACCCGGTCCGACCCGGTCCGGTCCGGCCAGGGCACGGCCCGGCCGGTCGGACCGGCCTGGTCCGGTTCGGGCGAACGGCCGAACGGCAGAGGCACGCGGGGCGCCGCCCCCGCGGCCTGGTGGTGCCCCCCCCCCCCCCCCCCCGCGGGGGGCCGCGTTGAGTCGGGACGCGGCTTCAGCCGCGTCCGAGGGCACCGGACCCGCGCGGCCGCGGGTCCGCGGGTGGCGCCGCGCTGAGTCGCGGCGGCCTGTCCGGCGGTGCGCCGTGGCGCCGCCGCTCCCGGCTTCCGGCGAGTTCCGCGGGCCACCGGAATTGTTCCGTTGGTCCTATTCTCTTCCTGTCTGCGCCATTGCTCCTCCCGGTACTCGTTCTTCACTGCGGAATCGTCAAACATCTGTTGCGGCACGTTCCGTCGTCGCCCGTCAAATCCGAACAAAACGAAGAACGGCGGAGGGTCCTCGGGCCGTGTTCGTTTGACCCGCACCCTCCGCGTTAGATATAAACAAACGGGAGAATTTTGTTCAACACCTGAACCGAAAATTTTAAATAAATAAAATTGTTCATTTGAAACTGTTTCTTTCTCTTTTTAAAGAAACACTTACGGGAACAATTAAAGAGGGGGTAATTTCCATAATAAATCCCTACCTCGTTGATCGTCACGCACGGGCGTTCTTCGCGGAAAAGCTCGTCGCGGAAGAGGGGGATCGTCGCGTCGTCGCGGGAAGGCATCGTGTCCTCGCGGAATCCGGCGTTGAGTCGGCGAACTCAACGCACCATGAAACAACAGATTTAATTTAATTAATTAAATCCGTGTTTTTGGTTAAGAACCACGAAAGAGATAAAAAGGAAGGTCCTAGACTCTTACCTCAAGCAGCCGATCGATGATCCGTCGCGGAGGAAGAGACGTCGCAGAAGAACGTTTTCGGCGTTGCGGATCACGGCGTCGCGTCGTCGATTTCCAGGTTCGGCGTTCTTCGGCGTTCTTCGCGTTCTTCGAGTTCTTCTCATTCTTCGCGTTCTTCGCGTTCTTCGCGTTCTTTGCGAAGGAGGAAGAAGAAACAAGGATTCTGTCCCAACGAGTAATCCTCCAAAAGATTTTGGTTGGTCTTATTTTATTAATATGCCAACACACGAAAACAGGTTAAGAAACGATTGAATTAATTCGTTGAATTAATTCAATGAAAGAAACAACCCATTTAATTCACGAAATAAACCGCCCAATTAAATGGTCTGTTAAGATTTTAAGAAACGCGTCAGTTGACTCTCATTAAGACGGGTTTTCGCGGGTGCGTTTCTTAGCGGAAAGAAATGGCGGGGCTCATGCGGGCCCCACCTCACAAATATCCTACCAAGGGGGTAGGATATTTCTGGATAGCATCCTATCTGGTTCAACTCAGTTCAAGCCGTCAATAAGTGGCTTCAAGTGGCTTCCAAGTGGCTTAAGTGAAATAAAATAAAGTTGTCGCAAAATTATTTTATTTCTTAACTTTAAGCCCGAAAATTAAAAACCACACCTGAGCAAATGCAACTCCGGAAGAGGCGGTTCTAAGCGAATACCGGCGCTGCGATTTCATCGGTGCCCTCAGAATTCGATTCCGGGCACCGGTTCAAAAGTTAGAAAAACTCGCTCGTCCGTTCACTGAACGTACCCGAGCCAAACTTCGGAAAATGATTCCGGGCACACCGGGCCTCGGAATCAGGTGCCGTCAGAAACTGCACTCTTGTAAAATTCCAAAGAAAATTAAGAAAAAAATTTCCTAGAAATTTACGTGTCTTTAAATTACTCCCACCTCAGGAAATTAGGTCCCCGTAAAGATACATCATAATCTAGGGAAACAAATGTGGGTACTGAGCACACATATGAGCCTCCCGCTCCCAAGTGCTCTCCTGGAGGTTCCCGTGCTGCCATCTGATGCGCACAAGAGGAATCGATCGCCCACGTAGGACCCGCTCCTGTCGATCCTCTATCTCCACTGGGACCTCCACAAAAGTCGCCCCATCATCCACGTCTAGCTCCCCATAGTCAATGATGTGCGTCGGGTCGTGCACGTATCTCCTCAGCTGGGATACGTGGAAGACGTCGTTCACCCGGTGCAAATGAGGTGGCAGAGCCAGGCGATAAGCCACCTCGCCAATCCTGCTGAGGACCTGAAAAGGCCCGATGAAGCGTGGAGACAACTTGCCGCCCCGGCCAAATCTCTGCAACCCACGTCGAGGTGAGACACGCAAGAAGACGTGGTCTCCATCCTCGAACTCTAGTGGCCTCCGCCTCCTGTCAGCATATGACTTCTGCCGGCTCTGTGCTGTCCTCACCCGCTCCTGGATGACCTGGACCTTCTCTGTCGTGGCCCGGACCATCTCTGGTCCCACAAGTGCTGACTCTCCAGGGTCTGTCCAGCACAAAGGAGATCTTCAAGGCCTGTCGTACAACGCCTCGTAGGGTGCCATCCCAATGGTGGAGTGGTATCTGTTGTTGTATGCGAACTCCACCAAGGGTAGGTGGTCCTCCCAGCTGCGACCAAAGTCGAGGACACATGCGCGGAGCATGTCCTCGAGAGTCTGAATGGTCCTCTCTGTCTGACCATCCGTCTGTGGGTGAAAGGCGGTGCTCAGACGTAGCCGCGTCCCGAACGCCTCCTGTAACCCCTTCCAAAGTCGGGAAGTAAAGCGAGCGTCTCGATCGGAGATGATAGTCGATGGCACACCGTGAAGCCGTACAATCTCCTGAACGTAGAGACGTCTCAAGCTCTCCACTGAGCCCTGCTCTCGAATGGGTAAGAAGTGTGCCGACTTGGTGAGTCAGTCAACAATCACCCAAATGGAGTCGTGACCTCTGGAAGTGCGTGGAAGTCCAGTCACGAATTCCATAGATATGCCATCCCACTTCCTCTCCGGGACCTCCAAGGGTTGTACCAAGCCTGCTGGTACCTGATGCTCTGCCTTCACCTGCTGGCAGGTGAGGCACCGCGAAACAAACTCTGCCACAACCTTCTTCATGCCCGGCCACCAGTGCTGACGTCTAAGATCCTGGTACATCTTCGCCACTCCAGGATGTACCGCCAAAGGAGAAGTGTGAAACTCTCTCAGCACCTCCTCTCGTAAAGTGACTGGTACCAAGATACGTCCTCTAAAAAGGACGTTGTGCTCTGCTCCAAGGGAGAAACCATCAGGTGCCTGTCCTGAGGATATCTATGCACGCCGTGTCTCACAGTCAGCGTCCCCACGCTGTGCCTCTCTGACCCGCTGAAGAAGTGGAGGAGAGACTGTGAGAGACTGAAGGAAGGCTGCTCCGTCTCTATCCACGAAGGATATCTGCAAGGTGGCTAGCTGCTCTGTCGCCTCCACAAGTAGCTCGATGACTGTCCTCCTGCTGAGGGCATCGGCTACCACGTTCCCCTTCCTAGGAGTATAGACTATCTCAAAGTCATAGTCCTGGAGGAACTCGAGCCATCGCCACTGTCTCAGGTTCAGGTCCTTCTAAGAGAAGATGTACCTGAGACTCTGGTGGTCAGAAAAGACTGTAAAGCGCTCGCCCATCAGATAGTGTCGCCATGTATTCAGGGCGAAGACCACTGCTGCCAACTCCAAGTCATGGGTAGCGTAGTTCTTCTCATGCAGCCTCAACTGACGTGATCCGTAGGCAATCACGGAACACTCCTGCATCAGGACACACCCGAGTCCGGTCCCTGATGCATCGCAGTAGACTACGTATCCAACTCCCTCCTCAGGCAACCTCAAGATAGGTGCACTGGTCAACCTCTGCCTCAGCTCCTAGAAGCTCTGCTGACATCTGTCTGACCACACGAAGGGTTTCCCCTTCTTCGTCAATGCTGAGAGTGGGGCCGCAACTCTGGAGAAGTCCGTCACAAAACTCCGATAGTATCCGGCTAGGCCCAAGAAACTCCACACCTATGTCACGCTCTTGGGTGGATCCCAAGCTAGCACTGCCTCGATCTTCGCGGGATCCACTGCAACTCCTCCATCAGAAATGACGTGCCCCAAGAAGTGGACCTCACGTAACCAGAACTGACACTTAGAGAGCTTGCCATAAAGCTGGTGCTCTCGGAGTGTGTCTAGTACAACACGCAAGTGGTAGGCGTGCTCCTCATCCGTGGTCGAGTACACCAAGATGTTGTCGATGAAGACTACGACAAATCGATCAAGGCATGGCTGGAAGATCCTGTTCATGAGGCTCATGAACATTTCTGGAGTGTTGGTCACGCCAAAAGGCATAAACAAGAACTCATAGTGGCCATACCGACACCTGAAGGCCGTCTTCTGCACATCCTCGTCTCGAACTCTGAGCTGGTGATAGCCTGACCTGAGGTCTATCTTCGAGAACCACCGTGCTCCCTTGAGCTGATCGAAGAGGTCATCAATCCTGGGTAGCGGATACTTGTTCCTCACTGTCACCTGGTTCAGGCGACGATAATCGAGACATAGTCGCAAGCTCTCGTCCGCCTTCTTGGCGAACAATATCGGGGAAGCCCAGGGTGAAACACTGGGTCAGATGAACCCCTTGCCCTGCAAGTCCTCCAACTGTACCCGCAGCTCTCGAAGCTCAGCGGGAGCCATCCGATATGCTGGAGTGGATATCGGGGCTATCCCGGGGTACAGGTCAATATAAAAGTCTACCTCTCTGCGAGGAGGTAGTCCTGGAATGTCGTCGGGAAAGACGTCCGCGTACTGATCCACCACTGCCGGAAAACTGGGACTCCGCACATCGAATGCTCCCAGGATGAGGCTAGCCAACTAATGAGTGATGGGCTGACCTCTCCTCTGCGTGAGTCCATCCTGTGCTGCTAAGGCTCCCTTCTCGCCAGTGAAGGTGAACCTGATCCCGTCGGTGCGCACACATCGCACCTTGCGCCTAATGCAGTCAATCTGAGCATGGACCGTAGATAACCAATCCATGCCCAAGATGACGTCGTAAGGCCTCGACGCCGCTACAAGAAGATCCCAGCCGAAGCTCTCGCCTCCTAAAGTAAGATCACACTACCGGCACCAGTGCGTAATCATCGAGTCTTCTCCCATAGGAGTCTCTAGCCGTAAGGATCGAGCCAACGGCTTCGTCAGAATCTCCGAGCTCCGAACAAGGGAAGTGGCTATGAAAGAGTGACTTGCTCCTGTGTCTATCAGAACTGCAGAAAGGGTGGAATTGACACAGATCGTACCTCGAATCATCTCTGGCGCGCCGTGGTCGTAGGCCTCTGCTGCCTGGAGCTGCGCCTGTCTCTTCCCGCCAGCTCCCTGGGGTCGGGGCGGGCCTCCTGGTGGTGGTGGTGGAAGAGCCTCAAAGCGTCGCCCACCACCTGCTGCTCGGCCATGTCCTCTTCCTCGTCCACCTCCTCCCTGCGGACCACCACGGTCGACCCTCTGCCTCTGCCTGGGTGGTCCCTCCACCGTCTTCTGCCCCTTGGTATGACGGGTCAGGCAGTCACGAGCCATGTGGCCCTACCCGCCGCACTCGTAGCACTGCCTGCCTCTCAGAAGACTGGCTCCATGCTTAGTGCCCTGCACTGCTGAGCCAGTGTCCCGAGGTCGTCTGCCGGAAGGTCTGGTCTGCCTGGAACCCTGAGTCATCCGTCGGCTACCTGCTGCCGAAGACTCCGCTATCTGCCGCCCTACGGTAGGTCTCGCTGTGGACTCAGCCAGGAAGCTCTCGATCAGAAGGGCTCGCTCTAGCACTCTTGCCTGGGTTGGGATGCTGAGGGAGATCAGCGATGCCCTGATATCGTGTCTCAATCCCTGCTCGAAGGTCCGATCACGGAAGAAGGGGTCCCGTACCATGTCTGTAGAGTAGCGAGAAAGATCGGTGAACCTCGCCGCGTACTAGGCCACCGTCAAGCTGCCCTGCCGCAGCTGAAGAAGCTACTGGATGCGCACCGCACAGAGGGTGGCCGAGAAGAACTCTGAGCGGAAGAGGCTCTCGAAGTCCGTCCAGATGACGGAGGCCTCATCATGTATCTAGAGCATCAGGCTCCACCATCGCCCTGCTGCTGCGTGTAGTAGGCTCGCCGCGAGGATCACCATGAGGTCTACTGGTGTTCTCACTAGCCTGAAAACTCGGACGACCGCCTCCAGCCAGTCCTCGACTTCCTGGGGGTCCAAATCCCCACGGAACCTAGGTGGTCGCTGGCGCTGGAACTCGTGCAGAGCTCTGAGGCGTCGTGCGTCGTCAGCTGGCAGTGCTGGAAGCATCGGGGGCTCGGCGGGTAAAGGTACCGCCGGTGCCTCTACTGTCAACGGGCCCTGTACCGAGGCCTCGTCGCTCGGCGGGCTGTCGTCGCGCTCAACTCTAGGAACCCTAGCTGGCTTCTTTCGTCATGCCATCCTGAAAAGGAAACAAGTGCGCCACGGTCAGAAAAGTATACCTGGTGAGCTGACACAAGTAATCACGAAGAAAACTTGAAACACACATGCAATCAATGTTTTCGTGCATTAAGTCGGAAATCAGAAGTCAGGGTCCTGGTGTATGGATACGTCGGCCGCCGCACCAATACTGGACTCCTTGGACTGATAACCACACTCAATACGCTAAACACTATTGCTTCACATAGAAGAAAGATCAGAGTATGCGGTAGAACCGACCACCTCTGATACCAATTTGTCACGACCCGCCCTCGGGGCCCGTGCCGTGACTACCCCAAGCCCGCCTTCCATAGGCCAGGGCCTGGCGACTAGCACCATGGCGTAAATCCCAACAAAGGGGAAGACATTGACTTTGAAAATTAAACAAGCACCACAGAGTAAGCAAGAGGAAAAGTAAACACTAAGTAAAAACTGTACAAGCTGTGCTGAAAGTAAAAGGGGCCGAAAATACAAGCCCAACAGTAAAGTACAACTGAAAGGAAAAACAACAACTGAAAGGGAAAACTGTAGCGTCGAGCCGTCCTCTGGAAATCCCACCTGAAGGGTGGGTACAGATAGCCTCCACTGCTCCTCGGGTCCACCTGACCGCTCCGAGTACGTCCCGCCCAGTGGTCCACCTCCAGGTACTGTCCTGCTCCACACGCCTCCACTACGATCAGCGTTGTCCGTCGTCTGCAACCAACACAACGTAGTGTGGGCAAAGCCCGTGCAGGGGTGAGTATAAGCTACTCAGTAGGGACCCTGAGACCCCCGAAGGTCTCCCGAAATCCAAAAAGGATAATCCACAAAGGAAGGATACAATCACGAAGTAACATCTGACACGGCTTAGGTATATGCCCATACATATACCTAAGTCATCAATTCCCGTTCGGCTCCAACGTCCGAGCCCAAGCACAACCCAGTCCACACATGAAAGCAAAACGTACACCCACACAGGATAGCTCAATACAATCCACAAAGGAGAGTAAACAGTAAATCCACACAGGATAGCTCAACACAATCCACAAAGGAGAGTAAACAGTAAATCCACACAGGATAGCTCAACACAATCCACAAAGGAGAGTAAATAGTAATTCCACACAGGATAGCTCAACACAATCCACAAAGGAGAGTAACGTAAGATTCAGCTCACACAGGTATACTTCTTCGGATGACGATAAAGATGATCATCGATCCATCTAAGTCGTCGGACCCACGAATGATCGATAGGTAACTAACCCCCGCAAATGACCCACACAGGATCGGACCCACACAGGATCGGGCCCACATAGGACCGGGCCCACGTAGGACCTGTAGGCGCTGGCTCACACAGAACCGCTGAGCGCTAACCCACACAGGATCGGACCCACACAGGATCGGGCCCACACAGGACCGGGCCCACGCAGGACCTGTAGCACTGATCCACGTAGGATCGCTAAGTGTTGTAGTCGTCGCAGTCCACTGAGGATCTCTGCACAGTCGTCGCTGCAGTCCACTGAGGATCTCTGCACGGTCGTCGTCGGAGTCCACAGAGGATCTCTGCACAGTCGTCGCTGTCGAGGAAGCAGTCGCAGCCAGCACTAGGGTTCCCGCACACAGCAAGCTCGTTCGGGAGGGTCCGCTCCACGAGACGAGAGGCTGATACATCAACTGACACAAAGCCCGAAGTTGATGTATCCAAAAGTTCTGTATCGACAACAGGAACTCAACGTCGCAGACGGCGCGTCAATCGGACGCCCGATCTGAGAGTTATTGGTTTTTTCGTCCCAGGGGCCCGGTTGGTTTTTAAGGCAAAACCAACCCGACCGTACTCCACCTGCGTCCAAACCTCGGACAGAGTATGCCAAAAGATCCGTCTCACTTAGAGGAATTCAACAAAACATACGGCGCGTCAATCGGACGCCCGGTCTGTTAGTTATTGGCCTTTCCGTCTCACACCCACCCTGGGAAACTTCCCAGGAGGTCACCCAACTTGATCACTGCTCTAGGCCAAGCACGCTTAACTACGGAGTTTTAACTACGTAGACTCTCGAAAAGGAAGGTTCACCTTGAGTATAGTATACCGAAACGACCGTGTCGATCCAAGGATCGCGTTGCCGCTGACGGCGCGTCGTTCGGAGGCCCGTAGCTCAAGTTACGGGCTTGTGAACGAATAACCGTCTGAAGACGGGGGTCCGGGCCCGGGCCGACCCGACCTGGTCCGACCCGATCCGGTCCGGCCAGGGCGCCGCCCGGCCGCTCGGACCGGCCTGGTCCGGTTCGGGCGAACGGGCGAACGGCCGAGGCACGCGGGGCGCCGCCCCCGTGGCCTGGTGGTGCCCCCCCCCCCCCCCGCGTGGGGCTGCGTTGAGTCGGGACGCGGCTTCAGCCGCGTCGCGTCCGCGGGCACCGGACCCGCGCGGTCGCGGGTCCGCGGGTGCCGCCGCCGCCGTGCGGAGTCGCGGCATCCTGTCCGGCGGCGCGCCGGGGCGCCGCCACTCCCGGCTGACGGCGCCACCGCGCCGGCGGCCCGTGCCGCCGGCGAGTTCCGCAGGCCACCGGAATCGTTCCGGTGGTCCGATTGTCTTCCCGTCTGCGCCATTGCTCCTCCCGGGACTCATTCTTCACTGCGGAATCGTCAAACATCCGTTGCGGCACGTTCTGTCGTCGCCCGTCAAATCCGCACAAAACGAAGAACGACGGAGGGTCGTCGGGCCGTGTTCGTTTGGCCCGCACCCTCCGCGTTAGATATAAACAAACGGGAGAATTTTGTTCAACACATGAACCGACAATTTTAAATAAATAAAATTGTTCGTTTGAAACTGGTTCTTTAACTTTTTAAAGAAACACTTACGGGAATAATTAAAAAGGGGGTAATTTCCATAATAAATCCCTACCTCGTTGATCGTCGCGCGCGGGCGTTCTTCGCGGAAAAGCTCGTCGCGGAAGAGGGGGATCGTCGCGTCGTCGCGGGAAGGCGTCGCGTCCTCGCGGAATCCGGCGTTGAGTCGGCGACCTCAACGCACCATGAAACAGCAGATTTAATTTAATTAATTAAATATTTGTTTTTGGTTAAGAACCAAGAAGGAGATAAAAAGGAAGGTCCGAGACTCTTACCTCAAGCAGCCGATCGAAGATCCGTCGCGGAGGAAGAGACGTCGCAGAAGAACGTTTTCGGCGTTGCGGATCACAGCGTCGCGTCGTCGATTTTCGGGTTCGGCGTTCTTCGGCGTTCTTCGCGTTCTTCGCGTTCTTCGCGTTCTTCACGAAGGAGGAAGAAGAAACAAGGATTCTCTCCCAACGAGTAATCCTCCAAAAGATTTTGGTTGGTATTATTTTATTAATATTCCAACACACGAAAACAGGTTAAGAAACGATTGAATTAATTCGTTGAATTAATTCAACGAAAGAAACAGCCCATTTAATTCATGAAATAAACCGCCCAATTAAATGGTTTGTTAAGATTTTAAGAAACGCGTCAGTTGACTCTCATTAGGACGGGTTTTCGCGGGTGCGTTTCTTAGCGGGAAGAAACGGCGGGGCTCATGCGGGCCCCACCTCACAAATATCCTACCAAGGGGGTAGGATATTTCTGGATAACATCCTATCCGGTTCAACTCAGTTCAAGCTGTCAATAAGTGGCTTCAAGTGGCTTCCAAGTGGCTTATGTGAAATAAAATAAAGTTGTCGCAAAATTATTTTATTTCTTAACTTTAAGCCCGAAAATTAAAAACCACACCCGAGAAAACGCAACTCCAGAAGAGGCGTTTCTAAGCGAATACCGGCGCTGCGATTTCATCGGTGCCCTCAGAATTTGATTCCGGGCACCGGTTCAAAAGTTAGAAAAACCCGCTCGTCCGTTCGCTGAACGTACCCGAGCCAAACTTCAGAAAATGATTCCGGGCACATCGGGCCTCGGAATCAGGTGCCGTCAGAAACTGCGCTCTTGTAAAATTCCAAAGAAAATTAAGAAAAAAATTTACTTGAAATTTACGGGTCCTTACAACAAAAAACCTATAAAAATTCAGTATTAAATACAATGATACCACTAAATAATAAATATATAAATAAAATAATAAAAGAAGAAAAAACAAACTTGATCCACCTAGTTGTACAAATCAAAGGTTTGATCACCATCTCCTGATGAACTAAATTCACCACCATTATCCTAATATCCATCTACTTCCAAGTAAGATGACACCAGATCTATCCTGAGAAACCATGACCTGAAAAGTATAACAAAAGACATGAAGACTATGTACCCACCCACATGTGTATGCAATGTGTGAGATAAATCTAGTGGATAACACCCAGAGTCAATTCCACATATTTTATTTAAGAAACCAATTATTCAAGTTTTAAAATAATCCATGAAAAATTGGTTTTAATTTTTAATTTATAACCATGGGAGAACAATAATTTTACAACATGATTTTCAATAAAGATCCCCCTTTTAAATCCTTTAAAAAAAATTAGTGCTATTTTAAAACAAAGCCACTTCCAGTGGAAACCAACAACTTATCTAAAACACTAAATTTTTAAAAATAAACCCCCAAAAGGATTAAAATAATTCAAAATCATATTTTTAAACCGAGAATTCCACTTGAAAACTATTTCCCCTTTTTTTTCTTTGAAATATTACATACACCCAAGTCAGAGTAAACAAGGAAACACGGGAAAACAGTGATATCAATATGAAGAAAAAGGTTCATTAAGACTATTGTTGAATAGATGTATTTAAAGTATTAAATAGTATGAATAAGATATAAGGGATCACACATGAATAATTCTATCCTAGCAATAAACTATACACTTTCCAACATATAAATGAAAGAGTAATAACATAGAAACATAGCATGATGAAAAACCACATGGGCCAATGGGACTGCACAAGACATGAAAACATGTTCCTAACTGTCCAAAGGGTAAAAACCCCACATCTATCCAAAAAATATCTCTAAGAAGTATCCTCAATGATTAATCCTAAATAAAAGTGTTGTGTAAAACTAAGGGGGTCTATACAGCCATGAACATTAACTAGCAATGAAATTTCCCCCTACTTTCAACTAATCAAACTTGGTATTCCCATGTAATAATTACAGAGGTGGACTGTAAACAATAACATCGTTACATGAACATAATAATCCCTCTAGGTATAAGAAAACAATCAAATCCTTCACACCTCCCTCACTACCCTTATAATGATCCCCAACACAAAGAAACCACATGAATCAAAAAACCAATCAACCATCACATGGATAGGCACAAAATTAACAATAAAAAGGTGTTCAATATGGGATATTAAATAATAATAAAAAATCAGAAGGCTCCAATTAGACCTTCAATTTTATAAATATTACATATACATTTGGGAATCCCTTTTTAAAAACAACATATAATGACATCACAATTAAAAAAAATTATGACCATCAATAAGTACAACCTCACTACCAAATATAAAATTACACACCACATTATAACACAAAACACCTCTTTAAACATGAAATACCTCTTTAAATAGAAAAAATCTATTTTATAAACCTAATTTTATTTAAATCATAACAAATAGGCTCATGTTCCTAATAAAACCAACTGTGTAATTTTATCAAACATTGGGAGTTCATAAAATTCCATTTTACATCAAGATACAATTTCAATAACGAAATTCCACCCATTTGTCACATGAAAATAAATAATATTCAATGAAGTTTTTAGAAAAACAACCCTAGATATTCCAAATTGATATTATCTAGGACAAACATGAATTTATAAATCCAAACCAATAATAAAACACTTGAATAAAAAAATGAAATAAAAACACATACCTCAAGTGGTGAAACCCTATTTCCATTGATGAAATCCATTCGGAAGGAACTCATACTATGGATCCCAACCATTATAAACCAAATACACAAATACATGAAATATTATCCCTGAAATTCAACCAAGTATGACCATTAGGGTTAGAGGTATTGGAGAAAAAAGGGAAACCAAGAGAAAAAGAAGATAAGTTCCCATAACTATTAATCTGGATGGAAACCCATTAAGGAAACACCTAGGAACCACAATGTTGGAGATTTTAAGGATTAATAAGCCCAATATGAGGTGTTTGGTTCAAAAGATTCAGATGGGGGTGGCTTGGGAGTTGAAGACTCAATTAAAGGAAAAGGAAAACACAAAAATACCCCCACTCGGAGCAGGCTACATGGTTACCCTGATAAGTTTTCTAATACTTACAACGCCCATGAGAATCACCTATATTAAAAGGTTCTTGGTTTACACACTTGGGAGTCATGGTTTATAAAATTGTTCTCCCTAACTGTTCCCTCCCCATAGACCCACTGTACATGGAGCATAGTTTCCCCTATAGTGCCCAAATGTATTAAAATCCATGAACTCCTAGAAATGCCTCTAATAATAACAAATTTGACCTATAACACCATCCCAATCAAGAGAAAATTAAAAAAAATACTAACACCAATTAAGTAACACCCCAGGGTGTCACAAACTCTCCACCATTATACTTTTTCCCCCAAAAATTAACCAGAAAGTTCAGACAAGGGGGAATTGTAAGAAAAAATCTACCCTAGTGAGTACTCAATTACCACCATCCTACCAACACTAAAAGGAAAGGGCATAAGAAATGAACTCAATGATTCAAGATTCACCAAATAGAAAATTCACAAGAAGTGTTAGGAAGAAACTTCTTAACCAAATGGATGAAATATATATATACTTATAATAGGTATCCCCATCATTTAGAATTTCTCTAGAACAAGTGAAACATAGGATAGGATCACCCAATAGAATGAACACCTACTAAGAAAAAAATCTACCATTCATTATAACCATTTCTAAATACCACAAGGGAGCAAAAAAACTCAACAAGAAACAAGAGATCCCTAGACCCGACCAATTTCGCAAATCAACTAAATATTAAAGGGTAAGGAGACTAAACATAGGTATCCAAACCATTTTGAGTTAATATAAAATGAATGATCAATTTTCAATATTTCCTTCATAACATGAGGGTGACACAAAAAAATCATATTTTGAAATATCCACATGGAAAATTGAAGCTCTAATAACCAATTATAACTAAACCAAGACCAGGAGAAGGACATCCAAACTAAATATCTTAATGTATTACTAGTCGGATCATCAAATCAAAAGGTGTATGACAAAACAATAAGAATAGAACAAAATTCATTCCTCACTAAGAAATTATATGGTTCCAAACAAAGGGTCACAATTGCCATGAAATGTTTTTCACAATCAACCCCTCAGAACAATATTCCATGGTAATTTTGGTAGACAGAAATAACACAGTGGAATCAGAAGCCTAATCAGAAATAAAACCACATTCCAAGACATAAAATCATGCACTCGAGATCCCTACCAAGTATAAACCAATGAACATAAAATATACCACACTTTACACCATATAATATATACAATTAAAACCAACGGGTCATGAACTTATCAAAGATATAAAAACATTATCAAAAACCTTTTCATCTATTTCACAAAAAGGAAGAATGGTACACAAAATATAAAAAAATCCCAAAATCCAAAAGAAATATTACAAAAATGGTAGTATAAAAAAAGTCCTAGCTGTGAACACTTAAATAGAAGTGAAAAAATAGAACACCACTGAAAAGATTTGAGCTAGGTCTGGGGATTCTTCTTCTAATTCATGACTATCTCAAATAAACTACAAATGTGACTAGGGAATCCAAACAAATTTTAGGACTTGGAAGATAATAGATAAGAGGTTCAAACATTCCTAAAAGTCCCACATAAGAAACACAAAAATGGGTTTCACTTCTATAAGACCAGAATATAAGGTTAAAAAAAGAAATTCTATCCCTTATCACCTTCCTGCTTCTATTTTTTTCTACTAGATTTTCCTTAGTAGCTCTAACAAAAAATGAAAAATCACCTACAATAGTTTTCCCTTACATTATTAATTCGACAATAATGTAATGTAGAACTTCTCCTTAAAAGGTATCCATGCCTCATTATAGCACTAAAAAATAAAGATCTGGTAATTAACTTGTACAAAATAACAATTTCATCTTTTCTTTATTAGAAGAAAAATCTTCCAAGAAAGGTTCCAATCCAGTGAATTACCCGGAATATTGTTTCACTAATAGTCCACATTGAGGGATACCCAGAAAATCCATTTCTATCTAGGATCTCACTTATTCAATATAATATAATTAGATGAATGCATCTATAGAACACCCATAAGTGATAGACTCAAATAGTTAGTAATAAATAAGGATCTTCCACAATATTGGTTTCAAACTATTAAAAAGGGTATAATGAACCTCACCCTAAAGGTTTCAAGAGTTTGTAACAAGTCAAAAAACTCTTCAACCATGGATAACCACTCATTCACCTCATGGGTTCCTTATTTACAATAGATAAATCTAGGGTACTAGTTCAAAAATGATCATGAATGATCCATGAGATGCGAAAAACATGTCTCTACCACTTCATAATAAGTTTGGAAAGGGCCTGGAATTAAAATGATAATTCTAGGATCACTATGAAAAGAACCTGATGCATTTCATTCCTAATTTTCTGATTCCATTCTTGGATTCTCATTCTAAAACATCACAAACAAATAAATCCTTAAATTTACATTAAAATATCTCTAGATAAAGAGATCAAGAAAAAACAATCCCAAATAAATAATCTCATAAAGAATCTCAATATTATAAAAAAGAGAATCACAAACTCAAAGTAAAAAAATCTAAGTCATGATCCCCATTTCAAAATAATTGGAAACATTTCACACCAAAATCAAAAATCATTTCAAAACTAATATAACATATATAATTTCTTGTATCATGGTTTCAAAAAATTTCATAAGAAAACATCAACTCACCCAAGAAATTTCAATGATTCGATCATCTAAGAACTTGTAAAATTACTTATTTGAAAACCCACGCATTGAAAAACATTTTCAATGGTTAAAAACATTTTTACCCAAGAAACTAATGTAAATAATGTTTCTAAACTAACATAAATAAGAAATCATAAAATAATTCATTTTAGAAATATTCAATAATCACAAAAAAATCACTTAAATATCCAAAAATAATCCCAATAAACCTAGAAAGGTCTAAAACCAAAAAAGATGGAAGAAAACAAACATTACCAACATTAATCATTATGTACGGTTTGAATATAAGGTTTTTCAAAATGTGTTCCAACTATGGAAGTGATACTATAAGTTCATCTACTATTGTATGAACGCCCTATGTATGGTTTATCATACCGTTCACCTTAACCATGAACCCCCTGAAATCCCACCAATTTTCACTCCAAATTGTGGAATGTTTTTGGAAGTCTCACAAAAACTACCTACAACTCGAAGTATTATCACTCCATTCTAGAATATCTCAATAAAGAGACAACATAACCTCAAAACCCAAAATAGGACTCTCAACCACCCATGAAAACATTATATCTAGCACAAGGAAGAGTGGGCTATGTACTTCCCTATACATACCAATTCAGTTTTAACTATCCTATTTTCTTTCTACCTCTGACCCCCAAATAACATGAAGGCAAGACCCGAGAACCCCATACACTTTCAAGAACCTTGATCCTCTTATTCCATTTGGTAATAAACCAACATAGGATGCCATCCAAAATTGTACTCAAACTATTTCAACACATACCTAAAGAGAGTCCCTGATCCCCCAAGCTGATGAGAATCAACATGGCTATCCAAGATACCAGTTGGGGAAAGGTTTACCCTCAAAATCCAAAAAAAATAAAACATTAAAATGATTCATATCAATAAGGATTAAAATTTTAAGACTATCCAAAGAACATATAAAACATTATAATTACATACATAGAAAAAATAGAAAAAAAAGAAAAAAAATAATAATACCAAATAGAGAAAAAAAATCAATCAAACCAGTTGTACAAACCATGTGTATGATCACCATCATTTCATGGAATTCAGGTCACAACTATGAGCCCAACAACTATCTACTTCAAAGAAATATACACTAGATCCACCCAAAAACCCTGACAAAAAAATATGTGAATAATCCATAAATACCTCATACCCACCAACTTCAGTATGTAACGTATGAGGTAAAGCTATTAAGATACCACTATGAGTCCATTTCATATATTTTATTTAAGAATCTTGAAAACAAGGCCTGAAAAAAGAGGTTTTCAATTTTCACTTTAAAAAGAATAGTAAAAAGACAAGTTTAAACGTGAACTTCGTCAACCACATTTTGTAAATAAATTTCATGAAATTGGTTCTATTTCAAAACAGATCCACTTCCAAGGGAAACAAGTACATTATCTCAAACACTACACTTTTTTCAAGTAAACCCATAGAAGGTTTCAAATATTTCAAAATCCCCTTTTTAAACTTTCCATGCCATTTCAAAACCATTTCTTCTTTTACCATTGAATGATTACATACACCAAATTCAATGTAAATAAGGAATCAAGGGAAATAATGATATAAACATGTTTCAAAAAGTTCCAAAATAATTCCATTAAATATATGGATTAACACAAGTCAACAACATTGATAATACATAAAGGATAAAACATGAACAAGTCCATCCAAGAAATAATTTATAAATATTCCAACATATAAATAAAAGATGCATAACATAGATACATATCATGAGGCAAAACCACATGGGATAATGAGACCATGGAAGACACACAAACATAAACCTAACTACATGGATGGTAATTTTGACACATATATACACTGAAACACTCTAAGTAGTCTCTATAATGATGAAAAAAATCAAGGTCTTCTGTAAAACTAAGTGGGGGCCTATCCACTAAAAAACCCCAACTATCCAATAAATGTACCAATAAAACCCCCATAGCAACCTTAGACTCCTCATGTAATAATAACACTTGTGGGACATGAAAAATAACATCATAACATGATAATAATAATCCCCATGGGGATAACACAATAATCATTTCCTTCCCACCTTTAACACTACCCTTAAGGTGAGCCCCCAACAAAAAATCTCCACATGAATTACAAAACCATGCATCCATGACATGGATAAGAACCAAATCAACAAAATAAAGGGGGTGAATAAGGGAAAAATAAACAATCAACACATCACAAGGTACCAACCGAGCCCTCAATTTTTTAAATATATCATAAATAGTAGGGAATACATTTTCAAAACAACATTAAATGCCCAAAAAATTCCAAATAAAATATAATCATCAACAATTACAACCACACAACCAAAGGGAAAATTCTATTTTACTTTATTTCCTCAGAAAACCCCTTTAAAACATGAAATAACTATTTTTAAAAAATAGGAAACCCACTTTAGAAACTACATTTTTCCTCAAAAATAAAAAACAAGTGAATTTATTTAGTAAAACAAACCATAAAATTTTATCAAACAGGGGGAGTGCCAAAAATATTATTTTTCATCAAGATAACATTTAATTCATGAAATTAAAATCATTTTCCACATGAAAATCAATCAAAGTGAATGAAATATCTAAAAACCCAAGAATGTACACAAAAATATTATATCGGACAAACATTAATTTAGAAAACCCAAGAAATAATGGATGTCTTAAATAAAATAAAATTAAATAGAAACCCAAAACTCAAGTGAAAAAAACTTGTCACCTTCGATAAAATCCACCTGAATGAGACTCGTACTGTAGATCAAAACTATTATAAAACAAGATCCCCAAATACTATAATATATATTCAATAAAATTCACTAATCCTGGCTATAAGGGTTATATGGTTTTGAGAAAAAAAGAGATACTGAGAGAAAGAAAAGAGAGGATCTCATACCTGTTGATCAGAATGAAGAACCACCATGAAAACACACAAAAACTGCCATGGAGAAGCTTGAAATGAGGAAGAATCCCTATGAGAGGTTTTTTGGTTGAGGGAGTGGAATGGGGTTGGATTAGGGTGAAAACATGAAATAAAATAAAAGAGAAGGCAAAAATACCCATATTCTGTGGAGGTCACCTAGTTACTCTACATGGTATGTCAAGTCCTACGAGGACCATACAGATCACCTTTGTTAAGAGGTCCATAGATTAAAAACACGGGCTTCTTAGATTAAATAACCATACACCCAAACTATTCTATTTCTATATACCCACTTGAAAGGGCGTATGATTTTCCCTAGGGAGCCTGCAAGGTTTACAAATAGTTAACCTCAACTATGAACATCTAGAAAAGCCTAAATACACACATGTTTCAACCAAGAACACACCAATATCAAGAAAAAAAGAAACTACAAGACTACTAGCATGAAATGGGACCCTCATGGAGTCATAGTATAAATAATTTAAAAAACAATGATTTTGAACAATCATATGTATAGAACATGAAATGGGAAATACTAAAATGTATATAATAAAATAAATTAATAAAAAACTCATTATAAGTGTTAATTATAAATAATTGAAAATTGAATGGAGGAGTGGGGGGAGAAACCCTTAACACTAATTAGATATTTCTTATCTTCAAAACCATCCCTTTAGGACATCTAAATATATCAAAATTTGAGAGATAATTCTAGAAGTGGGTATTTGGGAAATAACTTATTTGGAATTATTAATAAAATTTAATAAAAACATAATGATGAGATTGGTATTTATAGTTGATATTTTCTAGAAATTTTATGTTATTTCTTATTAATAAATGAAAATTTTAGAATATTGGCATTCCTTCAAAGGATAAAATTAAAAAATTTCATATAGATATTAGTTAGAATTATTTTATCGGATGAAAATTCACTTCAATATTCGTTAAAATATGTTTTTAAATGATTTATTTATTTGAAAACAATTAATTTTTCTTTATAGAAAATATTTTATAATAATAACATATTTCACTATTTCCTGATAAATTTCAATATTTCTGCAAAATATCAAAACAGAACCCTTAATTTTAAAAACATGGTTTTACATTTGATTTTAATTTTTATAAAATAAGTCTCCATGTATATGAAATTTAATTATTAAAGAATGCATTTAGGTTATTTAGTTATTTATTTATATATCATTAGAGATATATGATAAAATATATTATTTCATTATATTTATAGAATATTAACTATTATTTCAGTAAAATTAATGAATTTATTATTATTTTTATTGTGTATTTTTAATGGATATAAGATGATATTTCTAATAGTTGGATAAATGTTAGATAATGGTAATATTTTAATTATTAAATTCGTATAACTCATTTTTCCCTTTACTTTTCTATAAATTTACCCCATTGCATACTTAAAAATTAGGATTATTATTTAATTTATTTCTACAACATGATTGTTTCATGGATTATGTAATATTTAATAATAGTCATGTATCTTCTTATCTTGATGTTCATTGGAGAAAATTAATCATGGGAGTTTTAGATTCTAATGGTCATGGGAATTTTACATTGTATTAAATTTTTATTTTTGTCTATTTTATTGAATGTAACCTCTAATTTTCATTGTATTACTATGAATAAAAATATTATATAAATTGTGATATAGTTAATGTTATGGATGTTTTATATTTATTAATTTCATTAAAAAGTCTTATGTCTTACACCAAATATTATTTTGGATAAATCAATTATGTTTTATGGTTGATTATACAAATGGTCAAGATATATTTAACATATTATGTTTTTATAATATTATTGATCATGGTATGTATAAATTCAATGTGTGCCTCATGCCTCTTTTGTGGAATAACTATATCATATGGAATGACATGATAATTTTATCATTTTTTTAAATGTATGAGATTACAACATATTAATATTGTAGGATACAGTTAGAAATTATATTAATCAATAGAATGACTAGTGATGCATTATTTTCATTGATTAATTAAACCAAGACCCCACCTATATTGGTATTAAATACATGTTTGGACCCTAAAGCCTACTTTTTATAGGCCATGGGGTGGTGACTGGCCTTTAGGGTATAATTAATAAAATTGGGAGCTTTTTCCATCTAAATTACATAGTGGGATAATATAAAATAAAATTCCAACCACCAAATCAAAAATAATATGGAATCCATCATCAACTGACTTTATAAAAAATTTATAATTCATGAATGTTATACATTATATCCAAAATTAAAGACAACATTAATTTGGGAAAAGAAACAGTATAAGAAAAAGAATAATCTATATTTGGTTTTAGAAACCATTTTAAAATTTTATTATAATATAATTCTACCACTATTTAGTGGCGGTTCTCTGAAGTGTCAGTAGTTTTTTTATTTATCAGTGGTTTTAATTAAAACGAAAAATATATTTTAAAAAAAATTAATAGCCTTTTGTTTACCAGGCCTACAAACCTTAACACCCCCCACTCACAATTCCCCTAATATCTCTCTTTTTTACCCCCAACCCCCCACTCGTAACACCCTACCACCACCCTTTCTCTAAAATCCCCATTCATGATTCCACCTATCATCAAATATTCCCTCATAAATTAGTGGATATTAATCCTTGGATTGGTGATATTCATATTTTTTTATCTAGGGTACCATTATCATCCTTTTTCTATTATCCATTATTCTCACAAGTTCATAGTAAGGTTTTTAGGATTGGTTTTATATAGTTTGGTCATGGAATTGATGGAATATTACATGTTATAGTAAATTGAAGGGTTATTTTTAGATCATTGGCAGTTCATCATTGTAATTGAACTAATTAATATAATTAATTTCATTTAATAAATTTAAATAAGATGGTGAATCATATGTGTTCACATGATTCCTTGATGTTATTTACATTTTTTCATGAGAATGTTAATATGGGTTTTTTTTGTTATTGATGAGGATTTAATGTACTCATAATTGGGATATTAATACAATTATGGTAATGGAACAAAGAGATAAAACAAAAAATATTTATTTTTTATATTAAGAACAAATTGATAATTAAATAGGTAATAATGACGTAAATATTTGTTTTATTACTATTATAACTTTATTGTTGTTTTTTAATGATATTTTTTGTAATATGGTGGT
Organism: Viscum album; assembly: GCA_963277665.1. NCBI lineage: Eukaryota > Viridiplantae > Streptophyta > Magnoliopsida > Santalales > Viscaceae > Viscum > Viscum album. Next base: position 1,489,474,061 of record OY728162.1, on the reverse strand, counting down.
TGCATTATTGTTATATAAAAACGGATGATGACATGTTTTTTCATAGTGGTAGATTGATATACATTACATGGGATAATGTGGTTGTTAAAATGGATGAGGTAAATATGATTTTTAGACTCTTAGAAACTTTTTTGATATATTGGTGTGATGTTGTTGTTATGGTCAGTATGTGTTGGTTGTCTTGGGTTGTGTATGTAATTAAATACTGAAAAAATTAAAAAGTGGTTGAATATGAATGGGTTATGTGGATATATTATATTTATAACTAAAATTAGGTACTAAACTGATATAAAAATTAAAATATAAATGATGTTAATTAGTAGTGGAGTTTAAAAGATTCTCTAATATATTATTTCAATTGTGTGTTTTTTTAAAATGCATTAAATTTGTATTTAAAACTAAATTTCACTTTTTAGTTTTAGTATCTATAAATTTGTAAAATAAAAAATTATATTTTTCATAATTTTTTAATTAAAATGTATTAATTTATTTCAATATATTTATGTAAATATGTTTTCAATTGAAATTGCAGATAATCGATTACATATGGATAAAAATTGGATGACATTAACTTGAAATATATCTAGATATACTAAGGGATTGGATTAATTTTTGGATTATAAAATTGAAAATTGATTATTAAATGGTAGTATAAAATGTATGTTACCAGATTTTAAATTCATGTAATGGTTGAATATAAACAATTTATACTAACATGTGATATTGAAACAATTTATTGAATGATATTTACATTGGTTTTAGAAAGGAAAATAGAATGTTATGAAAATTCAAAGTTGATATTATCTTATCAATGGGATACAAAGTTACCCACTATAGGAGAATTCATTAAGAAACAAAATAAATGATGAGTTTGGATTTAAATGATATAATGACCATGATTTTAATAGAAAAAAAAGAAACTTTATTTGATCCTGAGTAAGTTATTTTTTCTTAAAACAGGAGTTATCAAATAAATGAGTTTTATAATATAGTTGAATACTAAAATTAATTATTTTTCAAGGGGTGTGATGAGCATTCTATGTTTTCTTTTCTACTCAAATTGTACTATATCAAGTGTCATTGTGGAATTACTAACAAATAAATTTATATGATTATTTAGATTCATCATGGTTTATTTGTTTAACTAAATATCCCTACAATAATTTTATTAGAAGAAGAAAATAATCAGTAAGCATGGTCTTGATTATACAAAAATGCATGAATATCCTAATACTTTCATGCTTTATTGAGAAGACTGGTCTGAAAAATAAGAATGAATAATATTTTATACATGTATATATATTTCAATGGGAAACTATTAGAGTAAAAATGAATGTAACACCAAGATTACGTGGATGAAGAAAACTCCCATGAAGGTGTTGAATTAAATTCCTATGAAACCATGCTTACGTATATTATTCATGTCATCTAAGACCACATTAGGTATGAAGTGGAATTATTTGTAATGTAACAATGATAACATGATGATACATCCAAAATATTTTATTTCATGGAAGGTTTTATATTCATCATGTACAATTTTCTATTTGGATCCTGGTAATGTACATTTGGGATTAGATTCTAGTGTTTGTAACTCTTTCGGTATATTACATACTAATTATAACATGTTCTCATTATGTTTGATCCTTTATATTATACCTACATAGATGTATTTGAAGAAGACTTTATTCATTATTTTAATTATTATTATAGGAATGAAAATGTCTGAAAAGAACATTTATGTATACCTACAGCCTCTTATCAAAGAATTATGAGAATTATGGGATGATGTTATGTAAAATTTAGATGTATCGATGTGAAAATGTTTAAAATATATGATTCGTTAATGTGGAAATTTTACTGACTTTTCTAGTTTTGGAAAGTTATCCAGGTGAAACACTCTTACCATTTTTTTCTTTTCTAGTCTTTCATTTTGATTTAGAACCTCAATTATTTCCACCTTGAATAAAATGGTTCTTTATGTGTCATCGTTGTTTTATTGATATATCACATAAATAAAAGTTTAACAAAAAAGTTAAATGGATATGTTCAAATGATAAATTCACTAAAATTGTTTTCTAGTATATAACTTTTATGAAAATTAATGAAAAAAACTATAGAATTTATAAGATTTAATTATTTTAAAGAATGGGAGAGGATATATGGTATAATATCTGAAGTGGTTAGAATACAACAACATAAGAAAATGAATACATTTTTCAAAATTCATAATTATGAGATTAATTTTCTACATCATTATATTGATGTAATTCATATTTATAAGGAAACCTATGAAAATGTAACTTTTTACATTTCTTAGTTATAAGGGTAAATCAAGGATGGCCTTAATTCACATAAGGACTTATAAGAAGTGAACATAAAGAGTGGTTTTCAAAAAAATGATAATGGAATGTAATATTCAAATATTTTTTCTATAAAAAATAATGAGAAATGAATATTCATCGAAATATAAAGATTGTACAAATTCCAAATGGATTTTCAAGTAACATTTCAATGTATATTGATATAAAACATCAAAATTTACCTAGATTGAAAATTTATGACTCTCACATTCTGATGAAGTAGCTTCTATCATGGGAATTACATAATACATTTCCTAAAAAAGAATTTTTTTTTAATTGTGCACCATCTGTAGAGATATTTTATAAAAAAATATATATCTAAATGAGTGTACAAAATATCAAGAAAGAATTTTTTTGACACTTTTTCATTGGGAGATGTTATTTCCATCCTATATTTTCACTGTCAAGATTTAATTGATTACTAATTTGGTTGAGGAAAATGAACTTTTTTGACTAGTACATATGTATGGTGGTATCCAATTGATAGGTACATTAATATTATTTTTGTAACGCCCCAACCCCAGTTACCCAGAGTCGGTGCATTATTACATAACATTGGAATGATTACAAAATATAAAATCTCGAAAGAATGATTATTTTAGTATCCTTGGAAACACTAGATATATTCATAAGTCTCACATTACATCATAAAGTGAAAAAATACAATAATATATTCTCCAAAGTTCACACTCATATCCCCATCAGACTATCCCTACAAGTAAGTCATAAAATATTTCTTCACATCCAGGGAAAAATAAAACATAGAAATGGGTGAGCTCAGATGCTCAGTAAGGATAACAATATAGTATAAACATTCATAAATAAGCATAAAAATTTATGCCAATGTATAAAAAAATAAAAACCTTTTAAACTTGAACATTATCATAATATGGAAAAAATAAAATTAAATAATGCCATTTACTTATTCACATGGATATTCTACTAGTTGAATAATCACATTCAATATCAATAACAACTTTCATAATGATGGAATGCATAATTCCAGACTATCATAACCAAGTAGCCAAGGACTCGTGCCAAGACTACAAATACGATTTTGTCAAGGCCTCATGCCAAGACACTAGTTTGTCTCATGAGACCTACCGATGCATCGAAGAGCTATAGAGGGCTCCACCAATCATTTACTAAGTCCAATGCATTCCTCATATGAAAAGGTTTAAAAATAACATAATAATTCATATTAAAAATGGCATAAGAAATGTCAATAATTTACCCATAAACCATGAATGGTATAAAAGTAACACATCCATAGTCAAACATTTCACAAAAACTTAAATAAAATATGGAAGATTTGTATCATAATAAATCAACTTCAAAACAAGCTTAAAGTACATTAAAGGATTTTGACATAGATGAAAATGATTTGTAAAACTCTTTGAGAGAAATATCCCTTTTTCATGAAAACATTTAAAAGTCACATAATTTATAAAGGAAGATATTTAATGACATATTTGAATCAAAGTGTCCCATACCACTTTGAAACTTTTGAATGTAATTTACAATTTAAAACATTGATGTCCATTTAAATAAATCCTTAAAACTATTTTGAAAACATGGACGTTAATGAGAATGGTTTAGAAGAATAAATCTTTAAAACATTTAAAATGATGTTTTATTAAAAAGACCCTTAAAAATAATCCCTTTTAAAACACTTTTATGAAACATGGACATGGATAATAAATATGTCCTAGTATATACTTACGTAAAAACAACCTCGGATAATAAAGAGATTGTGAAATTAACCCTTACCAACTTGGTAACATATGAAACATACACCCCATGAAAGTGGTATCAAACAATGAATATGTAAATGCACATAAATTAAGGTGTATTACAAAAATAATACAATTATAGGCAGTAAATACACCACATAAAAGGTAATAGTGGCAATATGGCAAGAATCTCACGTGAATAAAGAGTGAGATGAAAACCCTTTACCTAGTATTTTTCCTTAGTCGAGTGTAGTTTAACCTCCTGTATAATAGTTAAATAATTGTTATTATATTATACAACAATAATATACATAAATATGATATCATATATGATCTTTTAATATTGCTTTTTTAATAATATTTTAGTATTATTGTCGTTTCGGGTGTTCACTTACTTGTTTTATTTTATATGTTTTGTTACATAAGTCATGTTTGTTATCCATAGGTTGTATCTTATTCATATCCAGAATGATATCACATCCTTAAAAATTATTTTTAACCATCAATTGAGAATTATACTTGAATGGATACAATGGGGAATGAATCTCATCACGTTCGTGGAGACGGTAGTCCGTAGGTACACACGAGCGACAATATCATTCTTTTGATATCAAAATAATATATAATTGGATGGTATATCATATATAAAAAATAATTATCATGTTATATTTATTATTTATATGAATTAAACATCATTATTATACCCATCCAAATAATAATGTATTGAATAACAATTACACCACGACGTGGAGACGGTAGGTCGTACGTACGCACGTATGGTGACATGTCATTAAAAGGATGGATAGAATAATGAATATGGTTGTACCATATTTATAATAACATCACAGTATATAGAATATACTTTATTTTTTATTTTATAATGTAAATAACAAAGAAAGAAGAAGTTGGAGAAGAAAGGATCTTGAAAGAGGGTGGTGAAGACATTACCTCTTCTATGGGTTCTTCCTTTTGATTTCAACAAAAGGGCTCCATAGGTTGGATTTATGACTAAAGGAAGGCCTATAGGATTAATATAGGATTTTTGAGAGGGTATTTGGGAAAAGTATGGCCGAAAAAAAAGGCTTTGATGGTATGAAGAATTGGTAATAAGTGGTGTCCTTTTATAAGGGGGAGGAGGGGCTCTTTAAGAAAAACTTAAAGTATTAATTTATAATAAATTCATATTCGGTTTCTAATGTCTCCAAAGTGGATTATTAAAAGTCTATGGTGGGTATGGGTCGATATAATTTCATCCAATAGATTTTATATAGGTTTGGGTCACTATATTAACCATATCATTTAGTTTTAACTCTTAGTAAATTAGTTTGACATTTACCATGTCACTTTGTATTTTTATATTATATGGTTAATAAACTTAATATATACATCCAAGCGACCCCCAAGTGGTCCATTAATGATACAACTATCATTATATAAGTCCTTTGGACTATCCTTAGATTTTTACCAATAGAATATGAATTAATAATATAATATTTGTTTTAAAAAATCTTTTATGTCAATTTTGACACTATTTAATAATTGATTTTTGTTAAAGTCATAAAAACTTTATTAATTATATCCAAATTAATTTAAGAAATAATAACATGTCATATTAATCAATAAAATTCTTGGATGGCATTAAATATTTCAAATTATATTTATTTTAATATTTATAATACCAATTATTTGATTCTTTCATTAATAAAGAAAATACTCCATAATTATTGTGTCATAAATAAATTTAATTATTCAATGTCTAAAAATTATAAATATAATACCATTATGTAGGAAATAATATTATCTTTATAATTAATATTTATATTCTAAAATAGAACAGATATTACCCTATGTAGATATTGTTTTGCTAAAAGATATATGCTTATGTGATTTTTGTATTTACTTTATCTTAATTAATATAAAGGGTCATTATCACTTACCAGTGGCTTCATGAGGTCCCAAAATCAACCCAAATATTCCCATGGTAGGAAATGTATCAAAAAATAGGGTTAAGACACGATTTATGGTAATTTAATATTATTATAATATTATTTTGTTACCCTTAGTTACCGGATTTACCCTTTAACCATGGTAAATAAAATATTTACTGATGTAATTATTCAAAATGTATAAAAATAATAGTTACCTATTTACAAAATTTTTAAATCATGATTATAAATATAGAATTAATTTTTAAGAATTCAAAACACAGAAGTGGCAGAAATTAATTTAAAATTCATTCCTGCAGTCGAAACAAAAAGCGTGTTTTTAAGAAATAATGACTATCAAAAGATTAAAACTTGATTATGACCGGTTTAAATGTCAAGTTATGTCCAATGACCAAAATTGTATTAAATATTAAAAATATATTCTAAATATACTTTAAGACCCCTCAAATTCATAATTTATCACTATTAAGTATTTCGATTAAAAAAGTTGTTTTTAATTAAAATTTAGTAATTTTTACTATTCATCAAAAATTGAATGTTTTCAGAAAAATACCAAAATTTCACCTTAGGCTAATTTCGATATTCCGAACCCAAAAATGAAGACCATTTTGAAAGATAAAATTTATAAAATTTCAAAAAGTGGGTATTATTTTTCATAATGACTAGTTTGATTGGTCACATTGTGTTAGAATCTCGAAGTTGCGTACAATGCAAGCTATTTCATTATTCAAAGGGAAACGTACCATGGATATTTGGGGTGTTACATTCTACCCTCCATCAATAACTTTCATCCTCAATATTTGGAAATGTTTTTCAAGAATAAAATTTTGAAAATAGAAAATACCTTTTTGGAAAACCCATATCAGAAATAGGGTTCATAAAAATATAACTTTAAAAGAATGAAAGAGAAGTACAAAGGTCATCCGAGATAGCCCATACTAGGATTCTATGAAAACATGGATATGGAGGAGAAACAAACCATCATGTTTTGATGTAGAGTTGTAGAAAAAAGGATTAGGAGAAAGTTAACTAAAAGAAAATCACAATCTTGTGATTGGTTAAACGGTCTTTGATTCCCCAGTAGGAAAAGTTAACCGACAATGTTTTTGATTTAAGTTACCTTTCATAAAGTCGAGGAATTTATTGATGAGATTTACTAATAACGTAAGGAAATGTACTTAATTGTCATGTATACTTTCATTCATTAAAAAAATTTACCACAAACCCATCTTTCACTCCAAAAGGTAATAGAACTAAAAAATATTACATTTATCCTAACCGTATCGGGTTCCAAAAATAAATTTATAATTCATATATCAGAACTTTTTTTAAATAAAACTACATTATACACTCCAGGGACATCAAGTAGTCTAGTGGTAGGTGATAAATCCCAATTGCACTATGTTTGTGGGTTCGATTACCGCAGCTTTGTCCAATGCGATGGGTTGTCACACGGTCTGTGTGCTGTCCTTTTTATAAATTTCCAAAAATAACTTTAACAATAGTATCCAATGTAAAATATATTCCATTCTAACCTTTACACTTATCCAAATTACTTCTGTAAACTCTCAATCCAAAATTTATATGAAAGGTAAACATAATGTAGATTCTTTTTACCCTATAATAACATCTGAATACCTTCATCATGTATTCTTTTAAAACACTGTAACATCTTGAATTACCATAAAACTTTATTGATTACATTAATGATCCCTTATTCCTTATATAATATTATATATACATCATCCATCCAAAAAATGTTGTAAACTCCAACAATGATGGAATATACAAATCTTTAATCAGTTTCAAGGTAGTCAAGAATATCCAATATAATTTACCAAAATCAGCCATATCTTATTCCAAAATCAGTACCTCTATTAAAACCGTATTAAGGTTTATCCTTCCTTAAACCATGTAATTTACAAAACGTTTAACTTGTGGTAGAGTCACTTTTCTTAGTACCATAAAATCCCAAATCCTTAATTAAATAGTACTTCTGAACAATCCTTATTTATTTACATTACATCATTTATACAACACTTCAATGAAATAATCCAAAAATAACAACATAAGAACAATATCCATTCCTCTTCATCTGTGGTAGTATCATTACTTGATTATTATCAAATAGATCATTTGCGACATAGTCTGATGACTGGGACATTGGATCGCATAGTGTCCAAACATATTGATGATGAAGCATTGTACATTTGAAACCTTTTTCTTACCCTTGCTATCACGTAATTGGTGTCCTTTTTCTCCACACTTATTACATACACCCATTCCCTTCAAACATTTTACAAGGTGATTCTTTCCACAGTTATCACATATGGGAAAATCCTTCATTACCTTTTTCCCTTTATCTGTCCTTCTCTCTACCATCCTTTCCTTCTCTGGATTCCCTTCAAAGCCATTGGAATTCAAGAATTATTTACTTATCTTATCAACACATGATACTATTTCTTCATATGATGATGATTCCATGAAATATATGATCCTTCTTACTCTTTGGATCATGCGTATTGCTGGAGTTCTCATTCCTTCTATTGGGTGCGGTTTCTAAACAATGGCATACACTAGATAATTTTATGAATAGAAATACCTAATCCCAAACTTTTAAAACACTTAACATTAATTGAGAAGTTTGTGGATATAATCCATAATCATAAAAATGTTTTCTTTGAGGAAGTATATACTCATAAACCCTTCATAATGGTTTTTAAGGAATATGAGAATTATCCAAAGCATATCCCCCGGGAGTGTCGTAACCAAGAGTGCAGCAAGGTCCTTTTTCATTCACCAGTTCATGTTTGAGTCTATCTAAAAATGGTGTTTTTAGGTTTTACCCCTAGGTAAATCTGTGCCAGATCCGCCTCTACATGATCATATCTAAACAGGGATGTATTTCTCAGAAAATTCACAAAATCTGTACAATACCAAAATTCTAGTATGTTTTTCTATACTGATCCTCAATGTCCATCTTAGGTCTATGTGCTCTAATCAAAGTTTATCTAAATCTAGATTCCATGGTTTGTACTAAACATCATTTGATACCAAATTTAAGGCCCTAACCCCAGTTACCCAGAGTCGGTGCATTATTACATAACATTGGCATGATCACAAAAGATCAAATCTCGAAAGACTGATTAGTTTTGTAACCTTAGAAACACAATATATATTCATATGTTTTACATTACATAATAAAGTGAAAAACTAAAATAACATATTCTATATAGTCCACACTCATATCCCCATCAGACTATCCCTAAAGGTCAGTCATAAAATATTTCTTCAAATCTTGGAAAAAATATAACATAGAAAGGGGTGATCTCAGATGCTCAGTAAGGATTACAATATAGCGCAAAATTTCATAAATAAGAATAAAAATTTAAGTCAATGTATAACTAAAACAAAAACCTTTTAAACTTGAACTTCAGCATAATATGGCAAAAATAAAATGAAATAATTCCATTTAATTATTCACATGGATATTCTACTAGTCGAATAATCACATGAAATATCAATAACCACTTTCATAATGATGGAATACATAATGCCAGACTATCATAACCACGTATCCAAGGCCTCGTGCCAAGACAACAAATAAGATTTTGTCAAGGCCTCGTGCCAAGACACTAGTTTGTCTCATGAGACCTACCGATGCATCGAGGAGCTATAGCGGGCTCCACCAGTCACTTACTAAGTCCAATGCATTCCTCAATAATTTACCCATAAACCATGAATGGTATAAAAGTAACACATCCACAGTCAAACATTTCACAAAACCTTCAATACAATATGGAATATTTGTATCATAATAAATCAACTTCAAAACAAGATTAAAATACATTAAAGGATTTTGACATAGATGAAAATGATTTGTAAAAATCATTGAGAGAAATATCCCTTTTTCATGAAAACATTTAAAAGTCACATAATTTAGAAAGAAAGACATTTAATGACATTTATGAATCAAATTGTCCCATACCACTTTGAAACTTTTGATAGTAATTACCATTTTAAACCATTCATGTCCATTTAAATAAATCCTTAAAACCATTTTGAAAACACGGACGTTAATGAAAATGGTTTAGAAAAATAAATCTTTTAAACATTTAAAATGATGTTTTAGTAAAAATACCCTTAAAAAGAATCCCTTTTAATACTATTTTATGAAACATGGACATGGATAATAAATATGTCCTAGTAGATACTTACGTAAAAACAACCTCAGATAATAATGAGATTGTGAAATTAACCCTTACCAACTTGGTAACTTACGAAACATACACCACATGAAATAGGTATCATACAATGAATATTTAAATTAACATAAAGTAAAGTGTATTACAAAATTAATACAATTATGGACAGTATATACACTACACAAAAGGTAATAGTGGCAATATGGCATGAATCTCATGAGAATAAGCAGTGAGATTAAAACCCCATACCTAATACTTTTCCTTAGTCATGGGTAGTTTAACCTCCTGTATAATAGTTAAATAATTGTTATTAAATTATAAAACAATCATCTAAAAAAATATGATATCATATATGATATTTTAATGTTGTTTTGTTAATAATATTTTAGTATCATCATCGTTTCGGGTGTTCATTTACTCGTTTTCTTTTATATGTTTTGTTACATAAGATGTGTTTGTTATCCATAGGTTGTATCATATTCATATCCAGAATGATATCAAGTCCTTAAACATTATTTTTAATCATAAAATGAGTATTATACTTGAATGGATATGATGGATAATGAATCTCATCGCGTTTGTGGAGACGGTAATCTGTACGTATGCACGAGCGACGATATCATTCTTTTGATATTAAAATAATATATAATTGGATGGTATATCATATATACATAATCATTATCATGTTATATTTATTATTTACATGAATTAACCATAATTATTATACCCATCCAAATAATAATGTATTGAATAACAATTTCACCACGACGTGGAGACGGTAGGTCGTACGTACGCACGTATAGTGACATGTCATTCAAAGGATCGATAGAATACTGAATATGGTTGTACAATATTTATAATAACATCACTGTATATATATGATACTGGATTTATTATTTTAAAATGTAAATAACAAAGAAAGAATAAGTTGAGGAAGAAGGGAACTTGAAAGAGGGTGGTGAAAACATTACCTCTTCTTCGGGTTCTTCCTTTTGATTTGATCAAAAGGGCTCCTTAGGTTAGATTTCTGACAAAAGGAAGGCCTCTAGGATTACGGAGGATAGTTTAGAGGGTATTCAGGTAGAGTTTTTCCAAACCAAAAGGATTTTATGGTATGAATAATTGGTTAGAAGTCGTGTCCTTTAATAAGGGGGAGGAGGGGCTCTTTAGGAAAAACTTAAAGTATTAATTTATAATAAATTAATATTCGGTTTCTAATGGATCCAGAGTGGATTATTCAAAGTATATAGTGGGTATGGGTCTAAAGCCTTTCATCCAATAGATTTTAGATAGTTTTGGGACACTATATTAACCTTATCTTTTAGTTTTAACTCTTAGTTAATTAGTTTGACATTTACCATGTCACTTTGTATTTTTCTATTATATGGTTAATAAAATTAATATCTTCTTTAATGAGAACCCCAAGTTGTCCATTAATGATACATATATCATTATATAAGTCCTTTGTCTGAACATTATAATTTTAGGAATAGAATATGAATTAATAATATAATATTTGTTTTAAAAACTCCTTTATGTCAATTTTGACACTATTTAATAATTGATTTTTGTTAAAGACTTAACAACTTTATTAATTATAAAACAATTCATTTAAGAAATCCAAACATGTCATATTAATAAATAAAATTTGTGTATGGCATTAAAACATTAAAATTATATTTATTTTAATATTTATAATACCAATTATTTGATTCTTTCATAAATAAGGAAAATACTCCATCATTATTGTGTCATAAATAAATTTAATTATTAAATGTCTAAAAATTATAAATAAAATACCCTTATTTAGTAAATCATTTTATATTTATAATTAATATTTATAGTAAAAAATATAACATATATAACCCTATGTAAATTTTTTTTTGCTAAAATATATATGCTTTTGTCATTTTAATATTTACTTTAACTTAATTAATATAATGTGTCATTATCACTTACAAGTGGCTCCATGGGGTCCCAAAATCAACCCAAATATTCCCATGGTCGTACATGTATCATCAAATTGGGTTAGGACATGTTTTAGGGTAATTTCATATTATTATAATTTTATTTTGTTACCCTTAGTTACCGGATTTACCCTTTAACCATGGTAAATAAAATATTTACCGAAATAATTATTCAAAATGTCTAAAAATAAGAGTTACCTATTTACACAGTTTATACATCCTAATTTAAAATATGGAATCCTTTTTTCCAAATTCAAAACACAAAAGTGGAAGAAATTAATTTAAAATTAATTCCTGCTATCAAAACAAAAAGCGTGTTTTTAAGAAATAATAACTATCAAAAGATTGACACTTGTTTATGTCCTGTTTAAATGTGAAATTATATCCAATGACCAAAATTGTATTAAATATTAAAAATATATTATAAAAACACTTTAAAACCACTCAAATTAATAATTTATCACTGTTAAGTAGTTTGATTAAAAAAGTTTTTTTAATTAAAATATAGTAATTTTCACTATTCATCAAAAATTGAAAGTTTTCAGAAAAATACCAAAATTTCACCCTAGGATAATTTCGATATTCCAAACCCAAAACGGAAGACCATTTTGAATGATAAAATTTATAAAATTTCAAAAAGTGGGTATTACTATTCATAACAGCTATTTTGATTGGTCATTGTGTGTTAGAATCTCGAAGTTGCGTACAATGCAAGCTATTACATTATTCAAAGGGTAACGTACCATGGATTCTTAGGGTGTTACAATTTCTATTTTAATTGATGAATTAAATCTTATAAAATAATTATGTGAATTTTTTTAATATGTTTCTTATAATTTCTCCATTAGATAGATAGGTTATTTGAAGTCATATGTGAGGAATAAAGCTCAACTAAAAGGCTTTATTATTAAAGGTTACATAGACAAATTGTTTTTTGTACTATGTTATATGTATTTTGATAGAATTGAGAAAATATTAAATACTGTAAAACATATTTAATACATCTATAAAAATTCTCATTCTGAAAACTAATGATTAGAATTTCCAACTATATGATGACTAGTTGGAAAGGGATCAAATTTTACACTTGATTAATTGGAGTTACTACATTAAAATAGATATGTTCTTCTCAAAAGACTTATAATTGATTTGTTGTTTAAGTAATTGATATTTTAAAAAACAAACTACTAATGGACAAGATCAAATTGTTATGGAATTAATAGAGGTAATTAATGATGAAATTATCACATGGTTCTCCCACAGTTCAAGTACGTAATCATATTATTATTATTGATGTGTTTCTTGATTGAATATTTTAAAAGTAATACTTTATATATTTATATTTCAATAATGAATGTCTATAATCATGCTACAATGTTAAAATATTTTTACCGTTTGGTTTGAGGCCTTTTAAGGTATGCTAAGAGAGTGAATGCCTACTATAAGGACATGTCCTTATTACGTTACATAATCTTGAATTTAAGTCAATAACTCAAATCCTTTAATATTTAGGATCTTTTAAAGTTTATATTTTTAGATAATGGATATTTGAAACATACATAACATTACACATTCATATATTGAAGATACCACAAAATACTATCCATTTCTTCCCAAATATGAAACCTCTTAAATAGAACATGTTTTCATTGAACAATATTCATAACATTTAACATGGATTATTTATTTTTCTTACACATACTTATAAACTATGAAACTCATTTAAAAATTTGGGATTAGCACAACAATCTCAGTAAGGGATATAAAAATAAGGAAATAAAACATTAGTCCATGAATACTTGTAATGTATAAAATCATTTTCAGAAAAAGACATACTTATTTCCCATATAAACATACATTGTGAAACTTGAGATTTATATGAGATTTATAAAAAAATATAGAACATAAATAGAACCATAAAGTTATCTTGGTTCATTAATTACATAATGTTGTAACCTTTTCAGCTACCTTATAATTTGTAACTGTCATGCTTATCTTACAATTTTTGTAACCATCGTAGTTACACTTGGAGTAACTATATAGAAAACCACCAAAATACACATACTCAATTAATTGGAGGGATATATAGGCACAACCCTTCATAAAAAAATTCCCATGAACCAGAACATAATCATACAACATGAATAATTTCATAAAAACATTGCCTTTGAATTTTGCTAAACCGAATTTTTAAATAGAATTTTAAAAGAAAAGCCCCCAACAAATATCATATAATTCAAGTGAGGATTAATATAGTGGATGTAATATGTATATAAACTCTAAAAACACAAATTTAAACATAATATAAACGAAATTATTCACACCAAATTTTTTAATACCATATAAATAATGATGTAGAAGGTTATGCCATAGAATGGAATTGGGTTAAGAATTCCCTTACCTCAGGTTTACCTTACATAAAACTTGTTTAAACATTATTTATAATGGTTAAAAGAGTGATATTAATATCATAAAGAAACATATTAATGTTTATAATACCTTATACTATCATTCCATTGCATCATTTATCCCTTTAATTGTTAGTATTTTGTTACTTCCATTATTTTGGGTACATTCGTTACATGATTTCCATGATGAATTCATGATATATATTCTTGTTGATTGGAAGTGAAACTATAAAATTCTAATGAATTAGTATTTACATATTTAAAAAACCATAAATTATACAATTTAACTTTTTAAATTCTGATAATAGGATGATTCATATGTTAAAACATTATTAATATTTTTAGGTCATTTTGGTGATTCTTCGATCGTAAAGAACTCATTCTGTTTAATAAATTAATAACATGTGTAAAAAATGATTCCTTAACCTTATATAAGATATAATACCTAACTTATAATTTGGTTCAACCATAAAAATGGTTTCATGAATGGTCCTTAAGGAAGTAAAAGAAATTGAAATCACATCATCCGCGATGTAAGTAAATCGCCACATCACGGACAATATTTTAATTTCATAAATAATTGGGAGAGATGAAGAAGTATAATGTTTAGTCTTACATAAACATGATTAAATCAGGAATATGTAAGATACTGGATCATTCATTACTCTTGGATAAGTGGACGTGAGTAAAGAGGAAGAATAGAAAATAAAATTAAAAGAAAAGAAAGAAAACAAAAGAGGATGTTTACCTCTTGATCTCTTCTCCTTAAGATCCTTCTTAATGCCCTTTGGTTTTTATCCTTTTGGTGATATGAGAACCTCTCTGACATGGGTAAGAGTCTTGGGATGATTATTAGTAATAAAATAGGCAATGATCAAGGATTGATAGGTGTGATAGGAAGAGAGAAATGATGGGGGTTTTATAGTGGAGGAGAGGAGGGATTTTACATTATTTAAATCATTATTTTAATATTTTTTCTCAATAATATGAATAGTCTTGATTCATGTGACCCAAAATATTTAAAATTGAATGTGAGTTCTAAAAAAGTGGTCTAAAATTATCCTTTAATCACCAATGATTCAGTAAAATAAGTATTTAGCATTTATTGTAATTTATCGTATTTTACTATTCATCACAAATTCAAAAAAAATAGAAAAATCCAAATAATTCACCCTAACCGTTTATCAATGTTTAGAATTTGAAAATGAACTCCATTTTTTGAAAATAATTTTCTATATATTTATAATTTTATTTTGAAAAAACATATTTTATTAAAAAATATCAATTTTAAATCTATAACTCATTTTTTAACACCTTGAAAAATTAATCAAGTTATCATTATCTTAAAGCTTTAAGAAAATAGAATAAAAATACAACTTACTATTTATTAGGGTCATGTTAGTATTCATATTACTATTTATAAGGGTATGTTACTATTCACCAAAAATCAATTTTGTTCAATTAGACTCCAAATGACTTACGGATCACAATTGCAAATGGCCATTTTTTGAAATTCAAAACATAGAAGTAGAAAATTTATGTTTAAAGTCTTGTAATAAATATCCACATAAAACAAAGATTCAAAGATTTCAATTTATTTTTCAAAAAATCAGGTGTTACATTATCCCCACCTTCCAGAAATTGTGTCCTCACAATTTTATTCACTTCTTAAACATGTGGTGGTACCTTTACCTCATAGAATTTTTAGACTCCCATGTTGTTTCTTCAACAATGTGTTTTCTACAAAAAAAACTTTACCTGGTATATTACTTTATTCTAAAATACTTGTCTTTTTTATCAATAATCTGAACTGGTTTATCATAATATAAATGTTCCTTTTCTAGCAGAACTGCTTATGGGCTCAAGACAAGAGATGAATCTATAACATTGTTTCTCAACATCGGAACATGAAAACACTGTATACCTGAGAAAAACATGTAGGAAAAGATACTCAGTAGGAAACTGGTCTGACCTTCTCCAGGATTTCATAAGTTCCAATGAACCATGGACTTAGCTATACATTCTTACCAAAACACATAAAACTTTTCCATGGTGATATTCTATGAAAAACATAATCACCTACCTAAAAAAAATTCTTTCCTCCTGTGGTTTTCATAACATTTCGGACTACTCTAAGTTGTCCTCATGTGTTACTGGATCATCTTCACTTTCTCAACCACTTCCTTTACTAATTCTTGTCCAGTCAACATCATTTCCCCAACATCATCCAAAAAAGCTGGAGTTCCACACCGCTTCCCATATAGTGCCTCAAAAGGTATCACCTGTTTACTAGAATGAAAACTATTATTATAAGAAAACTCAACTAAAGAAAGATGATGATCCAAAAATCCATGTTAGTCCATTGAACAAGCTCGAAGCATATTCTCCAAAGTCTGAATTGTTCATTCTGACCACCCATCTGATTGAATATGAAAAGATATACTAAAATTTCATATTGTTCTCAATGACATATGAAGGCCCTTCCATAAGTTAGAAGTGAACCTGAGATCCCAGTTAGATAAAATGGAAAGAGTAACTCCATGTAACCTCACAATCACTTTAAGGGTCAATCGAGAAAGCTGATCCAAATACATTTTGTATTGAATAGAAAGAAAATCAATAGATTTTGTTAGCTGATCAAGAACAACCCAAATTGAATTTTTACCTTGAGAAGTCTTAGGTAGTCCCACCACGAAGTCCACAGATATATTCTTCCATATCCACTCTGGAACTGGAAAAGGCTGAAGCACCACCTTCAGTAACTTCCCCTTTTCTTTAACCTGTTAAAATTTCAAATATTTCATTGTAAAATATGCAATACCTCTTTTCATTTCATCCAACCAATAATACTGATGAAGGTATATGTACATCTTAGTACTACCAGTATGAACTGAAAATGGAGAACTATGAGCTTAAAACAATAAACATTTCTTCAAATAGGAAGCACAAGGCACACAAACTTTGTCCAAACATCAAAACGCAATCATTATCAAGGTTAAATTATGAAAACTTAACCATTTTAACCGATTTTAAATTTTCCTATTGCTCATGGTCATTCTTCTGTGCATTCTAAATTCTATCTGATAATGATTATTGTGATGAAACCTGAAAAAAAAAATAGATTTATTTCATGCACCAATAACTTCTAATCCAAAATTCATCAAATAATTAATCAAGTGATCGTGTTCTAATTGTAACATGGTTAATATTAGATAATGTTTTAGAATCAAGGAATCTTACACCTTGTTTTCTTTTCCCTGATATAAATTTATCATAAAATTATAATCCTTTATCAGTTCAATATATCTTCTATGCCTCATGTTTAATTCCATCTAAGTGAATATATACATTAGACTTTTATGGTTCGTATATATTAGACATTTGGCCCCTTTTCATGTCAACATAGTTAGTCGGCTTGATTACCGTGAAATGTTTTTAACAAACTATTAGTAATAAACTACTAATATAATAAGACCATGAATCTATTTAATATTGTTAGCTCTTGGCCATTCATCAACCACTTTTGTTTCGGAAGGATCAACTTTTATTCAATCCTTATTTACAATGTTCGCAAGAAAAATAAATACTTTTCAACCAAAAATAACACTTCTGAATTTTTTATACAGTTTCTTTTCCTTTAAGGATTGAAAAAAAAATCGTTAGATTATTTTCATGCACCCCTTTATTCTTATAAATACTTTAATGTCATTAATAAACACAACCGAAAACTTATCCATGAACTCAATAAATATTTTGTTCATATGATTCATGAATAAAGTAGGTTCATTAGTTAACCCAAACTACATAAATTTTTTTCCTAATTCCCATATATATTACAAAAATATATTTTCTGGATGTCATCCTCATTCACCTTCAGTTGATGTTATTCAGATCTTAATTCAATCTTGGAAAAATACCATGCTCCCTGGAGTTGATCAAACAAATTGTCAATATGAGGCAAATGATACTTGTTTTTAATAGCGATCTTATTAAAACCTCTATAATCAATGAAAAGTCTCATAGAACCATCTTTCATTTTAACGAACAAAAAAAAGCATCCCATTGTGAAGTGCTAGGACAAATGAATCCTTTATCAAGAAATTCCTGCAACTTATTTTTCAATTAAAGAAGTTCCATTTGACTCATTTGATATGGAGGTTTTGAAATGGTCTTGGACTCAGCAAATACGTCAATTGTGAATTAGATTTCCCAATAAGGTATGGCAATGGAAAACTCATAAAAACATCAAGGTATTCATTTACCAATGGAACATCACAAATCTGAAAGGTTTCCTTGTTTTCAAAAATATGAGAAAGATAACATTCATTTCCATCCTTCAAATGTTTCTCAACTTCCTGATATGTTATCAATTTTATGGGATCATTATTGTATAAAAATGGAAACACTACCTTAAATACAACTTATTTATCTCTATAATCATTCTTAGCATGATAAACATAAATCAAATCCATTCCCAGAATGATATCAAACTCTACTAAGGGAAAAAAAGGTTTACAGGTAATTTATTTCCACATACAGTAATAGAAATAAATTTATAATTACTCTTTGCTGTAATATTTCCCCTAGTGTTTTAAAAATAAGTTCTAGTCTAATTTTTTTAGGCAATATTTCCAATTTACTAAGAAATTCCTCATAAATAAATGAATGTGTAGAACCTTTATAAAAAACATTAGCAAAATCTGAGTAAATGAAAAATGTACCTAATGTAACTTCATTGGATGGACCAATGTCTGTTGACGTAGTCATAAAGGATTTCAATACACCTTTCCACTTATAGTCTAGATTCTTTTCATCATTAGGATCTCTCTTTGGGAAGGCATCTTTATAATGACTCATCTCTCCATATTTAAAACACTTTACATTTTTCTTATTAGGATTATTCTTAAGATGATTTTAATTACAATATCAGGCCATATTGCCAAACTTACCACATTGATAACACTTCCTAGTTTTAGCAAGGCATTCCCATGGGTTCTTCATGACACACTTTTCACAAACTTAAAATTGAAATTTCTTTCCATCATATTTTTTTGGTTGATTCTTACCCATTTCTTGTCATATTGACCTATTCTTCTTCTTGTTTTCAAAGTGCACATTATAATCAGAAAACTCCATCTCTACCCTCTCATCACATTGGTAATGTTTCTCATAACATTTGAGTTCACTGGAGGCCAATGCCTTTCGATTCTATGTCTTCAATCCTGAGTAAAAGTGGTTGACTTTTCTATCAAGATCTCGAATATGATTAGGAGCATACCTTGATAGTCAAGTGATGTTTCCATTATACACATCCAAGGAATATTCCTCCTTATGCTTCAATTCAATGAATTTATTCTCCATCCCAAGTCGAACCACCTTTGTAAAATATGATTGAAGGAAAATACTTTTAAATTCATCCCACTCTAAGGCATATACATCCTCTCTCCCTCCCATATATTATTGACCATTGAACACCACTAACCAACTTTTCCTTCAAAACAAAAAATGTAAATACATACCTTCTGATTATCCTAACATCCCATAATATCAAATATTTTTTCAATGGCTTTAATCCACCCTTATACCACTATTGGGTCAAGAGATCCTTTGAAAGTAGAAGGGTGTTGTCTCATAAAATGATCTACTACCAATACATTCCTTTGTGGTATCACTGGTTGTTCTCTTGTTTGGATTCCAACACCATTTATTTCTTTCGTTAGCTGATCCATTTCTATCAAAAACTACTAGGTTCCAATCCCTTTCATTCTAGGCTACAGATTCAGAAGGATATCGTTCGGTCGGTACC
The DNA here is from genome assembly GCA_963277665.1 of Viscum album. NCBI lineage: Eukaryota > Viridiplantae > Streptophyta > Magnoliopsida > Santalales > Viscaceae > Viscum > Viscum album. Next base: position 1,489,453,633 of record OY728162.1, on the reverse strand, counting down.
TCTCCTCTTCAACTTCTCAATTTATTCTATGTAAAACCATTATGAACAAACATATCTTAGTTAAAGAAACATAGTAATATTTAAATTCAATATAAATTTAAATTAACAATAGAGTAAAAAACAATTATGGTATTATATTAACATCATCCTAACCCCTAAAGTTATCTAAACCATCCTCTAATACCAACTGTAAGGACCCGACCTTATTACATTACATAATCTTGAATTTTAGTCAAAAACTCACTTCCTTTCATATTGAGGATATTTTCATGTTTATAGTTTTAGAGAATTGGGATATAAAACATACATAAAATTCCATATTCATAGAGTGAATATGCAACAATAATAGTATCTATTTCTTCAAAAATGTAAAACGTTTCTAATAAAACATGTTTTCTTTTACAAATCTTCATAACATTAAACATGGCATCCTTGTTTTGTCTTAAACATCCTTATAAACTATGAAACTCAATTAAAAACTTTTTATGAGAACAAAAAAGACCAGTAAGGAATATAAAAATAAGGAAATAACACATTAGTCCTTGAATACTTGTAACATCTGAAATCATTTAAAAAAAAGACATACATGCTACACATATAAATATTCTTTGTGAAAAAATGAGATTTCCATGAGGTTAAAAAAAACATATAGAACATAAATAGAACCATAAAGGTCTCTTGTGGCATTACTTACATAATCTTGTAACCCTCTCATCAGCCTTATAATTTGTAACCCTCAAAACTACCTTACAATTTGAGTAACCATCACGGTTACCCTTGGAGTAACCATATGGGAGACATACAACTTACACATAAAAAATGAATTGGAAGTAGATATAGGTACCACCCTTAATCAGAAATAATGCCCCAGAACTGGAACTTAATCATACAACATGAATAATATCATAAAAACATTTCTTTTTAATTTTGTAAAACATAATTTTTAAATAGCTTTCTAAATAAAAGCCCCATAAAAATATCATATATTTCAAGTGATAATTAATAGAGTCGAATTAATATGTATATACACTATAAATACCCATAATTAAACATAATATAAACAAAATTAATCACATAAACATATTTAATACCACATAAATAATGATGTAGAACGTCAACCCAAAGAATGGAAATTGGGTTATGAAATCCCTTAACTCGGGTTTGTATTACTTCAAATATTTTCAAACCTCTTGTATAATCGTTAAAAAGTGTTATTAATATTCTACGAAAAAATATACATTTTTATAATACCTTATATGATCATTTCATTATATCATTTCTCCCTCTAATTTTTATTATTTTGTTCATTCTATTGTTTTGGATTCATTCTTTACATGATTTCCATGATCAGTTCATGATGGATATTCTTATAGATTGGAATTGAAACACTATAATTGGAATGGATTGGATTTAAAATATTTCTAGAACCAAAAATTAGACCATTTATAATTTTTGATTCTGATATGAGTTTGATTCATAAGTTGAAACATTATTGATATTTGTTTAGGTCATTTTGGAAATTCATCAATTGCAATGAACTCATTATGTTTTAAAAATTAACAAAATTTGTAAAAAATGATTATATAACCTTATATATTATATAATAAATGAATTATAATATGGTTCAACCATAAAAATTGTTTCATGACCAGTATTTAAGGAAATAAAAGAAATTGATATCTCATCATCAACGATGTTGGTATATCGACACACCTTGGACGATGTTTTAATTTTATGAATAAGTGGGAGAGGAGAAGAATTATAGTGGCGAGTCTTCCATGAGCATGATTAAATCCTGAATATTTAAGATAATGTATCATTCATGCCTCATGGATAATGGTAGGTGAGGAATGAATAATCATGGAAAAGAAAATGAAAATAAAAAAATGAAAAAAGAGAGGATGTTTACCTCTTGATCTCTTCTTCTTGAGATCCTTCTTAAGGCCTTTGGTTATTGACATTTTGGTGAGACAAGAAGCTCTAGGGCGTGGGGAAGGGTTATTAGAGGAGTATTGGGGGCAACTTAAGAAAGGATCAATGCTTGAGAGGTGTGATATGAAGACGGGAATGCTGGTGGTATTTATAATAGAGGAGAGCTGTGATTTTACATTATTTTCATCATTATTTCAATATTTTCTCTCACGACTAGGAATAGTCTTGATTCATGTGACCCAAAACCGTAAAAAATTCATGTAATATTGATAAAAGTGGGCTTACATCATCCTTGAATCACCTATGATGTAGTAAAAAAGTATTTATCATTTTTTTGTCATTTATTTTATTTTACTATTCAGCAAAAATTCAAGAATTTTAGAAAAATACCAAAAAATCACCATAAAATGTTTTCATACTGTAGAATTAAAAAATTAACTCCCTTTTTAAGAAAGAAATTTCTTAATATTTTTAATTTAATTTTTAAATTCAATCATAATTTATTAAAAAATTATAATTTTAATTCTAAAACTCATTTTTTATCACCATGAAAAATTAATCAAGTTGTTATTATCTTAATTAATTATTAAAATGGAATAATAATAAAATTTACTATTCATTAAACTCATGTTTCTATTCATATTACTATTCATAAGGGTATGTTACTATTCACCAAAAATCATGTTGGTTCCATTAGACTCCAAATAAGATACTGATCACAATTGTAATGACTGTTTGCCAAAATTCAAAACATAGAAGTGGAAATTTAATGTTTAAAGTCTAGTTATAAATATCTACTTATAACAAAGTTTCATTCATTTCAATTTGTTTTCTAAAAACATGGGGTGTTACAAATGAAATATTAATTGAATTAATTTTCATACTATTAATCGCAAAGAAGAATATAAAACTCAAAGTAGTGGGGTATTTACACTTTCATAGTTGGGATACTATGTAATGTTTATTGATTTCATTAAATGAAACTATTATGGTTATTTTTCATTTTTATTATTCAAATAAAAGTGGATCAACATTAATTGGAGTATAAAAAATGATTCATTGAATTTTACTTCTATCAATTTCTATCACATTTTCCATATCGATGACCATGAATATAATAATCAATTTATCGTGGATTCACAAGATAAGATGGTTACTTTCATGGATGAAGAAGAGAATGAATTTTGGAGTGTTATTTTACACTTAAAACTAAGAGACTATTTTTGATATGTGTAATGAATCACAACTGGCAATTTTTGATATAGAACCTCAGGAAAAACAAAAGTTTCAAAAGTTTCTACATAACATTTTTGAAATAATAGAACTCTCAAGGGATGGTGAAAATGAATAATTGATCTTAAAAATAATGGTTGATAACAGTGATGAAAATAAATATAAAGATAAATGAATGTATAAATTGGTAATGAAACATTATTAAAATTTCATATCTATAAGTGTTTCATATATATTTACAATATCCTATTTTTTTTACATTGAATAAATTCTATTCTATTTTAAATGTGGAGATGTTGGGAATATAAAATTTTAAGATCCTAGTTGATCAAAATAACTAATAATACCACCAATACCATCACCTTTATTTGATTTGATTGATTCCCCTATATCAAAGACTTTTAGAAAGCCATTATCTTCATCAAATGTTATTGTATTACAACCATACAATGCACCTCTGATAGTGTATTAGTTTCTCACTCTTCAATCTAGGGAATATTGAAATGTTTCCATTAAATGTATGTATTTCATTGTAAAATAACTATATATTTTTATTAATTTATAATGTATTTTTTAAATATATAAAATAACAATAAAAGAGATACAGATAAAAATACAGCAGATGCGTGAGACCTAAAAGACATTAAAATTATCATTCCATTTGATGATTTCATTGTTCTTGGTGATGTTTCTTAAATTAGTGGATATATTCTTGGTAAGAATTCTTGAGATATGGTGAGCCTTCCCATTAATTATAATGATTGTAGGCATATTCTTATACCATGGAATAATGAGGTGTTTCCAAATCAAATAAAAATAATACTAATTAAATATTCCTAGATGGAATATTTAAAATGAATGAGTAAAATTATTAATATACTTATGATATGTTATGTTTCTTATTTATAGATATTATCAAGTAGATATTTTTCCTATATACATGACCCATAACCATGGATATACGGTAAAAAACATAGCTATAATATATATCCATGGTTCTAACTGACCATGTCACTAGTTGATGTGGGTATAGATTAAAGCTATAATCACGATTCTCTATGATATTTTCAATGTTTTCCACTGTGGCAACGAAGATATTGCCACAATTTTTGGTAATATTGTAACGTCCCGACCTAGGAGCCACTGAACGGTGCTCTGTACCAGTTGGTCACAAGCCCTCAAGCGCACCACCCCGTACGCCAGAGGGCACCACTAGCAGCGAGGGTAAAGTAAGTAAGTCTTGGGGAGACTATACCCTCTGTAATCATAAATAAATACCAGAAGAAGTAACCAAGAAAAAGCGAAAACACATATAAATATAACATTACAATGTCACTAGAATAATCAAAAACAGAAATACAATACTCCATCTAATGGCCCAAAGGCCTTCATTTTTTAATGATTTTGATAATACACCATTCAATGGGTGAGGTGGAACCCTTACAAGTCCCTTAGGTGTAATTATTACATGGCCCGTAGGCCTTAGAGGAATTCATATTCCCATAGGATTCAAACATTTCATACAACCCAGACTAACTGCTTGGAACTTCTCCTCCCTAGTATCTTCATCGTGAAATCAACTCTCCACCTTCACATAGTTGTTTGACTAGGCATTCCCATGCATGCACAGGCATGTCCTGATGGCAGGTGTCATACCCTCTCATTCTTGCAATCCATTTGGCTTTTGCAGTGGTGAAAGATCATTGCTCATCCTCCTTGAAGATCTTGTTCTTTTTAGGTCATCTTGTTTGTATCAGCATTTATGGTGGCCCAAAGGCCTTGAGGTGGCCTGAAGGCCTTACCCGAATGCCTGGGTGGCCTGAAGGCCTTAAAGGACTCAGGGACGAAATCGGGGGCCCAAAGGCCCAAATAGGGGCATATTCCCAGATGCTACAGTGACAAACAGTACCATATATAGTCCCTGCTATAGTAACTGCTACAGTACTGCACAGTTCCCGCTACAACACTGCTATAGTACCCCTGAAAAAATTTCTCTGCCTGGATTTGATCCCGGGTCTCTCGGATGCACTTATGGAGCCCTTACCAACTAGGCTAAGGCTCATGTGCAATACTCAACTGAAAGGCAAAACAAGATTTGACTATGAAAGTGAAAAGTGTCTACAATGAAACTGAAAGTAATGACATGATGACTCCAAATGGGTCCCGACCCATGTCCAGTTACCTCTTCCATGCTGCAACCCAAAACAGCACTCTAACTAGGGATCTTTCCTTTGTCATTTCCAACAACAACAAAGTCTATTCGGGTACCAATCAGGTAGCCCGAGTAGGGTGTGATTATGACTCAGTAGATCACCACCAACAATGTCAAAAACAATCCATTCATAAGCAGTGTATGTAGTTGCATTAATAATAAACCAAGAGAATAGGGAAAAAATTATATTTATCCAATTAAAATTTCTTTAATACGTTAAACATCTAGGTTTCTAAGAACTCCCAAAACACAATGTCTCATTCAGCCCGTTTAGAAGCCTAAACCATTTCCACTATTCAATTCATAATTACTATGTCACAATATTATGTTTATGAATATCCAAATGAAACCATAGTAAAAAATAAATGAAAGAGTATAGAACATCCTTTCTAGAACACATGTGAGTATTTGGAGCATCAGTCCCTGTCTCACAACCCCATGGGTATTTTTAGTATCGGTCCTTGTCCCATAAAATATCAAATTCATTCATGTCATTGGTTCTAGAATGCCATGTCTAGAACCTCTGTGTGTATTTAGAGCGTCAGTCAGTGTCCCACAACCTTTTTTCAAAACAAATAACCAATTCACATAGACAACCATATTCAAATGTTTAATCATCTTTATCCTTCCATCATAAATCTCACCCATATTCAACTAGATTTACAATTCAAAAAGAACCGCATAACCAAACCACCAATTAATTATTTGAGCCACGGCATTTATACAACTGCATATGCCTAACAAGATGAGACTGTGGGATTGGATTTAGACCACCTACCTTGATTTATTGATGGAATATAGCCCAACAAAAATCCCAAAATCCGAGCTGTACAACGTCATCGATCATGTTCTGGATCTAACTCCTTAAAACCAAAAATAATATCAATGTCTTTAAGATCTTGAAAAACTAGATCTAGATCCACAATTTTAGATCTATACCTTAACTCATAGTTGTAGATCCATGGAAACGATAGAAATCTCCCATGAAAAGATCAAGGAAAGATATAGGAAAGAACAGAAGAAACAATAGGATGAAATCTACTTACCAAAAGGAGATTGGATCATTAATTCTAGCCTTTAATCTTGAGAAAAGGTATTTGGATAACCTTGGAATCTCTCCAAGAGGCTTTGGAAACACCTAGAAACTTCCAAGCCCGAGGAAAGGTTGGAAAATAAGGAAATCCTGGGGTTCGGGTGGTTTTAAAAAGGATTTTCAGAATTAAAAACCACGTGCACAGTTTACTGGATAGTGGCACATGGTTTGTCAAATTGTGCGCAAACCGTGCGGACCTCACTACCCGGATTTTCACGGTCCGCACAGTTTGGTCGCACAGTTTGTCAAACCATGTGTAAACCATGTGTACCTCTCTGTCCAGTTCTGATTTTTTGGCACGGTTTGGTCGCATGGTTTTTCAAACCATGCACAACCCACTGCCCCTTTGTTTTACTTAAAATTTCAACCAAACGAACCCCAAGTCACTACTCCAAAACAGAGGTACTTAAAAACATCAAAAGTACCTAAAAATGTGCCCGATATTGACTCCAGAAAAGGCCAGAATCTTATAAATATCTACCATATTTTTCTACCGTGGAAGTTGGTCTATAGCCGCAGTTGTCCACGTTGGCACCAGAGCTATTTTCATGGTGTAAAACCATGGCTATAACCCAAAAATAATATGTTCCCCTCGGGATTTGGTTTTTTTACCTCCTCTATGTGCACCGACATCCTAACCAATACACCACATATGACTTCTAGTATATATGTATATATATAAATTAAATCCATGGATATAACATGTAAACTGTGGCTATAACCATTCTTGCACTTTTTTCACAAGTTAATGTTTTTCCCACACAAGGGTTGGAGACTGATACGCATGGTTTTGAGAAACCATGGTTAAAATAAATACTCTATATCTATAGTTTTTTTAAAATTGTGGCGTAAAATTTTGTCTATATCCACGATTTTACTCCAAATATGGCTATATACCTCAAAAAATACTCTATAACCACATTTTAACACAATCTGTGGCTATAGCCCACTATATAGCCATGGTTTTACACAAACTATGGCTATGTCCCACTCTATGGCCATGGTTTCACCCAAACAGTGGCTATAGCTCTCAAAAAAATTTATATCCACATTTTCAATGAACTATGGCTATATCTTTAGAAAATATACCATATATCCATAGTTTTATTTAAAGTAATGGCTATAACCTCAGTATAAATACCTACATCCCGAGTTTTGGAAAACAATGGATTTAGTTCCATGACTATATTCTAGTTTTCTATTATTACATTATTATTGGAGTTGGTTCCCTAGAAATAACTTCATGTACTTGATGATTACATGTATTCATTATCTTTAATATTAATGATGTTTTTTATCACCTCTTGATTGTTCCTCTTCATGATATAGTATGTGATAATTTCCTAAGGATACATGTCTCATGAAAACTACATATAATTTCACCACTTTGATAAGATACTTTAGATTCTTTGAGAATATTCCTTAACACCTTGTTCTAGGGATGGATAATATTGTTTGATGGTACATAGATGATACATGATATCAGGGGTAGGAGGCTCATATGGAATTAGGATACCTATTCATGGAATTATCTCTTTGTAATATCTATGATGGGAGATTATCATAATAGAACCACTATTAAGAAATACACATTTTATGTTTCATTGTATGTTCTTATCTATGAGTGTGCATATTAACCCTTATAATTTAATGTCATCATTAATGAATATAATAATTTATGTACTTTGATGTATTGATAAAAACTGTGACAACATATGTTTATAGATAAGTAGGATAATGTGACTACATCACAAGTGATATGACGTTGATGGATCATGTTAGAAATTATTTATCCCATTTTACCTTGAAAAATATTTGATATCTCAAGCCCTTATATGGGAATGGTACTTCCCAAATAAATCTTTATCCATGGTGTTCTATGGGAAAGTTTATTCTTGCAATTTCAAAGAAAGAGTCATCATGAAGATAGGTTGATGACACTAGCATACAACCTACTTGGTTGTAGATATCATGATGAAGGGATTATATGACACAATAAGAATTCATAAGAGAATTTATCTCCTTATTTCCTTAATTTCTTTCTCTATGGGTGCCTTATAATGTTTTTATATGTTAACCCTCAACTTTAGACATATCTTCCTACTAACACTGAGAAAAAGATCATGAGATTCACACACTAAGTATATATGGAATATTAGTTAAATTAAATATTGAATTTATCAAGTTATAATTAATATTATTCCTTGTATATGGTTTAATAATTATTTTGGTTTGGTTGATCACCATGATCAAAAGAATGAGTGAGTTAAATAATGATAATAAATATTTATTTTAAATTTCTACAGAATATAATATTTTTTATATTTATCCATGAATAATGTAGTTTTATTTATTTTTATAAATATGTAGTCATTATTTGAGGCTTGTTAAATGTCAAGGAGGGAAAGGTGACTAATTTGAATGGATTTATTTGAAATGATATATGATATTTATTTATATATTCTTATGTGAGACACATAAAATATTACTAATAATAATAATTGTATTATTATTATTATCCATGGGTCCAGAAAATAATAATTGAATTATAATAGTTTTTATGTGTAAATTTATAACCCTGGACATTCCTTAAAAAGTATATAATTATATCACTTTCTATATAAACAATTTCTGTGAAAAATAGATAGGGAGAAGATTACACAATCCACAGAGAGGGTTTTAGAGTACTAGAGTTTTCTCTATACTCATCATCTCTTATTCCATAGAGAGAACAAAAAAAATCTTCTTCATCAAAGAGAATTCCATTTCATTCAACCCTGAATTATACAAGTGATTGGGATAAATTGTTCCAGCACTTGGAAGTTCTATGGTGATGTATAGAGATTTTGGTGAATATGTGGATCGACGCTAGAGGGATTTAGAAATTGGATCCTAAAAAACAATGACAATAAAATGAGATCGAGTCTACTAGATCAGTAATGAAGAAGGAATTATGAGTTCAAGAAATTCTCAATCTGTTATTAAATTAATTATAAACTATATGTGATGATTCTCCTATTATGGTTCAAATATTTTATCAATCCAAGTATGTTGGAATACTGATGAAGTTCCAATATATCCCATGTACTTTAGCTTTTGATGATCTCAAATACCCTTTATACTTTAATGATGATATTTTTTTAAGTGTGATAATCAGGTTTTGTCTTATTTTATGTGTTTTGGATGATAGATTCCTTAATTTTGTAATTCTTGATAATTTTAAAGAAATTATCCTATGTTTGAAAAAATGGGCTATGTAAGTTATTTGGATAAATATCGAAATGACCAAGTGATAATTCGGCTATGTAAATCACCTGAATCATGCATTTAATTATGTAAATAAGCTACATCATAGAAAAACCTATTTGGAAAACACTTATGTCAATGAGATCAGCTACATGAATAATAAGATATAGAGTTTAATCAATTATGTTAATTTCTTTGATGGAGTAATTGGATACATGGATTAGATACATAGTTAAATTTGCTATGTTTTTTTAATTCGACTATGTCTTATTTGGATATGTGAGTAAAAAATCATACATGAATCAATTTTTCTATGTGAATCACCTTTTAACCCATGGAAAAATTTGATAAATAATTAAAATCGGAAATATTGATTTGAATTTTGATGTCATCTATTTGATGATATAAAATTTGGATACATCATGCTGTAATATGTATTTATTGCTCTTGAAGCTCTTGAGTGAGATTTTAATACTGTCATAAAATATTTAAATGTGGGATTTCCTCTTTATGTAAAAAATTATTATAACAAGATGAAAGTACCAAGAAATGACACAAGTATAATGACAACTTATTTGTCTTTACTATTGGCGAGGTATTTTTGCAAAATTAGCATGTCACTAGTCCTATATTTTTCAAATCATGTATTGTGAATTAAGAGAGAATTTTTTCATGTATTTTAAAAAATATCATGAGTTATCATAAGAATATAATGAGGATATATAAATATAAGAATAGAAGACTCTACATATATTCATGTATGTTATCAAGAAGATCCCCAATGCCACTCCATTTAATTTGATAAGAATAATAATGAATGTGAAATACATATCTTATACATTGTTCACTCTTGGTATTTTTTATAATATTATCCTAGAGAATTATTTTAATTATTATCATATATCCAAGAGATTTATTCTTTATATCAATCGTAAATTACAACTGTGAGATAAACCAATAAACTCTTTGTTTTCTAAACTTTTGTTGTAAAGTTTCCTGGTAAAATAACCAAAAGGTTGTTGGTTGTAAATCCATAATAGAACCTAGTTGAAAGATTATGTGTTATTGTAACATGTTTTTCACGCTTACACATAGTGATTTAGCCCTTGGAAAAGGGACTAGTTTTCCATGGTAAAGGGAATGGTCTAGTGAAAATCACTATACATGTGGAGAAGTGTGTTGGTAGAGTGGAAAAAAGGACTTTTATTCCATGAACCACTCTAAATCTCTGTGTCTGTTTCTTTTCCTTCTACTTTTAGTTTCCACTGCTAGTTATGATAAGTAATGAATATTAATTTAGTCATATTCAAGAGATGTCACTTCTCTAAACAATGAAAGTTTCAGGAACTCAATTCACCTCTCCCCTCTTGATACATTTGAAGACCTTTCAGGACAATTATTGGTATTATAGATCTTGAATCTAGTGTTCATGGTTGTCAAAATTTGAAGTCTAAAGATATAACAGAAAATGTCTACAATGAATATAAACAAACAATGTTTATTGATGGTAACATGTCCCTGCATAAATGGTGAAAATTATAGTTTCTGGAGGGAAAATATGATTATCTATCTAAATAGCCTTGGTCTAAAGGATTATCTTAAATCCATTAAGCCATATAAATTTTGAAAAAATCAACCTGAAACATGGGATGTAGATAATGAATCTATTTATGATTTTAATTCTAAATAAATGAATGTTATAATTTTTTGACTAGTTTTATTAGAGTTCAACTGAGTCTCTCAATGCCAAATATCCCATGAAATATAGAATACAATTTCAGTTTATTATGAAGATAAAGGTAATTTGAAAGATGTCAGATAGGCTACCTCCAAACCTATGTTTTATACATTTAGAATGATAAAGGGTATACCATATCCCAATTCAAAGGAAGGATTAAAGAGATTGTAAATAGTATTTCTTCTCTAGGGAAAACGATAACTATTCTATAGTATGCTTTGAATGTGCTAAGTGTGACATCCTGGGTTTTTGAACAGGTCATTTTCTTGTTAATTTTCAGCTTTTACGTTTCGATAGATGTCTCGAGGGTTTTAGAGAACAATGAAGAAAGGACTGATGGGCTAGGCTATTGAAAATAGACCAACCTAGAAATACACACCATGTATGTCATTTTCATGATGTGTAGTAGGGTAGAAGCCTCATGTGGCCAACTCGATGAATACATGATATATAATTTTGTTACACATCATGAATCTAATACACGACTTGTCAAAAATTTCACATAGTGTAAGTCATGGGAAAATTTTTTTAAATGATCTGGGGGCTCAATCTTCTCATTTGTTTCTCCTATATGGATAGAAGATACAATTCTAAGGAGGTCTCACACACCACTTCCCCTATACAGTAGGATTTTTCCATTATCCACTATGTGATTTTTGATCATTGATCCGTTAGTGACCATAGATTCATCTCAGTAAGGCCATTGATCTTCTAGCCTATTTTATTATATGCTCTTTATATATGGTGTGATAAATCCATGTGATTAATTTCACCCTATTTTCATATTGTTCATATAAAATGATTATTTCTATCATTTTGGATCAAATTAGAGGCCAATATTAGATGATCATATGCCTACTAATATGATGTAGGTGGTGCCTAATATTCTCCATGATTGTGGGGTATTTTGGGGGGATGAGTTCCATATACTCACATGAAGGTTTTTCATTGGATACCATGATTAATTAATTGAATTTTCATAAATTATTAAATGGGTGATGCGAGATACCTATGTTAATTCTCCTATATCACTACATGTGGTCAATCTAGATATGGTGCGTGGATGAACCTGGGAAGATAAGGCATGTATTATTGTAAATAAATTAAATTATTTATATTTAATTTATTATTTTCATGGGAATTTGATGCGATTTGCCTGAGTATTGTGGTGATACTGGTCACATGGAAAGAGGAGACATTGTTCATCAGAATGGGGTTGGCCTGAGATACTCAAGGTTATATTGATCACTAGGTTATGAGACATGGTCATCAGATTTAGGTGGTGGGTTCATAATGAGGGGGCTTGGACCAGCTGATTTGAGGTGGTGTTAATAATCATGATTTATCAACATGGACATAGGGGAATGATGTCTGGAATATGTGGCTTAGGTACTATTTGGGTGATTATTGCTAACCATGTGTTTGATGACACATCATTAGAGTCAAGTTAACATATAGAAGATATATATTGAGGGGGTGTTGACCACTCACATGGGTGGAGTCCCCGGTATAATATGTGAATTTCGTGATCTAATTGGCCATCAGTGATGTTTGGGTGTGCTCGCCCCAGAAATCCACACGGATTGTGATGGATGACCGATTGATGCTGATGAGACTATCAGTTGGGGGTAAATATTCACTATATTTCATGAGACCATAAAAACAGGTTATTGGGAGTACATAAATTTTTGTTCCTCAAGACATTGGGTTAATGATGATGGGGATTATAGGTTGGAGGGTAGATATAGATGTTCCTTAGGACATCAGGATGAGATCCATCTAGGATTTCGGAGTTGTGGTTTGAGGGACCACACATTTATTATTTGGGTGTGCCTTTTAGATGATGGGTATTATTTTTATGTCATGATGTTCATGGTTACTTTATTATTTGTTGAACCTGAGTTTTTACCTAGGATACATTTTTTTAGGTGATTCCTTGTGATTGTTTCTAAGGAACCTCTTCACTGTAGTTATATATATGTAGTAAGATGATATATGACATATATATAACTAGGGGAACATCTTCAGACATTATCCACGATGTCCTAAGAAGGTTATCGCTTCCTTTTGGATATTAAGAACAAGGTAGTAGGTATTTACTTATTATTCTAGTGATTCATTTTTATTTTATATTTAGATAAACCTACATTGTCATGGATATAAGATATGAACACATTGGTGGTGGCTTGCTGATATTTATTCTCAAACCCTACACTTTCCCATTGGGATGTGTATTGAATTTATTTCTCAATGATTAGGTATGGGACTAAGCTCAATATATGGATCATATTGGTAGAGTTGTACCTTTTTCATGGGATGGATAGAATGGTACCTTTGATGTTCGTGCATCATTTGGAGTTTAATATTGAGTTTCCTTTCCTTGAGAATGATTATTTTATGAATTTACTGATTGTCATCCATGTTTGAACCTACTATTTAATGGGTTTTAATACCTTCCATTAAATATTTTTTGATTTTTAAAATGGTATCTATCCTTTGGGATTTTCCTTTTATTATTCTTATATTACTTATTTATATTCTCTTTCGCAAAGTTTGGTTATTTTTATATTGATTCTTACACTATTTTTTGGGCTTTCCTTTTCTATTATAAATATCTAGACCATTATTATTATCACCACCTACGGCTATAATCTCCCCACCATCCCCACTTTATATCATCACTTCTATTCATAGGCCTTTGGCATATTAGGAGGCATTATTATGTACCAGTGGTTAACCACCCCAGAGAACCATTTAAAGTTGCATTCGGTAAAGGTGTTACAAATGGTATTAGAGTAGTTTATTTCTTTGAGATAAGGTGGTAGTATTGGACTGACTACTAGTGGTATCAATTTATTTCCATTTATTTATTTGGTTTTACTATTTGGGATATGTTAGATTAGAGACTAGGATGTTTCCAAAATTAGGATTATAGATCATGTTTTGGTTCCTTCATCCCCATGCATGAAGGATATAAAAAATTTACAGGGTAAGAAAATGATCTTCTATAGTGTTTTCTTGTAGTTTATTTCATTTCAAACTTGATTGGAACACTCAGGTGTGATGATTATCTGTTATATGGATTTAAACCTTGTCCTAGTATATAAAGGGAGGTTTGATTATCCATTATGGGTATCATATGGTGTTTTAATATATGTATGTTCTAGTAATTGAATTTTTTGGAACCTGTATTGTTCTCATAGGGGTCAGGTTTTTTAATGTGTTAACAAAAGAATTTAAATATTTCTTTCCTACTTAGACTCTCTTTGGTTTCATTCTAATAAGTTATTATAGTCTTGGGGTTCCCATGAAATATGTGTGTTATGTTTTGTGATGTGATATGAATGTGATATATAGGTATGACTCTAGTATGAGTATGCAGGGATTATAATAGGGGATGTGTTGTTTAAAATTTCAACAAAGAAGCTAAAACAAGTTTTCGTAAATGGTCAATTTAATGGAATTATACTGAACAGTCTTAGATTATATGTGACACCTAATCTTATTATGGTAATGAATGTTCCCATGTGGCTGAGATACATTTGATCCCTGACTCTGATATGGGTAGGTAAGGGGGCCATGATGGCTAATGTCATGAGATAGGGTGCAATAGGGAAGTGTAGGGGTGGTGATATGTGCTACCTATTATAGATTTCACTACCTCTGATATTTATATATATATATATACAATTATATTTGTTTGACCGTTTTAATATAATTCAACATGATGTCACCTAGATGGGATCTACTGGATTATTAGGAAGGTGGTGATATGGTTCTATTTGAGGGTTGGAATGAGGCCCTTGAGTGTTGGGATGAGGCCCTAGAGGGTCAGGATATGAGCTACCAGTACAAGAATAAGTGTAGTCTCAGGTGCTAGTGGGATGGTCACATGATATTATATCTTTTGGGTCAGGACTTGATGAGTATCTTAGAGAAAGTCTGGTTTAAGTGATCCTAGACATTGATTGGATAGCTTAGGGATCTGATCCATCAATGTAATACTGGACACATTATTTCCAATCATAGCACAAACTTTTATTTTAGGGTGAGGATGGAACACATGCGGTGAGAACTAGATCAAGGTGGTCGAGACTATCTTCAACCAACTTGAGGAGCCCTCGGGTAGGAGGGTGATTCTAGCAACGTACATGCTCAGAGAACTAGAAAAACATTGGTTGGATGTACAAGTATAGGAATCTAGAAATAAGGGACTGGCGTGAAAGTATTTCGAGGCCATATTCTTTGAGTACTACAATCTAGAGATACTGAGGGTGGATAGATCATGTGAGTTCACAAATCTATGGTAGGTGGATACATCAGTAATGGACTGTCAAGATACCTTCATAGACATATCTCAAGTTTCACCTACCCTTATGGGTGATGAAATCACTTAGGTGTGGAAATTTGAGGATGTATTATAGCATTCCCAAAACTTATATGTTAATATATTCCAGATAACTTCATTTTCAATGGTAGTTAACCAGGTATGGATAGAAAAAGGGAATCTGTCAGACCCGTGTTATTCGAGTCGGGTGACAATGTCAGGTGATTTCAATGATGATGCTTCTGGTTTCCAAAAGTGAGGTGATTAGAATATTAGTTGGGAAGTCATGCCTAATATTCTAGTATACCAATATAGAGTTGTTATTTATCATTGTGCTTCTTGTAAGGGTAAACGAGACATTTCTTGACATAGTATAAGTGGCCTCCAAAGGAGTGTCGGGTATGTGCCCCGATTGGGAATATTGAGTGGTTCTATAGGAATCCTTCTTGGGAAGTCTTGAGCCTGGGACTAGGGTAGACGAAGGTGTCTTAGGTAATACTATGAGTGGTACTAGGAACTCGTATCCAAGATTCAGATGAAAACTAAGGTCATGTCAAAGATAGTTGGACCTAGAAGTGCGTTCAACGGATGCTCATGGGTGAAACTCCAAAGGCAGACCATGCCTTAGGTAGTCATGATTTAGTTAAGGTGCATGCAATAGATATTCTAGGTTTAGATAATGATGGGGAGACAATTATAGTTTAAGGTACATCGCCATTGTGACTGGGTTACCTTGGTTTTTTATTTGGACAGTTATGGTGCACAAGGTGGGCATTAGTATGTTTCTCGGACTAACCATGTGCTAGTTAAAACATTAGAATCAATTATTACACATGATATATATATATATCTGTTTTTTATGATGTTTGTTTACATCATTACTTCTTGTGGTCATTGATGTGATGTAGGTTATAAATGTGAGATACATAGGCATCTCTGCATTGATGTGATGCAGGTTATGAATGAGGTGATGAGGTATCTTTATTTTAACAAGATTTAATATTTATATATTATGGTGGATTTTATAGGACTATGATAATATGATTTTGTTTCTTTCATATATGTAAAAAGTATGATATGATCATCTGTTGAGGTGAGGGTACTTTTGGGCATCCGATGATATGTAGGAATTGTTGGGTGTCCTGTGATAGAGGCATGTTTTGAGCACCTGGTGAGGTGCAAGAGTGATGACACTTGATTATAGGAATTTTTAATAGGGTATGGTCGATTGAACATCATAATGTATTTATTTGGTTTTGGATTTGACTAGTTAGGTAATTTCTAAGGTTTGTAGTACCTCAAGGGATAGGACTTGTGTCTGACCATGGTAGAGTTGGTTGATTTTGATGATATGGGTATTTTCAGTACCATAAATGGGTAATGCATTATAGCTCCAGAGGATCTATTTTATGGTGTGGATATTGTAAGATCTTGGGTTTTAATGGACCATTTTATGGGTAATTTTGAGATCTTATGTTTTGACGGAAGTATCAAGGGTTTAGGGTGAACACTTGATTAAGGACGAATGACATATGCTATTGAAAACATCTCCATATAGAAATATATGTCATGTAAGTCATGTTCACAATTTTTATTAGGGAGTGAAGCCTCATGTGGTCTACCCAATGAATACATGATGTGTAAATGGGTTACGTTTCATGACCCTAATAAAACATGTGTAACAAATTACACATCATGTAAGTTATGGGTATCTTTTTTAATGGGAAAGAGACAACCTAGAACCCTTAGTGATGTGGATTAAGTTTGGACTAATGTTTGGTTGTGAGTGGATTATTTCTTACACAATCATTAATGTTGGGTCATCATTTCATTCTTAATGGAACATCCCAATGGTTCCCTCATCCATAACTGGTTATAGAACTTCTTTCCAAATATAGGTGGTCAATTGGTGTTTCAGACACAATGATGCTTAGGGACTCGCATTATTTGAGAGGATGGGAGGTAATACTCATCGCAACCTTTTTGGTGGAATTTTTTCCTACTCTGGGACTCTCCTATATATTTGTGGTATGTTTACAAATCTATCAATAATCTAGATATTGGACCAATTACCCTAACCAAAATGATCATGGGTTAACCATGCTTAAGTGAAAAATATATAGATGTTTTTAGGAATCCTTATGTATGTATCTGAGGTTCTTCATTTATTTCATAGTGATGGATAGATGCCTATATGGTAAATTGTATAACTAGGCCCTTTGGAATTTGATTCCATGAATGGTGGTGGTTAATGTTATAAGCAGTGGACTAAACCATTATGAAGTTCCCTACATATCATTTTTATTATTGGAATCAAGCCCCACATAGTTCCTTAAAGTAGTCCTGGTTAACATCATGCAGAGAAGACATATGAATGGGAACTATGGAACCAAATATTTGTGCTTTAGTCTTGAGGAGAAATCCAACATATCCTGGTTATAGTAGGAATTAGAGTTATCATTGTTCAATTACACCCTTGGGACTGAACACAATGTAGATATGATCATATGGTGGATTTTTGTTTCTTGACACTCATCAGGGCTTACATATTGAGATTTCACTATCTGATGGAGATTCATGATGAAAATTACATGAAAATCGCACCTCTATAAGCCCATGAATACTATGCTTGTTGTGAGAAATAAGGTATAACAAGTAATTAGTCTTACTATATATGTATGTCAGAAATACATATTAGGACTTCCCTTGAGATTTTTTATTATAGATCTTGGGGCTTAGGGAGGGTTCCATATGTATTTGTTTATAGTAGGAATCAGAGTCATCGTAGTTTAGTTGGCTTCTTATTCCATTTCTGGATGAGGAAATATGACCAGTGCCTAGGAATGATTGGGTTCTAATTGTTGAAATGTTATAGAGATAGTGAGACATTCACTGAGGCGGATGCCTATTTGAGTTTGGGTTTAGGACTTAATAAGGCATCCTACCTATCTTCATTTTGGTAAGAGTTGGAGTCTACATTGTTTGATTGATAAGTACTTAAACACTAATTTTTTCCTTACATGTGGTAAAAATCATATTATTTCCTTGTTCAGGACATACACATATATTTTTTTCCATTACATTATAGAGTCATATGATGTTAATATTATGATCATTGAAACTCTCTAAGCCAACTTGAGGTATTCTTGGTGTGACAAACAAGGGATTCCAAAAAATCAATCCCATCTCTTATGGATTATGAACTTATGCACCAGGAGAGACCTTTGATATTAAATAAAGAGATCTGGCCTTGGAGAGGCATCCTATGAATCCAAGTTATGGGAGGAATCTTATTCATTGTTTTTCAATTGATCAGGGATTACACACTGACATTTAACTTATATGTGGGGAAAATTATAATATTCTGCTGGTCAAGGATTACACATTGATGTTTCCCTTATATGTGGGACATATAATATAATGCCAAAGGTTATGGATTACAAATTTTAATTTCTATTTCATTTGTATAGGCTTATGGTGTGAGTGATATGACCATTTAAACTCCATTATCCAACATGATCTATCATCTGTGTGAGAAACAAGGGTTTATAATAATCTATCTCATTGCTTATGGATATAGGACTTATGTACTAGGAAAACCTATTGGAGGTCAATATAGTGCTCGGGCCTTAGAGAGTAATCCTATATATCCTGATTTATGGAAGGAATTAGAGTGATCATTGTTTATATGATCAATTCTATCACACTAACATTTTCTTTATAATCGGGGCTTACACACCAAGGATGAAAAATGTTATCATATTCTAGGATGCCTTATTGACCTTGCCTACTTGCATGCCTAACATGTGTTGATTTTCCACTCAACGTGCCTTGATTTTCTGTTGTAAATGTCATAGGATGTATTCCTAACATATCTTAAGACAATCACATGATCCAGTTGACATTTCCAAGGGACATCACATAATCTGGATGGAATGTACGAAAGTTGTTGCATGATGATGGATGACTTGTCTTGTGGACATTGAAATACATGGAAGCTTGATCCTAGAATCCATATCATGATATCTTCTAGATCACTTAGAGGGCATGATATGATTCAGAAAACATTCCATAGTTTCATCGCAAAACAATGGATGAAATACATTGAGGGAATCATGAGATTCAATGTGACATGTGTTGGAGGGTGATGAATGTCCTATATGACATGTATGGAGGTCATCATGAGATATGACTAGAATTCACAGTGGGAATCACAAGATCTATTTTACTTATCTTGGTGATATCATGAGACATCTCTTGCATGTTTTGATGTCTCCATATGAGTTAGAAAACATATCTGATAGACACTAAGACATCTAAATGGCGATTCTAGAGGGTTTCACTATACTTGAGTGTCATGTCTGAGGGGTTCCATGTGGATTGTATTATCTAGTCCAAGGGAATTTACATGATCCAAATAGTATACCAAAGAATCTCCACATGACAGGGGTGACATGTCCTCATTATTTTTCATGTCTTAGGTGGTTTATGCATTGCGAATGAGGATCAGTTTATCTATTACTCTCATAAGGCTCCCATTTTTAGTATTTAATCAAGCCTTTTATTTTATATATATTATTTATTTTTGGTGTTATCTTTTTTTGAGTCTCATGTATTTTGGAACAGATATGGGATTTATTTGGCGTGTTCTTCCGGAAGTCCTTCCCATGATATAATAATTATTATTCAAGGCTTTTATGCATGTGGCATGGTCTCTCTAGTTTCTCCCCAGGTATTACCTAATGGGAAGATTTTTTTTTGTCATGAGATCATCCACACCAAGAAATATTTTCTAGTTCTTGGGTGCATTGGAGCGTCTTGATGAAAAAATTCTAACCATTTTTTGATATTGGGGTGGGAAATTTATAGTTATTTCCACCCCACTTGTTCACCTATTTTCATTGAACTTATCACGTGATGCCAGGACGGATTTGGAGGAGACCTTTGGTGTCACACATCTTCATGAGTTCCTTCCTTAAATCACTCAGCGAAAATTGCATGTCTTTCATCAACTTCTAGACCAACCTATCAACGCCTCATTTATTGTATTATTTCCAATTAATGGGGTCATGCAGAATCATGTGGACATTCTAAACATCTTCCATATGGTTAGGAAAATATTTCTATGTACTTTCATGAGATTAGTATGCATGTTGAAATCCTTTCACAAGATCTTTGATACCTTGTTCGTGATATTTTGTGAGACAAGTATTACCCATTAGGGGGCCTTCACGAGATCATACTAGATTTTCATAGTGTCTTGTGAGACCGTGTTTCAAACAACCTAGGCATGTCGTGATAGTTTTATGACCACAACAGAATTCCATAATTTCACTCATTATTTCATTTGTTTATTTTACAATGTTTGGAGATTTCATGAGGTTGTTAGAGTGTTGTCTAAGACAATCAATCCAAATCATGGTGATGAATTCCATGACCAAAAAGGGATTTCTAGACATGCACCAGAATTTCATGGAAATATGTTTGAACTTATATATGAAAATGGAGAGCATGAGGTCCCCTGGTTATGTCTGATTGTCTTAACTTGATGAGGATGACATTCCCATGGAATTTTACAGCATGAGGTTGATGTGTCATGGGTTGGTATGAATGTTGTCAAGGTCACTCATTCTCTCCATCAGTGATGCATTGCATTAGCTATACGACCAAAAGTGGCTCTCAAACTTGGGATTTTTTCATCCTATTTTTGAAGGACTCTTGTATGGTTGGGGAGAATCCGCTAGTCAACAAGCCATGTGGCCTAGGGTAGACTATCTGGATTCTTCTATTTGACCAGGGATTGTCTAGGGTGCCTTATCTAGAGAAAAAGGGACTTATCAAAGGGAAATTGTGGGACCTTACGTTGACCATGACCTGACATGGATATCCACATGACCTTCCGTTGGTTATAAGATCACATGTCTCATGATGTTATATGCAATCCACATGACCATGGATATCTTCTCTTTCCATCACTTTGTGGGGAAAATAATACCCATACTCTTGTATTTATTCCTTTTTGATTTTTCCAATACTCCTTTGGCGAACATCAAATCCCCCCCCATGAGAGACATATTTTGGGACAAGGGATTAGTTTTGAGGAAATTAAATACCCACTAGAGGCATTAGAACTATCTATAAATGATGTCATGGGTGATTTTTGGTCTTCCAGGATACGTTCAGTATTCCACGGGAAGCCCTATAAATAGGGGAGCAGAGGGGGATTCATTAACCAACCACTAATTTTTCTAGAACTCTTTCCATTCTTCCATCACATAACCTTATTTCAAGACTATCCCATAATATCTTTTTATGAGACCTCTTTTTGATCCTGTCTTGAGAGAACTACTTCACAAGTCTTTTTTTAAAAGTACCAAATCAAATCAACTTACAAAATAAACAACAATAATTTTTTGATCTTCAATAATAGAGATTATTGATCATATTGAGGGTTATATGGGACCTACTAGATTGATCTTATAATCCATTAACTATTTTGGTCTCATGTGGCCATGTCAAGGTCAAGAAATCATATGTCTTCTTAGGGGTCATGTAGTTTTGTGATGCTTTGAAGGCTTATGAAAAGCATGATATATTTAGGAGTAATAAGATTCTGGAATCCTTCATGTGATTCCTGAATGTCTTGGTTGATTCATGAGATGTGCATGATGTTGTTAGTTAACGATTTTTGAAAATATTTTATTTTATCTGTCTGATAAATGCCACTAACATTTATCTAGATAAATTCTGTTTCTCACCACACTTCTCGCAAACCTTCAAAGAGAGAGAAAAAATAAGTGAAAACCCATATTAATTCTATTGTATCATATGTGTATCATACTTCTATCATGGGATTGGGTAATTTTAGGTGATCATGATAAAGATTGTGGGATTGAAACTCCGGGAATATCCACTTTCATAATTTCTTCCCCTTTTCATGTTTTTTTAATAAAGATTATCCACTTCCTCTATCTCAGATATTGTTTATACCCTCCTATTGGGTTTGTAAAACCCATAACCATTTTCAAGTGATTGTATCCTAGGGTTCCTACTTTGTCATTGAGGGAGATGAGTGTGAGATCTATTTCAAGTTCAACTTTCAAAAAAAGAACAAAAGAGAAAAAAAAGAACACTTTTGTCATTTGGAGACGTTTTCTGTTTTGTAAATATTTCATGTTCTCATCCCCTTAAAATTTCCTTCCTCTTTTTTGTCATTATTCACACAATCATTCCCATGTAAATAGGTGTTTCAATTTCCTTTAATGCCTCATTTCAAAAAAAATTATGCATTGATATTTCCATGTTAGTGTTTTACCCTTTTTCCCTATCTTCTAGAAATAATTTTCCTACCATCCCATAACCATAGCAAAAAACCCTACAAAAGACCTATAGATTCTTTTGTACATTAGTATTGGTAATATAATATGATATCTCTTTCAAACTCTATGATTTTCTCTTTTGATTGGTGAATGAGTGAACCTCCAGAAATACAATTTTATCATCTTCAGAGGAGTAAGTTTTGAGTGTCGGCATTTTTCATTTCTTAATTTAAGCATAAAAATGATTTTTTGAATCATTTTTTTTGTAACAATTTTTGGTGAAATTAATTTTGAATGGGTTAAATGTTCTAAACCTCCCATTGTTGGTGAAAAAAAATTAATAATTTTTTGGTGAGTGAGAATGATTTAGATTCTTCTATATTTATTGTACATGCAGACATGAACAACACTACGTGTGGGGTAGTTAATGTTATTAATATTTTAATAGTTTTTTTGTATACCCCATTTACTGATTTTATATGAAATGTGCATAATTTGGGAGAAATATTAAGGTTTAAATATTAAATATAATTTTTGATCACTATTTGAATTCATCCAGATTCAAGTTAGTATAATGTTTTAATAATACCTATCATCTTAGTAATCCAAATTGTGTGGTTCCTGTTTTTTAGTATTCCTTATTCATGTTCCCAAATATAATTAGTAGGAATAATTTGAAATTTTTCCATTTGAATGGCCATATATACCAAATAAGAAGGACTAAAATATCTATGATGAAACTAGACCAACCATGATGATTGTATTACTTGGATAAATCCCAAAGCCCAAATTTTATGAAAATCTATCATAAGTGTTTGATTATCCAAATAAATCCTGGATAAAAATGTAAAGGTCCAAATACAACAACAAGGATCCCAACTAATGCTTTTCAATCCATCCCACCATTCTGGACTGGAATTAAAATCATCACACCAAATATGAAATTTATCTAGATATTGACATCAATTGTTGCTGATATTTTGGAGTATAAAATCCAAGATATTGATTTCTACCTTTTTTGAATAATGTATTCATATTTTATGGAATCATCCTATTCATAAAAACATTCACATTTAGACCTTCTAAAAGGCCCGGATTGAAATGGAAAGATTACAATTGTTTAATCAAACCACCATAAAATTTTCTAAATATGTCAAAATTCCACCAAGAATTTAGAGTAGACGTACAACATTATTACATAATACTTTGAAGAAGAAGATATCTTGAGATTCAGTATTCAAAATGGACAAACTGGTGAGCCAAGTGGAGGGACAGATTTGGAATGCAAATAGTCCAACCCCATGTGCAATAAATACATCCCCCTCCTATCATTTAAAGGGGTCGAAATTTCAGAATATAAAAGCATACATTTTAATGACCAAAGATTATACAATGGATTGAGATAACCATCCATACTCATGTTTTCACTTGATAGACCCTTCTCCCATCTTTTCTTTCATGTTCTTTGTTTTCTGTTCATTTTTAATCGCATAAGCAGTTTTCACTTTCATTTCAATTTTAATCAAATTTTCTTCTTTATTTTATATTTTAATAACACATCCTCTATTCTTTTATATTAATGATCCTAAAATATGTTAATCAAGTGTAAACCTATTCACTTCATCTGCTTTCTCATCCAATAGAAATTCCATATTTATTTCTCTTCACCTTTTGTGTGTGTGTTCGTCACACAACTCTTTTCTTATCCCTTTCTTTTTCATCTCTTCTTAATTCATAATCATAAACATAATACAATGGATTACTAATGATCTCAACGCCCAAGTAAATATCTCATTGGGGTGAGTCAAAATTTAGGGATGTTAATTGATTGAGAGTATTTGATCAATGAATATTCAATAAATCAGCATTGTTTATGTTAAAGTAAAAATGTTGTTGATTAATGACATGATTTTTTTAACATGGAATTTTATTTGGAAGCTCAACGTTCCCCCTAAATTACAACAATTTTGGTGGCAGGTCTTCATGGGTACTCTCCCAACCATGATCCTCCTCGCGTACTGACATATGGCCAGTACTACCTTTTTCCCCTTCTGTCCGAACATTCCAGAAACTCCTTTGCATGCCATCATTCACTACACGAGAGAAAAGGAAATTTGGAATAAATGGGTCCCAACTCCTCCCGCTTCAACGGAATTGGCCTCTGACATTCACAATCTTTTGACGCATTGGTTCTCCTCTCTTTTCTCGGCTTCTTCAGGTTCACTTTGCACTTTGGAATGGTTTATTTGGGTCCAGTGAAAATATGATATTTTTTTCAAGCTCACAAACCCCCCGAATTCTAGATTGAATGGGACAACTCTTGGATTGAGGGATAGAAAGACTACAATGTACATTTTATTCTAGGTTCTACCCTCTCCTTCCCCCCTCATTGGAATACCCCAATGGAAGGGACTCTTAAGATTAATGTGGATGCATTGCTCCCAAAGGATGGGCTTGTTGCCTTCGGCCTCCTGGCCCGAAGTCATCTGGGGAAAATCTTTGCTGTAAAATACGAACCACATCAGGCTTTCTCGGAACCTGCAATAGCTGATTCCATGGCCATCCATGTCGGTATTTTTCTTTCCTTGGAATGTGGATGGAGTGATATCATTGCTGAGTCTGACTGCCTTACCGTAATCTATGCTATTAACCAAAATGATGGTGGGCTCCAGTCATTTGGCATCATCATTAGAAGAATTCTCTCACTTTTCCTACACTTATCATTATGCACCTTCTCCTTTACCAAAAGGGAAGGTAACAAAGCAGTCCATCAGCTAGCGGCCTCAGGACCATTCGACTCCAACCAGCTCTAGCTGGAAAATTTCCCTTCATGGCGTTGCACATGTACTTTTGCTGAATTTAGCCATTAATGTTTCCTGTTTTAATAAAAAAATGTTGTTTACATTGATTATTGGAAGAATAAATACACTACCATAAAAAGGACTGATTGAGATTATAACCCTAAGTTATGTTAATGATTGGATTAAAGTCTTAACACATGGGAATTCCAATCAACATCAACTTGTGATGTGGGTATTAATTTAATGAAATATAAAGCAAAGATTAAGGATATCATAACTTAACTTGCTAATGATGAACTCTCCCTAATAATTATCAAATTTTTAAATCAAATTTCATCCATAAATTATTTCATTATCTCAAAAAACAAACCCCCAATCAAAATACATCAAATTATAAACAATCGACTATAAAGGTATCATCATTGAGGATTCAACCCGTGGGCTGCTATACACATTATCAAAGCACCAGAGCATTGAACGGTCGATAAGTGACAACAGTCCATGCTTTCACATTCATAGAAGAATATCCCAATAGTTACCTCATCACACATGATTTGTACTCTGTGTGAGAAATATGGGTTGGAAAATAAACAATCTCCTTAAATGTGCATATGAGACTTATGAAATGGGATAACACTATGGAGGTTAATATAGAGATCAGTCCTTGGAGAGGCATCCTACATATCCTGATTTATGGTAGGAATCAGAGTCATCATAGTTCAATTTTTTGGGGCATTCATACTGACGTTTACCTTATAACCAAGGCATACACCCTGAGGATGAACAAAGTTATCAAGTCCCAAGATAACCTTTTTAACAATCATGCTTTCCTATCTAACATGCATTTAATGTTCTCTATATATTCCTTTATTTTCTTCTTGACTTGTTGGAGGATGTTTTCAAGACATATATTTAGATAATCTCATGATCTAGTTTATGTTTTCGAGGGATAACAAATAATTTAGATGGCATGTCTAAAGGTTGTTTCATATCAGGGTTGTATTTTCTGGAGGACATAGCAATACCTGGCTGGTTGATCCTAGAATCCATCATATGATATTGACAAGCTAACTTAGAGGGAATCAAAAGATCCAGCTTACTTCCCTAGTTTCATCACAAAAGTTGGCTCACACACTTGAAGGTAATCAAGAATTTCAATGTGACATGTCTCAGATGGTGCCACTTGTCCTTGATGACATGTTTGGAGGTCATAATGAGATCTAGGTAGCATGCCCAGAGGGAATCACAAGATCCATTTGATAGATTTTTGTGATATCATGAGGCTTAGTCTGCGTATGTTGATGTCTCTATATGAGTCAGGTAGTATATTTGAACGACTCTGTGAGGCCTGCATGGTGAGCTTAGAGGGTTTCATGAGAGTTGGGAGCCATGCCTAAGGGGATCCATGTGACTTTCTTTGACATGTCTAGGGTTCTTCACCTGATCTAAATAGTATATTAAAGAAGTGCTACAATATTTGGGAGACATTTCATAATGTGGTCACATGTCATGTGTGGCTCATTTTATATGCATGAGGATCAACATACTTTCTCTTCACATAATTCTCCTATTTTTTCCTTTACTCCATATTTTTATCATATTCCTTAGATTTGTTTAGTGTTATATTTTTTCGAGTATCATGTGATTTGGGACATATATGGGATGTCTTTCATGTGTCTCACTAGAATTCCTTCATGTGATTTATGAATGATCATGTGAAGTTCATACACATGCTGCATGGTCACATTGGTTATTCCTTGAATCTTACCATATGGGAAGCTTTTATGGTCACGAGATTAGCTGCTTTGAGAAATTTGCAATAGTGATTGGGCTCAAAGGTTCATCATGATGCAAAAAAGGCCGATCCCTTCTTTGATGATGGGGTGGGGGTTTTATAGGCATCTCCACATCATGTGTTCATATCTTTACATGGCCCATATCTTGAGAATCTAGGGTGGATTTGGTGGAGGACTTTGGCATCACACTTCTTCATGAGGTCCTTCCATAAATCACA
This sequence comes from Viscum album, assembly GCA_963277665.1. Taxonomy (NCBI): domain Eukaryota; kingdom Viridiplantae; phylum Streptophyta; class Magnoliopsida; order Santalales; family Viscaceae; genus Viscum; species Viscum album. The sequence goes on along the minus strand of OY728162.1, from coordinate 1,489,425,718 downwards.
CAAAAGTCATTGCATGTCTTTTAGAAACCACAGTCCCATTCTATCAATGCCTCCTTTATTGAATTATTTCTAATTAATTTGTTATTACTGAATCATGTGGGAATGCTGAAGGTATTAAATATTGTTAGCCGACATGTATATATACTTTCACGATATCTAGATACCTATTTAAATGCCTTCACATGATCTTTGATGCCTTTTCTGGGATATTCTATGATACAAGGATAACCAGTCATGGGGCCTTAGTGAGATCAGGTTATCTTTTCACAGGGTCTTGCGAGTCCATGCTTCGGACAACCAAGGTGCATCGTGTTAGTCTTACAACTACAATAGACTCCCTTAATTCCATTATTTATTTCCATTGTTTATTTTACAATGGTAGGAGATTTATGGGGTTTTTTAGAGTGTTTCCAAAGAAAATTACTCAACCTCTTGGTGATGCATCACATGACAAAAAATGGATTTGTGGAGATGCATGAACATTTCATGGAAAATTTCATCTATTTATCCTTATAGAGCTAAAGAGGGATCCCAAGGTCACCTAGATATGTCTGAGGCTCTTCATGTGATGAGGGTGACATGCTTGTGGGATTTTGCGAGATGAGGCGGATGTATCATTGGGTTATTTTGTTGTCTTACAGATCACCAGGGGCACATTGATTGATTTTTATGACTGCAAGAGTATCCCACCACCTCCACTTTGTATTTCCTTTTTATATTTTACAATGTTTTGGGATCTGATGGATTGGTATGAATGTTGTCATCGAAAATCATTCTCCCCATCCGTGATGTGTCACATGAACTATACGGCTGCAAGAGGCTCCCATCTTTTGAATATTTTCATCTTATTTTCTAAGGGATTTGGGATGGTTTGTTGGGTGTCTGCCAGTTAACAACCTGCATAACCTAGGGGATCTTATCTCTCTACCACCTCATGACTAGTGATTTTACTTTTCTCCTTCATAAATGAAAAAAATGGACTTGTCTAAGGGACATCAAAGGACCTTCTGTAGACCATGAACTGTTCATGTCCATATTCATGACCATCTATTGGTCATATGATTACATGTCTCCTGGGGGTTTATACAATCTAAAAGACCATTACCACCTTCTTATTACTTCTCTTTGTGGGGAAAGTAATAATAATTTTCAGGTATTTCTTCATTTTTGATTTTGTTGATGTTTATTTGGAGAGAGACAACATTTGATTTTTCTAAGATCCAACGGCTCTGCCCTTGATTCACGACTATTTTAGGGTGTGGAAAAAGAAAATTTAATTTTTTTTTCAAGAGTAGAATAGTGGAAAACTAAGGTCGCCTCACTTGAGGTTCTTTACGTATTTTTTACATACTTATTCTAATTTACCTAAACTACTTATTTTTTGTTTTTTACTTTTTTTATAAAAGAAATGGAATTTTAGAAGATAAATGAAATGAAAAAATTTATACTAACATGATATAATAGAATGTCATTAAAAAGAAAGAATTTGGCCTTTGTGGTTTTGTTAATGGGTTATATAATTCTAATTATTGGTGTTTAAATTTAGTTTGATAAATAAATTATGAGATCACATAAATGAATTACTATTAATTTATTTATTAGTATGAAATTTTAAATGCCTGTAACAATCTAAATTTCACCTCTTCCTATAATAAATGTTGATGACTCACCTCAATTGAGAGGGTGACATCTTATAGAGAATAAAATAAAAAGGTAAAAAAATAAAATATAAGATAAATGAGAAATTAAAAAGAAAATATAAAAATAATAATAATGGAAGGAGAGGGGGTAGAAGAAAATTAAAATAAAACAAAACAAAATAAATTAAAGTAAAAAAAGGGAGAATAAGTGTAGAATAATGAAAAAACAAAAATGATAAGAATAAAAGTGGATGGGGAAAACATTAAAAAAATTAATTATGCTTGAATTTGATTAATAAAATAAAATTGAAATAAAATTACATGATGAATAAAAAATAAATATAATGAAAATTAAAATAGAAAATGGATAAAGAAGCATTCAGGGTAGTAAATCTCTCCTCCACCAGTTGTCCAAATCCCATTGTAAGAATATGGATTTCCAATTATATAGGTAGGGACAATAGCCTTGGTATCCTCTTCACATTAAGATATTACCAATACCTTTGAGTATGAATATTTGGGTTTTATGTTTTTATATATTTTTTGTGGATATCTCAAGTGTTTCCTAATTGAAGTGATAACTAGTTATAGTGGGGATTTTATGGTTCATCAACTTGCATGGAAACAAGTATGGTAACATTAAAAGGTGTCTGTGGGGGTAGGATTGGTAATGGAGATCAATATGGATTCCTCCTTCATCTAACATTGGATGTGTCTTGATGAACCTAAACAATGGTCTTCAGGGATCTCATTTCAGGATCCAGAGACGATCTAAGGAGGTTTGGAGCCTCAACATTAGTTCTTTGGCTTAATTGAATCTCTTTTGGACATTGAAAATGGTGATTCCGGGTGATAAAGAGGATGTCCAATAACATATATTTGCAATTTCATGGAGAATTTGGTTGTGTAAGTAGACATCGTGGTTGTCCAAGGTAGGGCATAAGTTTTTTTCAAAGGATGCACATGGGCTAGAAATCCCATGCAGTCAGGTAGAACCCCGGAACACCCAAAAAGGGGAGGGGTGAATCAAGGTGTCAACATTTTCTTCTAAAGTGATGGATCTTGTTCCCAAATTGGTATGAACATTTTAAAACTATTTTATGGTAATGAGTAATAATTTAAACATTCACAAGTATAGTGAAAACAAAACAATACTACTTAGTTCACCAATAAGGGCTAGTACAAGGAGAATATGAAGATAGTGTGTCATTCGTACATAAATCCACTAATCCTCACTAGTTGTGGAATAAAAAAGTTCAGAAGTTATCACTATGTGTTAGAAATATTACCATTGAAATATTTAGGGATAGAACACTATATCCCTTGGAACACTTATATCGACTACTCGTATGTCATTGCCTTGGGAAAAGTCTTGTTTTGTTTGTCGACATGAATTTCACTTCTGTAGATTGGAATTTATGTCATTTTCCCTAACTAGAATGAGACTCTACATACACCATATACTGGAGTTTATTCAATTTGAAAGCACTGTTCTCTGAAACACGATGTTTATAACTACTTTTCATGGAACTCCTTCATGATGCTCAAAACCTTCAGGAAGAAAAAAACCTTCATGGAACAAACTACCTTCCCGAAGCTCACTAATCCATCATAGAACACCCCTTCACCATGAAGAAACCATTACTCATAATCATTATAAATAATCAAGACATAACCAATCATTTCATTATTCTCAAGATCGCATAGAAATCCAGTTTCACATTGCCTGCCCTTCACAAAATTAGACTGATTCTTGATTATACCTAATTATTTTTGTGTCAAATGAAGTTGGGGTAGACTCATATTTATATGCTCGGCCATTCGTGATGTTTCACTACCTCTAGAAATTTTTTTGGATCCTTCAAAAACTTTATCATGAATCTCCCCCTTTCATGAAACTCAAAAGAGATTTTTTTAAAGATCACTTTAAACATACTATGTATTCACAATGATCAACTTCTCATAATTTCAGAGAACATTATTAACCCATCACACACTCACAAAACACTACCTTTACAAAACATTGTGTTCAAAAAGCCCATGACTTTACCATATTTATGAATAGTTTATTCTAAGAAACAACCTTTGTTGCTAAAATACTCTTCATATAGATTTGGAGCCCAAAAATTTGGTAGACACCGGGAAATGATTCCACCTTCCATACTTTATTCATCTTGTATATTAATGTCACTTTCACTGTGAACTCCATAACCATTCAATTGTTTATTGAAAACAAAAACAAACCAGACTCCATTTCCATCAAAGAACATCCTTGGTTCCAATAATCTCCCCATTTATGTCTATTGGAAATCTATAGAAAATTTTTAAAAAATACTAACAACTATCAAGAAGTAATACATGATAAAAAACCATAAAACATAGTAAGTATATTTGAGAACATATTGGTGTAGAGAATAAGATGGGAAGAATGAATTTGGATATAATTTTTTGGAATTCTTAATGTTTTCCAAGATGAGCTATGTCTATTTCCTCATAACCATGATGTATCATCATGTCACAAAAATAAATTTATCAAATTTAATTTATCCAGATAAATTCTATATTCTATATTATTATACAACCTTATAACATTGAATTATCTTCATTAATATGAAACCTCAAAACATTTTAGTTCTCCATTACCCCCTATCATAATGAACCAAAAGAACATGTAGTTGAACTAGTGCAGCACAAAACACACTCCCCCTGGATCATATCTCTATCATAAACCTACATCACATTAACAAATAGGTTAAAATAGCTTACACAAATGGGGAGAGGGGAACAAAAATAAAATCCTAATGCATTTGGTGGTGTCTGAACACCAATATTCAATTTATGTTTCTCAAACATGTGTGTTTACAATGGATTGGTAAGAAGGTAAGCCAAATGATCATCAATTGTAGCATAACCCATTTTAATCATGCATTGTTCAACTTTTTCCTAGATTAAGTAATATCTGATTTAAATGTGTTTCATTAGAGAATAATGAATAGGGTTATTTATAAGATCTATTTCACTCTTTTTATCACAGTGAATCGCCATTGGTTGTTTCACCTCATCACCAATATCAGTCAGTTATTTCTTCATCCACAATAATTGTGTGCAAGACTTTGTTGTAGAGATATACTATACTAATGTAGTACTAAGAGAAGTACATTCCTATTTTTTACTAAATCAGACCAAAAATTTATTTCCGTTAAATAATTCTCCACCACTTGTGGGGATTATATCGACCACATTTTAAACATTTTCAACACCATAAAATTATGATAGTTCATTATCTCATCATGCAACAAAGTATAATCCACAATTGTTAGCACCTTTAATGTACATCACAATTCTTTTAAGTATCTCCATATGCTCTTATTTCTGATTACATTGAATGTAGGCTACTAAGAATATTGAAAATACAATATATGGTCGTGTTGTAGTTATGTTTAATATTCTTTTTATTATTCTCTTGTATATGGTGGTATCTATATAAGTATTATCCTCATGCTTTCCACATTTTCTCACAACCAAAATTAGAGTTGAAATTGGTTTGGATTCATGCAAATTGAATTTATTCAAAAAATATAGTGCATACATTTCCCATGAAATGAAAGTGTGATCCTTCTTTAGAATTTCATACAACATTAAGAAGTATGTGTGTTAACTAATCATAAACATTTCAAATTCTTATTTCATGTGATTTGAAAATTTTTCCAACGATCCCTTCCTTCTTCTACCATGTATAATATCATCCATGAACACAACCACTATAAACTAATCTTCTTATGAATTCATCACATAGTGATTATGATCGACATCTCCTCTTTTGAATTTAAGTTTCTTCATATATGAATCCAGTCATGTATACCAGGTATGTGGTGGCTGCTTTAAACCATGGAGAGATTTTTTTAATCTACAAAACTTTTCTTTATCATTTTCAATTTTAAATATCACTGGTTGTTCCTTGTATACCTCTTCATCAAGAACTCCATTTATGAAATCTATTTTGACATCCTTATGATAAAATTTATATCCTATTTGGATTTCCATAGTAAGGAAAATCATGATCAACTTGAGTCTCACTACTGGAGAAAATGTTTCTTCAACATAAATCCCTTGAATTTGTTTATAGAATTTACACACTATGATTTCCTTATTTTTTATAAAATTTCAATGGTCCTGAAATTTGTTTTTGAATATCCACTTTTTTCAAATCAGGTTGTGATTTTCAGGTCTATTAACATGATCCCACATCAGGTTTTTTCAATCAGATCTATTTCTTCATTCATTTCTTTAACCCATGATTTATCTTTAACAAATTCTTCAAATGGGGTTGGTTCCACAATTTATAGAAAGGAATAACATACATCATTCCTCAATATCCTTCTTTATGGGGGTGTGGTCCAATCCCCAATTATGTTTGATTGATCAACTTCTTCTCTTATATTTCTCCTATTAGGTTTAGAATAAGTTTCTCCAGTCATGGTTTCCAATTCTGATTCTTATTCTGAATCATCATCATTTTATGACAACTGGATTTTTTGAACTCCTTCCTCAACTTCTTCATTTTCATCTATTACATGTCCAGTTTATTCTTAATCTTCTATCATATCAATGTAATAATTCCTTCAGGTATTTGTGGTTTTTTCTTCTATGATCTTGACATCACTACTTTTCAAAATTCATCCAAGATGATTACTAAAACATTGGTAGACTTTAAACTTTATTTAATATACAATGAGTATTCCCTCATTAGCAGCATCACCATAGATTCCATGATTTCATTATTTATTTCAGATAAAACATTTACTCCAAAAAATAATTCCAAGAGGGATTACTTCTAAGAGAAAACTCATAGGGTGTCTTGGTTTCTCCCATATAAATCCCTATTCAATTTTGAGTATACATTACTTTATGATCAACCTCTTTCTAGAAATAACAAGAGATATGACTCTCAATCAATTGAGTTATTTCCATATTTTTCACCTGTCAATTTTTATTCTTAACAATGATTTTTTGATGTGGGGTTATCGCTACATCCACCTCATGCTTTATTACTTATTTCTACAAGTAGTTTTCTAAATCAATGGATGAATATTCCCTTGCATTGTATGATCATTGAAAGTTGATTACATACTCTTATATTTGATGATAACTTTTCATGAAATCAACCAATTTTTTCCATTATATAATCATATAAAAATATGTTCAAATATAATCATCAATTAAAAAAATTATGTACCACTATCTATATGTTCGGGACACATTTATCAGACCACATATATCTATGTGGGTGAGATCAATAATATTTGATGTCTTTTTCTTCTTTGGACGATTTGAACTACAGACCAAATTTACTCATATGAAAGCATTGATGGTCTTTTTCCATTTTAGATTCTGGTTGGGGATATCCACAACAATATTTAGATTATATATCATTTCCATGTCTTATTGATTAATATGACATAACCTCTTGTTTCACCTATTGTTTTCTTCTTCAATTTTCAAGTAGAAAATGGTCTCTTTACTATAAACCTTATATAAGTTTTCATTTATTTTACATGCTTTCATGAGATAATTGAAACACACGGCCGATTGTCTCCTATTAACCGATCAAAGTTCTGGTGCTCTGCTAATGTGTATAGCAGCACTCGGGTCGAATCCTCGGCGATGATACTTTGTAATAGTCATTTTTTTAGTTAATTGTATTTTGATTAGGGGGGTTTGTTTGTAGAGCTTAATTGAAATGATTGATTGGATATAATTGATTTAAAAAATTGATAAATATTGGGGTCATTTCATTATTAAGGAGTTAAGCTTGTGATATCCTTGAGCTTTGCTTTATATTGCATTTAAATTAACACCCATGTCACAAGTTGACGTTGATTTGAATTCCCAAGTGTTAAGGCTTTAATCCAAGCCTTAACATATCTTAGGGTTCTAATATTGATCATATTTTGTTTATGGTGGTGTATTTATGGTTCCAATAATCCATGGAAACCACATGATAAACAAAAAAAGTCATTAATCCATGACATGCTAAGTCCAACATACACAATGTTAATTCAACAAATACCCATCTAGAAAAATCTATCAATATCTTAACATAACTAAATTAAAACTCACCCCAATGAGAGATTTACTCATACATTAATATGGTTATTAATCTGGTAATATATGTTTATGGTGATGAATTATAAAGAGAAAAAAAAGAAAGTGACAAGATAAGAGTCGTGCGCCGAACACACACACAAACGATGAAGAGAATTAAGAACAAAATTTAGATTGAATGAGGAAGAAAAATAAGAGAATGGATTTTAAAATGATTTAAGATATTTTAAGAACATTAATATTAAACTACAGAAGGTGGATGAGAATAATATATATTGAAGAAGAAACTTTCATTAAAACAAAATTATAAAGGAAAGAACTTACAAAATTACAACAATGAAGAACATAAAAGTAAATGAAAACAAAGAGAGGAGGAAAGGTATCTCAAGTGAAAAATTTAGTATGGAATATCCTCCCAATCCTTTTTTAAGGATTTGGGAATGCCAATATGACCTCATCTCTTCTGAAATTCCAACCCCTCTCAAGGAGAGAAGGGGAGAGTATTTATAACCCATGGAGTGGACAGTTTGCATTCCCAATCTGTCCCTCCACTTACATCGCCCTGTTGGCTATCCAAACAGATGAATCTCGAGAAATATCCTTCTTGAAAGTTTTAGATAATATATTTTTCCTACTACTCTCAAATGTTTGAGGAACTTTGACCTATGTAGCCAAAGTTAGGGCCAGATGATTAAACAATTTTAATCTGTCCATTTCAATCAAGTATTTTTGAATTCCAAAATGTGAAAGGGTTATTGAATAGGAAGATGCCTTAAAAGACGAATGATTTATTCAACACAGTAGGTCGCCTAAATCTCCTCTTTAACACTAAAATATATCAGCTCTATTGGATTCTTACATGATGAGATATGTCAATAATACTATACTGATTTTATTTATCCGCCAGAATGGTGGCCTGGACTTAGAAGCTTCATCTGGGCTCCTTGTTCTTAGATTTGGGCCCTAAAATTTTTATCCAATACTCCTTTCAATAGTCCCCGATCATTGGAGGAGAATAAAAGAATTTGGACTACCTGAGTGATTCCATAAATTAAATCTTCATGGTTGGTCCAGTTTCTTCACAGATTCATTGGTCTGGTTTGTGAGGACCATATGAACCTTAAAATGGTAGAATTGGCTCATGGAACCTTCTAATGAAATGTTTTATATTTAAAGGAGAATAAGAAAAAATAGGAACAACACAATTTGTATTATCATAATGATAGTTATCATTAAAACAGTAAAATTCCTCAATTGGACTACTTCTAAAAATTCTCAAAAATTATACTTAATATTAAAACATTAATATTTCATACAAATTATGCATATTTCATATAAAATAAGTAAAGGGAGTATATAATAAGTCATGAAAATATTAATAACATCAAATCCCCCTCACTTAGTCTTGTTCATGTCCTCATGTGCAACAAATATAAAAACATGACAAAATCATTTTCCCTCACCAATAAATATTAAAATTTTGTTTTCTCCAATCAGGGGAGGTTTAGACTATTTCACTCATCCATTTTGAATTTCACCACAATTTGTTACAGAAATAATGTTCAAAAACTAATTCATTTTTTTCATTCTCAAATTTATAAATGGAAAATGTGGACTCTCAAAACTCACACCTCTCAAGATGATAAATTTCACTTTTAGAGGTTCACTCTTTCACCAACCAAAAGTGAAAATATTAGAGTTTGAAAGAGATCTCACCTTCAAAACCTATCCAAGGTTCACAAGAATCAAGGGGTATTTTTAAGGGGTTTTTCTATGGCTATGGAATGGTAGGAATTTAATGTCTAAGAGAAAGAAGAAGAGGGTTAAAACACCAACATAGAATAAGCAATGCACATTTTTTTGAAATAAAACTTGGAAGGAAATGAAAACACATATTTACAAGGGAATGATTGTGTGAATAAAGACACAATAGAGGAAGAAAATATGAAGGTAATGAGAATATGGAATATTTAAAAAACACGAAATTTCTCCCAATAAGGATATAATGCAAGTGTTATTTTTTTCTGTTTCTTTTTTTATTTGTTTTTACAAAATTTGAACTTGAAACAGATGTCACACTCATATCCCAACCCATGATTGATCTCCTCACGACACTAATTTTAATAGTTATAACAAGATCAAAGGTTGAGGAAGAGTGATTTTTGACCTACCCAAGACACAACCCATTTTTTCAAATTTTTTTGATTTTTTTTATTTTTTTTGAACACTTTGCAAAAATTTGTGTATAAGATTTCATAAACATACATACATTCCCAAAACTCACTAAATGACAACCTCTAACTCTCCCCCTCATTTAAAATTATGCTTTCCATCAAGAATAAGATAATATAGTCACATCAATAAAGTGTACCCAAAATGAAATCCATTCACCCCACACATAAATTTCAAATAAATTATGCAATGAAAATCCATGTTGATATTGGGTGGGAAAAGGTATTAGGCTTGTAATGTGGCTATCAAGGAAAATGTTTTCATAGGCTCGAAGGGGATTTCAAAAGGAGGATTAATGTAAGGGAAATGGGAGGCTATTTGGCTATTGTGATTCTCATGTGGTTCAAAAAATGACTCTATCATATTAATGCACACTAAGATTGGAGATTCAGCTCGGAGGTCCACAAACTCAAGACTGACAAATGGGGGTGAAAAACACACATTTTGAAAAGATGGCCATAGGTGGCCTTGGCATGAAAGAAAATGTTATTCCTCATGGTTGGGGAAAATCATTTTCCAAATAAAAAATTTAGCAATCAATTTTTGTTAATTTTGACACACAATTCTTTATCCAAAGTCATGATAAAAATACATAATTTTTTAGATGAAACCATTTCTTTTGACTCCCCAAAATGGTTGGACAAAATTTCAAAACACGATGGTGAGTAAGCATGGCTCATAATGTTTTTGTATTTTTTTAAGTGATTGTTTTTTTTGTTTTTCTTGTTTTTTAGGATTTTATTTTTGTTTTTTATAATGATATACCCACACAAAAGAGAAAGTGAAAAAGAAATGTTTTTATAAAGAAAGTGGTAAAAAAATTAAAGAGAGAGGAAGAAGAAGAAAGAGGTAGAGAGATGAAGAGATAGAGAGAGAGTTAAAGGGAAAGAGGTGCCCCCTGGTTTGGATTTGGTGGGTCGCCATCTCCATCGAGTGGTTGGTCGAATGGAGAAGTTGTGGATTTAGTGGAAGTCAAGGTGGTTCCAGGACCATGGGAAGTTTCCTGAAAAAGTAAATTCATTATTCATATAATGAAAAACTAAAAAGAAATTAAAATTTCATAAAAGTAAAAGAAAACATGGGTTGCATACCAAGAAGTGCTATATTTACTTGTCTACAACTAGACAGTTGTAGTGGACTACCCATAGTCTGATGGTGGCCACCTTATTTTCTCAACTCTAGAGTGCTTCCAGAAAATCCTCTCCTTTGGGATGCCTGATTGTTCATTGGATAATTTATCCCCTTTAATGATTTCGTGCCTACCATTAAATGGAGGTGGAAAGAGAATACGACTATCCCCCCTTTTGTCTTCAACATGAGGAATAATTTTATCCACAAAGTGATGGTTTTCTATGCTCAGAAATTTAGGAAGACGTCTCAATTCTGATGTTTCATTTATGTAAGGTTCAGATAACACAAAACCACAGTATGAGATCCCAATTGTTTTTGACTCATTTATTTCATCAATTACTAATGTAGAGTAATGAGGATCAATGGAGTCATAAGACTGGATATAATTTTCAACGTCCATTATTTCAATTTTGTTCACCAAAGAATTTTCAATTTCAACCTCACTAGTGATCACTTTATTAATTAGGGAACAAATGTCACAACCTTCACTCCCATCAGCACAATATAAACAAATTGGTTTGGGGTTCACCTCACATTTAACAGTATTTTTAGAATCATTTATATGAAATGATGAATGTGGGATAATTAGATTTGAATCAAAAAATGATAATTCTATTTCATTTTCTTTATTACCATCCATGTTGGAGAATTGGAGGTCAGAGGTGAGATGAGATTCCAAAGAGTTTTCAAGATCCTTTATATCAATGGAGTTTGCATTTATAATTTCAACATGAACATCTCCATTAATCACTTGGTTAATGAGGGTTCAATATTCACAAACTCATCTATCAGTAGAACAAGAATGAAAAGTAGTAATGGGATTCAAGACGCTCTTAGAAGTGTCCTTGGAAGCATGGATTGAGAATTCATAGTGATCCTCAGATGGGTATCTCATGGCTTGGAAAATGTTGAACTTGACCAGTTGGTCACCGAATTCCATGGATAAGATGACTGAATGGACATCAATCTTGTTTCTCGCAGTCATGATGAATGTTGTTCCTAGAATTAGGGGAGATCAATAAGAGTTCATCTCACCTTTCATGTCAAGGACATAGAAATCAGAAGGGAAGATAAGATCATTGACTCGGACAAAGACATCATCAATTATTCCCTCAGGGTTGGCTGTGCTTCGATTGGCTAATTGAATAACAACACCTGTAAGGGATATAGACCAAGGATGGAGAATATGGATTTTGGCATGACATTAATTGAGGCTCCTAGGTCTATGAGTGCATCATCAAAGTTGGAACATCCAATTTGGCATGGAACTGTAAAGGTCCATGGATCTTTGCACTTTGTGGAAATATATTGCTGGGTGGAAACATTTTCAAAGGTCCTAAGTTGCCTCTTGTGGGTTCCTAATTCCTTAAGAAAATTGTCATATGTAGGAATTTGTTTGATGGAATCTAAGAGAGGAATGTTGACTTCAACACATCTAAACATGTCGAGCATTTCAGGATCAGGTTCAAAGGACTTCCTTGGTTTATAAACAGCTTGAGGAAAATGAATTGGATTCCTAAGTGGAATAGAAGGATTTGAGGAAATGGTTTTAGGTTCCTTTTCAAGTTTCTTTTTCTTTTCATTTTCTAGTTCAACATTCAACGGAGGGTTAGAGGACTTATCTTGAGGCATAAGAAATTTTTTTTTCTCGATCTATGTGAAATTGTACTTACATTAACCTTGGGGTTGGGAAATGGTTGAGCTAGAAGTTGGGAAGAATTGGATGGTTGCTGCTGACTAAGGTGGGATGCAAGTTGACCGATTTGGGTTTCAATGTTCTTGAGGTTGGAATGGGTGAAGGATGCAAGATCTTCCACTACACTTTCCCATGGTTTCTTGGAAGAAGAGGCTGGTCCAGAATTGGGATTACCTTGATTTTGGTTCTTGCAAAAGTGATTTTATTGGTTCGAGAATTGGGAAGGCTCACTAGGATAGTGGAATCCAGGAGGAGGATTAATTCGTGGAGGTTGAGGAACAAAATGGTATGGTTGCTGGATGTTAACAACACCTTGATCGTATGGAAACTAGTTTTGGTTTTGAGGAGGGAATTGAGGTGGATGAAATGTGGGATTGTCATACCTCAGGTCCTAGTTATAAGAATAAGAGAAGGGCTCAGAGTGAGGTTGGTTTATGTTTCTAAAAAACTGAACTGATTGTTGAGGGTTGGTGTTCCTCTGAGCATATATTGCATTGAGCTCTATTGGTCTAGATGAATCAAATTGATCCTCTGGAAGTTGTGGACATGTGTCAGTTGGATGAGATGGAGAGTTGCAGATTCCACAGTTTTTGACAGGTCTAGGAAACATTGATTGCGAAGAATATGAGGTTGGGGATTTGGAAGCCACAACTAGTTGTCTCAAAATACCTGTAAGTTCACTCATCCACTTGGTTATCTTGTTCGGATCAATCGATTGATTATCTTGGGCTTTCTTGACTTGAGAATTTTCTCAAGTATAGAATTGTTGTGTGTTTGCAGCCGTGTTACTTATGAGATCTCTTACAATTGTGGGAGTTTTATCAATAAGAGAACGACCACTTGCAGCATCAATGAAAGTTCTCTCCGTAGCCAATAACCACTCATATAAGTATTGGATCAAGAGTTGGTCAGAAATTTGGTGATGTGGGTAGGTTGCAACAAACTTTTTGAACCTCTCCCAGTATACATGGAGTGATTCACTTGGGAATTGACATATACCACTCATTTCCATGCAGATAGAAGCAGTACGAGAAGCAGGAATGAATTTCTCTAAGAAGATTCGCTTCATGTCATTCCATGTGGTTATGGAACCAGGAGGTAGGTAGTAAATCCATGACTTAGCAGTGTCAGCTATGGAGAAAGGGAATGCTCAAAGTTTTATTTGTTCCTCATAAACCCCTTGAGGCTTCATGGTAGAGCACACTACTTGGAACTCTTTAAGGTGGAGATGTGGATCCTCACCAGCTAGACAGTGGAAATGAGGAAGAAGATGAATCAATCCCGATTTGAGTTCGAAGTCAGCCTCTATTTTTGGATATTGAATACCAAGAGGTTGGTAATTCATATCAGGGGAAGCAAGTTATTTATGTGTTTGTTCCCTAGGATTTTTCATGTCTAATTTAATTGGTTGGACAATGACTGGTTCTTGAATTATTTGATTATCTCTTATGTTCCTTCTAAGTTGGAGAAGTGTTCTCTCAATTTCAAGGTCAAAAAAATCTGAAGGATTTTTTGGGAGGATATGGGACATTCAGAGAGATATTGAAAGAATGATGAAGATGGGTTTTTCTTTGTTTGTTTTTTGTTTATGAATTTTATGAGAAGACAGGTTTTTCTTTGTGTTTTTTTTTCAATTTTTTTTAAATTTTGTTTTTTTGGGTTTCTTATTACACTAACCAGAAACTAATGAATACTTAAATCACCATCCCCAGAAATGGCTCCATTTAAAACGCACGTCCAATTTTCTCTTATAGACCGGTCAATGTTTCGATGCCCTGCTAATGTGTATAGCAGCACTCAGGTCGAATCCTTGGCGATGATACTTTGTAATAGTTGTTTGTTTTTAGTTGATTGTATTTTGATTTGGGGGGTTTGTTTGAAGATATTAATTGAAATGATTGATTGGAAATAATTAATTTAGAAAATTGACAAATATTGGGATGAGTTCATTATTAGGGAGTTAAGCTTGTGATATCCTTTAGTTTTGCTTTATATTGCATTTAAATTAACATCCATGTCACAAGATGACATTGATTTTAATTCCCAAGTGTTAAGGCTTTAATACAAGACTTAACTTAACATAGGGTTCTAATATTGATCATATATTGTTTATGGTAGTGTATTTATGGTCTCTATAATCCATGTAAACCACACGTTAAGCAAAACAAGTCATTAATCCATGACATGCTAAGTCCAACATACACAATGCTAATTCAACGAATACTCATCGAGCAAAAACTCTCAATAGCTTAACATACCTAAATTAAAACTCACCCCAATGAAAGATTTACTCATCCATGAAGATGGTTATTAATTTGGTAATATATGGTTATGGTGATGAATTATAAAGATAAGAAAAAGAAAGTGACAAGATAAGAGTAGTGCGCTGAACACACACACAAACGATGAAGAGAATTAAGAACAGAATTTCGATTGAATGAGGAAGAAAAATAAGATAATGTATTTTAACATGATTTTGGATATTTTAAGAACATTAATATTAAACAATAGAAGGTGGATGATAATAAGATATATTGAAGATGAAAATTTCTTTAAAACAGAATTACAAAGGAAATGACTTACAACAATACAACAGTGAAGAACATAAAAGTAAATGAAAACAAAGAGAGGAGGAAAGGCCTCTCAAGTGAAAAATTGAGTATGGAAGATCCTCCAAAGCCTTTTTCAAGGATTTGGTCGTCCCAATATGATCTCCTCTCTTCTGAAATGCCAACCCCACTCATTGAGAGAAGGGGAGAGTATTTATAACCCAAGGAGTTTAATTTTTGCATTCCCAATCTATCCCTCCAACTGCATCGCCGTATTGACTATCTAGATAGTCGAATCTTGAGAACTCCCCTTCTTCAAAGTTGTAGATAATAAATTTGGATGAATACTCTCAAAATTTGGAGGAATTTGGACCTATGTTTCAAATGTTATGGTCAGATGATTAAAAAATATTAATCTGTCCATTTCAATCCAGTCGTTTTGAAGTCCAAAATGTGAAAGGGTTTTTTAATAGGAATATGACTTCAAAGCCGAATTATTTATTAATAAAAGTTGGCCGTCTTTTTCTCCACTTTCACACTGAAAAATTTCAGCTATATTGGATTCTTACATCATGAGATATGTCATGAATACTATACTGATTTTATTTCTTGTCTAGAATGGTGGGATGGACTTTAAAGCTTCATTTGGGCCCCTTGTTCTTATAGTTGGTCCCTGAAATTTTATCCAATACTCCTTTAATTTTCCCCAAAACATTGGGGGAGAATAAAATAATTTGGACTTCATGATTCATCCCAACAATTAAATCTTCAGGGATGGTCCAGTTTTGTCACAGATTCATTGGTCTTGTTTGTGAGGTCCATAGTCCCTTCAAATGGAAGAATTGGCTCATGGTACCTTCTAATGAAATGTTGTATATATAAACGATAATCCTAAAAAACAATAATCACATGATTTAGATCTATATAGTGATATTTATTATTAAAATAGTAAACTAACGGAATTTCACTACTTCTAAAATTGCTCAAAAATTATACTTAATAATAAAACATTAATATTTCAGACAAATTATGCACATTTCATATAAAATAAGTAAATCGAGTATATAATAAGTAATGAAAATATTAATAACATCAATGATTCTTTATATTTTCTCTAATTGTGAACCCCTTTTGATTAAATGTTACTATCCATCCCGAGTCAGATAGTTTAATCATAGTTAAGAGATTGTGATGCAAACCTTCCACATAGAGAACTTCAATTTTCTTAATCTCTTGGTTCACCAATTCTGTAATTCCACTCCCCTTGATTTTTAAATCACCATCATTTCCAAACAGTACTATTCCATCCAACTTTTTCTTAACATTCTTCAACAAATATGCATTTCCCATCATATGGGACGAGCATACACTATCAAGAACCCAGGTGTTACTATTCCTTGTAGCATTGAGAGCTATCTCTACAAGGTATGATTTATCGATTTTATTCTTTTCCTTCTATGAGATATTTTATTTTATGGGGGATAAGGATGGCCTTTCCAATATCTTTTCATTATTCACTAGTTCATCATACTCATATTCTTCTTCCAAAGGATAAGGCCTATTTTCAAGAGAGACTCCATCTAGTTGGAGGGTATTGACCATTAGCATAGTTTTATAGGTAAAATTCCCACCTTCCCTCTACTTGGAATCAAATTCATTATAACCATTGTTAGAGTCGTGAAAAAAGTATCCCTAAAACCCATTTCATCTATAAGATTAAGGATATAATTTCATTCTCCTTTCTTGACTTTATATCTCTTCCCCATTCAAATATCATCTAGCCTCTTCACAATATGACATTATATAGCCCAAATAACCATATAATTTACATTTCATAAGGAGAAATTTATTCTCACTTCTTCTCCTCCTCATTTCCCCTTCTATAGGAAAATTATATTACTGTAAATAATTTCTGGATACCTGTGGATGGTTTTTAGTTCTCATTTCAATTTGATTTGAGGCTTTCTTTGTTAGGACATGATGGGAATTTTTTATAAGAGAAACTTTACACTTCACTTTATTTTGGCTCATCTTGTTTCCATTCTTTAATGTTTAATCATCACATATAATTCCACTTTTCCCCATGCATGTGGATCTTTGATCATTCAAAGCCTTCTCTACTCCTTCAAAACCCTTATTAGCTCTTTCTATAAGCTCTACATATGATAATCTTCAAAATTTTAATTTATTCTTTACATCCTTTGAATTTGATTCATTTTCTAGTTTACTCATTTGAGTAACAACTTCTTATTTATTCCCCTCAATTGTCTTGGATTTATCCTCCACTTGAGACGTAAGTTTATTGATGACATTGGCTTGTTCTTCTATAATGATCTTAATATAAATAACATCTTTTGATAATTAAATAGTTGTCGATTGTTCTTTTACAATTTCTTCAAGTCGATCAATTTAATCTTCATGTCGATCAATATATTCTGATGACACATCTAGAATTTATTTCTTCTTTTTTGTTTGCATTTTTTTATTTTCAATATTAACAACAGAATATTGAAGTTCTATATTTAGATCAGCATCACCACTAAACTGATTATCTATAACATTATCTTTTGAAGGTTATGAATTTTCATCTATATCCATCATGTTTGTTTTGGTTCCATATTTGAAATATGCATCTTCATCCATAAAAATTTTATTATTATCTTATTATTATTTAAAGATAAAACAATTCATCTATATTTTATTTCCTGATTTATAATCTCCCTTTTGGGGAAACATTTTCTGAGTATTATATATGTTTTCATATTCACTTTATTTATCATTGGTATTCCTTGAGCACTGGGAGGCAATGTGACCAAATCTACCACATTACAAACTTGTGAGAGGAGGTTTTCCTTCAAATATACCTTTTACTCTCTTGAATTTATTGAAAAAATGAGACAATATTTTATCTTCCTCATTATCTTTATTTATTCTATCATCATAAAACTCATTTTTGTCCATGGATTTGAATTCTAGTTCTTTTCTTACTCAAGTCATTTAATCATCTTTTTTGACTCTCATTCATAAACCAAAATACTACATGGTAGATCATCAAGTGAATGTTTAGAAAATCAATTTACATAAGGGCCAACACATTTTGTTTTTATAGAAGTGGAATCCTTATTAGTATTTTCTAAATGATTTAAATATAATTAATTTCTTCACAAATTCCTAGAATATCTCAAAAAACTTTAGTATTTTGATTTGAACAAGTATATTCATTTTTATCCAGATGAATATTAAGATATCGAACCTCTTGTAAGAAACATACAGTTTGTCTTCCTTTTTTTGTCATAACCTTCATATATATTCTCTATTTTTTCATACATAGGAATAGTTTAAGTAAAACTCATCTCCTTTAGATGGATTTTATCAGTTAGAGCTGTAGTAAGGGAATTATGTGCATTAGTATCTACATCAATCATTTGCTTATCTGTATTTTTCATACATGTTCCTACTGCAGCAATTACATGTATCCCTTGTGTAGGGGAAAAAAGAACTTCCATTCTAAGATATATTAGATGATATTTCATCATTTTCTTCAAAATCTAAATGTTTCTTCCATTAAAGAGGTGGAATACCGTAATATTTTTGGAATTCTCTTTTAAAAAATAAGGAATAATTTAACATCAGCAACCTGTTGGCTCTGATACCAATTATAGAACCCTAGAACACCCTGAGAGGGGAGGGGTAAATTAGGGTGTTGAATGTTTCTTCTAAAGTGACAGATCTCATTTCCAAATTTGTAATTACCAATTAAACAATTATGAGGGTAATGTGTAATAATTTAAACATTCACATGTAGAGAGAAAAAAAATAATAGTACTTGGTTCACCACTAAGGGATAGTTGAAGGAGCATACGCTGACAGTGTGTCAATTATACCAAAATAAAATATTCTTGAATATTTTAGGAATAAAAAAGTTTGTACACATTCACTATATTTTAGGAATAATACATTAACAATATTTTAATAATACCACATTTTGTCCCTCAGAACACTTCCGTCAACTCCCCCTAACTCACTGCCCCGGGTAAAGTCGTATTCAATTTGTTGACATGAAGGTCAATTCAGTGGATTAGGATTTATTTCTTTTTCCCTAATTATCACAATAATCTTCTATCACTATTGACCAGAGTTAATGCCCCTATAAGTAATTTTTCACTTAAAAATGGTATTCAGATCCATTATTCATAGAGCTCCTTCGTGAAGTTCACAAACTTCATGAAGAAAAATGGATTTATGGAACAAATTTCCTTCACAAATATCACTAAGACATCATGAAATACCTCAATATTATGAATATTCCATTAATCAAAAGAATTATAACCAGTCAAAACTTGACTCTCATTTTCATGATGCTCATGCTCGCATAGAGATCCATATTATTCAAGCACCAAACCTTCATGAAATCAGAGTGCTTTTGGATTTTCCCTGAATATTCTCAGGTAAAATGAAGTGAGGGTAGCCTCGTATTTATATTCTTGAAATTTCTCAATGCTCGACCACCTCCAGTGCATTTTTTAGATACTTCAAAAACATATTCTCAAAGATCCACCTTTCAC
This sequence comes from Viscum album, assembly GCA_963277665.1. Classification (NCBI taxonomy): domain Eukaryota; kingdom Viridiplantae; phylum Streptophyta; class Magnoliopsida; order Santalales; family Viscaceae; genus Viscum; species Viscum album. The sequence goes on along the minus strand of OY728162.1, from coordinate 1,489,405,800 downwards.
AAAGCTCTAGAGAGATTTTTCATAGTTATGGAGATTACCTTCAATGCAACACACATTCATGATTCTCTACTTCACATTATCATAGAGGACATTTTCAACCCATTTTGCACTCATGAAACTCAAACTTTGTGAAACCTAATCTTTTCAAAACCCATTCCATTAACATATTTATGATGATTTGATTATATAAAACAACCTTTCACAATAAAAAGCCTCTTCCTCCAGAATTGGAGCCCCAAGATTTGGAAAATAGTAGGAAATAACGCCACCTTCATTACTATAGTCATCTCATACAATAAGGTCACTTTCCTTGAAAAGTCATTGACCATCCAATTGTAGATTGACAAAAAAACTAGACTCCATTTCCATCAAATATAAGTCTTGGTTTCAACATGGCCTTGAACCAAGCACCAAACCATGTGGGATTGACCTCCAATAGGCCACAACAAGGGCTTGATTTCCTTGTGCTCTTCCAGCTCGAGCATGCCCTCCCATGGATGGCCAAGCTAGATACCCACTCATGGGCTGGCTATGTGGTAGGCTGGCCATGGTTTAAGGGAAAACATGAGCCTAGAAAAAAAATTACTTCGAAATATAATAAACACTTAGAAAATTTCATTCAAACTTATAAAATATCAATAAAAGTTTCATATATAAAATTAAACATAAAAAATAAACATTATCTTATTAAAATAAATGCATATTTATTATTTTTTTAAATTCATAATTTTTAATAAAACAATTGAATTTAAAGAAATATTAAATAGAAACCATTGAAAATTATTTACAGAATAGTTAAATCATTCATGATAAAATGATTATATCATCACACTCATTTTATTTCTCCTCTGTAGATAGAAGAGGCAGTGCCTAGGAAGTATCTCTTACCTCTCCCCTTATACCCTAGGTCTTGTCTATTCTCCACACACAATATCTAACATTTGATGCATTAGTGGCTACATATTCATCTTGGAAAGGCCTTTGATCCCCTAGTCTCCTTTCCTAATTTCTCTCTCCATACATTGTGTTAAAACCATGTGACTGGTTACCCTATTTTCTGGGCATTCATCTAAAATTCCAATCACTCTTATTTAAGATTATGATAGATTCTAATATCAAAATTGTATATGCTAACTAAAATTTTACAGGAGGTTCCTATATTTCTCTATGATTTTTAGGTGTTTTGGGGGTGTGTTGTATACATGACCATGAGGTTTGTTTGAGGGAGCCACTAATTAATTCATTTAAATTTATTAAATTATTAAATGGATGATGTGATATGATTATGGATATGATCTTGTTGTATTACAAGTAATAAATCCTAGTAAGGGGCTTAGATCATCATAGGAATATAAGATCAGGTGATGTTTTAATTAAATTAAATTAATTATATTAAATTGATTGGTTATGTGGGAATGTGTTGATCTTGGACGAATTGTTAAGATGATGTTGGTCACCTTCACTGAGGGGCCATTGATCATCAGGATGAGGTTGGCCTAGGATACTCGGGATGATGTTGATCCAAGGATGGGTGATATGGTCATACAATTGAGGTGGAAGGTTTTTTAGGATAACAGAATAACTCAATGATTTTAGGTGGTGTTGACCATTGGGATTTAGTGACATGGTTGAGGGGAATTAGGTATTGGATGGTGTGGATTAGGTACTAATTGGGTGATTGACACTAATTTTGTGTTAGCTGAAACTCCTTCGCAGTCTTTTTCACATAGAAAGGGCTCATATTGGGTTGGTGGTGACCACTAGCGTGGGTGGTTTCTCCCACTGACAATGCATATTAGGTGATAGTGTCAGCCATTAGTGATGTTTGGGGGTGCACACCATAGAAATCCATGTTTATGGTGATGGTCCATCAATTGATGTTGACGATACCATCAGTTGGGGGATGAGGCTCAATATATTTCTTGAGGACATTGGGATATGCTATTATTATGGAAAATATTATTGGGCCTCAGTATTTTGGGCTTCTAGCCAATGGGGATTGGAAGTGGGCGGGAAGATATCACTATGCCTCAGAACTTCATGCTATGATCCATCGGGGAATTTTGTGTTGGGTTTCAAAGGACCAAAAATTTATTATTTGGATGTCAAGTAATCTTTTGATGGAATGACGTGTCGGGTGACTTGATTATAGATGTAATATGAGTGTTCAACTAGGATGAATTTCATCAAGGGATGTTATAAGATTATTTACTTGAATCCTAACCACTATATATATATATATGGGTGTTTGTGTGTGTGAAACCATTTTTTTTTCCATATATATAACTAGGAGCACATGATTAGACATTACTGGTGATGGCCGAAGTAGGTGATCACTTATTTGTGGGTGTTGAGCATAAGGTGTGAGGTTATTTACTTATTGTTCATGTGATACCTATTTATTTTATATTTAGATACACATACATTATCATTTATTTAAGATACGAACACATTGGTGGTGGGATACTAATATTTATTATCAATCCCTACATGGGCCCTTCAGGATATGTGTAGACTTTATGTATATATGATAAGGTAAGAGATCCAGCTCATGAATTGGAACCTATAGGTCTAGTTGGACAATTTTCATGGGATGAAAGCCAAGGGACTTTGGAGGTTCTTACATTAGCTGAAGATTACTTTTGAGTTTCCTTTCATTCAACATTCATATTACATGTACGTAATGATGGTTGTACATGGGAGAACCTATAGTTTATTTCTTTTTATGACCTTCCATTTATTTTTATATGTGCCTAAAAATGATATCTAGCCTTGGGGATTGTTTATTTATTATTCTTCTATTTCTGCTTTATATTCACTTCTGTTTATTTTTTGGTTTTATATTGATTCATTTACTATGTTATGGTCTTTATTTGGTTATTATATATATATATATATATCACTATTATTGTCACTGACTGAGGGTGTTGTATCCCCACTATCCCCACTTTACACCCTCTCTAGTAGTCAGTAGCCTTTGGAATATAGGGTGGCGTTCCTAAGGCCTAGTTGTCAACTGGACCAGGTCACTATTTAATGTGTCATCTAGGTTGGGGCGCTACATGAAGAATTTTTTGCATAAGTGGAGTGGTATTTCTATTACTATTAGATGATCTGTAGAGGTAAATATTTTTAAAATAAAATATATCATTGGAACTCTTATGATATATATTGTATAGATGGAAACTAAATCCTGAGATAATATATTAATTAAGAAGGAAAATTCTATTTTAAGTCTCAACATCAAAAGATGAAAAGAATTTTAAAGATATTCAAAAATCAGAGTCATCTAATGAAGATAATTTTAAAATTTCTTATTCATACATTGATCTTTCTCACTTTTCTATGAAATTAAAAAGGTTCTATAAAACGAGAAGAGGTTTTAATAAACCTTTAAATAAGGAAAAGAAGTATGAATGAAATTATAAATAATTTAGATTCTATTAATGTAATAATATTAGACATATCAAGCCAGGTTTTCCACAGCTACAAAATATAGAAAATTAATAAAAAAAATATTTCAAGAAAGGAGGTTATAAAAAGAATGAAATGAAATCCATACATGAAACATTGTGTGATTTTGAGGATTCTAATGATGTTATATCTTCATAATCAAAAGATGACCACTCTATTTTTTTGGCCAATATGTTATTTATGGAAGATTCTAATGAGGGGGAAACAAATTATTATTCTGAACAAGAATCTAAATCTAAAAAATAAATTTTTCTCATGAATAATTAAATGAATATTACACCATCAATGGAAATAAATATAAATATTTTATAGATAAAAACAAATCAATTAATAAGTCGTGTAGTGATATGATGAATTAAAAAGTTTTCATAAATAAACATATTTTAGATTTTAAACCAAAACTATATGATTATGATGAATCATGTGTTGAACATGGTTATAAGGATGAAAATGTACAAACATAAATTCAGGACCTCAAGGATGCTTCCAATGTTTTCCCTAGAGGTGAATATTATTTAAATGGAATCCTTGAAAACAATAAAACTTATAAGATTGGGTTTGAAATATGAATCCATTAAGAAAAACTACCGTTTTACGAATATTATAATGTACCTAGTTAAAAAAATAATCTTTATAAAATCACTTGTTTTTCATTAGGGTGAGATAAGATATTATGCTAGAAATTAGAGTTTGAAAAAACCATAATATTTTGAAATTAAAAATACTTGTATTTAAAAAAAATCATAATCCAGTTTCAAAATTTCTATAAAGAAAAAATATATTTGGGTTACCAAATCTTTAGTTTCTAACATATATGGACCCAATAAAATATGGGTAGCAATACAATTTTGGGTTTTATTTTTAATTATATGAAAAAAAATTCAAGAACATCAATGATAAATGATACGTGGAAGGTGGATATTTAGGGAATATGAGTGGGGATTTCTCTAATTTCCACTCCTTATCAAAAGTTAAGAGATGAAATGTAACTTTTGGTGACATTTCCAAAGAAAACATTATGGGATTTGGATCTGTTAGAAATCCAAGCACTGCCCTCATAAAATAACATTCTATATGTTTATGGATTAAAGTAAAATTTGATAAGTATTTGTTAAATTTGCGATAAAAGTTATTTTTTGATTTTTTTAAATAATTGTAGTTAAGTTTTTAAAGATAAAAATATTAAATTTAAATAACTTAAAACAAAGAATGTTTATACTCTAGATCTTAATTATTTGAATAGTTAAAAACAGAATTGTTTAAATGATGAAAGAAATGAATCTTGGGTATGGCATAGAATATTGGGACATTAAAATGTTTTTTTATTAATAAAATTAATTAATAGAAATTTATTTTCATATTTTCCTCAACTTAAATGGAATAAAAAGAAGCTATGTGATGAGTTCAAATGGAAAAAACACAAGTCATATTTTAATCCAATTAAAGAGGTTTCTAATTCTAAACTACTAGAACTAATTTAATTGGATTTTTTTGTCCATATAGAGTTTCAATAATAAGGTGTAAATCCTATGTTAATGTATTAGATGATTATTTCTCTATATTTACCTGGTTTTTATTTTTAAGTGTTAATAGTGACACTCTTTCTACTTTTATATTTTTTGAACGCTAATTCAAAAATAGAAATATGCAAAAATTATTTCCATAAGAAGTGACTAAGGAAGAGAATTTGAAAACCAAGATTTTAATTTATATTTTTCAAAACATAGCATCAAACATAATTTTCCTGCCCCTAGTACTCATTAATAAAATTGGGATATTAAAGGATAAAAAGTATTTCTCAAGAAATTTCATGAAAAATGGTACGTTAATATAACATTCCTACCCATGTTTGGGTTAAATCCATGAATACAGTATGTTATCTCTTAAATAGAGTTATAATTAGATTTATTTTGAAGAAAAAACCCTATAAGTTATGGAAAAATAGATATAAAAAGTTTGGATTCATTAAGGTATTTGGATGCAAGGTTTATTTTCTAAGAAACAAGGCTAATCATGGTAAATTTGATAAAAAAGATGATGATGGAATGCTCCTCAGCTATTATACAAAAACCATGTCAAATAGAGTGTTTAGTAAAAGGTCATATATTTTTGAATAATCTAGTCAAGTGAAATTTGATGAAGGTAATCCTTTTATCACAAAATTACTCAAGTTGATGAAGAAAGTTATTCTTTATAAAACATGAGATCTGAAACTCTTTTTGAAATTAAAATAGGATGATGAGTTGGAACATGATTTTTCAGAACCAAATCTAGAAAGGATGGATACTAGTGAACTAGAAAGTTTGTTTCCTAGAAAACATAGAGATCTTGAAAACCATACCTCATAAATAGTTATGGGAAACATATATTAAGTGTTCATAACTACAAAATTTTAAATATAAAACGTTGTCCATTATTATTCCTCAAAAAAAAGCACTGATAATTAATAACATTATCAGTGTTAACAAAAGTGCTGATAATGAGTATCGTTTATTAGCACTAATAACATGAATTGATAAAAATAACCTTTTATGAGTTCGTTTTATATAACTTATAAAGGGAACCATTTTCAAAACTTTAATTTTAGCACTTATAAAGGTCTTGATACCATTTTTGAGTCCCACATCAAAAAATTACATGTATAGATGCATATTTATATATGACTTTCCCACATGGCAGGCTCAAAATCTTTTTACGGGGACGGTATAATGACCCAATATTAACATGAATAGACATCACATTACTTTTTCTAAATATTTATTTCATTACATAAATACATGTCTCGAACCGTAATAGATTAGTGTCTTTGGAAATGTGGAAACATAAAAACTGGTCCACAAGTGAGCTACTTCATCACCCACTTGGTTATTTATAGGTATCTCCCTTCGTAGACATATTTTACAAAATACATACCATCATTACATGGGTAAAGGAAATATAAGAAAGTGTGAGATGAGATTCTTAGTTAGGGTAAACGAGGTAGATATGTAAGTATATCATGAACAAAACTGTATGATAACATGATAATAAAATTTTAAACCCATACCCAAAATATAAAATATCATAATCAAATGTCATGGTATAAATATTAGCAAATTTTAATATATGAATCTTAAGGAAATCATATAACATGATCCATGAGTTCATAACATTGTCATAAGACAAGAATTTGTTCATACACATAATCATAGAAAATAATTTCCATATTTCTCAAAGATCACCCCCAAGGACATCAAAGAAAAACATTACTTTACTATATATAGTTTACTCCTTGTTCCAGTCCTGTGTTACTATTCAACATTTAATCTTCATTACAAACCAATATTATTGTACCATTTTCACTCCCTATTCTATCCATGTCTATCTCATGAAATATATAAATATTTCCCCAATGCATGGGAGTGAGATATAGGTCTCACCCATCACATAATGAAAACAATACTTTTGTGTTCCAAAAAAATTGGCATTAATCATTTTATATCTCATGAAATTAAATGGATATCATAAACATTTCATTATAACATAACCTACAAATAATATATGGGTTTCATAATCATTTCATCATAACATTACCTATGAAAAGAGGTGGGATCCATAAGCATATCACACAATTATGAGAAATAGGTTTCCTAGACATCATAATATCAAAACATAAACCATTTAGAGAAATACTATGAACTGTCCAATTGGATTATATCTATAGTATGGAATGAGTAACACTAACTAATGATATCTTAGATGGAAAATAATTATGAAAATATCATTTAAAACATTTCTTAAGTAAAATATTATTTCCTCATTTAATAATTATTTTGAAAAAATAAAACCATTTGAAAAATATTTTATGTTAAAAATAAATTTAAAACATACAAATTAATCATTAATTAAAAGATTCGTCATGATTTTGTAATATTCTATTCATGTCGTATGTATAAAAATAAAGGTCCCTTTCAAGATTTTAATAAAATACAAACTGAAATTGTTTTGGAAAAACATGAAGATTCTGTGTCAATATTATTTATAAATAATTAAACCTAAGTATAAATTTCTTTTAAAAATAATAATAGTTTCATAATACATTGTTGAAAACATTTTTAGAAAACATGGTTTTTAAGATAAACATGTTTCTGGATAAAGAGAGGAATAAATTAGGATTTTTATAAAAAAAATTCTTAATTATCATTAGAAAGTGTAAAATGGTACTGTTACATTAATTTTTCTTGAATAACCATATTAGAATAAAATTAAAGATAAATATTGAGATGTAGATTATGATATCTAAAGATAGAGACTTAATCATAAGTAATCTTGATAAATGATGAAATTGTAACATAAAATATTTACCAAATTGGAAAAATTGAATCATAATACCAATGAATTAATATTATAAAATTAAACTTAAAATATAATTTGGATGAACATGTAAAGACCCATAAAATTCAATGAAATTTTTTTCTTAATTTTCTTGGGAATTATACAAGAACGCAGTTTCTGATGGCACCTGATTTCGAGGCCCAGTGTGCCCGGAATCAAGTTCCAAAGTTTAGCTCGGGTACGTTCAGTGAACGAACGAGTGGGTTTTTCTAACATTTGAACCGGTGCTCGGAATCAAATTTTGAGGGCACTAATGGAATCGCAGTGCCGATATTTACTTAGAAACACCTTTTCCGGAGTTGCGTTTTCTCAGGTGTTTTTTTTTTAATTTTTTGGGGTTAAGTTAAGAAATAAAATAAAAGTGGTGCGAAACTTTATTTCATTTCACTTAAAGCCACTTAAGCTATGTTAAGCGGATAAGGTGGAACTCACAATATCCTACCCACTTGGTAGGATAATTGTGAGGTGGGTCCCGCACGAGTCACACTGTTTCTTTCCCTCTAAGTAACTCACCCGCAAAACCCTATTTTAAATAAAGTCAACCGTGCGTTTATTTGGGTTAAGAAATGCTTCATTAAATTGGGCGGTTAAATCGTTAAAATTAATTCGATTAATTAATTTTTCATTTCTTATCTTTGAATTTCAAATTGTTGGCATGGGAATAAAATAAGACCAACAGTAGGTTTGTTAAGGGGTTGCTTGTTGAGAGGATTTGGAGAAACTCTAAAGCTTGAAGATCTTCATCCTCCTTCATTGAAGAACGCGAAAAACGTGAAGAACGCCGGCCTCCGACGAAGGGTGGCAAAGAACGCCGAACCCTCAGAGATCGACGATGTGACGCCGTGTACCGCAACGTCAACAATGCTTCTTCCGCGACACCCCTTCTGTGACGCGACGATCCTCTTCTTCCTTGACGGTTAATCCAGCGACGAACTCACGTTCGACGACAACGTTGAGGTAGGGTTTTTTGTTCTTTTTAATCTATGGGATTATATCTGCGGTTTTCTTGAATATTTGTCGAAATCCTTTTTAAAACTGCTAACACGGTGGGTGCGGACCAACGAACAAGTCTGAACCCACCGTCTCTTCGTTCTTGGTGAGTGTATTGTTGGGCGATGAAAAATCAGGTCGTACGTGCGATGTGAGGACCTCGTAGTGAAGGAAGGACCCCGAGAGGGCCATTTGCGAAGACGACATTCATTTCCGACAATCGGAACTCGTCTGGTAGTCCACGGAGCGGCCCGCCGGCACGCCTCGCCGGCACGGCGGTGCCGGTGGAAGGGGGCGGCGGCGCCCGGCGCGCCGCCGGAAGGAGCCGCCACAGCTGAAGCCGCAGCGGCAGGTTACGGTCCCGCGACCGCGCGGGACTGGAGGGAGCGGGACGCGGCATCCGGCTGAGTCAGCTGGCAAGGGCGGCCCCACGCAGGGTCGCGGTCTCTCCACGCGGGGGCAGCGCGCCCCCCGCTTCGCTCGGCCGTAACGGCCGAGCCGACCCGCTGGCCGCCCGGCCAGCGCCATCCGGGTCGCACCCAGGCCGGGCCGGGCCAGGCCGCGCCGTCCAGGACGGGTCGCGCCCAGCCGGGTCGGACCCGGACCCGGGTCGGGCCGACCCGGGAGGGGGTGGGTCCGAGTCGGTCCGGGCCCAAACCCCCGCATTTTCGGACGCCTTTCGGTCTTTTGCTCATATCATGGGCTACGGACCTATGATTGACACACTATCAGCGGCGATGAGATCCTTGGATCGAGACGGTCATTTTGATATATTACACTCAAGGTTTCAGAGTACTTTGTGTTCGGTCGGGTTGGTTCGTACAAGAATCCAACCGGGCCCTCAGAGCAGAAACGCTCATAACTTGAGCTCCACACGTCCGATTGTTGTGACCTCAACCATGATGGATTTATTTAAGTGAGACGGATCTTTTGGCTTACTCCGCCTGAGTTTTGGACGCAGATGGAGTATGGTCGGGTTGGTTTTGACATAAAAACCAACCGGGCCCCCGGGATGAAAAAGCCAATAACTCTCAGACCGGGCGTCCGATTGACGCACCGTCTGTGGCGTTGAATTCCTGTTAACGATACAGAACTTTTGGATACATCAACTCCGGATTACATGTCAGTTGATTCATCAACCTCTTGGATCGTGGAGTGGACCCTCCCAGAACGAGCATGCTGTGTGTGGAAACCCTAGAGCCGGTTGAGACTTGATGACTGCTAATCGAATGACTCGGTGTGTTACGGATAGCCCAGTGGGAAGCGCTTGGTTGTAGCGACAGACCCATAGCGGAGGAGCGCTTGGTTGTAGCGGCAGACCCACGACGGAGGAGCGCTTGGTTGTAGCGGCAGACCCACGATGGAGGAGCGCTTGGTTGTAGCAGCACGGGGGAGCGCTTGGTTGTAGCGGAAGACCCACGGCGGAGGAGCGCTTGGTTGTAGCAGCACGAGGGAGCGCTTGGTTGTAGTGGCAGACCCACGGTAGAGGAGCGCTTGGTTGTAGCGGCAGACCCATGGTACTCAACAGAAGGACTACCTCTAGAGGCTATGAGGGGGAGCGCTTGCTTGTAGCAGCAGACCCATGGTGGGAAGCGCTTGGTTGTAGCTGCAGGCCCACAGTACTCGATAGGTGGAGTACTACAACAGTCCAAGGTCAAAGGGAAGCGCTTGGTTGTAGCGGCATACCCACTGTACATGATAGAGAAGGAGTTTCCCAATTGCTACGGTTTCAAGTTCATGATCAATCCTGTGTGGGTCATTGTGGGGGTTAGTACATATCGATCCTTTGAGGGTCCGACAGCTTAGATGGATCAGTGACTACATCTGAACATCTTTATCACCTTACGAAGTAGTATACCCGTGTGAGCTGAATCCTATTTTCTTTCCTATGTGGATTGTGTTGTGCTATAGTGTGTGGATTTACATTTTTCTTTCCTGTGTGGACTGGGTTGTACTTGGGCTTGGATGTTGGAGTCGAATGAGAATTGATGACTTAGGTATAAGTATGGGCATATACCTAAGCAATATCTAATGTTACATCGTGATTGTATCTTTCCTTGGTGGATTATCCTTCGTGGATTCTAGGAGACCTTAGGTTGTCTCGGGGTCCCTACTGAGTAGCTTATACTCACCCCTGCACGGGCTATGCCCGCACTACGTTGTATTGGTTGCAGATGATGGACAACGCTGATCGTGGTTGAGGCTTACGGAGCAGTATGGTACCTGGAGGTGGACCACTGGGCGGGATGTACTCGGAGCGGACGGCTGGACCCGAGGAGCTGTGGAGGATATCTATACCCACCATTCCGGTGGGATTTCTTGTGGATGGATCAAGGCTGCGGCTTTACCTTTCAGTCGTTGTTTTCCCTTTCCAGTTGTACCTTACTTTCAGTTTGGGTTTGTATTCTGGCCCACTTACTTTTCTGCACTTACTATAATACCTAGTTTTTACTTTGTGTTTACTTCTTCTACTTGCTTGCTCTGTGGTGTTTATTTATTTTACAAAGGAAATGCCTTCCCTTTTTACTGGGATTTACGCCTTGGTGCTAGCCGCCAGCCCCTGGCCTATGGAAGGCGGGCTTGGGGTAGTCACGGCACGGGCCCCTAGGACGGGTCGTAACAAATTGGTATTAGAGGAGTTCAGATCTACTGCAGAACCTTGGACTCTGATCTTTCTTCTATGTGAAGCAATAGTGTTAAGGATATTGAGTGAAGTTATCAGTCCAGGGAGTCCAGTGTTGGTGCGGCGGCCGACGTATCAGTACACCAGGACACTGACTTCTGATTTCCGACAAAATTCATGAAAACATTGATTGCATGTGTGTTACAAGTTTTCATTGTGTTTACTTTGTGTCAGCTCACCAGGTATATTGTTTGACCGTGGCACACCTGTTTCCTTCTCAGGATGGCCCCACAACGGCAGGCATCTAGGGTTCCGAGCGTTGTACGTGACGACAGCCCACTGAGCGATGAGGCCTTGGTACAGGACCCTTTGACAGCAGAGGCACCGACGGTACCTCTACCCGCTGAGCCACCGATGCTACCATCCCCAGCTGCTGATGATGCATGTCGGCTTAGTGCACTGCATGAGTTTCAGTGCCAGCGACCGTCGCGGTTCTGCAGGGAGATGGACCCTCAGGCAGTCAAGGATTGGCTGGAGGTAGTTTTATAGGTTTTTAGGTTAGTGAGGACACCAGCGGACCTCATGGTGTTCCTCGCAGTGAGTCTCCTGCACGCGGGAGCAGGAAGATGGTGGAGTTTGATGCTCCAGGTGCACGATGAGGCATCTCTCCTCTGGACGGACTTTGAGAGGCTCTTACGTTCTGAGTTCGTCCCATCCACCCTTCGTGCGGTGCGTATCGAGGAGCTACTACAGTTGCGGCAGGGCAGCATGACAGTAGCCCAGTACGCGGCGAGGTTTACCGATCTCTCTCGCTATTCCACGGACTTGGTACGAGACCCATTCTTCAGGGCTCGAACCTTCGATTAGGGGCTCAGGCGAGAGATTAGAGCTTCATTTGTTTCTCACAACATTCCGACAGAGACATGGGTGTTGGAGTGAGCCCTCTTAGTGGAGAGTTTCCCTACTCAGCAGTCTCCAGCAGCAGGACCCACTACTAGCCGACATGTGGCAGAGTCTTCTGCAGCGGGCAGTAGACAGATGACGCAGGGGTCCAAGAGTACTAGACCTACAGGTGGTCGACCGCATGACACAAGATTGTTTGTGCGAGGCACCCGGGGTGGTCAACGACTTACCATGAGCGGTCAGTTTTACTCATGCAGCAGGGTTGGTCACATAGCTCGTGACTATCCGACCCGCTATACGGATGAGCAGCAGATGAATGAAGGACCTCCCAGACAGAGGCAGAGGTTCGATCTAGGCGGACCGCATGGATCAGGAGCCCGTGGCAGGGGAGCTGGTCGTGCAGCCTGCAGTGGACGACGCTTCGAGGTGTTTCCACCACCACCACCAGGAGGTCCACCCCGACTGCAGGGAACTGGTGGACATGGGAGAGCTCAGATTTAGGCAGCTGATTCCTATGATCATGGAGCTCCAGAAGTAGATGGATAGGAGCAGGACTAGATCCGGACCCGGAGACTATTGTTTATGCTGCTTCTAGCTTTGTTGATGTTTGTTTCTAGATGATTTGTGTCTTTGTACTTTGATCTGCAGTAATAAAAGACACATTTCTTTTGGCGTTTACCTTCTTGTCCTCTCTTTATGTTGTTACTAAGAGGTTCTGGTTTAAAAACCTTTGACTTGACCCTCACTTTGAGATACCTACTGGAGGAGACCCAGTGACTACACACTGATGCCGACAGTGTGACTCAATCCTTGGAGGCGAGAGTAATGGTTGGATCTCTTGGTAGTAGTGTCGAGGCCTTATGAAGTCATCCTTGGTATGGGTTAGTATCATCCATGATGGGATTGAATGTATTAGGTGAAGAAAGTGGTTCATCTAGGGGATGAGACCGGATTTCTCTTATAGGAAATGAAGAAATATCAGCAGCTCTTGTAGGACCTGAAAGGTCCAAGTCATCCAAGAGCGGATGAGGACAGCTTAGAGCCGGCAAAAGACTTGTGCTTACAGGAGATGGAGACCACTAGAGTTATAGGATGGCGACCACGTTTCCCTATGGGTCACACCTCAACGTGAGTTACGGGGATGTGGCCGAGGTGACAAGTTATCACCGAGGTTCATCGGACCTTTCTAGGTCCTTAGTAGGGTAGGCAAGGTGGTTTACCACTTGACCTGCCCACCTCACATTCACCAGGTGCACGATGACTTCCATGTATCTCAACTGGGGAGATACGAGCTCGACCCTTCGCATTTCATCGACCATGGGGAGCTGGAAATTGATGATGGGGAGAATTTTGCGGAGGTCCTAGTGGAGATCAAGGATTGATAGGAGCGGGTCCTATGTGGACGATCTATCCCTCTAGTGTGCATCACATGGCAGCACGGTAACCTCCAAGAGAGCACTTGGGAGCAGGATGCTCAGATGCGTGCTCAGTACCCACTTTTGCTTCCCTAGTTTATGATGTATCTTTACGGGGATGTAAATCCATGAGATGGGTGTGATGTAAAGACCCATAAAATTCAAGGAAATGTTTTTGTTAATTTTCGAGGGAATCTTACAAGAACGCAGTTTCTGACGGTACCTGATTCCGAGGCCCGATGTGCCTGAAATCAAGTTCCAAAGTTTAGCTCGGGTACATTCAGTGAACGAACGAGCATGTTTTTCTAACATTTGAACCGGTCCTCGAAATCTAATTACAAGGGCACCAATGGAATCGCAACGTCGATATTTACTTAGAAACGCCTTTTCTGGAGTTGCGTTTTCTCGGGTGTTTTTTTTATTTTTGGGGTTAAGTTATGAAATAAAATAATAGTGGTGTGACACTTTATTTCATTTCACTTAAAGCCACTTAAGCTATGTTAAGTGGATAAGGTGGAACTCACAATATCCTACCCACTTGGTAGGATAATTGTGAGGTGGGGCCCCACGAGTCCCACTGTTTCTTTCCCTTTAAGTAACGCACCCACAAAACCCCATTTTAAATAAAGTTAATCGTGCATTTATTTGGGTTAAGAAACACCTCATTAAATTGGGTGGTTAAATCGTTACAATTAATTCGATGAATTAATTTTTCGTTTCTTATCTTTTAATTTCAAATTGTTGTCATGGGAATAAAATAAGACCAACACTAGGTTTGTTGAGGGGTTGCTTGTTGAGAGGATTTGGAAAAACTCTAAATCTTGAAGATCATCATCCTCCTTCATTGAAGAACATGAAGAACGCGAAGAAATCCGGCCTACGATGAAGGGAGACGAAGAATGCCGAACCCTCGGAGATCGACGATGTGACTCCGTGTACCGTGACATCAACAATGCTTCTTCCGTGACGCGACGATCCTCTTCTTCTGCAACGGTTAATTCGGTGAAGAACTGACGTTCGACCACAACGTTGAGGTAGGGGTTCTTATTCTTTTTAATCTATGTGATTATATCCGCAGTTTGCTTGAATATTTGTCGAAATCCTTTTTAAAACAGCTAACATGGTGGGTGCGGACCAACGAACAAGTCCGAACCCACCGTCATTTCGTTCTTGGTGAGCGGATTGGTAGGTGACGACAAAGTAGGCCGTACAGGCGATGTGAGGTCCTTTTAGTGAAGGACAGGCACCAAGAGGGCCATTGGAGAAGACAGAACACATTTCCAACAACTGGAACTCGTCCATTGGTCCGCGGAGCGGCCCGCTGGCGTGCCTTGCCGGCAAGGCGGCGTTGGCGGCAGGGTGTGGCGGCGCGAGCCTCCATGGCTAAAGCCGCGGTGGTAGGCCGTAGTCCCACATCCGCGTGGGACCGGAGGGAGCGGGACGTGGCATCCGGCTGTGTCCGCTGGAAAGGGCGGCCCCACGCGGGGCCGCGGTCTCTCCACGCGGGGGCAGCGTGCCCCCCGCTTCGCTCGGCCGTAACGGCCGAGCTGACCCGCTGGCCACACGGCCAGCGCCAGCTGGGTCGCGCCTAGGCCGGGTCGGGCCAGGCCGCGCCGGCGAGGCCGGGTTGCGCCCAGCCGGGTCTAACCCGGACCCGGTTCGGGTCAACCCGGTTCGGGCCGACCCAGGAGGGGGTTGGGCCGAGTCGGTCCGGGCCCAAACCCCCCGTTTTCGGACCCCTTTCGGTCTTTTTCCCATATCTTGGGCCACAGACCTCCAATTGATGCACCATCAGCGGCGATGCGATCCTTGGATCGAGATGGTCATTTAAATATATTACATTCAAGGATTCAGAGTACTTTGGGTTCAACCGGATTGGTTCGTACACGAAACCAGCAGGGCCCTCGGAACGGAAATGCTCATAACATCAGCTCCGCACGTCCGATTGATGTGCCCTCAACTTTTATGGATTTATCTAAGTGAGACAGATCTTTTGGCTTACTCCACCCGAGGTTTGGACGCAAATGGAGTATGGTTGGATTGGTTTTGACTTAAAAACCAACCAGGCCCGCAGGACGAAAAAGACAATAACTCTCAGACCGGGCGTCTGATTGACGCACCGTCTGTGGCGTTGAATTCCTGTTGACGATATGGAACTTTTGAATACATCAACTCCGGACTACATGTCAGTTGATGCATCGATCTCTTGGCTCGTGGAGTGGACCCTCCCGGAACGAGCATGCTGTGTGTGGAAACCCTAGAGCCGATTGAGACTTGACGACTGCTAATCGAAAGACTCGGTGTGTTACGGATATCCCAGTGGGAAGCACTTGGTTGTAGCGGCAGACCCACATCGGAGGAGCGCTTGGTTGTAGCGGCAGACCCACGAAGGAGGAGCCCTTGGTTGTAGCAGCAGACCCATGATGGAGGAGTGCTTGGTTGTAGCAGCATGGGGGAGCGCCTGGTTGTAGCGGCAGACCCACGGTGGAGGATTTCTTGGTTGTAGCAACAAGGGGGAGCGCTTGGTTGTAGTGGAAGACCCACGACATAGGAGCGCTTGGTTGTAACGATAGACTCATGGTACTCAACAGAAGGAGTACCTCTAGAGGATATGAGGGGGAGCGCTTGGTTGTAGCGGCAGAACCATGGTGGGAAGCGCTTGGTTGTAGCAGCAGGACCACAGTAATCGATAGGTGGAGTACTACAACAGTCCAAGGTTAGAGGGAAGCGCTTATTTGTAGCGGCATACCCACTGTACTTGATAGAGAAGGAGTTTCCCAATAGCTATGGTTTCAACTTCATGATCGATCATGTGTGGGTCATTACGGGGGTTAGTACCTATCGATCCTTTGTGGGTCCGATAGCTTAGATTAATCAGTGACTACATCTGATCATCTCTATCAACTTATGAAGTAGTATACCTGTGTGAGTTGAATCCTATTTTCTTTCCTATGTTTATTGTATTGTGCTATCCTGTGTGGATTTACGTTTTTCTTTACTGTGTGTACTGGGTTTTACTTGGGCTTGGATGTTGGAGCCGAACAAGAATTGATGACTTAGGTATAAGTATGGGCATATACCTAAGAAGTGTCGAATGTTACTTTGTGATTGTATCTTTTCTTTGTGGATTATACTTTGTGGATTCTGGGAGACCTTCGGGGATCTCGGGGTCCCTAATGAGTAGCTTATACTCACCCCTGCACAGGCTATGCGCGCACTACGTCGTATTGGTTGCAGACAACGAACGACGTTGATTGTGGTTGAGGCTTGCGGAGCAGGACGGTACCTGGAGGTGGACCACTGGGCGGGACGTACTCGGAGTGGACGGCTAGACCCGAGGAGCTATGGAGGATATATATACCCACCCTTCATGTGGGATTTCCAGTGGACGGCTCAAGGCTGCGGCTTTACCTTTCAGTCGTTGTTTTCCCTTTCCAGTTGTACTTTACTTTCAGTTTGGGTTTGTATTCCGGACCAGTTACTTTTCCGAACTTACTATAGTACCTAGTTTTTACCTAGTCTTTACTTCTTCTACTTTCTTGAACTTTGGTGTTTGTTTATTTTACAAAGGAAATGTCTTCCCTTTTTACCGGGATTTACGCCTTGGTGCTAGTTGCCAGCCTCTGGCCTATGGAAGGCGGGCTTGGGGTAGTCACGCCACGGGCCCCGAGGATGGGTCGTGACAGAACAAATTAATTATATTACACTTCAAGGGGTTTTATGTACACCTCGTGAAAGAATATAGTTGTCTTTTACTCAATGAAGGCAAATTGAGACAACAATTCCCTTATCAATTTGGTAATATTTTAACTATAAACCTCATGAATGAGAGATACTAAAATATATTTTAATATATAAATATTTCTTTTTATAATAATCATAACATAAATCCATGGGCATTACACAAACTAAAAAGAATAAATAGCTGGTGAACATGGCTTGTGTCTCACAAAAATAAGAGTGAGAAGGAAATTCATTCCCTTAAGTCTTGAATTCCATCATACTTGTTCTAAACACATATATAATAAATATAGGTTTATTATAAATATTTACAATAACCATATTCATATATATCATACTATATATGACTTTTTATGACATTTTATTACCCATTTATGAAAGATTCCATGTTAAAGTTACGTTTTCGGGTAATAACCCCTTGGTTTTTCAAAAAAAGTGTTGATTTGTTATATATTTATTCTATTAAATTTATTGTGATGTAATAATATCTATAATAAAAAAAATGATATAAATATCATTTATATTCATTATATTCGTATATATAATAATCTATAAAATATAGAAACATGGAATGAAATAAATCATTTATAGAAATAGTAGGTCGTATGTATGGATGAATGTTGTTTTACTTTTCTTTTCAGATTAATAGAATTAATATTAAATGATATATTATAATTAAATAATAATTTTTATTTCATATCTATTATATATTTTTATTAAGAGCATCCTTAATATATTCCATGTCAATCTTGAATGAATCACATCGTTTCATGAGGTGGTAGTCTGCCGTACACACAAACGACGTTATCGTATTCCCACAAAATGGAATGAATAATGGTATGAATTATATAATTATTCATTAATAAAAATATTATCATATATAAATATTATTTATATCATTATTTACAACATTGATTTTGGTAATTGAAAAAATGAACAAAATCTATTCGCTAGGCAGTAATCCTCAATGCACACGAATGATGACTCATAACCTATTTGGTGAAAGAGTGTATGGTTTTAGGTCATAACACTAAAATAAAAACATATTATTATGTGTAATATACATAGGATATTATATAACTATCATAGTAAAATAATTTAAGGTGTTTAAGTAAGAAGTAAAACAAAAATGTTAATTGATGAACATTACCTCTTCTCCTGGAATCTTCTTTTAGTTTTCACTAAAGGCCTTCCATGGGTTGTTTTATTCTCAAATAAAGTATAATATTATGAGTTTAGGTAATTGTATTTTTTATTTGGGGAGGTATTTTCTGAATCATTTTATTTTTGAGGTGTGAAAAAGTGGGATATTGGGTGGGCTTTTATAAGGGTGGTGAGTGGTACTTTTGAAAAAAATTGAAAGTGAAACTTCCACCAACGTTTTTTCCTTGTAAATTGGATCAAATTATACAAAAATATCTTTCATATAAGATATAAGATCTCAATATGGAAATAAAATGGGTTTTGTAAAAGTGTATGGACATTTTCACACCTTAAATTATATGTTTACTCACTGATTAATATTGTTTTTACCTTAATTACTGTAATTAATATTAATTTATTTCACTAATATCATTGATAAAAAAATTAAGTTGAAATTCATAGAAATTATAAATTATGAAGATTAAAAATATTCCATTCATTTTTCCAAATACAATTCACTTATGTGGAATAAATTATTTTTAAAATTAATCACGTACACCTATTAATAAAGCAAGTGTTTTAAGAGAAAAAGAACAAAGGTTTACCAACTTTTTATATTCAATTTAAACAATAAATTGATTCCAATGACCTATAATGGATTAATAGAAATATTATTGAACTATATATTCTTTTAAATAAAGTAAAATAAAATTTAAATATATTAATAAATTAAATGAAAAGGCAGTTTTCAATTAAAAGTTTATATTTTTTTTACTATTCATCAAAAAAATAAAACATTTTATGAAAATATTGAAAATTCACCCTAAGAAAATTTTGACATTATGATTTAAAAATGAAGTTTATTTAATCCAATTCAATTTCTAAATGTGTCAAAAATTAATTTTATTGTTGATCATAAAAGATATAAATTGTTTTTGAGAAAAATATTATTTTTAAAACATATAAAGACTTTACAAAAAATTATTTATTTCGTAATAAAAATGTTTACCTTATATAAAACCATTATACATAATATTTAAAAATTATTTATTACTATTTATATTTCTATGTTTAATGTTTATTATATAATGGTTATGTTTAAATAACTATATAAAAAATATGTCATTGTTTTGTTAAAACTCAGTGTCTTGTGTAACACAAGCTAATATGACGTTGTGAGTTGAACATGCTTAGGTTGGTGTTGTGTGAAATGAAAGAAATAATTTAATTTAATTGAAAAATGTTCATAAAAACATGGTACGTTACATTATACCCCACTTAAGATGAATTTTTTCCTCAAAATTCATCACATTGATACATGAAAATGCAATAGCTTTTTCCATGTTATATCCTCAATTTCCCACGTAACTTCTTCAAACTGGTGGTTTCACTAAAAAACATTGACCACATGAGTGGTATTTTTTTATAGAAATTTCTCGGTATGTTCCCAAATATACACCAGTTGTTCCTCATAAGAAATATATTTCTCTAGTGGTATGACCTTTGAGTTTAGTACATATGAAGGGTTAGGTATGTGCTTTCGTAAGAGAAATACGTGGAACATATTGTAGACATGAGAAAGGTTTTATTGAAGCACCAAGTGATAGGATACCATTTTGATACAATCAATAATTTCAATAAGACCAATATACTTAGGTCTTATTTTCAATTTCTTCGTGGATCTCATAAACTTATTCAATGTAGAAATTATGGCCAAAACCTTATCACTGACTTCAAATTCTAGATCACACTGATGATTTTCATCATAACGTTTCTACTGACTTTGAGCTGCCTTGATGTTTTATTGAATGGATTTAACCTTATCTACCATTTATTTAACTATCTTAGTAACTAATAGATTTATTTATATATCTTTATTCCTTAATGTGAGATATCTACATTTCTTTCCATATAGGGATTCATAAGAGGCATCTAAATTATTGTCTGAAATCTATTATTATAACAACACTCAACTAGAGGAAGGTGTTCATCCCAACTACCTTTGAAATCCAAATAAAAATATCTCAACAATTCCTCTTTGGTTTTAATTGTTCTTTTAGACTGACTATCCATATGAGGATGATAAGAAGTAATGAAACTTAATTCGATGTGAAGGGCTTGATGAAGTCTTCACTGGAACTTTGAGTTAAACCTTATATCCTGATCAGATACAATGGAATGTGGTACTCCATAAAAATTTACTATTTTATTAAGGTATATTATAGAATGATGATCCAGATATAAGTCCGCTCTAAAAGAAATTATGTGTTCCAACTTAGTAAGGCGATCAATTATAACCCATAACAAATTATTCCCTTTATAGGTTTTGGGAAGTCCAATGAAAACATCCATAGTGATCTTCTCACATTTTCATTCTGTTATGGTTCATGGATGCAACACCCCCTTATATTTGTTTTCTTTTAGCCTTAAATTTTTGACATACCAAGCACTGAGATACAAACTCTACAATATCACTCTTCATTTCATTCCACTAGATCTATTCTTTCAAATCTTGGTATATATCATACTTCCAGGATTAATAGAGATTGAAAAACTATGAGCCTCCATAAACAACTCTTTATTAAATTTTAGTATAGAAGGAAAACATACATGGTTCTTGAACCATACCATTCCATAATGATCATGGATAAACTCAAGAACAATTATAAACTTCTCTTGCAGCTCTACATCTTACTTATGTGCCTCTTTAATCCTCACATGGATATATGGTTGAAAATTCAATTGAGGAAGAAAATATTTTTACACTTCTTTCAGGATTTTCAGGTAAAACCATTGAAAACCCAGAAATATTGGATATTTTGGGATCCTCATCATGGATTAGATTTCATGATCTTTTTGACTCAAATCATTGGCCAACTTGTTCACTTTACCAAGGTGGTAATGTATTTGGAAATCATAATCCTTATCAGCTCTAACCATCTTCTTTGGTGCTTGTTCAACTCATTTTGTGAGACTATATACTTGAAACATTTATTATTGGTATATATCACACATTTCTCAGTAAATATAATGTCTTCATAACATTAATGTGAAAATTACCATATATAACTCCAAATCATAATTTGGGTAATTGTTCTCATGAATCTTCAATTTTTATGAGGCATAGGCTCTAACCATGTTATTTTTCATAATAACACATCATAATCACTCTTAGATGCATCACTATAGAGTAAAAACCCTTATCCATTGATAGGTAATATTAGAACAGGTGTATTGACTAAAACTCTCTATAGTTAGTCAAAATTTTCCTCACATTCATATTTCCATAGGAACTTGGCTCCTTTCCAAGTTAACATAGTCATAGGATTATATATTCATGAGAAATTCACAAAAAAGTGTTCCTAATATCTATCAAAGCCAAGAAAACTATAGATCTCAATCATTGTGGTTGGTTTATTCAATCATCGAATAACCCCCTTATTTGATGGATCTAATAACATACCATCTCTTGATATTTTATAACCTAAAAATTAAACCTTTTGCTTTCAAAATTCACACTTTGAATATTTTTTCATATATTTTATCGTTACTCAAGGAATTTATTATAATTCACAAGTGATCTTCATACTATTAGTTGAACTTTTATCAGTTGATAATATCATATATAAATGCTACCACAAATTGATCAAGGTAATATCTAAAGACTCTATTCATTAAATTCATGCAAATAATAGGGGAATTAGTAAGAGTTAATGTCATCATGATGTATTCATAATATTCATACCTTTTAATTAATACTATATTATGTATGTTCTCCTTTTTAACTCTCAACTGATGATATCCCTAATGAATTTCTATCTTGAAATGGTATTAATATCTGCATAGTTGATCAAAAAAGTCATCAATTAGGGTAATAGGATACTTTTTCTTAATATCAATCTTCTTTATCTCTAAATAATCAATGTAGACTCACATTTATTCATATATCTTATAAACAATGAGAAAACTTGCACCCTAGGTGAAACACTTAGCCAAATAAATCCATTTTCAAGGGTTTAATAGAGTTTCTCTATCAATTCCTTTAAATAAAATTCATCCATTCTATAGGGAGTCATTAAAATAAGAATGGAACCAAGAATGAGTTCTATTGAGAACTCAACTTCATGTTTGTATGGAAGGCTAGGAAATTCATCCAGAAATGTATCAAAAAATTCCAAAAAAATAGTCATATCATTGATTTTGAATTTACCGACAACCATTTGATATAAAAACCATCTCTGAATGGGAATTAAGACCCATACATTGGATGAGATCTCTATCAACATCTCATACTAATTGTCACATTAATAGATGATCACCAATTGGTCTATAATATCAAACATGGATTCCCGTCCTCAATAATAAAAAAACTGAGAAGGAACTGAATAAATAATATGACAAGATACTAATTGAAAATACATTACATTCAAATAACTAGATAAGGAAAAATAAATATGGAATGGTAATAAACTGAAACACATGACTCTTAATCAATTAACTAAAATTAAATGTACACATAGTTATGTCAATGCAAAATCTCATGGATGAATAATTACTGAAACTAATATGAGGGATATTCTTTATTAATAGACATCGTTTCTAAGTCACATGAGGACCTATAACTGTTATGATTTATCATTATGACATTTTAAAACTATGTATCTATCCTTTTTTACATTTTACAACTAGTTTGTCTAATGATAACCTATCAGTGCATCTATGAGCTATGTAAAGTTCGAGCTCCACCAATTATTTCATGTCCATATCAGTCTTCATATTGATTATTTGATTTAAATAATAAAAAATATGATTAATCAAATATCTATATATAAAAAAAGATACATATTTATCAATAATTCCTTAGTTAATCTTATAATAGTCAAATTAAACTCCATATGTAAGTAGTTTTATGGTTTAGGAAATATTAATATCCATGATAAATGAAATGGATAATTTAAGGGGAATTCAATGTTCAATAATCATAAGAGATCTAATATTTCTTCTGTACTAACAAATCAATCATGGAAGTGAAGTTGAGTACTATCCTTGTCCAAATTAACAATAACCCATCTAGAGGAAGAATAATGATGGTATCAATAAAAAAATCCCAAGTGGACAAAAATTGAAGGTTATTGTCATTGATGAAAAAAAAGATTAACTTTTAAAAATATTTTTCAGGAAAATATCCTTTTCTTTTTTAAAAACGTTTTAAAATATATTTCTTTGAAAAGCCCTTTTAAAAACATTTTATTTCAAAAATAAACCTTTTAAACATAAAAAAGGGGCTTTAAATAAATGGTGATGGATAAATTCAAACTTGTCATGTAAGGTAAAAAGGATATTCCAATTGTATGACAAAAGATTAGAAAATTAATTGTTTGGAAAGACATAAGATGATTCCATGAAAAAAATTGGTAAAACGAAAAAAGGTGATTTTTAAAAAAAAAATCAATTTAAAATCAATTTTGAAAACATTTAAAATACATGGTTTTTAGAAGAAAATAGTTTCTCCGACTAAAGAGATAAATAAAGTTATGTTTTCTTGAAAACATATTCTAGAAAAAATTAGTACTAAAGAGTGTATAAATTTTATAAATACATAAAAATGGACATGATAACCCAATAATAATTAAAGCGTTTATTAAAAAATGTCTACATAATTTCCTTGAATAAAAATTCCATTGAAAGATCATTAAGATTAGTCTTAAGGAAAATAATCAATAATGGTCACAAAGTGTCCCCTACCACTTTGAAATATTTTAAATCATAACATCATGAAGCATTAAAATTTAATTAAATTTATATTATCATGATAGTAAGTAGGATCATGATATATAATTTCAATGTAAATACATACACTATATAAAAGAAACTAGGTGCATGACAATCCAATATGCCTCAATAAAATAAAAATGAGATGAAATCCCTTACATATGAATCAAAAGACTCACTAGAGATAATAATAATATGAAAAATTTAAATACCGTGAATATAAATTAATTTATGATATCATATATCAAAACTAGCAGTATTCACACCACAAAAAAGAATTAAGTGGTGAATACAACATTTATCTCACGAATGTAAAAAGTGAGATGGGAATCCTTACCCTGTGTTTCCTTTCCAGAGAACATACTTTAATATTCATGTATAATAAACGTATGTTAATTTTATAATTTATTTAGAAAATTTTTCAGTTTTATAATTATTTTTATTTCACTTATTACTATGTTGTTTAGGACTATATAAACCATTATATTCACGTAGGTTGTTTTTACAAAATTTTGGTTTATGTATCAAAAACTACTTCGGTAGGTCAACTATGGTCTAATGGGTCATTACATAAACATATCCAGAATAATAATCATGAAATAATTATTATATTTATATATCAATTATACTTTTAAAATAAATCATTCATTATGGTTATGCCAAATGAATCGATGTTACATTCATGGAGTCCGTCGGTCGTACATACACATGAGTACCATTCCTATTTTTAAATGATCATTGTATAAAGAAGGTAAGTAAAAAAATATAATTATATAATTATAATTATATAATAAATACCATTTTATTTAATCATATATTCTTATATATAAGATTCTGTGATGTAAAAGGAATCACATCATGTCGAGGAGGTGGTAATCCACAAATCCACGAATGATGTTATCTCTTTTGAAGTTTATGAAATGGTAATAAAGAAAATGATATATATATATATATATATTATATTTATAGAAATATAATTATGTAATAAATATAATTTTTATGTTTTTTATGGCTCATATGTTTAATTAAAACTATCCTTTATATGTTCCATGTTTGGCATAAATGAGTCATATCGCATTGAGGGGGCGGTAGACCACACTTCCTTAAACGAAATTATCGTATATACACAACTTGAAAAGAATAAAGGTATGTTATAAATAATAATTACATAACAATAAAGACATTATAAATATAATATATATCTTATATAAATATATTGTTCATCATAATGGCCAACATGAGAGTCGGTAGGCGAAATTTGACCAATCGTCGTTTTGTGAGGTAGTAGTTCATCGTACACATAAAAAATATGTTCGATTACATTAGATAGTGTTGTGTGTGATTGTAGGTCATAAAATTAGCATAAAAACATCTTAGTATATTTATAATACCTTTTTTGTACAATAATATAAAGAATTAATTTGAGTGGGTGGATAATGGAAATGAAACTAAAAAACTTGAGAGAAGGTGTTACCTCTTAATCAGGTAACTTCTTTGGGTTTTCACCAAAAAGATTATCTGGGCTTCTTACAACCCAAGGGGAGTATTCTAGGTCACAGGGAGGGATATTTTGAGACTATGTTGTTAGATATTGGCCGAACCTAAGAGGTTTGAGAGGTGTAAAAAAGTGGGAGAGTTGGTGGCCATTTATAGGGAAGGAAAAGGACTCACTTGATATTTTTTGAAACAAGATTAGTGTGCACATGTTCTTACATAAAAAATGTCATAAAAACAAAATAATTCATGAATGGAAGTTTCATGGACGAGATATGTACATAATATGAGTTTTTTATAGGTGGCTAGGTCAATTGGGACCTTATGTTAAAGGATTAGTTCTTTATTAAGCTTAATTTTACCTTAATAATTGTAATTAATTAAAATCAATTTTAAGAATCATTTTGGTCAAAAACAAATTTTTTATTATTAGAAATTAGAAATTATGATTATAAAAAATATGGAATCCATTTTTTCAAATTCCATTCACATATGTGGCATAAATTAAATTAAATTTAATCCTGTAGATAGGATGACAATACGGGTTTTAGAGTAAAAATGTCATTATCTTTTCGTTGTTTTTATAATTGATTGCCATGAGAAATTGATTAAAATTACATAAATAGTATTAATTGATAAAAGTATTATATAATTAAACTTTAAAATCAATTAAATTTATAATTTATCCATATAAATGAATTATATTAAAATGAAGTTTTCAAATAAAATTTAGTATTTTTAAATATTTGTTAAAAATGATATGTTTCCAAAAAATATCAAAACATTACACTAACCTAATTTTTATGTTTCTATTTCAAATATGATACTTATTTTGAAATATTAAATCAATTAATCTGTCAAAAATAAAATTTTAAATGGATTCTCCATTAAAAGGTGGTAAAATTTCCTTTATGAAAATATAGTTTTTTATGTGTAAAATAGTGTTTGTTATTATATTATGAATATTAAGCCAAATGGACGAATATGAAAAATATTTTTATTCAATATATAACATATTTTTTAAAAAAATAATCAACATATTTTAATTACTTTAATTAATTAGGATAAAATAACTTTGTGAGCATAAAAATGGTTTTATATAAAAATATTTCATTTATATTAAATTGGTTCCTATATTTATTTACAATTAATTTATAAGATATGAATTAGTGTTATATTATTTGAAACCATATATTTTAATAAGTTGGTTAATACTATTTATAATGGATAGTTTATATTTTTTACATTAAATAATTATATTTTAATCATATATCTTTGTTTGGTTAAACTGGGTCTTGCGTATAACACAAGCCTTCGAGGAAGGCAGATCTCATGTGTAACTCAAGCTATTGAGGAAGTTAACTCTTTAATGTAACACACACTAAATCAGTGTTTCATGCATTGAAATATTAATAATATATTTTAAAAATTAAATAAATTATAAAGGATATGGTTATTATATTACCTTACGCACTTGGTGTTGGGTGTCAAACACGCTATTGAATACAAGGTTCATACTTTAGTTTTTTGGGGTGTCACATTTCCCAATAATACCAAGTATAAAAAATAGGCATAATATGCATATATATTAAATTTATTTTTCCGAATATTTATTTCATTACATAAATACATGACAAAGGACCGTAATAGTTTAGTGCCTTTGGAAACTTGGAAACCTAAACACTAGTCCATAAGTGAGTTGTGCCATCTCCAATTATGTTTTTTATAACTAGTACCCATCTTATACATATTATATATAATAAATATCTTCATAAACTTGGGAAAGGAAACATAATAAAGGATGAGGTTGGATGCTCAACAAGGGTAAACAAGTGAGATACATAAGCATAACATTAACATAAAGGTATGAGAAGATGACAATAACATTGGAAAACCATAACATACATAGATAATAACATAATAATGAGTCATGGAATAAATATTGGTAGTTCATAAGATATGAATCATAAGGGAATCAAAGAACATGATCAAAGAGAGAATATCATTGGCATACGACATGAATTTCTGGTATAGATATAAGCATAGAAAATCATTTTTATAATGGCCAAGTCCCACTTCCGAGTCCATCAGGATAGAAAAATTTCATTTCTATTATGATTTCACTCCAAGTTCCATCCATGTATTACTATATAGAGTTCACTCCTTGTTCTATCCCTCTATTATTATATAGTGTTCACTGCATGTTCCAGACATATCTATCACATGAGATATATAAATATTTACCCATAGATGTGGAGGGAGATATAGGTCCCACCCATCAAATAATGAAAACCATATTTATATGTTCCACAAGATCATAAACATTCATCATTGCAGAACCCATGAAATAAAATGGGTTTTTTAAACATTTCATCTTATCCTAAGCTGTGAAAAAGATACAAGTTTCATAATCATTTTCTCATAGCATAACGCATGAAAAAAAGGGGGGGTCCATAAGAATATAACATGTGGAATAGAAAATGGTTTTTTGAAAATAATCACATTAAAACATAAGTCATTTTGGGAAAGAATATGAATGGTTACCTTGGATCATATCCCCATTAAGGCATTTCTAATACAAACAAATATCAACTTATATGGACAATAATATTGAAAGGAACATTTAGAAAAATTCATGAAGAAAATATACTTTCTTATTTTAAAAATTATTTTTTAAAAATAAAACCATTTAAAAAATATTTTCTTCGAAACTAACTTTGAAAACATATAATGTAATATTCAAAGTAATGTCTGATCATGATTTCTGAAAATTTTGTTTATGTCGTACATGTAAAATGAAGGTTTATTTTACATTTTCAGTAAAATAAAAATGATTTTTCTTTTGGAAAATGGAATGAAGATTCCTTCCATACATCTTTTAATAAGTAAAACATGGGTAAAAATTGATTTTACAAATCATTATAGAGTAATTATACATTTTTGGAAAAAATAGAAAACATGGTTTAAAAAAAATATTATTGACTGATGCGAGAAATAAAGTCATATTTTATTAAAATAAATTCTTATTATAATTAATGACTAAAGAAGATGAAAATTTATGAGAATTATTGAGAGGTATAGTATGAGATTTCAAAATTTGAGACTTAACCATAATCAATCATGATACATGATGAGATTGTAACATAAAATCTTTACCAATTTGTTAAAATTGAATCCAAAGTACCATGAAGTAATAACATAAAATGAAACAAAAAATAAAATTAGGATGACAAAATTCATGATATTACATGTCAAGGAAATTTATATAACCCTCATGAAATAATGTAGGTGAATACATCTCAAAGAAGTAAAATTGAGACAAAAATCCCCTTACAACGTTTATAACGTCTTAACTATAAATCCCATTTAAGTGATATCCTAAAATAGATTTTAAATAAAAAAAATATAATTTTAAGAATAATAAAATACATAAATTGGTAGTATAAACCCGAAAAATAAGAAATATGTGGTGGAAATGACTTGTGTCTCATAGAAAACAAACGTTAGATGGAACTCCCCTACCTTAATTATTGACATCCATTTTACTCATTCGAACCTAATAACCGCTTTGTTTTTCATAAAAGTTTTGGTTTGTTATATTATTTGAATCTCTTACATTAATCATAATTTCATAATATCAATAATGATAACCATTATATATATAAATATATATTTTTATATCTAATATATTCAATATAGATGCATTTATAATAATATATAAAAGATATAAATAGGAAATAAAATACACCATTCATGGAGATGATAGGTCATACATACGCAAGAAAAATGTCTTTATTTTCTTTTCAGATTGAAAGAAATAAAATTATATGATATATTATCATTCCGTTATAACATTAATTTCATATATATGACATATTTTCAATAAATCCATCCCTAATACATTCTATGTAAAGAGTGAATGAGTCACATTGCTTCGTGAAGTGATAGTCCACCGTACACAGGAATGATGTTATCGTATTTCAAAAAATACAAGGAATAAATGTATGTGTTAGATAATAATTAAATAATCATAATAACATCATATATATAATACATATCACATATAATTAGTATTTAAATCATTATTTCCAACCATGAAAGTTTGTAATGAATGAAAGAACAAATTTAGTTCAAGAGGCGGTAGATTATCACACACACGAAAAATGATTTTGTAATCCGTTTGATGGAAGTGTATGTGATTATAGTTCATAACCTTATCATTAAAAATATAATTATATGTAATATACTGAGTTTATTATATATTTAATTAATAAAAATAATTTAAGGGGTTTGAGAAAGATATAAAACAAAAACGTTTGTTGATGAACGTTACCACTTCTTCGGGTATCTCCATTTGGTTTGCACCAAAGGACTTCCATGGTAAGATTTTTTTCCCAAAGTAAGGATTATATGATGAGGATAGAGAATTTTAAATTTATGTTTGGTAGGTATTTCCTGAACCAATAAGTTTTTAATTCATAAATAGAGGCTAATAGGTGGTGGCATTTTATATGGGAGGTGAGTGGCAGTTTTGTAAATTTTTTAAAATAGGGGATTCTACTCAAGTTATATCATTGTAAAGTGGATCCAATAATAGAAATATATTGGGAATATAAATTATAAGGTCTCAATATGGCCATTTAAGGGGGTTTTTACAATTCTATGGTCATATTTACCCCATATATTCTAATTTTAACCACTAAGTAATCTTGTTTTTTATGTGAATTGTTGTAATTAATTTTAATTTCATTCACTAATAACTTTGGTAAAAATTTAATTTTACTTTATTAGAAATTAGAAATTATGATTATTAGAAATATGTAATCAATTATTACAAGTCCAATTCATATAATTGGTATGAATTAATTTAAAATTAATCTCACAGACGTGTCGAGAAAGTGGGATTTTGAGGGGGGGGGGTGAACAAATGATTTCAAAGTTTTTATATTCTATTTCAATAAGAAATTGATTCCAATGACCAAAATTCGATTACTAGATATATAATTGAACTAAGTTTTTTTTAAACTAAATTAAAATATAATATATCTATATAAATATAGTAGAAAAAATGGAGATTTTCAATTAAATTTTAGTATTTTTCACAATTCATAAAAAATGAAACATTTCAAAAAATCCTCAAAAAATCACCCTAAGATAGTTTTTACAATATGAATTCCAAAAATTAAATTTATATTTTCAAATTAAATTTATAAATGATTCAAAAATTAATTTTATTATTGATCAGAAAAGACATAAAAACATTTCCTTTGAGAAAATAGTATTTTCACAACATATAATGATTTTACAGAAAATTACATATTTTTTTATAAAAATGATTTCTTTATATAAAACCATTATACATAATATTTAAAAATTAGTTATTACTATTCATATTACTATGTTTAATGGATTACTTATAATGGTCATGTGTAAATAACTATATTAATAATTCATCATTGTTTTGTTAAAACTCCCTATCGTATTTAATGCAAGCTAAACTAATGTTGCGTGTTGCGCAAGATTAACTTAGTGTTGTGTGCAATGCAAGCCATCAAAAGATTTAATTTATTAAAAAAAGTTCTTAAATACTCGACGTGTTACATATGGGATCCCACATACACTCTTCACACACAGTCATATGGGCCTATAGGCCCACTCGAGCCTTGACCTACCCTTTTTTCTCACAGTTTAGCCTGCCCCCATATTGTCGGGTTAACACACCTATCCCACTATCTAGGCTTATAAATGACTCGACCAACCTTTTAAAAATATATATGAATATTTTTTTTAAAAACTATAACCTTTCAGAATATTTAAATAATTAAACAAATAAAACTAAAAAATGAATAAATTGTAATAACATTCGAAATTTAATTTAATTTTTTATTATTAATAGATTTAATATATATATATTTTATAAATATTAATAAATATCATATATTAAATATAGATATATAAAATGAATAAATTGAAATAATTAAACAAATAATAATTAAAAATGAGTAAATTAAAAAGAATATTAAAAAATTTATTAATTAAATAATTATTATTAATGTTAATATATATATATACAGATATATATTATTACTATTAATAAATAAAATATATTATATATAGATATATAAAATGAATAAATTGAAATAATTAAACAAATAAAAATTAAAATTGAGCAAATTTAAAAAAACATTATTAATTAAATAATTATTTAGAAAAATAAATAAATTTTACATACATATATGTAAAATGAAAATATTAATATATAGTATGTACTAAATATAGATATATAAAATGAATTATTTATAATAATTAAAAAATTAAAAAATTAAAATATATTATTAATAAAACAAATACAAATAAATATAAATAAGTATTAATATATATACATATTAATTATATATATATAAATAATATATATTAAATATAAATATATAAAATGAATAAAATGTAATAATTAAAAAGATATTAATGTCTTAATCATTTTAAATTGTTTTTATACATAATTATTCATTAAATAATTTAATATTTTTAATATATAAATATATTCATATATATATATATATAATATTTACTAAAATATGATTTATATAATAAAAAATACTATTTAATACATTAAATAAGTCATATATTTAGTGAAGAATGTTTTATAATTAAAAGTTTATATTAATTAAAAATATTGACTAATTTTATCAAGTAATAGACTTTTAATTGAATCATGTTTGAAATTTCAATTTAAAATATATCAAACTTGTGTTACATAGATTTAACACATACATATACATAATTAATGGATTTTTATATACAACGCACACACACAAATATTTTCGTAATTAATGAAATCTTATATAGAAACAAATACACATAATATTTAGGTAATTAATTCAAGTTTTATTATTCATTTTAGAATTTCATTTATTATCATGATGTATTTCATATATTATGTTTTAAAAAATGCATTTTATTTATTTGTTTATTAATATAATTATCTTTATCATTATTTATTAATTGTTAATATTTTTATTTTTTATTTTTTTGGAATTTAATAAATTTCTAATATTAATTTATATATATTTATTTACAATTTTTGTAATATTTTAAATATGAATTCATCTTAATTTCAATATATATCCATATTTTATAATATTTTATTTAATTAATAAAACTTATCCATTTTTTTGTATATTTAAAGTGTAGCCATTTTTAAATATTCAATTTCACTCATTTTTAACATGAGTTTTTTTAAGATTATATATTCATTAATAATGTTAAAAAAAATTCAATTATTATTAATAAATTAATGTCTAATATATTTATAAAATTATATATTTATATTTTTAAATAAAAATATATTATATTGAAAAACATTTTTTTAATTATAAATAATTAATTATAAATTAAAATAAAATTTAAAAATTTTAAAAAAACTATTCAAATAATGAATATATTTAATTTATTTATAATTATATTTACATATATTTATTATATATATATAATTATATATAAATAATGATATAAGTATATTTATTATAACAATTAAATAATGAATATATTTCATATATTTATAATTATAATTATATATATTTATGAAATATATATAATTATATGAATACATTTATAACTATATACAATTATTTATAAATATACTTAAAGATATACTTATTTATAATTATAATTACAAATTTCTATCTGGATAAAATTTAGCTTTTTCAGTGCAAATGTTTTAATGATGATAAAAGGTATCTTTATCCATGCTAAAAAGCACTAATATAGATTTATTTTATGAGAAATTATTATTTTAGCATTGGTTAAACCCCTATTTGTTAGCACTTTTTTTAATGTTCTGATAAAACCCACATGATCATTTTAAAAGAACCCTAACCGAATAGATAATTATCATGCTCTTAAAATTGTCGCAAATGTCCTGTGCTTCCGCCTCTCCCCCTTGACCTTCTATTGGATGAATCTAGCCTCAAATTTAAGGTATCTTATTTTTTTCTTCTACTCTATGATTTCATTCTTGTTTATGTTCAATAGTGTGTGATAGTGAGAGCTTATCTTGGCTCAGTTGTCTCATGGATCCATGTTTAGGGTATCGATTCCTTATCCTTCATTTTATCCTCCATCCATGTTTTTCTTTCTCCTCCCTCATTACTTTTGGATCATAACGACTCTTCTTTTTCTTAAGTTACTATTACATCACGTAAAAGGGAAATAAAATAATAGTGTTATAAATTCAGGATCAAGTGGTTTAGTGTCTAGGGAAAATTAATCTTATACATATATTTTAAAAAATAAAACATAAACATTATTTAATTATTTCTTCTCTGGATTCATAGTGTCCTTCACATTCTTTTTAGTACAACTAATCACCTAAGGTTATACATCAATGAAAGGGGTGAGATAAATTCCCTATAAGAGGATAGACAAATACATGAATCATTATATCATGGGATAACTTAATAATTATCATAACATAATAATCATGTGATAAAACATTAGATAATGGTATAGAATGTGTCAATACATAAAAATTAAATATCATGTCTTAGTGGTCAACTACCACATATATTTATGAAAAAATCTAGCATCATGTTCATGCATATTGCAAATTTTCTCATCAGATTAATAATATAACCCAATTCATTAGAGTTCTATATAATTTTGGGCACACCCTTCACATCATAACATTTACAAGTGCTATATAATTTTTGGTTCACCTTTGACATCATAACATTTACATTATCATCCATGCCATATAGAACGTATATCAATGTTCGACATAAAGTAACCTATGTAAAGGAATGGGTTTCATTTCATAAAACATACATATATGAATAAGATTTTTCGTTCCCAAAATAAAGAGTTAATAACATACTTCATATGAGAAACATCAATCTTGATTGATGAAGAAACAGTCTCATGAGATGTAAAAGAAATATTTTTGAAAAGAAGAGTTCTTTTATAAAAATCATTGAATTTGTCATAAAATCATATATGAAACATGTATATCCGAGAAATTATAATATAAGGATAAATAATTTATATTTAAGTAACATTAAAGGATGATTTATATTTAAATTTGGCACAAAAGATAAATAACCCAAATAATGTAAATTCGGTTCGAGAGGCCCCTTACCTTATGTCTGAATGCTTTCTTCACTTTAATATCATAGATAATCAAATTAAATTAATTAATTAACAAATAAAGATCCTATTATACATGTATTAAATTAATTATTGTTTTATTATGTTCATTTTTAGGATTTTTTATGGGTTATAGAGTTCAATTTCATCATTCTAGAGTGTTTGTTTTCATGGTTTTC
Organism: Viscum album; assembly: GCA_963277665.1. Taxonomy (NCBI): domain Eukaryota; kingdom Viridiplantae; phylum Streptophyta; class Magnoliopsida; order Santalales; family Viscaceae; genus Viscum; species Viscum album. The sequence goes on along the minus strand of OY728162.1, from coordinate 1,489,370,551 downwards.
ATGATCAGTACAATTTTTTATAAGTATGAAAGTTCATTTGCAAAGAGAATGATTCATCAGAATTGAAATTACATGTTATTAATGACCATAAATAAGATTAATAGGTCTTATATTTAATATATTATATGGTATGAGGATGATTTATTATATATAATGTTAATGTAAATGATTTAATTTATTTGGGCAGTTTTTACGACCATTATAAAATTATATCACTTTATTTAACATCATGTTTTTATATTGGTTACATAAAATTATATAACATTTAATATGTATAATAAAATCTTATTTAACCATAACAATGGTTTTATAACCATAATTTAATGCTTTAGTGAAAAATGAAAATGAATCATCCGTGGGGGTAGTAAATCGACACACCACATACAATATCTTGATTTTTTTGAATAATAGGAAAAGGGAAGATATTTGAATTTGAATTATTTAATTATCATAATAAAATTAAATTATATAAATTTTTATTGAATTATCATTCCACTTGGATAATTTTAGGTGAGGATAGGATAAGAAAAAAAATGAAAAAAAATGAAAATAAAATTAAAGAGGATTTTACCTCTTCAATTTCTTCTACTTGATAACCTCCTTAGGGAAAAGGTTTGATATTTTTATGAGACCAAAATCTACTTAAAATGGTGGGTGGGAATGGGAAGTTCATTGGATAGATAATGGAAAATAATCAAGGATGTTAACGTGTGAGGAGGGGAGGCCGTAAGGGGTTGTTTTAATAGGGGAGGAGAGGGGTGTTTTCTAATTATTTTGTTTATTACTTAATTATTTTGGTTCAAGTTATAAATATTTTGAACTGTATCAGTAAATATATTAAAATAGTTATTAATAGTTCTATATTTTTGGCCTACATCATCCTTACATAAAAACATGAATAAAAAATTTCTGTATTTAGTTTTTATCGTAAATTATCATATTTTACTATTCACAAAAAGTTCAAGTTCTTTAGAAAAAAACCCAAAAATTCCCCTTAAACATTTTTCAATTTGGAGAATTCAAAAATTAACTCCATTTTATAAAAATAATTCTCTAATCATGAGAAAATTTATTTTTAATTAAAATCATCCTTTACTTGGAAAATACTAATTTTAAATTTATAACTGATTTTATAAAACTTTGAAAAACTATTTAATGTCTCATAAAATAATACATTAATCATAATACTAAAAAAATATTATATTAAAATTTTAATTTATAAAAATAAACCATATTTTAAAACATTATATTAATTATACAATTGCAATTAAATATTTATCACTTACAAAAATAACAACAATTATCTTATCATTTAAAAATTATTTAATTAGTTATACCATGCTATAATTATTTCATATTTTCATTTATAATTAACCTAAATTTTATTTGTACTTTAATGGGTGAGTTTATTATTCAATTGGCCAATTTATTATTCATAAGGGTCACATTACTATTCAAAAAGTAAAGTTATTATTCCCTTAGTATAAGTTTCTTTATCTTCTAGAAATAATTATTATTTCAATAATTATTAATTTATAAAGTTTTAATTGTGTTCTCTGAGAGATTTTGTGTGCTTTATACAAAATAAAATAATTATAAGAACTAAGTTTCCATTGATAAATTTTTTTGTAGTTATATTCTTCCCTCACCCATGAAATTTCACCCTTGAAATTTCATTTTACATTTAATGTTGAAAACATGTTAGGGTGCTACTCTTTTATCACTTCCTTCAGTTCTCATGTTGCCTCATTATACTTATGGTTCTTCCATAGTACTTTGACAAGGTGTGTAGTCTTATTGTGTAGTACCCCGGGTTGAGGTATTTGGCCTTTGTTTATGCTTTTGTATGTCTTTAAAGTGCATGGGATGAGTTTGGAGGTTGGGAGAGTTTGGAATGGTTTTGAATGAGTTTGGAGGCTTTTCTTTGGGAGCACGGTCTGAGCACGATTAGTGGAAACCGTGCAGATTCACTAGGAAACCGTGCAGGGGGAGACAGTAGGCTTCACATGTCCTGTGCACGGTTTTCCAAACCATGCAAGGCAACCGTGTAGACCCTTTCTCTCGAGGTAGTAGCATGCTCACGGTTAGAGTACAAATTGCCAAACCGTGCGGACTAACCATGCGACCACTTCAAAATAGGGTTTTAAAACCCGAGATCACCCAGTCTTGCATTATTCCTCTCCAAATATTCTCCCACTAGAGCCACACTCAGGACTTGGGGTTCTCAGGGGTTGAGGGTGCTCTCCCACACGTTTTGGAAGCAAATCGAAGGGTTTTCAAGGTGGTTTGAAGGTGATTTCTCCCATGTATGTCTTCTCTCATGGTTACTTTTTGGTTTCTCTAGATCCTTTCTTCTCGTTTTCTTGGTTTTATAGATCTACAGTAGTTGTGTGTAGATTTAGGGTTGTGGTTGCCTTGGATGATGTTTTTAAGGCTTGTGAATGTTGGGGAAAAGAATCTAGAGAGGTTTTGGTGGTGCGTTCACAGGATTTGAGGTACAATTGCTTGTGGGTCGATTACTCGGGAACCCTGAAGGTTGGTGGCTTCTCTCTCGACTCCACTTGGTTAGAAATAATGGTTTTGGTTAAAATTAATTTGTTGTGCTTGAAATTAATTGTGTGTTTATGTGTGAAATTGGTTAGAAATCCCTTGGGTAATGTTTTCTGGATTTTTGGGGAAAAGGGGGTTTTATGGTGAAATGTTATTCTTGTGGATTTTAAAATGGAGATTTTAAAATGGTATACTATAGTTGATTTGTGAAAATGGTTGATGGAAATGGTTTTCAATAAAAGTGTTGGTTTATTGAATTTTTTTTGGCATGGAAAATGGTTTTCAATAAATGTGTGATTTATTGAAGTGGATTGATATGCAATGGAATTGATTGATTGCATGTGGTTGTGACCTTGGTGAGTTATATGCTTGGCATTGGCATGTTTTCAATATTTTGTGGAAGTGGCGAGAATTACCACTATATAAAGGGGATGTATAGTGGACGGAAGGGCCACCATCAAGGATTAGTGGACAAGAAGTGTCGCTTGGTGTGAATGGGTGAAGGAGTTGGACGGAAGCTCCACCGTTTGGTTGTTATGTTTGTTTTGTTGTGCATTTCTTTGTAAGATGGAATTTTTCTTCTAACGTGTAAATGTTGGAATGGTTTGTGGATTGTTTTTTTGGATTTCCCTTGGTGGTTTGGTTTGGGTGAAATGGCTTGGTAAGGGTGTGGTTGGATTATGGTAATGGTATCACTTGTGGTTATTTTATATAAACTATTTAATATAAATGTGCTAACAGTTTTCATCCTAATGGTGTGTGTATGGAAGTCATTTGGGGAAAACCTACTGAGTTTTAGTACTCACCCCCTGCTTTGGCACATTGGTGGATTTTTAGATGTTGTGTATCATGATGTGGGAAAAGGTAAGGCATCACCATCCTTTAGTGGATCATTGTGGTCCCTTGGTGGAGCTTGGACCATGGAGCTTGGTGTGGAGTTGTGGTGGTGTCATGGCTTGTGTGGTGATTTGTTGTTTAGTTTCCATAGTGTACTCTGATGTTGTGTGGACATATCTGGTTATATTGGTTTTGAGATCTATTGTAGAACAACTTGGTTGCCTTTTGGGAATTCATGGTTGGGTAATTTAATTTACATGCATCATATAGTGGCTGTTAGTGGATGGTTCGGTTGGTTTTGTCTTAATGGAAAATCATTCCCCAACATGACCTAGAAGCCCTCGGCATTTATTGCAAGCCTTTGGTGTCTTGGGAAAGTCACTTAAGTCCATGTATCCCTCACCGCCTCCTCAAGCCGATAAGGTAGGGGTGGGCTGTTACAAGTGGTATCAGTATGTTCGGTCCTAAGCTTTCAAGTGAGAGCAGTTGTTTGGTCGCTTTGGTGCCTTGGTTTTGGTTTTGACATTCATTGTGGTATATTCCATGAGTCGGGATGGTATAAAGGTGTAGGAATGTCAGAACATGGAATGTATATCATAAAAGGACGTAGCTAACCCTTTTATGCTGAAATTCAAGTTACTAGGGAGTTGGGTACATATGTGTTTTGGAGACACTTATAGGCATTGGATATCTCATTGTCGTGGGTTTAGCCAATGAGATGAGCATGAAATGCATAGTAGAAATGACTTCCCACTAGGATGCATATTTCATTGATGTATAATGATTTATGATGTGATATGAATGTGTGAAATTGTACTGTGAATAAATTGGTATTTTGAAAACAGTTTGGTCTTCAAAATGGTGAAACATGGCAGATGTGGAAAAGGAGGAAAGCCTTGTTGTGACAGTGTTGTGTAATGTGATTTGAAATGGGATTTCGTGATGTCTACAGAAGTGAGTCCCATGGTTGTTTGTTTTATGTTTACAGAACTGGCACCGGGTAAGTATCATAGAGACCAACCGGAGGAGGCTACTGAGAATGTGGTAGCACCTGAGCCTCAGGTGAACGAGCATCTAATGCAAAGAATAGTGCAACCTTTCCAAGATGTGGAAAGCGGAAATAAAATGGATGAACCAAGGCATGTAGATCATGCAGTTTGGTTTCAAAAACAAAACCCACCCATATGCAGGGGTGATTCAGAGCTGGAGAGGGCAGAAGTATGGTTAAAGAGAATGAACATGATCTTTGAGTTCTTGGGAACACTGGTAGAGTTGAAAGTGGAGTAGGCCACATATATGTTGGAAGATCTTTCCCTTCAGTGGTGGGAGTTGGTGGTTCAAGCTGAAACGGACTAGGGTATGATGTGGGAAGGCTTTAGGGAATTATTTTATAAACAATTCTACCCACATACGTTTAGAATTCAGCGCATGACTGATTTCTTCAGTCTGAAGCAAGAACATATGTTCGTGATAGAGTGTGAAGCTAAGTTTATGAACTTTGTGAGATTTTCACCCGAGGTGGTGGGTAGTACATCGTTGAAAGATCGTATCTTTGAAGCAGGTGTGAGGAAGGACATTTATTCCACGATAGCGGTGCTGTGTATTGGTGATTACACAGATATGGTCAATAGATCCTCGGTGGCTGATCGGGATCTGTTGGGCGCTCCGGGTAGAGGAAGCATGGTGGTACCAATGGGGAATAGTGGGAACTCTAACGCTGGGTTCAAGTGAAGGAGGGAAACATATTCCCAGGGAGAGAATATGGCATATAATCCGACATAAGGATCGATAAATCTTCTTTTGAATCCCCAGAGAAAGCTGGGATGTTTTTAGTGTGGTTCTACAAGCCACATCAAGTGGGATTGTATGGAAAAACCTCGATAATGTCATAATTGTAAGCAGATGGGGAATCTACAACATTGTTTTCTAAATAATCCATGGTTGGGTGCGCGTGACACCCCACAGGGATCGCAGACGTCCTATGCTTTGACGGGATGGTGATAGTAGCACATCCCTCGTCAGCAGAGTAAATTGGGTCATGTAGATTATCAGAATACCACGATGCCTCAGCAAAGCAATAAAGAGCAGAGTGTGGCGACAAAGGCATTGTTCGGAGCTGAGTAGGTTGTGGTGGATGATCAGTCAGGACTATCCATGGTGCGAGGTACTATTATTTTAAATTCTACCTTGATGCAAGTGTTGTTTGATATGGGTGCTTGACACTCTTTTATTGCTACACGTGTGGTTGATTTGCTAGGATTAAGGGTATAAATGATGCCCTCGAGTTTAAAACATCAAACTCCTCTTGGTCGAAGAGACTGTCAAGCCTTCTTTTGTAGAGAATGTTGTATCATTGTGGGAAATGTTGAGCTAATATGGAATCTCTCAATGGTTTATATGGATGGGTATGACGTAATCCTGGGAATAGATTGGTTGGTGGATTTTAAGGCCCATATCGACTACGATGCACGGACAATGGCTTTTACGACACACGATGGCGTTAGCCATCTCTTTAGAAGAGAGAAGCACGAAAGGAAGGGTGAAACAGGTTTGTTGGCACTAGTAGTGGGAATGTTATCATATCAGTTGGAATTTTTTTCACTGAAATCAGTAGTCAGTGTTGAGCATAGTGTTCTTCTAGGAGTGGTGGATCAGTTCATGGATGTTTTTCCTGAAGAATTCTCTGGGGTACCTCCAGTAAGAGAAGTGTAGTTTACGATTGATCTCCTTCTAGGGACCAGTCCTATCTCAATTCCGTCTTACCGGATGGCACCTACTGAATTGCGGGAATTGAAGGTCTAGTTGTAAGAGTTATAAAACAAATGGTTCATCCGGCCTAGCATGTCTCCTTGGGTAGCACCAGTGTTGTTTGTGAAAAAAGTGGATGGAACTTTGAGACTATGTGTTTATTATCGTAGACTTAACCAATATACAATAAAGAATAGATATCCACTTACAAGAATTGATGATTTTTTCAAACAGTTGATGGGAGCCCAGTGGTTCTTCAAGATCGACCTAAGGTCGGGATATCATCAATTGCGGGTGAGGAAGGATGATATTCCTAAAACAGCTTTCAGAAGTAGAAATGGCCACTATGAATATGTGTTTATGCCCTTTGGTCTAACTAATGCGCTAGCGGTGTTCATGGAATTGATGAATTAGATATTTCAGAGATATTAGGATTCATTTGTGGTTGTGTTTGTAGATGATATTTTGGTATATTCAAAGACAAGGGTGGAGAATGAGCAGCACTTGACGACAGTTCTTTGGATCTTGAGGGATCAACGGTTGTATGGAAAATTTTCAAATTGTGACTTTTGGATAGAGGAAGTTCTTTTTCTTGGCCATGTTATTTCTAAAAAAGGATTTTCAGTGGATCCAGAATAGATAGAGGTTGTTATCTCATGGAAACCTCCAAAAAATGTGTTTGAGATAAAGATTTTTCTGGGTCTAGTTGGATATTATCGGTGTTTTGTTCGTGATTTTTCACATTTGGCTTCGCCGATGATAGCTTTGACAAAGAATAATGTTCCATTTTAGTGGAATGAATAGTGCCAGCAGTGTTTCGAAGAGCTAAAGGGTCGCCTTACATCAGCACCAATCAATGTTTTTCTAGAACTATGAAAAGGTTACATGGGGTATTGTGATGCATCGAGATCAGGGTTGGGGTGTGTTCTCTTGTAAGGGAATCATGTGGTTGCATATGGCTCACAACATTTGAGGGTGTATGAGAAGAACTACCCAAATCATGATTTGGAGTTGGAAGCAGTGGTCCATGCTTTGATAGTGTGGTGTCATTATCTCTTCAGGTAGAAATTCATGGTATATACAGATCATAAGAGCATGAAGCACATTTTATCACAAAGGGATTTGAACTTGAGGAAAAAGAGATGGATGTAATATCTCCAGATGTTTGATTTTGACTTAGTGTACACACCAGGTAAGGAAAATTTAGGGGCAGATGTAGTAAGTATAAAATTATATGCTTAGGTGGTAAAACAGGCATCAGACCAGTGGCAGTTGATGTTGGTTATAGCCGATATGTGGTTGGAATGTGAGGATCAGGGTGATAGGGTTGTCTTATTTCCGGTTTTGTTGATTCCTTAATTGCATATCCTGGTTAAAGAGGCACAAATATCTGATTCTGAGTGTGTGACCATGGGGTCGAGACTCAATGGTGGGGAGACCATTGATGGTTGGAAACTGAATGGAGATTCAATTTTGTGTTTTCGAAATCATATGGTTGTACCAGTTTATTATTAGGAGGATCTTCTCAGGGCGTATCATCATTCCAGATGGGTTGTTTATCCTAGAATTCAGAAAATGTATAAAGCATTGAAAGTGCAGTTTTGGTGGACTGGTATTGAAAGGGGAATGGACGAGTTTGTTATACGATGCTTGACTTTTCAGCAGGTCAAGGTAGAGAATCAGAGGCCAGTAGGAATTCTACATTCTTTACCAATCCCTGTTTGAAAGTGGGAACAAATAGCGATGGATTTTTTCATAGGTCTCCCAAGAACGGTCAGAATGCATGATGCCATTTGGGTGATATTGGATTGGCCAACAAAGTCGTCCCATTTCATTCCATTTCATGAATCTCATATGGCGGGGGATCTATCAAAAATCAATATCTGGGAGGTGTTAAAGAGTCATGGTGTTTTAGTTTTGATTGTACAGATAGAGATCTGAGGTTTACATCTCGTTTCTATAAATCCTTGCAGAAAGCCCTTGGGACACATTTGACTATGAGCATGGTGTATCACCCTCAGACAGATGGTCAATCTGAGAGGATGATACAAACTCTAGAGGATATGTTGCGGGCTTGTGTCATGGATTTTGGCAGCTCATGGGAGGATCATTTTTCATTGGTTGAGTTCTTGTACAATAACAGTTATCAGGAATCCATACATATGGCTCCGTTTGAAGCATTGTATGGGCGACCATGTTGTTCTCCACAATGTTGGGTGGAAACAGGTGAGTCCTCGATGGTTGGATCGAGGCTTGTCCAGGAGACTATAGAGAAGATCAAGATGATTGGGAAGAGAATGGATATGTCTCAGAGTCTTCATAAATCATATGTGGATCATCGTTGATGGTTTTTGTCGTTCGAGGTGAGTGATTATGTTTTCTTGAGGATCTCTCCTAGATTGGGACATTGTCGGTTTGGGAAGCAGGGAAAATTATCTACGAGGTATACTTAACCTTTTGAGATTCTTGAGTGTTTTCGTTAGGTGGCTTATCATTTGACTTTTCCACCTAGAATCAGTGCAGTGCATAATGTGTTTCATGTGTCTCAATTGAAAAAGTATCAGCCGGATCCTAACCATGTGACTCGATGAGATCATGTTGAACTAGAACCAGATGCTTCATTGGTGCATGTTCCAGTGCAGGTTTTGGATAGGCAAGAGAAAGTCTTATGTGGTAAAAACATCGATTTAGTTCATGTTTTGTGGAAGCATGGTCAGATTCAAGAGAATACTTGGGAGCGGGAGAAAGAGACGATCGAGTAGTGGCCTGAGAACTTTTGGAAAAGGGCGAGTTCACTACTTTCTGAGGAAGGAAAGTCCAATGGTGGGGAGAATATAGTAACTGAGGTTTGAGGTATGTGGCCTTTGTTTATGTATTCTAATGTGTTTAAAGTGAATGGGATGATTTGGGAAGAGGTTGGGAGAGTTTGGAATGGTTTTGAATGAGTTTGGAGGCTTTTCTTAGGGAACATGGTTTGATCACAGTTAGTGGAAACCATACGGATTCCCCAAGAATCCGTACAGGGAGAGACAATAGGATTTTCACAGCTTGTGCATAGTTTTCCAAACTGTGTGAGGAAACTATGTGGACCCTTGCTATCGAGGCAGTAGCATGCACACGTTTAGCACACGGTTTTCCAAACCGTTCAGACTAACCGTACAACCACTTAAAATAGGATTTTAATTCCCAGGCTCACTCGGGCATGCCTCATTCCTCTCCAAATTTCCTCCAACTGAAGCCACACTTGGGATTTTTGGTTCACAGGGTTAGAGGGTGCTCTCCCACACGTTTTGGAAGCAAATCTAAGGGTTTTAATGTGGTTTGAAGGTGATTTCTCCCGGGTAAGTCTTCTCTCATGATTCGTTTTGGTTTTCTCTAGATCCTTTATTCTCCCTTTCATGGTTTTCTAGATCTACACCATTTGTTTGTATATCTAGGGTTTTGGTTTCCTTGTATGATTTTTAAGGCTTTTGAATGTTAGGTAAAGGGATCTAGAGAGGTTTTGGTGGTGCGACTGCCAGATTTGAGGTGCGGTTGCTTGTGGGTCGATTCCTCGGGAACCCTAAAGGTAGGTGGCTTCTCTCTGGACTCCACTTGGTTAGAGATAATGGTTTTTTTACAATTTTTTTTGTACTTGAAATTAATTTTGTTTTGATGTGCACAATTGGTTAGAAATCTCTTGGGTGATGTTATGCAGATTTTTGTGAAAAATGGGGTTTTATGGTGAAATGCTATTCTTGTGGATTTTGAAATGGAGATATTAAAATAGGATGATATGGTTGATTTGTGAAAATGATTTATGGGAATGGTTTTCAATAAAAGGGATGTTTTATTGAAATTTTTTATGGCATGGAAAATCGTTTTCAATAAATGGGTGATTTATTGAAGTGGATTGATATGCAATGGAATTGATTGGTTGCATGTGGTTGTGACCATGGTGGGTTATATGCTTGTAATTGGATTGTTTTGAATGTTGCGTGGAAGTGGCAAGAAGTACCACTATAAAACTGGGATGGATAGTGGAAGGAAGGGCCTCCATTAAGGATAAGTGGACGGGAAGTGCCGCTTGGTGTGAATGGGTGAACGGGTTGGATGGAAGCTCCATCGTTTGGTTGTTATGGTTGTTTTTTTGTGCATTGCTTTGCATGATGGAATTGTGGTGCTAATGTGTAAATGTTGGAATGTTTTGTGGCTTGTTTTTTTGGCTTTCCCTTGGTGGTTTGGTTTGGATGAAATGGCTTGGTAAGGGTGTGGTTGGATTATGGTAATGGTATCACTTGTGATTATTTTATGTAAACTGTTTTATATAAATGTGCTAATGGATTTTATCCTAGTGGAATGTGTAGGGAAGTCATTTGGGGAAAACCTACTTAGTTTTAGTACTCACCCCCTACTTTGGCACATTGGTGTCTTTGCAGATCTTGTGTATCGTGACGTGGGAAAGGTAAGGCATCGCCCTCCTTTAGTGGATCATTGTGATCCCTTGGTGGATCTTGGAGCATGGAGCTTGGTGTAGAGTTGTGGTGGTGTCATGGAATGTGTGGTGTTTGGTTTTTTAGTTTCCGCAGTGTAATCTAATGTTGTGTGGACATGTTTGGTTGTATTGGTTTTCATTTGTATGGTGGAACAACTTGGTTGTCTTTCAGGAATGTATGGTTGGGTAATTTAATTGACATGCATCATATAGTGGCTGTTAGTGGATGGTTTTGTTGGTTTTGTCTTAAGGTAAAATTGTTCCCCAACTTGATCTTGAATCCCAAGGAATTTATTTCTAGCCTTTGGCATCTTGGTAATGTTTCTTAAGGCCAAGTATCCCTCACCGCCTCTTTAAGCCAATGAGGTAGGGGCAGGGTGTTACTTGTTGCATCAGAATTTATCTTTATGATCCAAGATCTTTACTAGTTTCTCCTTAGAAATGAGATCATTTTCCAATTGTACCACCTATAGATTCAATAAATGTTAATGATATGGTATGCACTTACTCAAGAGGGATATATGGAATACATAGCGTACTTGAGACATGGTAGGTGGGAGTTCCAGTTGATAGGACATTACTTCGACTTGATCAGGAATCTCAAACGGGCCAATGTACTCAGGATTTATCTTTCCTTTCTTCCCAAATCTCTTATTCCACTCAATGGATATATAGATAGTAAGACCATGTCTCTAATATAAAACTCTCTGTTCCATCGATGATTATCATTATAACTCTTCTATCAACTTCACGATGCTTTGATGTGCTGCTAAATATTCTTTACCTTATTTAACATTTATTCAACCTTTTTGGGTCCTAGAAACTGACATTCACCAAAATCATCCCAGAATACTATTATGATGTATCTTTTACCATAAATGGATTTATATAGAGCCATTTGGATGCTCTAGTGAAAACTATTGTTGTAATAGAACTCGTCCTAAGGAAGATATAGGTCTTATCCTCCATTAAAGTCCATATAATATGCTCACAACATGTCTTCATGTGTTTTAATAGTCCTATAAGATTGGATTTCATTTTGAGTATTATATGTCATACTAATGTACAACATGGAGTTTAGAGCATGTTGAAGAATTTTCTAGAACTTCGAGGGGAATCTCAGATCTCGATTGGATACAATGGATAATGGTACTCCATGTATCCTTACAACATCTCTAATATATATATCTGTGAAATTTGATCCATTTAGAATTACACTTGAATAGAGATAAAGTGTGTTGTATTTGTAAGAAGATACACAATAAATGATATAGATTTGTTTCCTCACGATAAAGAAAAAGTATCCCCTTCAATAGGTAAATAAAATTTTCAAATAAATTAGTGCGGAAAAGTATTTCTATATAGTGGACCTTTGGTCATGATATCACCAATTAATATCGAGGAAGGGGGATATACCTAAGACTACCTTTTTAATGAGTTATGGAAACTCTGAGGTCATAGTGATTCTTTTGAGACTCACTAAAGCTCCAAAAATATTCATGTAATTAAAGAGGTATGGTGAATCCCATGGTTAAGAACTCAGATGTATAAAACCCTTGTCAATATTCTCTTATACATGCTTCTTTAGTTCTTCCAACTCAATGGTGGTAATTCAATAAGGTCACTTTGATATTGTCAAAGATCCTTGAATAAGTTCAATTGAGAACTCAACCTCTCAATCACAAGGAAGAGAAAGCTATTCTTCTGGGAAAACATCAGTGTAGTCACTAAAAATGGGTATGTATTCAAACATGATTCTATTATTTTTCTCAATCATTTGAGATATATATTATTAATTATAAGGAAATAATATCCACAACTCAGATGATGACTTTGAAGTAGATTTTATCCTCCTCCTAGCACTTGTAAAAAATTATATGATTCTTCAGGGTGTGAAGAGTGATCTCCCAATCTTGAAAATAGATGTTGGATTTGAAAAAATATACAATCCAGGACCAAATTAGATAAAACTCCACTAAAAGAAGAAATACTAGATTTTTTGGGAGGATTATTCCACAAAAAAATAACCAGGGTGGAGTTATAAAATTTGGGTAAAATAATTTACCTATTCTCTATTCTTATAGATAACAAACCTCTATATTGTGAGGTGGTGATTGAATAATTAAAATAAACTTCAAATAAATGAAAGAATGCGTAGAACCACAATCAAATAGTATGTTTTCTAATCTTGAATGAATAACTATTATACTTTTCACTACATCATTTTTTTGATCCACCTTAGTAGTAGTGATGGAATAAACTTTACATTACTTCATTAGATTTGGATCACTATATTTCATAGTTCCCTTACTCCCTATAATTGAAGTGTTACACTATCTGTGGTTCTCTCTTTTCTTCCACCACATTTTCGTTATTCCCCATGTATTTTCAATATTCATAATCTTATTGGCCTTCTCTCGCACACTTATATCATCTACCCATTCCTTTTTGGTAGTTTCTATGATGCTTCTTCAAACATTTTTGATATGTGAGTTATTGAGTTTTGTTTCTACTTTTTTCATTAGTTCCCCCAAATTTAAACTCTATATTTCATTTATTATCATCATATCCATGATACCATTATAAAAACTCTGTCTCCACTTTTAGATCACATCAAACACCTTCTTTATAAATCCCATAGTATCAAATTTCTAGAGCCTTTTGAAGGTGTGGTTTTGGACTACTAAATAATCTATCTATTTTTCAATCATTGTTAACAAAAAAGCTGAGGCATACCTTGAAATCAATTAGAAATTTTATTTGTATGTCGTGACATATTCACCTTCATTTTAAATCATTTCAAATAATTATCTCTCTATCTTTTTATGAAGAGTTTAACGAAAATAAAAATTCAGAAATATTTTCTTAAAGTCTTCCCACTCCATATATTCAATTTTATCCTTTGGATTAGTGTTATTAATCAAAACCCACCATTTATTAGCCTCCCCATCTAAATGATAAATGGCTCAATTCCCATTATTTATATTAGAATAGTGAATCACAGAAAAGATCTTCAACATTGAGTTGACCCACTATTCCAAAACTAATGCATTGGAAGATCTAATAAATGTTGGTGGTCATTGTTGAATAAAAGTCTTGATAACTAGTTGATCCCACTTAGGTGAATGATGAAGTTCCACATTATTCTTGTTAGCGTTCATAGCATGTGACACATAGGAAATAATATCTGTGAAATAATTAACTCCACATCACAAGGCATTGTGGATGTCAGTTTCACAATTTCTACATTGTCTCTCACATGGGATGTTGGCCTAGTTTCTCCTGGTTTCCACCATTTTCTTAAAATAGAATAGGTTTGAACCTAACATAAGTAAAAAAGTCACGAATAAATAATTAAATCATTCATTCAATTAACTCTAAAAAATATCTTGTGGTATCCCTATGTTTATCATTTTTCTAATAAATTATTCTTGGGTGATTACTTATATATAGTCTCATACTATGTTTTTTGACAATGGTTCTCTAATAATAATTCATAAATTAACTAAACCATGCTATGATACCAAATAAAATTAACCAAATTTTTCTTATGGTACTATTGCATCATTTTAATGATAAAAAACATAATAGTGTTATAAATTCATGATCAAGTGCTTTAGTGTGTTGGGAAAATTAGTCTTATACATAAGTTTTACAAAATAAAACAGAACAATTATTTAAATTTTTCTCTATATATTCTTAGTGGCCTTCGCATTCTCATTAGTGTTATAAATGGCTCAATTCCACAATGGAGGTAAATCAACACATTGCAGATGATATATTCATTTTTAGAATAAAAGGAAATGGTAACATATTTGAAGATGAATTATTCCATTAATATAATATAATTAAATTATATAAAATATAATGTGTCTATAATTCCACTTGGATAATTGGAGGTTAGGTTAGGACAAGAAAAGAAATAAAATTGAAAAGAAATAAAATTGAAAAGAAATTAAAAGAAAAAGAAAGAAGATTTTACCTCTTGAATTTCTCCTCCTTCAGAACCTCCTTAGAGAAAGGGTTTTGGAATTTTGATGATACCAGGAGATCATGGACATGGGGTTGAGTATTCGGGTGTTTATTGGGAAGATATTGGAAAATATTATATTTTTATGGTGTGAGGAGAAGAGGTGCGGATATATGGTTTTTATAGGGGAGGATATTGGTGTTTTCTCATTATTTTATTCATTAGTTTATTATTTTGGATCAAGAATATAAATAGATTGAACCATATCACAAAATATACTAAAATAATTAATAATTTTCATAATTTTGGGATTACATCATCCTTAGATAAACAATGACCCAAAAATTCATGTATTTAGATTTTATTGTATTTTACTATTTACCAAAAAATACAATATTTTTGAAAAATCAAAAAAATAACCCTCTGCATTTTTTAAGATGTAGTATTCAAAATTAAACATTATTTTAAGAAAATAATTTTCTAAATATGAGTAATTTAATTTGTATTGACAATCATCATATGCATGGAAAATACAAATTTTAAAATTATAACTGATTTTATAACACTTAGAAAAATTAATTAAGGTCTTCTAAAATTATCCTATAATCATAAGAAAAAAAATATTAATTTATGAATATTTGTATTTAAAATATACTTTAATTTAAATTATTATATTAATTATAAAATTTTAAAATAAATATTTAAAACTTACAAAAATACCAACACTTAATTTATCATTTCTAAAATATTTATTTACTTATAATATGATATAATATTTTCATATTTTCATTTGTAAGATACATATTTTTTATTTATACTTTCACTAGTGAGGTTTCTATTCAATTGGCTGGTTTATTAATCATAAAGGTCACATTACTATTCCAAATGTCACGTTACTATTCAATTGGAATAGGTTCCTTAACATATATAAATACCTCTTCATCCCTTAATTATTCAATTATTATGTTTTAATTTTGTTTTATATGTGATTTTATGTGATTTAACTAAATGGAATAATTTTAATAAGGTAGTTTAATTTAATAAAATATTTGGTCATTACAGAACTATTGTCTGAAACATAGCTAGATTCATGTTCTATATTTTTAATGTCTCGGTCTGTAGGTGTACAAGTTCTATTTAAGAGAAATGTATCCTCAATTTTTGGGTACATTATTTAGCTATTTATATTTCTTGTAGGAATTTCCTTGTTTTCCCCATGTTTCTTATAGATGATTCATTTTTTTATGATTTTCTTTATTTTAATTTATTCTCAATTATGCTTGTGTGATAGTGAGATAATTTTTATCTTTGTGATAGGGTTGATCACACCTTGCATAATTTTATTTCAATATCAAAATTAATTTTACAACTTCTCCTTAAAATTTTATACTATCCTCTAAAATGTTTTCCATTAAGTTTTTCAAATATCAATCAAATATTTCCATCCAAAACTACTATAATCCCAAAAATATCTATAAAATGAAAACCTTCATCCATATAAAAACTTATTTCTGGACATCATCACTTGCTCTTATTTATTATTTTACCAAGAATTTCATATCCTTTTATAAACTAAAATTAATGTATATTCCTAATACATTTATTTGACCATAATTTTTCTTCCTAAATATTTTCATCCATCTATTTTTAGTTGATTTTTCATTTATGTTTTTATTTTGAAGTCAATAGATTTTTTGAATTGGTTGCCTTTTTTTATAAACATCAATTTCTTTGTATTCATCTTTAAATCAATATTTTCTTCCATACAAACATGATATTGTAATACTATCAAATAAGATACATTATAATTAAAAAACAATTAATAGTTTTATTATATTTCAACATCCTTAACCTTTCTCTCAAGATTTATCCAACATCTTGAAAAGACATCTCAATGTTAACCTTGAATTTATTCACCTGAATTTTAACTTCAATTTTTTTTCTAAACACTTTCACATTCTCTTTATTTTTTTATAACATTTTTTCATATCCTCCATTATTTTATTCCCTTTATTGAGTGACACTTTATAATACCCAATATTATTTAACATCTTTTATTCCTTTTCAACTTGTGTAGAATCAATTTTATTAGATATTTGAGAATCTCTCTTAAAATTTTTATTCTCTTACTACAGTTTTGAAATCTTTGAAACAAACTCCTTGAATATTAGCTTCAGTATAAAAACCATATTAGTCTATTATTATTTGTTATAAAAATTTTATTAATAAAAATTTAAATCATCGTCATTAACGTTAGTGATAAAACACTTATCCTCCACTTCACATGAATTTTCATGTTCATATTCTTGTTCACTATTTTATTTATCATCCATCTTTTATAAGAAATATCTCATTCTTAATTTTAATAAATTCATGCATTTTACCTTAAATATAAACTTATTATTTTCTGAATTTTGAAGCTTCATTCATTGATTATATTCTTGATAACTCAAATTCAACATAATTTTCATATTCATTCAAATTTGGAAAATTACCTGAAAAATATCCAATAGCTCCACATTTGAAATATTTTAGTGAATTATTTATTTGGTACATTACTTTACCATTTTAAAAGAAATATTCAGATTAATGAAATCAATTTTAATCATTATCTTCAATTATTTTTATATTTAAAATTATTCTCTTTCTTCTTAACATATTATTGACCCTTTTTCTACCTCAGGTCTTCAAATGATATTTCCTTTTTAGAATTACTAATCTACATAAGATCACTTACTTAAAAATTTTTATAACAAATTTCTATAATATATATATTTTCAATGTATGTGTTTTTATAATCTTGATCCTCAGGTGTTGAAACCTTCACATTGAATTTATTTGAAAAATTATATAGTATCTTTTTTAAACGAATAATCTTTAAGAGTCTCACCAAAACCTATAATTGTATACAACACTTAATTTAATCCACATTATTGAATCATAAAAAGTACTTATCAAAATAATCATGATGTATTGAAATGTCTTCATACTTGATAAGATAATTTTATAGCTTAGCTTCTTTGGTTAACTCAGCCAGAAGGCCTTTGAGTTTTTATTTATGTTTTGGAAATCCCCTTTTAAACGGGGTTAATATGGATCCCTTACATACCTCATAGGAATAGTGTCAAAAAGGACCAGTACATGACCTCAAGGCCTATAGACCCAACTACACTAATACTACCCCTCCCCATTATCTACTTTATTGGTGTTTCATACCTCCCCAGATTATACCATATGATTTTACTATCTTAATTTCTTTTAAATTGATGAATTATTTCTCTAAAATTAATTAAAGTATTACATTTTTACTCTAGCCATTAATCTTTATATTCCTCAATCTACTACAGTCAACATAATATTCTCAACATAAGGAATATACCCTTTTGTTTTCACTTTAGGCATATAGAAACCAATGGATAATAGGTATGGGAAATTTTTATCTCTCCATATTTGATAATTATTAACCTAAAACACAAAAAATCCTTATATGTTCACTAACTTAACGTGATATAATATGGTCATAAAATGCCGAACAAAATCTATTTCAAAAAAAGAGGACACAAATCACTTCCAATTAACAAAAAATAACTATGATTTGTTTTATACTCATAAAAATACTTTGAAACGAATTATTGATAATAATTAGATACTAATAGGTAATAATATCATTACTATAGGAAAAAAATCATACAATATAACATAATAAATATCACAAAAAAACATGAAGCAGATTAAAATTGTGTTTCCCCATAGAATGCTATAGAAACACAACCCTAATCACAAACTTATGAAATTCAGAATCCTTGATCAAAATGAGGTCAAATTCAAGATCTAGAATTTATATGCGGGTGTACTTCATAATGGACCTCTTTATCTTGGATATGAAATGATCCATCAATTCTCCAATGAGGATGTTCCGAACTTCCATTTGGATATCCTGGGATGTGATGATCAAATTATTATCTTAACGGGTAAGACATGAGGATTCTTGAGAAATATTCTCAAATATTTTTTTGATAAATCAATTAATGATCCCCATGATCTTTCTAGAGATACCTATATTGGGGTGAACATGATTAAGAAAATTTAATATATAGATCTTTTATGTATCGACACTCTTTTTATAATCTTCACTTTTTGTCAGCTGACGCAACACCCTTGGGAATCTTCTTTTCAGTCATTCCCAACATCTTTTTAAAAGGAGTGATATTCTCCTCTATCTTCTTCTCTTTAACATGATTTTTCTTGGCATGCATATACTCCACAGTGGGTTTCATCAAAATATATAGTAATGGTAAAGTTACAAATAAGGGAAAAGGTAGACATAGAGAAGAGATCTAGTTTAAGTGGTTTTTAGGATCATCACGGATTCAGGGATGTGGGAGGGAACTATTAAATCTTTATTTTTATATTCCACCATTGAAGAACAATTTACACCATCCAATTTTACCTAATTAATTACTATTTAACCTTTTCTACAACATCAAGATATACAAACACAATGGGAATGAATTCTCATGGTCCACCACTAAAAAAATTCTTAAATAGTTTTCATGATCCAGGAAACCTAAGAGAACATGATAAACTAATCATCATGGATATAAAAACATAAGGGTTTTAATTGAACTCATTTTTCATAAAAGTGTCTCTTTAATGATGTAAAAAGGGTTTAAGAATAAAAAAAAATATTCAAATGAGGCATTAAGACATATCTTCATCCACCAAATAGTTTGAACAATGAACGAGCAAGAAATATTATTTGTACTTGACCTAGATTACCAATACAAAAATGTTTTCATATTCCTCTATGATTTTTAAAATTTAATTTTTCACATGTTTTAACTTTTGAATAAATGGATTAAAATGTAATATTCTTGTTATTTTCTAATCAAGGAACTTTTCTAAACATATATCTTGATACAAAAAGGAATGCTTGATATGTTTGAATTTATCTAGTATCAAGGCCATCATTTCATTGAAACTTCCTTTAAATGTTTAAAAATTCTTTTTGAAGAATATTTTTTCTAAATATTTTGGAAATTCATTGTTTTTTAATTTTCTTTCAAAGAAAATGTTTTCAAAAAACTGTTATGGTTAAAAATCAAATTCAAAACAAAAAACAATATTTTCATCCATAAACGTTTTAAATGATTTTTAAAGCATAAATTATAAGTTTCCAAATTGGTTTTCAATGAAAACATTTTTAACGTTTTTATGTTTTTTAAAAATTTATATTCAATGAAAGGTTGTTTTCCTCATGAAATCCTCCAAGGAATATTTTAAAATCCTCCACCATCTAAGATGAAATTATTTGATATAGTTTATGCATTACTAGGGATAGGATAAAAGAACACCATTATTATTATTTATTTGAATGTTTTCCATTTAAGGTAAAAAAATTCGTGAAAATGATTTCTTTTACATAGGTTACACTATGATGAAACACAATTATTCTAATGGGTTATGATATGATGAAATGATTATGAATGATGTATCTTTTACACTAATTAATATATTAAGAAATGTTTATATTACCTAATTCATTTCATGGGTTATGATATGAATAATGTTTTATAATCTTGTGGATCACATAAATATGGTTTTCATTATATGATAGGTGGGGCCTATATCTATCTTCAATGTGTTAGGTTATGATGGATAACTCATGAGTATATACGTTATGTGTGAACCTGATTACATGTTCACAATGTTTTTTGGGAACATGATTACACGTTCAATGTTTTATGTGTGAACCTTATAACATGTTCACATTGTTATGCGTGAACCTGATTATAATGTTCACAATGTTATGCATGAACCTGATTACATGTTAACAATGTTATGTATGAACCTACCTTTCATGCCCATAATAAGATGTTTGGAACTGGTTACATGTCGATATGATTATGTGGGAGCCTAGTTTCATGTCCTTAATTTAATGAGTTAACTTATGTCTGTTTATACAAATTCACAATTTTATAACATGATGTGTATGCCACAAATCTATGTCTTATTCCAATGTTATTCTCTCACGAATCATGTTCTTTTCTTATCATATGATTCATGTCATATAAACTACCAATATTTATGGAATGATTCATGATTATGATCTTTGATATGAAATTTATGGTTTTAAAATGTTATGATCATGTTCTCGTACCCTTATGTTTATGTCATTATAAAATATATCCTTTATTTACCCTTACAAATCATATGATCTCACCCTATCTTATGATTCTTATCCCAATGTTATGATTAAAGGTTCTCAGTAGGAATACTAAACTTGAATATCCTTATGGGATACATTGATGATCTTTCAACAAGTTCATAGATTATGTTTCCATGTTTCCAAAGGAGATAAACTATTATATTCCTTAGGAATGTGTTTTTATAATATAATGAATAATCCTAAAAATGATGTAATATCTAGGAATGTTAATCCAGGTTTAATATAGTTTGTATCAAATTATTGTATTAGTTAAAATTTGGAGACTAGGATGATAATAATTTCTTGAGATCCCTTGGGATATTTCTAAGGATATGTCTAGGGATAAATATATAGATAGGTATAATGATGAGTCAATGTTTAGGAAAGTGTCCAAAATTTTTGAAAAATAATCAAGGGAGTCATTTTTATTTAATTACATCCATGTATGGATACTACAATTGGATGTGGATTTGAAAAAAAAATATACGTAGGGGTAACAACCCCAAACATGTTGTATTGAGTAGGAATTGAATGCGAACTGGTGCATGAAAACGGGCCTTACTGCACACCTAGTTTAACACTTTCAGGGGATATGATTTGGAAATTCACAAACACATTACCAACCATCATAAATGATTTAAAAATAATATGGTTATGAATGGCCTAGTATAAAGGTAATGTGTAATGGATTAAATAAGGTGTCATAATTTAAAAATCCTACAAGTTATTTTTCATGATTATGTGGTTCCCTGCTATGATTATTTTTCTTAATCTATGCTTTCTAGATTTACTCAATGGCCAGAACCCAAAGGAACCGTGTTAATCTCGACTGAAAGGTGCAATGTGATGATTTTACCCCTGAGAAACAAATTTTGTTGTGATAGAATTAAAAACCTTGTTTCTTTGACCACATAACTTTATCAAGCCATGAATTATATTATGCTTCCAAATAATCAATAGATTGAACAATGTTTTCTAGAATCCTTCATAATGAAATTTCCACATTATTTTAGTGAAATGACTGATCAACTAGTTTTCAAAATATTTATCTATGACACCTAAAATATATTTTTTCTTAATTGTTCTAAACATGAAAAAGTTATTTTTGGTCGTATATCACTTGGAAGATAAAGAAAATCAGTGGTGTAACTTTTTTAAGATTACTATGAAACTGAATAAAATTAACTCTATGGAGTACGATGAGTTCAAGAACCTAGTTTTTAGTAAGTACCTCCTCTTATTCGTTGTATAAAATGGGAGATTAAATTTTTGCATCAATAACATGGGTTTCAAAACAAAAGTAAAATAAATTTCAAAGGAAAATATAAAAACCATGGAGAGAAGAAGATGGGATTTAATTTATGCTTAATGAATAGGAAAAAATGTGATGGGGAATGTACTAATGAGAATAATAAATATTTTAAGTATCTAGAATAAGGTCATCGAGTAGTTGAATGCTAAAATAGTGGAAAATGGTCTGTAAATGATGTAAATAATGTGAAATCCCTATGAAATACACATCCCAAACTTCAATGTCTCATTTACAAGGATTCTGGTCATTATTCTAAAAATTTAACAAACATGATGGTTAATAATGGTGATAAACACCAAAAACCTTTTAATATAGAAGATAATTGAAACACTTATATAATCAAAATGGATAAGCTGAATCATAGTAATTGGGGCATTCCATACTGGGGAATTTCAAGTGGGATTTTTGTGAACATAAGATCTATGAATATATTAATGCTCATACTTTAGTGTAACTTAATATTATTATAATAATTTATTATATCTATCTACATATACTATATAATAACGGAATCACATTGATATCATAATAGTGCAAGGATGAACCCATGCTTCCAATAAAACTGTTTTTATAAGATATGAGACTATTTAATGAATAAAGGAAGAATTATATTTTGAAAGCATATATATTTTCAATAATAAATTATGTTAATTTAGGTTACTATAATGTTTCAAGAGAATACCTAATTAATATCTTCACATGTTGGTATGTTACAATTAAGAGATATATCATGTTTTTTAGTGACCCTCTTTCTAATATTTTGGGTTTTAAGATTTTGGAAGGGTAAAATAGTTAACCATTTATGAAATGGATTATGTTAAACTTAGAATTCGGTTTTAGGGATTAATGTACTATTTTTCTATATGAATATTTATGCATATTGGATGAAATCTCATAGACCTTTTATTTTGATGATAACTAAAGGTATACATAATAACTTACCATTAAATCTTGGGTTCTTACGATCTGTTAGAGATGCAAGCACAAAAAATTTACCTTAATATCATGTAATAATATATGAAGAGGAATTTTAGAAATCCTCAACAATAGGGAGTGATTGATCTTATCATATGTATTAAAAACAGAAAGTATATCTTCTCATGAAAAGTACTGAAATTTATGAAAAGGTCATGAAATAAATAAGTTATCCATGAAATTTAATTTATAATGAACTAGTGGTATTTTAGATCATAAAAATTTAAGTATTTGAGCCACTTTAACTTTTAATTATCATTAAATTTCTTCTGATCAATTATCTCAATCACTCCCAATAATTTTTATGTTTTTCTTTCATGCACACATCGTCACTTTCCACCGATGTTCTCCTATGGGGAATCTTAATTAGGAGTTACTTTTGGTAAATTTTCTGTTTCCCACTTTCCTTTTTTAAATAAAGTTTTAGTATTCATGATGGGGGTTTGTATTAAAGAAAAATTTAATAATTAATCTTCTGATGACCCAGACAAATTTTTAGGGTGTGATTCATTTTAAGGGGGTAAAATGTGACACCCAAAGTATTTATGATTTATTATTTTTTAAATAAATTAAATTTTATTAATGTATTTTATTGCATGATAAAAAAGTTATTATTTTGTTATATGAAGCACCAATTTAATATTGTGCTACATGCCACAAAAGGATTATATTTTGGTATACACAACACTATGTTTGGATTGTGCTACATATAATGCAATGTTTTACCGAACTACAATATACTCTTAAAATTATTATTAATACATTATCATAGTCATCACTTATCCATTTGAATGGTGGGTATTAAATGTATTAACTAAATTATGGAAATATTCTTTTTTCATTTTTATAAAATAATAACTTTGGAAACCAATTAATTAGAAAATAAATTATAAACTATTTGAATATAAAGAAATTGATTTTGTGAAGAACTATTTTTCTATAGACGAACATGTTTAATATTAAAAATTTAAAAAACAATTTTTCATGAATGGTTGATTGAAATATATAATTTTTTTTTCAATAAACTATTTTAAATTTATCCCATTTGGTTTCTAGACAAGAGATAAGAATAAATCAAATTTTATGAATAAAAAGATATATTTTTTTAAATGTTGTTTTACTTCCTTTTAATGGAATGCTTATATGAAAAATAATTCTGTACATTTTTATAAATTCTATTTCAAAAAATAATCTTTATTTTTGAAATAGTTACATCAAATTTATCTCATGATGTATTTTTTGTATTTTTCTCAGAAGTTTCATTTTCTAATGAATATTGAAAAATAATTAATTTTAACTCAGAACTAAATTTTAATCTAAAAAATTATTAAGGTTAAATTATATTTTAAATTTATTTTAAGGATTATTTAGTTAAATTATACATATTTTAATCCAATTTAGGTAATTTTAATACAATTTAGGTCATTTTAATCAATTTGACATTGAAAATGTGTATAAAAACATTTCATGTTTTTGACGTTTTTTACTGTTAAAACATTTTGTATCATCCCATATGTGGGGTTAATTATAAATTAATTAATGTCAATTATATTATTAGAATATGAAAAAATGAATTAAATATATTAAATCATCATAATTTATAATTTCTATTAAGTCCAACTTAATTTTTTTCCATAATTATTATTGAAAATTGTTAAAATGAATCACGATGATTAAGAGAAAAAATGCTTACTAAGGGACAAAAAATTAAAATTAAGGGGAAAATGATCTATAAAATTATAAAAAAACCCATTTTATGTACATCGTTTTACCATATATCCTAATTTATTAAACATAGTTCAATATTTGGGGAGCATGATGTAAGGGAGACCTCCTAATAGTGTTTTCCTTTTAGTATTTACAATAATGCCACTACACCTCCACTATAACCTCACGTATTCCCACATATCAAGCCATTTGGATAGAAAAACTTGTAAAATCGATTTCAAACATCTCTAATATATTAATAGATGCCTTAATTTTGGTATAAATCAAACCAAGTAAGTCCTTTGGTGAAAACTAAAATGAGATACCTAAATAAGAGGTTAAGTTCATCAATAGAAGTTTTATTTTATTCATTACTCAATGCCCTTAAATTATATTCATATAATGATTATATAAAAAAATTGGTATCGTAAATATACTAATTGGTTTTTATGATAATTGTATGACCTAAAAATCTATACCCATTCAAGAAATGGGGTACACAATCGTAGCTCATATGTATGGCAGACTACCACATCGTGAACCAATGTTGTCAATTCTTCAATTACCACATCTTAAGGTCGGAATGAAAGAAATAAATAATTATTATATATTATATATATAATATTTATGATTTATTTATGGTTATTAATGTATTATATAGAACATACCTTCATGGGTTATATATTGTGAGAATAGGATAACATCATTCGTGTGTATGTTGGAGTACCGCCTCATGAAGTGATATGATTCAATCACACTTTACATGGAATGTATTAAGGATGGGTTAAAAATATATATTTGATATATATGGAATAAAGAGTATACTGTTATGATAATATATATATATATATATATAATTGACTTTTTTGTCTTTTAATATGACATGAAAAGGGAAACAACATTCATGTGTATGTGCAGCCTACAATCTCCATGAATGGTGTATTTAATTTCCTATCACTAAATTTTATGGGATACACTTAATACATATATAATTAATATATATAGTATTTATATAATTGTTATAATTCTTTATATTATGAAATCATGATCTAGGTAAGAGGAAGAAAAATAACAGGTCAAAACATGCATAAAAAACAAATAAATTCTTACTTGAAACATAACTTAAACCTTTAATTGTTAATAAAGGAGTAATATAAAATCATAATTAAATAGTAAATAGTATTATATATATGATTATGGTTATTTTATATATGTATAATAAAATTATATTTATTATATTGGAAGTTTGAATGAGTATAATGAGAGTCAAGATTTAATATATGTGGATTTCTATTATCGCTTGTATTTCTGAAATACTTATTCCATATTCACGAGCCATTTATTTAGTGTCGTGTATATACTAATATATGACATGTTATATCATGAAACCCATTCCACTAATGATATTCAACATTTCTTGTAATATCGTTCATTCATGTTTATTATGCTTCAATGTTACCATAGTGGTAAGAGTTTATAGCTACCATCTCTTTGTTTATCATTATTATTCATGATTATGTTTACATTGATGATATATAATGATTATTATCTACATAATTCTCATGTATTTCATATAATCCTGTTATTCATGACATGTTAATGTAATGGTACCTTTTATTTACTCTTTATTACTTAATACAATTAAGAAATATTTTTATTAAAATATGACTTTATCTATCTATTCAGTCAGAAATATATTTTATTTCACAATAATTATTTCTATCAATGTTCTAAAAAATGTTTTACTACAATATTATTATTTTCCAAAGATATTTTTTCAAATTTTTTATCATTTTAAAAAATTGGTTTTAAAAAGAATATTTTTCTATTTTCTGATCAAGGCACTAATCTAATAGTTTATTTTTCGGTGTCAAAAGATTTTTTCAGAATGTATAGATCTATCCACTTCCATGACCATAATTTCATTAAATATTCCATTTTTTGTTTACAATATTTATTTTCAAGAATTTTTTTAAAAAGCTTTTGATTTTTTTAATTGTGTTTCATTGAATTTTTTTTTTCAATAATCATTTATGTTTGTAGCTTCAAATAAGAAATTATATTTTCTTCATGAAATGATTTAAATTATTTTAAATACTTTCTTTATAATCTTTCATAGTGTTTTTATAAGAAAATTATTTTTAAAATGTTTTATTTTTTAAAAAATTATTTTCAAATAAATATTATTTCCCTTAAGAAATGATCCATGTGATCATTCAAAATCCTCCTCCATCTAAGATGACATCCTTTGATATAGATTATTATTTATAGTGGATAATATATATAGAATCAATTATTATTCTTTTCTTTAATGGTATATGTTTAACGTGACTAGTTGTTTATAAAACTTGTTCCTCGTCCCCTGATTATACCATGATGAAACGCACTTCTTTTCAGGGGTTATGAAATGATGAAATGATTATAAAACATGTATCTTTTCTCTAGTTTGTGATATTATTAAATGTTTATAATACCCATTTCTTTTGATGGGTTATAATATGATTAATGTTTTATAATCTTTTGGAAAAAATAAATATGGTTTTCATTATGTGATGGGTGGGACCTATATCTCCCTCTAATGTATTATGTAACAATCAATAACTCATGAGTGTGTATGTTATGGTTGAACTAGATTACATGTTCATAATGTTATACATTAACCTATTTACATGTTCAAAATGTTATGCATAAACCTGATAAAATTATTACAATGTTAGGTTTAAACCTGATTATATGTTCCCAATTTTATATATGAACATGTCATATATGTCCAAAATGTTATATATGGACCTAGTTTCATGTCCATAAGTCTAGGAAACTTTCTTCTTTCATTTTCTTAACTTAATGAGTTAACCTCTTTCTATTTATATATGTTCACAATGTAATACTATGATCTATATGCCACAAATCTTTTTCTTATGCAAATTTTATGCTCTCATGACCCATGCCCTTTAATTATCTTATGAGTCATCTTTTACGAACAACAAATATTTTTGGAATGATAAATGATTATAATCTTTGATATGAAGGGTATGGTTTTCGAATGTTATGTTCATGTTTTTATACAGTTATATTAATTTTATATTTACATGTTTCCTTTATTTACCCTTACTGATCATCCAATCTCATGCTTACATATGTTTCCTTTTCCCATGTTACAAATAAAATATTTTAATAGAAACACTAAAGGGGAAGATATTTATCGTATACATTAAAGAACGTTCACCAAGTTAAAAGATAATGCTTCAATGTTTCCAAATGCAAAAAACTATTATGGTCCTTAGGTGTACATTTTGTAATTTATTTAATATTCATAAAAAATAATGTAATATATATGTATGTTAAGCCTGGGTGACTCAAGTTTACCCCAAAAAGTCATTGTTCTTGAGTTTTTTTGGAGTCACAATGAGGATTAATGTTTTGAATAATATAGATTCATTGCACCATTTCTATCCTATAATTATGGAAACCCTTTGTTAAGATATTAAGGTAATTTTAGAATATACATTCTATATTTTAAAAAAATATATAATGAAAAATTGATTTAATTTTCATTATTATTTGAAGAGTTAATTTATTTTAGATGATTTCTATAATAAATATGATTGTATGGGTACTGAAGAAGACCATACAGGCTTCATGGCACTTCTTACCAAGTTTCATATTAGGGATGCTACGGGGAAAGTATTGCACCATCCACCAGTTAATTATACACACATTATAATGAAAGAAACATG
The DNA here is from genome assembly GCA_963277665.1 of Viscum album. Taxonomy (NCBI): domain Eukaryota; kingdom Viridiplantae; phylum Streptophyta; class Magnoliopsida; order Santalales; family Viscaceae; genus Viscum; species Viscum album. Next base: position 1,489,342,033 of record OY728162.1, on the reverse strand, counting down.
GAATTTTTTAATTAGTAGTCATGATGAGAAATCATATATGTTGCGTTGTAGTAGATAATATATTATTTGACATTAATTTTATCCAAACTGATTAAGAAAAATTAATTTACAAAACTGTAAAGGATTACAAAAAATAATGAATGTTCATCAAAACCAATGTACCCCTATCACAAACCAAGGATGGGATATGCATCATTAGATAATAAATTAGTATGTATTTTAAATCAACAATAAAATTTTTATGTGATATGAAACAACATAGGATCCTCTATTTATATGTAGATTGATGAATCAAAATCTAAAACCACATCCATTACATTCCCTATGTTATGGATGGAGGCCCACATAAATAAGGAGGGTAAACAAATTGATGAAAACAAAAAAATCAGTATGGGAAACATGTGTTAGTATGGTATAATAGTAATTATTTATTTTTTATAACATCATTAATAAAAATATCAATTTATGTTCATATGTTTTTATGCGGGTTAGATACAATAATCGATAGTCATCATACTAGAAGAAAAACTACTTTTATTGACATTGAATTGGATAGAAAAATATGGTCATGTTAGAGGTGTAGTTTTTAGAGTGTGTCCTTAAATATATTTTTGGAAGACCAAACCATATGAAGAAACATATAATACGATAACAGGATTTTGGGTGCAAATAGATTCTTTTCAAGATATTATTATCTGATACAGTTTGGCATACCAGTATATAAGAAAGGGTTAAAATTAATGGGCATTGGAAGAAATATCAGTACATGAAAAACCAAATACCATACATGAGGTAATAAATTTTTTAATGACTCTTTCTCCTAAATGTTCAAAAAAAATCTGATAACTTTATCTTACTATAATTTTAAGGGTAAATTTGTATATTATTTCAACCTATCAACACCCACACACCACGTTATTTTGAGGGGTATAGTGTATAATATATTGGGAGAGAAACTAGAAAACAAATATTTCCAAAAAGGCCACATGAGAGTAGGAATTAAAGTAGCATAAGATCTAAGCACTGGGATGTTGTTTCCACTTGATGATAAAGATATTACAATAGTCAATGATATTATTGGAACATTTATAGTATGGTCATATAATAATATAAAGACACATAGGTTATGTCCTAAAAAAATTTATTCAAATGAAAAAAACCTATAACTATTGATGTAAAACGGTATGAATTATGTTAAGATATTATAGACGGACAAAACAATGGGGAAACAGAATGTTAGATTAAATAAATATGGTGAATCATCCAAGAAAATAGAAGGACCTTATGGTAGTAAATTCTCCCCACCAATTCCACGACATAATATATTATCATGAAAACATTATGCAAACACCACATAGAAACATGGAGATACATCTTATATTCCATATGAAGAAGAAATATTTGGAACTTTTATTACATATGGGGTTGGTCTCGATAATACAAATGATATTATAATGTTTGAATTCCTCGGAGTCTCAGTTATAAAAAACATATATAAGCGATATTTTCCTAATATTTCAATCCAAAAAATGATCTAATATGTTCATTAATATCGATATCTATTCATATTTTCTATATATTTTTATATTACTACTATATAAATGGAAAACTATACGAATTACAAATTGGATTCATTAATTCCTGTATCATTTTTACAGAAGTAATTTTTATGGGGTTAGAATAAATTGGTAAGAAGAAGGATGTTCTAAATGATGCATTTGAGAAGAAAATAAAAAAGGCCAGACTCATTTAGATTCTTACAATGCAGGGGTAAAACTCTGCAATCTAATCACTATAAATATATTTTTATTTTTTTATTAATTATTTTTTTACACTTTTTCGGAAGAACTGGATAATGATATAAATCAATTTGGATTCCCAATATATATGTTTTTTGGATCCAATGCATGGATTATTATATAAAAAACTACACATCATGTATATTCTGAATTTTAATGCACTACAATTGACATTTTATAAATAAAATTCAAATTATATGTTTTAGTTTTAGTTTTAACATGTTTTTTTTATGATAGGGTGATCACTAAATATAGAATAAACCATTGTTTATGGTCAGTTCTTGAAAATAAGAATCCAATTGATTACCTCCTATGAAAATAGATTAAGGTATATATAGAAAATGTAACAATTAAAACATATTTTAAAACAATTTAATTATTTTGGTCAATGTATGTGTCGTTTCTGAAACAAGACTACAATAAGGATTGTGGATATTAGATTTGAAAACTTATAAAAGATCGCATATACCATCAAAATGATAGCGTCCCCAAATTTATAATTTATGAAGGTAATTTAAATTTATTGAATAATATTTATTAATCATTTTTAGTCTATATTTTGATGGTGTTACCAGTATTTTTGAAAATCTATATACTCAAAAGAATAAGTTAATTTTTTTTTGAGATGAGTGGGAAATGTACATAGTGTCATAATGTTTTCCAACATCAAATTTAGGAGATTACCTAATATTTCTGTGATAAGGTATGGGATATTACCTTAGAGATACACTGGGGATATGAATAATTAGTACAAGAATGCTTATATATTATTTTTGATCTTTTCTTTAGATGAAGTATAATAGAGGTAATCGATTTGTTTAAAAATATTATAAGAATATGTGGTCCTAGAATATATACATACATCATGTACATGTAACTTTCTACTACTTATTTATTAAATTTTATTACTATTTTATCTACATATCCTAGTTAATTTCTTTAACATTTTTATATGATACCTATTTTATTAAATTTATGCATTAGTTAAAAACACACATCTTGTGATCAAAACCAAGAAAACAAATTTTCATTGTCCTGATACTTTTGGAAAATGGTCCATCAATCATTTTTGATGCGGAGGATTTCACCACATATCAAGCAAACACATGATGTGACTAGTAGTACTTTATGTGTATGTTTTCAGTTTAAAATGGAATTTTAGTAAAAAATCGATATACTTAAAACTGAGAAAATACATTTGGATTATTTTTATACTTTTGGAAACCAATCTATAAATAATTTGTGATCGTTAAAAATAAGCCTCAACACAATATGATGCATAGTGTGATAATTATTACTCTAATTATGTGGTTTGAGTTTAAAATTGAAATTTTAGTATAAAATTAAAGTGACATAATTAAAATCGGGAAAAAACATTCAGATTGTTTTGAAATAATAATACAAAGATATCTCAGTAATTTATGACATGTAGGAATGATCACCACTACAATATGATACATGTTGTTCGCAGTTTGACTCAGAGTGTCTACTATGTGTTTAAAATTGATATTTTAGTTCAAAACATATTTTATTCACTAAAAAAAAGAAAAACTACTTATATTAACATGATAATTTAGGAAAATGGTCTATAATTCATTTTTGATGTGTATGAATTAGTCTCAAATCAAGAAATTACATGATGTGACAAATATGACTGAAAGTTCATGTTTTTAGTTTATAATGACATTTTAGTAAAAAAATAAATGACATACTCAAAACTAAGAAAAAACATTTAGATTGTTTAGATAATTCAAGAAAAGGGTCAATAAGTCATTTTTTCATGTATGAATCAATTTTCCCTCAATCTAAAACACCGTGTAACTAGTATTAATCAAATTGTATAGTTTGATTTTAAAATTTAAATTTTAGTAAAAAAGAAATCCGACATGCTCAAAACTGAGAAAACACATTCTTACTGTTTTGATACTTTACAAAATTAGTCCTTCAGTCATTTGTGACATATAAAAATTAGCTGCACCTCAATTCAATACATGGAGTGCCTCGTATGCCCTAAATTATCTTTTATCTGTTTAAAAATAATATTATATTTCAAAATGTGTGTCACTCACTGAAAAATAAGATAACATTATGGTATTTTCTTGGTAATTTACAAAAAATGATTCATAATTTATTTTTATGTATATGAATTAGTCTCACATAAAATCGACACATGATGTGACCAGTATGAATCCATGTGTGTATTTTAATTTTAAAATGATATTTTAGTAAAAAAATAAGTGACACACAAGAAACCAATAAAATTCATTTATATTGTATTTAAACATTAGGAAAATGATCCATAATATATTTTTTATGTCTAGGAATCATCCTCCCATAAATATGATGAAGGGTGTGATCGGTATAACATAATATAAGTGTTTCTAGTTTAAAATGAAATTCTATTTAAAACCCTAAGTGACATACTAAAACCTAATCAAACACTTATGAATTATTTTGATACTTTAGAAAAATTATCCATTGGTTATTCAAGACTTGTAGGAATCAGTCACACCTCAATCTAACACATGTTGTGACAGGTATGAATCCACGATTGATTTTTATTTAAAATTTACATTTTTGTAAAAAAAGACAAGTGTCGTAATCAAAATCAAGAAAAATCATTCGGTTTGTTTCAATAATTTAGGAAAATTATCCCTAAGTCATTTATGACATGTAGGAATTAGTCTTACCTCAATCCAATACATGGTGTGGTTGGTATGACTCATTCTGTTTGTCATCAGTCTAATATTGATATTTTAGTTCAAAATGACTATCAATCACAGAAAACAAATAAGACCTTCTCGAATTGTCATGATAATTTAGTAAAATGATAAAAACTTCATTTTTACATATTGTAATTAGTCTCAAATTTAATCGTTTCATGATGCAACTAGTATGAATCAATGTGAATATTTTTTTATTAGAGTGACATTTTTGTAAAACAAAAAAGTAACATACTCAAAACCAAAGAAAACACATCCTTATTATTTTGTTAATTTAGAATAAAAATCTATAATTAATTTTTGATGTGTAGGAATTAGTCTTACCTCAGTCCAAAAAATGGTGTGATCTTTATAAGTTAAATTGTTTGGGTTGAGTTTGAAATTATCATTTTAGTTAAAAAGACACGAGACATACTCAAAACTGAGAAATCACAGTCAAATTGTTTTGATACATTAGAAAAATGATCCCTTGGTCTTTTTTTATGTGGTGGAATTATCCACACCTCAGTCTGATACATGGTTTTCATGTTATAACTCAAAATCTCTATTATTAATTTAAAATTGACATTTTTTTTCAAAAAATGTGTCACTCTATGGAACCTATGAAAATGAACTTGGAATGTATTTATAATTTAGGTAAAAAATCCATAAGTCATTTTTGACATATAGGAATCAGTATCACATAAGACTGACACAAGATGTGATTGGTAGGACTCCAATCCCTTTTTTCATTTTAAAATGATATTTTAGTTAAAAAATAAATGAAATACTCAAAACCAAGAAAACACATTATGATTTTTTTGTTAATTTTGGGAAAAATCCATAAGTTATTTTTATATATAGGAAACACCACTATAAAACTAGTTTTATCCTGCTCTAGGGATTTAGCAGTTCTAGATAAAATCATTGTTAAAAACCCCCCTTTTTTAGCACTAGAAAAATCACAGTTAAATGGGCTATTTAATAGCATGAAGAAAACGACTATTAATGGGGGCCCTTTATTAGCATTTGTAAAAAATCATTGATAAAGGGTATATTTAAATAAAAACATATTTCATTAAAAATAATATATTAGTATATAAATAAATTTATATTGATATTAATATAGTATATATTTTTAAAATATATATTATATAAGGATAAATAGATACTTACAAATAATATATAAGATATTTAGTTAAAATGGATTCTAAAATAAATTAATAATTTGATTAATAATTTTATAATTATTATAGAGTAATAGCCATTTTGTGAAAATTTGAATATAAAATATAAAAAATTTAATAAAAGATCTAAAATAAGTGGAATACGTAACTTGAACTTCAAACGAGTATAAATTTGATTTGGGTGTCTATTTGCTCTATATCACATATCAAATTGAAATTTGTGATGATCTCTACACCCAAAAAAGGTAGTTCATTTTGTGAGGCCAAAGAATTCTCAAAATGCCTCCAAAACTGAGTTTTTAGTTAGGGTACCACACTTTATTAACATTAGATGGATTTCCATCCTCTTTTAAGGGGGTATTTTTCATTTTTTTTAGTGGGGACTAAATCTATTCAAATGGATTACATTCATATTGATATTATGGATTAGATATTTTATCATTTTTCTCAATGTACTTATATTTATAATCAAATATATAAAAATATATACATATTTTTTATATATTCACACATAAACATTTAATTTTATAAATAAATATTTGGACACTTTTAATATATAATATATGTAAATAAATATAAATATGTATAATTATATTTATAAATGGACATATATAAATATATATATTTATAAACACACACATACACAAAAAAAATATTTTATATATGTATTTAAATATATATATATATATATATATGCATAAAAAATGTGATGATATATGTATATATAAGGGAAAAAACAATTTAACTGAGTGGAAAAGGTTTTGGTGTATGAGATGGAGCTCTCTTGTTCGAAACTCATTAGAGGCAGGGGCGCATGCAGGATGGTGGAATTATCTAAATCACTAATAAAGTGGGGCATTTATAAAGGGGGGAAACACTAATAAAGGGTGTTGTGAAGCATTGGTAAAAAAACAGAAAATGGAAAATTATAAAAAAAATATCCCCTTTATCAGGAGGGCCATTAATAGTTCTTTTTTTAGTGCTGTTAAAGTGGGAATTTACTAGCTCTCAAAACGATTTGTTAAAGGTGGACATTAATAGTACTAAAAATCACTATTAAATTCTTCCATTATCTATTTTAAAAATGATGGCAAAGGCCAATTTATCAGTGCTTTTTTAGTGTTGTTAAAAGGGGCCTTTATCAGGGATTTTTGATAGATCTGTTATAGCAAACCCTTTAACATCCCTCAAGTTATCAACACTTCTATATCATTGATATAGACCTTTTACTAGCATCACTAAAGGCCCATTTTGTAGCGGATAATTATCCATACTTCACTATAATTAATGGTGTGATTGGTATGACTCAAAGTATGTGTTTTCAGTTTAAAGTGATATTTTAGTAAAAAAAAGTGACATACTCAAAACTAGGAAAACTTATCCAGAAAGTTTTGATACTTTACAACAAAAATCCATCGTTTTTTTGTGCAGGAATCCTTCATACAAAATTCCTATGTACAATGCGACTGGTATGAATCCAAGTGTATTTTTATTTAAAGTCAACATTTTACTAAAAAGGAAATGTGACATATTAAAAATAGAGAAAACACATTCCAATTTTTTCAATTCTTTTGTAAAATGATCCATATGAAATTGGTGACTTTTTGTAATCATCCATATCTTAATCAAATACATTTTTTACTTGATATGACTCAATGTATATATTTCTAGTTTATAATTAACACATTGTGTTTAGTTTATTTATTTATAGTGTTACTTACATAAGAATAATTATATTATGTAGGTGAATTATTTTTCTTAAGATTCGGTGGTTTTTTTTTGGAACATAATAGCATGGAGAAGGTTCAAGGACCAAAGGAAAAAGAAAATTGATGTTTTTAAAGTTCATTGATTATTTTTTTATTACTTGAGTAATTATACTAAACAATGTTAAAAATGTATATAATAACATGCTTTTTATTACATTTGGATTGAGATGATTATTTCAATTAAATTATTTATTTTCTCATTTATTTTTTGTACATTTCTATTATTTTAATGTATTCTAATTGGGTTTTATTTTATAGGGTTGTTTCATGGATTCTCTAGAGATTCAGTTGTGTAGCAGCTGGGATGGTGTTTTTTAGTGATACATAAAAAGTTTTGATGAAGATAAATTTTATTATCGCTTCCAAAAAGTATTGATAGAAGAGTCCATTATCAACTCTTCCAAAATACACTAATAAATGGAATTTTTTAGATATTTTTCTAGAATTAATAAATGATGAGGGATTTTAATATCATTTAGGTGGTCTATGATTTTAAGAAATGAAAACGATCATTTTTAGCGCTATTAAAAGGGTGTTTGGTAGTAGTGTATTAGGACTAGTAGGAGTGTAGGAATCCTTATAGAGTTTTATGACTTTTTATCTTAACTACAACTAAGTCTATAGAATAATCATAAGTAAATTATAGTTGGGTTGTAGTAATTCAAGAGGAATTAAACTAGTTCTTGAGGAACAAGTTATGGTAGTTATTTGATAGACCCTCTTACAATCTTATTATAAGAACAAAATGGGTTCTTATGAATAAATAGGATGCTCATAGTGTGATCACTATAAATATGGATGGACTTGTAGCATAAGGTTATAATCAGAAAGAATGTATAGATTACGAGAAGATATTTGTACCTAAATGTAGGTTAGAATCTATTAGGATTATCAAAGACTATGCATCAAATATGAATTTTAAATTATGTCATATTGATATAAAATTTACTTTTCTAAATGCTTTTCTTGATGAGGAAGTTTATGTTGAACAACCTCTTTGTTTTAAAAATTCCCATTTTCCAAATTCTATTTTAATCTTACTAAATCACATTATGACCTTAAAAACATAGAACTTTGTATGAGTGACTAATATTATTTCTTCTATTAAATGGTTTTTATTAAATAAGGTATATCCCACTACATTTAAGAAAACATCATTTTGAAAAACATTTCTATTTAAAGATATGATTATAATGTTATATTTTCTTCTAAAAATAAAAACATTATAATGAATTTTCGAAACTCATCAAAAAATAATTTGAAATTTCCATGATGGGTGAGTTAAACTATTTTGGTAGGATTTAAAATTTATCAAAATCAAATTAGTAATGTGTTGAATAAAATAATGTATATACTAGACTTATTTAAAAGGATTGTTCTTGGAATTAGTAAAGTACATACAACATCTATGAGTTTTAATGAAAATATTGATTTAGTTGAAGTTGGGAAACCAATTTATAAGAATATTTATAAAGGTGTAATTATAATTTTATTATATTTAACTTCTAATAGACCATATAATAAAATTATTGTATGTATTGTTGAAAGATTTGATGAAAATCATATTGAATTTCATTTAAAATATGGGAATATAAATTTATGTTTTTAAAATGAACTATTTCTACTATATAAATTTTCTAAAACCCTAGGATTTTAATTAAATTTATATTTAGATACTGAAATTAGTGGTTGTAGACTAGATTGGAAAATTTCCAAAGGAACTTACAATTTTCTAGTAAATTCTCTATTATCATGGTTTAGTAAGAAACAACGCACTATTTCATTATCTACTGATAAAGAGAAATTTATTATTTCTTGTAGTTATTTTGAATATATATTGTTCTTGAAACACACCTTGATGGATTTTTTCTTCAATTATAATCAAGTTTCAATTAAATGTTTCCACACTAGTACTATTAACATTTCTAAGAATCTGTTAAATCATTTAAGAACAATGTATATATATTTAAGGCATCATTCCTTGAGATATCATGCTCGAAATGGTGATATTACTCTTGATTGTATCTCTATTGATAATTGGTAAGAAGATATTTTAACAAAATATATTGAATTTTTATGTTTTTAATTTATCAAAAGATAATTTGGTTTTTTTGAATTTAAATAAATTTTAATTTATTTATTTTCCTTTATATTAATTTGTAATTTTTTGTTAATATTTAATTTAATGCTTTATAAAGATTAAAATATTATATTTTATTGAATTTTATTAAGTATTGTGCATTTAGGAAATAAATTGTATTTTTTTAGATTATATTTATTTATTTATTTATTAGTTGGAATCAACCCAAAAACCTATCTGGGTATGTTTGTGTTTTAGAAATCAAGTATGTGACCTAACTCCTATTATATATATGACCCATTCACCATTAACATACATTTCTTCTCACCAAATCTAAACAATATCTTACTACCTTGAACCTTTCAATCCTTGATTAACCTTCAAATGACCCTATAATAAATGGGAAAGTTGAAGTACCTGGATGAAGGATATTCTGATTAGTCTAAGAGATCTGAAGGAAGTGTGTCTCAAAGTGTACTTGTTGAGAAATCCACTCACATGGCATGGATGAAGTGGGATAATATGTTCCTAAAAAAATAATTCAGCTTCAAGGCTAGGAGTTTGTGTTTGATGAAATAAAATTAACCTTTCTATTTGAGGAAGATGTTCATGAGATTATGGGTAATGAGAAGTTTCAATTTAATCAAATTGATGAAGCAGTTTCATCTAATGTCATGGGAAATCCAATGATGGGTTTGTCTCTCCAAATGGATAAGATGTTCCACTTTCCCAATGAGGGGGAGTATAATTTTAGTCTGACCATAGTGGCTACAAGTTCTGTTGGTACATTATAGGTGTTTAGATTTTTTTTTGGCATCTTTACTTTTGAAAATACCCTATAAAGTTTTTTACAGTTTATCAGTTGTTGTTAAATTTCAAGCGGACTATAATATCCCAAAGAGCAGGTGAAACAATAAATGTTGTTTTTCAATATATTTATTTTCTATATATTCTAATACAAAACTTGAATCTAAATTTTCAATGATAGATGATGCAGTTCATGCATCATTTCTGCAAAGGAAAAGGTAAGATCAAATATTATCTTTATGGTAGGTTGATCTCTCTATTTATGAAGAATAAAGATGTTGATTTAAATAAATTAGATACAATTAAGTGTAAAAAATTTACACTTTTTCCACTATTTTTATAAAGATAATTTATTACTTTTGGGACTCTACATGAAATTCTTTAAAGCTGATATGAAAAGAAGGTGTCGCTCAGGGGGATCCTTCTCAAATATCACTACCTAGTGATGAAGCACTTGTCGGGATTTTTCCTTCTAGGGAAGTGGAGGAGTAAGTGACTATTAGATCTGAGCCTTTACTATCAATGGTAGGAAAAGTTGTGGTTGATCGTGTTCGAGGACATCACGAGGCTACTCATAGCTAATTTTTTTTATCTTCGTGTTTTTATTCAGTATGTTTAGTAATCATTAGTTGAGAAAACTATAGTATTTTATTAGGAAAGGCCATTTGAGACTATTCTTGTAGTTTATGATGCTCAATAAAATTATACTATTGAGATAAAAGCGTAAAAGTGGATCCAGTTATTCCAGGATCATATGTTCTTGTATAAAGAGTCAATGGTGTGGTTTTCAAGAATGTTGAGAATTCCCATACACCTCATATGACATCACCACCTATGGTTGATCAAGAGGATGCACCTTTGGTGGGTAAGAATTTAGATAGCTCCATAAATACATCTTTTGATTCTACTAGAAAGGAAGAGTTTGATAATCTCATAGTAGATTAGTATGATTTGAAGGTGGATATTATTTCATGAATTCATATGAATAAAATAATCAAAGAGTCATGTGTTTCTAAGTCTGATTTTTATAAGATGGTCGGACTGTTAGTTTCTTAAATAGAACTAATAAAGAACATCTAGACTATACCTCTAGTTCATCATACTACTACTTCTGAAGTATGTTTTAAGGAACTATGAGAGATAAAATCTCTAATGAGATTATTAAATGATGTTTTCCCTACTAAGGCTGAATTTAATTAGCTTTTTATTATGGTTTCATCTCAAATGAATACACTTCATAATCTTTCTGGTATGAAATCAGGTGCATTTAATGAAGTACATGATGAGTTAAATTAATTTAGGACTAATATTAAGGAAACTATACACACATAATGAAGTGCAGTTATAGGTAAACATGATTTTATAAATAACATGTATCCTATTTCTCCCTCAGAACCATCAGTTGTTCTCAGATTTCACAATTGAATTGATCAGGTGTTTTCAGAATTAAATTATGTGTCCTCTCAACATGAATGTTTTCAATGTTGTATTATTACAACTATTCTCATGTAATAATTAAAGAATGGTCATATGGGTGTGTTTTAGGAAACCAAATAAACAATAATGAAACTTATAATTGGAGTTCACAATTTCTTAAATGATCATATAGGTAATCTTAAATAATCTCTTGGTACAATGATAAATTAAAACATTGGTGTATCTAAGAAAACAATTGATATGATTTCACCCTCCATTATTCCAATAAATTAAAAAAATAAAATTGTGTTTAATAGGATGAATGAGATCTATCTTGTAATAATGGATCTAGATTTGGAATCTTAAGGGGAGGAATCAAGTTTAGAATAAAAATAATCTCCATCAATTAAAGTTAAAATAATGGTGAAGGAATTTTTTGTTTACAAACCTCTAAGGGCAGTTCCTTTTATGGAACAAATTTCTCATTATCATTTGGTTTCTATTTGAGTTGAACCCAAGTCTGATGATATTAGTACATAGATTTCAGAATCTTCTATTACTATTGTGAAGGAGGTTGTTAAAATTTTGGTTGAGTAAGTAGAGAGCATGGGTAGGAAGTTGAAGTTATTGAATAGTTGGATGATTGGCATAATAATTTCAATAGAATGGATTTTGAAGAAGATTTTAGAAGAATTTCCATCATCTCTGACAACTGATGAAATTGTACCTTTCCTCAAACCTCTATCTATAAATTCTCCCTCATGTTTTTCGCCAAGACATCATAAATATTTTAATGGATTCTAAAAATTGGTTTTCATTCAATTTTTAAAAGACACATTCGTGCCCCTATCATTATCCTTGTTTTCTATAAGTTAGTCATTATTCCAAGGATTAATATGTGTCCTTAAACCATATATAATATAAAAATAATAAGTAATCTTCATCTTGATCATCCAAAACCCTATATGGATTCTCTAAATAGAATAAAATATTTTTATGATATATTATACATGTGATAGAAAAAGAAAGCAATGATAGATGCCTCTTTAGGTGACGAGCTTTCTAATGATAATAATTATCATTGTATTCTAATAAGAAATTACCTTTTTTGGCTTCTAGCACATTTAATAATGATATAGCTCAAATGAATTTTGAAAATATTCTCTTTGATATTGTTTAGTGATTACAAGTAAAAGCCACTATTGGATCAGATAGTTGAGCTATTTTTGTAGTTTAGAAATATAAAATTCTATCAACAAGGCCCACTCAAACTACCTCCCAAACAAAACGTACCTCTTAAATACTTCCACGTAAACCTTCTACTTAATCGAAATCTATTATTGAACATGGTTATTCAAACTTATTTCTTATATTTGGGATTAGCATTTTATGAATCAATGTATATTTTCACATGAAGATGATTAATGAAATAATTCTTATTCATTTGTTATGTTTTTCTTAGTGATTGTTTTCATTTAATGTTATTTATTTCTATTTTTTCTCTCAGTGATTATTTTAATTTTTTTATTTATTATGGATTATTTTTATCTTATATTATTTATTCCTTTATTATATTTTTCTTAATGATTTTTCACATTTTAATCTATTTACTTTTTTAACTAAATTCCACTATTTATATAACTCAACATCCAATTGTGTCATGACAAGAAAATGGTTAATAACTCTAAAAGTTCTATATTAAATATTTTTTTCCTCCCTCAACCCTTCCCTTTTAATGACACCAAAGGGGTGAATGTTTTCACAATTTTTAAAAAGGGGGATAATTTATATCAAAAATGGAAAATGTGTCACATTAAGGGGGTGAAATAAAATAATAAACACAAAATTCTAATATAATATTTATATGTTATACTGTTTTGTGAAAAATCATTACTAAACCATTCAAAATTTATTGTATAATATCAAATGGGTTTTTTGATAATCAAAAAGGGGATATTGTTGGACTACTAATGTTGTTCCAACATATCCCATGTACTTTATGTTTTGATGATCTGAAATACACTTCACACATTAAATTGGATTTTATTTTTAAGTAATTTCATCATGTTTTATCTTATTTTAAGTGTTTTGGTACTTAATGATATTATGATTGTTATTATAGATTATTTTTCTAAAAAAATTCTATGTATTAAAAAAAATGGTGTGAAAGGAATTGCGCTATATAGAGAAACAACTCCTTTGGAAATCACCTACATCAATGAGATTTAATATGTGAGAAATTGGCTATGTAGTTCAATCAGTTATGTGAACAAGTTACATGGAGAAATCGGCTATGCGAATTGAATATATGGGGAAATTGGCCATGATGTTTCATTCAGCTACATCATATTTTCATATGTGAGTAAAAAGTCCATCATGAATCAATTTGGATATGTGAAGTACATTTTTCTTCATCGAAAAAATAGATAGGTAATTAAAATTGTCTATATGGATTAAAATTTGGAATTCAGCTATGTGAACATCTGAAATTTGGATACATCAGGATGTAATCATTATTTATTACTATTCAAGAACTCGTGTGATATTTTATTACTATTGTAAAATTTTTCAATCTATGGTTACCTATTTATGGTAAAAATTATTATAATAATAGATAAGTACATAGAAAGGAAAAAAATTCAAGGAACATTTATTTTCATTTACTCTTGATGTGGTATTTATGAGAAAAGGCCATGAATTTAATACAATATTTTATAAATGGTGTGTTGTGAATTTAGGTGAGAAGTTTTGAATTAATTTTTAAATATAGTATTATTTTCATAAGAATATAAGGAGTAAATATATAAGGTATAATAGAATCATTTTCATGTATTTAAAAATGTTATCTCAAAGATATTTAGTGTTTATTTGTTTTACTTGAGAAGAAGAAGAAGAAACACAAACTATAGGTATGAGAAATCATTCAATCTTTCTATTTATTTTACTGTATATCCTCAGGATACATTCTAATTATAATCATCTCTCTTAGATTTTAATTCTATTTATTAGTTTTCTCTTACAATTGTGAGATAAACCTATAAAATCTTTATATTCTCATCATTTGTTATAAATGTTCCAGGTAAAATAAATTGAAGGATATTAGTAGTAAATCCTTATAGGATCTTTGTTAAAAGATCATGAGTTGATTTAAAAGGTGTTTAATGCTTTCACTAAGTAATGAAGTCTATAGAAATATACTAAAACTCCTTCAAAAAAGGACTAGTATAGAAAAACTCACTACACTTATGGAGAAGAGTGTTGGTGGCGTGGACTAGTAGACATATATTCCCTAAAACACTATAAATCTCTATGTTTTCTTCCTTTTGTTCTATTTTTTCCATATATTCTTGTGATAATGTAAGAATAAAAATTTAGTCATATTAAAGAGATGGTGTTTTTCTATGTGAATAAATTTTTAATAACTAAATTCACCCCCATCTAGAGTCTTTTGAAGACCATTCAGGAAAAAAATGTAATCTATAAAATCTGTTGCTCATGATTTCATTTGTTATATACATCTCATATTGTTATTAAATAAAGAATGAAATTCGAGTTTCCAAGGTCAAATTTGAACATATGTTTTTATAGTATCCTATAAGTTGTATTAGAACAGACATGTGGTTAATTTATAATAATTTATTAATCATTCATAGAATGGTGTTTGTTTGAAATTTCATTTACTTATGATTTATTCTTTCATTGAATATAAATATAATTTTTTCTTATATTTTGTTGGCACAGGAAAACATAACCCCAAAATTTTCCAAATTCTTTCGTACATGATCCGAGATCATAGCCCATTTCGCAAGTTTCGATTTTGTAGGTTGTAGGTCCCAAACGGAGTTACAGATTAGGAGTTATGGACATTTGAAGTTGGGCTGAAAAACCGTTTCGTGAAGCCTATTCGTGAAGCCCCCTCTGCAATCGCGGAGCACCACCACGATTCCAGGAGGCAGGATGCTCTGTGAACCCGTTTGATGTTCGTGACACGTCGTGAAGACCCTCTGTAAAGCAATGCGGTGGGATGCTCCGCAAACCAGCTTGACGTTCACGACGCGCCGTGAAGACCATCCACGAAGTAAGGAGGCGGGAAGCTCTGTGAACCTGTTTAACATTCACGAGGCGCCATGAAGACATGCCGCAAAGTAAGGAGGTGGGACGATCCACGACTACATTTTATGTTCGCGATCCGCCGCGGAGCAAACTCAATCTTTGCGCCTAGTGAGCTTTGCATCACGACTCCCCTTGACTATATATTCCCATCTGCCCCCCCCCCTTCTTTGGATGGCCTCTCCGCCCCTTAGATGGGCACTTCGCCCCTTGGGCGGCTGATCTCCCGGTTCACAGAGCTCCTCTTGCCTTTGCGAAGCGTTTCCACGAGGTCGTGCTTTACGAGCAGCTTCCTTCGTGTTGCTGCTCCGCGAGTCCCTGCTCCGTGAGCAGCTTCCTTCGTGTTGCTGCTATGGGAGCCCATGCTCCATGAAACCATGCTCCACGATTCCATGCTCTGCAATGCTGCTCCGCGAGTCCAAGCTCTACGTTCCTGCTCCACGAGTATATGCTCCGCGAGACCATGCTCCGCGAGAACCCATGCTCCCCGAGCCCCTTTTCTCCGCAGAGCTACTTTACGAAGAACTATCGTTTGTGAAGCTCTTACCTTCGCACCTGTTAGTCCATACCGCGGGGGCTGGGCTAGGACCTCAGCCCGGCACTGACCCCCATGAAAAATGGAGAGTCGCACCATGAAATTTTCGAGCCAGGATGTCAGCATTTTCCATTGCGCCCTTATGCTCACCCACCTTCCACGTTTGGAAATCCATGATTTGAGATACTCCTCCACACAGCATGAATCACCTTTAGTCAAAATATACCTCTTGGTTTCATTCCCATGTCGTGAGTTGATATTCTCATCATCAATTCCCCGAGTACCTTGAGTCGATCCATTCCTCAGGAAACTCTTCCAAACCCTATCACTTGCCTCATACGCCAGGTGGTACCAGAAAGGGCCTCCCTTGCATAAGACCCAACACCATCCATTCCCTGGTTCCTTATGCCTAATAGTCCTCTCTACATGACTATAAACTGTAGTATGCCCTATGTTCCAATCATAGGATGCCTCTTGCCCCAAATAAGAGATGCCTTATGCTCCTAGCATGAGATGCCAATAGACTTATCTACATGACTATAAATTGTAGTTATCCATATGTTCCAAACATAGGATTCCTCTTGCTCCTAATAAGAGATGCCTCATGCTCCAAGCATGAGATGCCACCAGTCCTATCTACATGACTTTAAACTATAGTAATCCCTATGTTCCAAACATAGGATTTCAGTTTCTCCAAATAAGAGACGCCTTATTCTCCAAACATGAGATTCCAATAGTCCTTTCTACAAGACTATAAACTGTAGTACAGGCTATGTGCCAATCATAGGATTCCACTTGCACTAAACAAGATATGCCTTATGCTCCAAGCATAAGATGAATAATTCCATGATTACAGTGGAATGATTCTAATGCCCCTTGGAATTATTCGTCTTATGCACCAGTACATAGATTAAGGCCTCAATTCACCAATGGGTTGGGATTCCATCATGGCCAGACATGAGGAAGACATTAAGGGCAGCTTCCTCGCATAAGCCCCATTCACCATTTCCGCTCCGTAGTGGCACCTGGGCAGCTTCCATGTGTAAGCCCCGTTCACCATTGTCGCTCCATAGCGGCACCCGAGAAGCTTCCTTGCGTAAACCTCGTTCACCATTTCTTCTCCATAGAGGCACCAGGGAAGCTTCCTTGCGTAAGCCCTGTTCACCATTTCCGCTCCTTAGCGGCACCCGGGTAGCTTCCTTGCGTAAGCCCCGTTCACCATTTCCACTCCTTAGCGGCTCTCAGGCAGCATCCTTGCATATTCCTCGTTCACCATTACTGCTCCTTAGCGGCACCCAGGCAGTTTCTTTGCGTAATCCCCGTTCACCATTGTCTCTCCATAACAGTACCCAGGAAGCTTCCTTGCATAAGCCCCGTTCACCATTGCCACTCCATAACGGCACCCGGGCAGCTTCCTTGCGTAAGCCCCATTCACCATTGCCTCTCCATAGCGGCACCCAGGCAGCTTCCTTGCATAAGCCCCTTTCACCATTGCCGCTCCATAGAACCACCCGGGCAGCTTCCGTGCGTAAGCCCCATCCACCATTGCCGCTCCATAGAGGTACCCGGGAAGCTTCCTTGCGTAAGCCCCATCCACTGTTGTCACCCCATTCCGTGGTAATCCGTTGACATCCTTATCCAGTGGTATGCCGTTGAGACCCCATTCAGTAGTAAGCCGTTGACATCCTTATCTTGCGGTAATCTATTACGACCCCATTCAATGGTAAGTCGTTGACATCTTTATCTAGCAGTAAGCCATTGTGACCCAATCTAGCGGTAAGCCGTTGTGACCCAATCTAACGGTATGCTGTTGAAACCCCCAATCGATGGTAATCCGTCATCAGGAGAACTATGCAGACTTTGATTCCCTACCACGAGGATATGTAGGAAGCCTCTTCAAGGATAAAGCATGAAACCATCGTCATCCTCATGACGGTTCAATCCCATTCACCACCCTTCATGGACGCACCCTTGTGCCGTGATCATCAGGTCCTCGCTTTCTCTTGTTTCTCAGACTGAGCATGATTCACGTGGGCTTAGAGAAAGCACTGACCATGACAAGAACACCTTGGGCCACCATAGAGTGTAATCCCCAAACACCTCATCCGAGCTGTAGGACGTTAAACTGCCAAGCATCCAGGTCCCGCAGGACGTTAAACTATGCCCCTGAACTATGTGGTCTTTGATCCATGTCAAGGCATGGTATATAGGAAACCTCCATGAGGTTCAAGCCCACCATCCATTAGACCAAGGTCCTTATTCACGTTGGTTCACCTACACCATCCCCATCCCTCATGACATTAAACTGCACTCCAATCCAGTGGTAAGCCGTTGTGATCCCACCATCCAGTTGTTCTAACACCCCTTCACGTCGGTTCAATAGCCTCTTTTCAACCCGAACTACGGTGTTTTTGATCCATGTCAAGGCATGGTACGTAGGAAGCGTCAAGAGGTTTAATCCCACCACCTAGTCATTCCAACCTCATTCACACCTATTCACCCCCATCCCACATGACGTTAAATTGTACACCTGAACTACATGTTCTTTGATCCATGTCAATGCATGGTACGTAGGAAATCTCACGAGGTTTAAGCTCAACACCCATCGGGCCCCCGGTTCATCATCACGTCGGTTCTTCGGCGTCCATTCTGAACTACGTGGACTTTGATCCATGTCAAGGCATGGTATATAGGAAACTTCTCTGAGGTTTAATCCCACCACCCATTGGTTTCTCCAACCCCCTTCACATTAGGTCTAACCAACTAAACTACGCAGAATTTGATTCCCTACCATAGGGATATGTAGGAGGTCTCTTTGAGGCTCAATCCCAACTTCACTATCGCCCTTGAGATGGTCTCATTTAATTCCACATCCACTTCATTCATCCATCCATCATCCATCCTGATTCTCACCCGGGCTGACACATCATAGTGGGATCATTTCATACACCCTCCTCACTGCTCTTAGCAGTACCTGGGCCGCTATCCACGCATAAGCCCCAGTATGTCTCTTGGTAATTGTCCTCTGTATACACCTTGATTCATTACCCCTTTGAACTACGTGGGTTTTGATCCTTGTCCTATATACAAGGTGAATAGGAAACCTCCATGAGGTTGAATCCCAGCCAATGGTAAACCTTGGTGGCCCCCATTCTAGGGTGCACTCTCCCTGATCCACCCTCAGTGGTGTTCATATCAGCCATTACAGTGTGACATCTCCCCTCCATGGGGCGCACCACCTCAGATTCATCCTCATTGAGCATTCTGATCCATCCACTTAGTAAAACATCTAGGTGTTTCCTCATAGGGATGTACCAATCTGATCCGTCTCTATGGGACGTTGTGATAACTCTAATTTTGTCTCCAAAAGATGTTAAACTCGTGGCCTACCTCATGATAAACATGAGATGCCTGAGGAAAACCTCGTATTACAGGCCTTTAGTGTAACCGTATTCACAAGATGTTAAAAATGTGGCATACCCTATGTTAAACATGGGAATCTGTGGAAAACCTCATATACATGCCTATGGAATGTGATTCCACACATTCGACGTGGGATGCCTCAGGTTCTGCACCCATGAGATGCCCTTTTATGAGGAAGAATAAAGGTTCCCCAATTTCCTTGCACCCAGAGATGCCCTGACATGCCTGATGTTTCCATCTACTCTGACCGAAGGTTGCTACCATGTCAAGACCCCATGGAATGTCCTGAAGGAAGTAGTGTAATTAACCGGCATCCATTAAGATAAGGCACCAGGAACTAGATTCAAAAACCAAGACTTAATCTATAAGGGAAATCTGGACTAGGTGACAAGTTCCGAGGAGGAATCCACAGAAGGAAGAACCGACATCCCATCATCTCGTTTCGATCAAGGAGCAAACGTCCCTAAACAAGGAATGGATGAAGCCCGCCTTTAGAAAGAAGGAATGTAGGGTATTAGCTGCGTGTCCTCATAGAAAGATGCATGCGACCCAATGAAAGTTTCAGAAACATAAATGGTGAACCCGACGTGAATCTTTTATCCTTCAATAGAGAGTCAACCAAAAGTGTTAGGAAAATTGAGGCATCACCCATGTGAATCCCCTCTCCTTTCTATGTGAGAGGATGAGTAACATCCAGTGTTTGAATACTATGGTCCATCGGCTCCTCGCCAACTCCGCCGCCTCAAGAGGCCGCGTGGGTGGCATCCGCAACCCCACTCCATCAGCTCCTCGCTGACTATGCTGCTTCAAGAGGCCACGCAGGTGGCATCCGCCACCTGACTCCATAGGCTCCTTGCCAACATTACCGCATCAAGAGGCCCCTTAGGTGGCATACATCACCCGACTCCATCATCTCCTCGCCGACTCCTCCGCCTCAAGAGGCTGCGTCGGTGGCATCCGCCACCCCACTCCATCGGCTCCACGCTTACCCCTCCGCCTCAGAAGGCTATGCAGGTGGCATCATCCACCCCACTCCTTCAGCTTCTCTCCGATCCCACCACCTCAAGAAGTCGTGCAGGTGGCATCTGCCACCCCACTCCATCGGCTCCTCACTGACTCCGCCGACTCAAGATGCCACGCAGGTTACATCCACCATCAGACTCCTTCGGCTCCTCACCGATCCCACCACCTCAAGAGGCAACGCAGGTGGAATCCTCCACCCCACTCCATCGGCTCCTCGCCCACTCCGCCAACTCAAGAGGTTACGCCGGTGGCATCCGCCACCCGACTCCATCGGCTCCTCATCGACTCCGCTGCCTCAAGAGGCCACATAGGTGGCATCTTTCACCCCACTCCATCGGCTCCTCGCCGACCCCACCCCCTTAGGAGGCCACGCAGGTAGCATGATCCACCCCACTCCTTCAGCTCCTCAACAATCCCGCTACCTCAAGAGGCCGCACAGGTGGAATCCTCCAACCCACTACATCGGCTCCTCGTTGAATCCGTCGACTAAAGAGTTCGTGCATGTAACATCCACCACCATACACCTTTGGATCCTCGCCGATCCCGCCGCCTCAAGAGGCCATGCAGGTTGCATCAACCACCCCACTCCATCAGCTCCTTGCCTACTCTGCCAACTCAAGAGGCCGCGCAGGTGGCATCCGCCACCTGACTCCATCGGCTCCTCGCTGACACCGCCGCCTCAAGAGGCTGTGCAGGTGGCATCTCCCACCACACTCCATCAGCTCCTCCCCGACCCCGCTACCTCTGGAGGCCGCGCAGGTGGAATCAACAACCCAAATCCTTCGCCTCCTCACCGATCCCGCCGCCTCATGATGCCGCGCAGGTGACATCCGCCACACCACTCCATCGGCTCATCGCCGACTCCACCACCTAAAAAGGCCTCACAAGTGGCATCAGCCACCAGACACATTCGGCTCATCGCCGATCACACCGGCTCAAGAGGCCGCGTAGGTGGAATCCACCAGCCCACTCCATCGGCTCTTCACTGACCCCGCCGCCTCAAGAGGCTGCGCAGGTGGTATCAGCAACCCCACTCCTTCAGATCCTCGCCGACTTCACCACCTCCAGAGGCCACGCAGCTGGCATCCGCCACCAGACTCCTTCGGCTCCTCGTCAATCCCGCCGCCTCAAGAGGGCTCACAGGTGGCATCTGCCACCTGATTACATCGGCTCCTCACCGACTCTTCCACCTCAAAAGGATGCACAGGCGGCATCAGCCACCCAAATCTGTCGGCTACTCGCCGATCCTGCCTCATCAAAAGGCCACACAGGTGGCATCCACCACCCCACTCCATCAGCTCCTCGCCGACCCCTCCACCTAAAGAGGCTGCACAGGTGGAATCAGCCACCCCACTTTTTCAGCTCCTTGCCGACTCTGCCTCCTCTAGAGGCCACACAGGTGGCATCCGCCACCAGACTCCTTTAGCTCCTTGTTGATCCTGCTGCCTCTAGAGGCCATTCAGGTGGTATCCACCACCCCACTCCATCAGCTCCTCGCCGACTCCACTTCCCCAAGAGGTCGCGTAGGTGGTATCATCCATCAGACTCCTTCGGCTCCTCATCGATCCTGCCACCTCAAGAGGCCGTGCCAGTGGCATCAATCACGGACTCCATCGGCTCCTCACCGACTCCTCAGCCTCAAGAGGCTGCAAAGGTGGCATCCCCCTCCCCACTCCATCGGCTCCTCGCTGACTCCACTGCCTCATTAGGCCACGCTGGTGGAATCCACCACACGACACCATCGGCTCCTCGCCGACCCCACCACCTCAGGAGGCCATGCAGGTGGCATCCGCCACCCGACCCCTTCGGATCCTCGCCGACTCCTCCGCCTCAAGAGGCCGCGCGAGTGAAATCCACCACCACACTCCATCGGCTTCTCACCGACTCTGCCGCCTCAAGAGGTCGCGAGGGTGGCATCCACAACCCCACTCCATCGGCTCCTCAACGATTCTGTGGCCTCAAGAAGTCGTGCAGGTGGAATCAGCCACCTGACTCCTTCGGCTCCCCGCCAATCCCGCCGCCTCAACAGGCCACGTAGGGGGAATCCTTCCACGACTCTATCGGCTCTTTGTCGACCCCGCACCACTATCACCAGCCGCTATAGAGGTGCTCCCCATACCATAACTATTCGAAACGAATACTTCCATCCTTCCTAGGCTCCATCACCCTGTCGTATCGACATCTAGGCTTCCATGCCTTCTAGGATCCATCGCCCCGTCGTACCCACAATCCTGGCTTCTTCGCCCCTCTAAATTGAGGGAATTTATTCATCCCTACTGCCCATGAGGCACTCTGTGTCATCCCAACTACCACGTTACATCAACAACATAGGTCCTCCCGGTGGCCTTGACACTAGTACATGGAAGGTTCATTATGATCAGGGAATTTTAGGGAAACCCTATCATATGTCAACCCACTCATCCCACCCCACCAAAATGTGGTAGAGATGACCATTCCTCTACCGAAACAATCCGTGTGGTTTCACGTCCCAGTTGCATGATGTTAAACTGCATGAAAACCACATCCCAGTTTCATGACGTTAAACTGCGTGAAAACCATGTCCCAGTTGCCTGACGTTAAACTATGTGACAACCACGTCCTAGTTTCACGATGCTAAAATGAATAACAATCTTCGTCCGTCATGACATTAAACTGATCATTATCATCCTACACGACATTAAACAACATCATCGTTTTTCATGACGTTAAACTGTTCATCTTCATCTGTCGTGTTATTAAACTGATCATTATCGTCCTGCATGACATTAAACTATCCCATCGTCCCGCATGACGTTAAACTGTTCATCTTCTTCTTTCATGATGTTAAATTATTCATCTTCATCCTGCATGACGTTAAACTGTTAATCTTTGTCCATCATGATGTTAAACTGCACATTATCATCCTGCGCGACATTAAACTCCACATTATCATCCTGCATGATGTAAAATTGTTCATCTTTGTTCGTCATGACGTTAAACTGCTCATTATCGTCCTACATGGCATTAAACTGCAAATTATCATCTTGCATGATATAAAATTGTTCATCTTCGTCCGTCATGACGTTAAACTACTCATTATCGTCCTGCACAACATTAAACTGCATCATCGTCTTGCATGACGTTAAACTTTTCATCTTCGTTCTGCTTGACATTAAACTACATAATCATCTGTCATGACGTTAAACTGCTCATTATCATCCCACATGACAAAAAACTACAAAACGGTCCAAGCTCTATCACCTTAAATTATGATCACAACCATTTCCTAGTTGCAAGACGTTAAACTGCAAACTAGTCAGGACTTCCTGACCGATGTCCAGCCTTAGGCCCCTCAACCTTTTTGGGCCCCCGGCCCTCGTCCTCACTACAAGACGTAAAACTGCAAGCTAGTCAGGCCTTCTTGACCGAGGCCTAGCCTCAGGCCCCTTGGCCTTCTCGGGCCCCCGACCCTCGTCCTCAATGCAAGATGTTAAACTACAAGCTGGCCAGACCTTCCTAACCGAGGCCCGGCCTCAGGCCCCTTGGCCTTCTCGGGCCGCCAACCCTCATCCTCATTGCAAGACGTTAAACTGAAAGCTGGTCAAGCTTTCCTGATCGAGGCCTAGCCTCATTCCCCTTGTCCTTCTCGGGCCCCCGACCCTCGTCCTCACTGCAAGACGTTAAATTTCAAGCTGTTAAGGTCTTCCGGATCGAGGCCTAGCCTCAGTCCCCTTGGCCTTCTAGGGCCCCCAAACCTCTTCCTCACTATAAGATATTAAACTGCAAGCTGGTCAGGCCTTTTTGACTGAGGCCCAGCCTCAATCCCCTTGGCCTTTTTAGGCCCCTGACCCTCGTCCTTACTATAATACATTAAACTGCATGCTGGTTAGGCCTTCCTGACCGAGGCCCAGCCTTAGGCCCCTTGGATTTTTCGGGCCCCGGCCTTGGTTTTCTCTTGTGGGATTGTATGTTGTGGTGTGGGATTATGTCCTCATTAACGTCGGGTTACTCGCCGTGCCATACACATCCCCATATGAGATGCCTCTCATCGTCCTACATGATGTTAAACTGTACTTGTGAAACTATGTGTGGCTTCATTCCCATCCTTATGGGATATGTAGGACCTCCTAAACATTTAGATTTCAGGTCCAACCCCACCTCTTATAGATCTCCCGATCTCTCGGTCACCTAGGCCCCTTGGCCTGTCCCTCGGCATGAGGGGGATATATAGGTGTGGTAGAGGGATATTCCCTCCTTTACGTTGGGTTTCTGGCACCATGCCTCCATTCTCCCTGGAATCCTCCATCTCTTGGACACCCTCAGGTTATGTCCCTCAACCTATTACAGTGGTTCGCACATGTGTTAATAGTACTCTGGTTTAGGACTAAGAGTGTCAGATTCAACTTAGGCAAGTTCCTTATACTTGTCAAGCTCCGTGTTCCCCTTCACTGGGGCCCCTGTTATCATTCACACCAGAAGGTACCCCCAAAAACAGCATGGATACCACGCCTAAGGGCTCTGTTACCATTACTGGCCAACACCCCCAGGGTTCCTGATAGAAAATTGATACAAATCCCACTTTGTGAATATGGTCAGTGGTCAAAACTCATTTTTTGTCCCCATTTCAAGCTAACACGACAGGATGCTTTGTTGAGAATGTGGGTAGCAGTAATCCTCCATCATCACGCCATCCTCTTCAGGCCTTGATTATTGGTCACATGATTCACATTGAGTTTCACCCCATCATGTCCAGGTGGAATCTCGACACTCTTGGCACTATCCCTTAGTGCACCTCTACACGTTTGGGGGAAAAAGCTACAATACGGCATCCTTTGGGGCTCCCACGGTCCGAGCTCTAAGACCAAAAACTAAGATCTTTATTAGGGGCTATGTGCGGCTTGATCCTCATCCCTATGGGATACGTGGGGTCACCCTGACATCGTGCATCCGGGCCCAGCTAATTTGGGAGCTAGTTTCTCCTACCCCATTCCCTCTTACCTCTATTTGTGCCCCTTATCCCGAGGTTCCTTTCTCGGAATGGCATACGGTGTGGTTTGAGATCATGTCCCCATTCACGTTGGGTGTGTTTTATTGCGTCGTACACATTCTGCACCTAGAATCATCTACACTACGTCTACACTACATGGAATTACAATGCATGCTTGGTCATATCACATGACCCTAATCCGTGAAAATATCATCCTGGCCGCATGACAAAAAACGGCGCTGCATCATGATGTTCTCACTCAAGGAGACAACATGTTTGGCATTGGTCATATGCCATGCCATTTTTCAACGCCTACTATGGATTGATTCTTATGGCAACACCAGGGCCTGCTACCCAAGGCCTATTAATTCACAAAAAAATCCACTCGCCTTAAAGGACAAACAATATTTATCAAATACCTCTCCTCTTGGCGCGAGGGCCACACCTGCATGCCCCTTTTTCCTGGGCACTGGTACCCTACCGTGCCGACTCAAGAACTACGTGCAGCTTGATCCCCATCCCCATGGGGTACGTCAGAATGCATGTTCACTTTGCCTTAGGCCTAGATCAACTCTCTTTTTTGGTCCCTCGGCCTAAAAACTCCCTGAGGAACACGTGGTGGTTGGAATTCCTGGTTCCCATTCACGTCGGGTATTTGTAATTACTCTCCATGAGTCTGCTGCATTTCCTCCCATCCATGGTCCAAATTCTATGACCCTAAACTATGATCTCACTATGGGAGGGGTCTTGAACCCCTCTATCTAATACGTCTCATTGTCGTATTTGGATGAATTTGACAAAGAGATCTAAGTGTTGTATTTTCATGGTGGAATTCCCCTTGTTCCATGTCCAAGCTTCGTGAGCTTTCTATTTGGATCCTCATCCTCTTCAACATACAAAATGACCCTTGGACGACATGGATTCTAGGATTAAGGGCTCTCCATGGATGATGGGACTAAGGGATCTCCTATCTTTTCAGGCCAACATCCCTAAGGATCTCGGACGACATTTGCGACAGGTCCCGTGTTTTGAACATGGTCAATAGTCAACCCTCATTTTTCTGTCCCCATTCTAGGATAACGCGATATGGATGTTGTGTTTCTGCCACGGTCAATAGTTATCCTCCATCATCATGCCGCCATCATTGTGATCCAAATTTTCAGCATCATGATTCACACATTTCCACTTCCTCATTTTCAAGTGGAATTTCGACATACTCGGCTTTATCTATTCATGCGTCTAGCTGCGCTACATGGACGGGTTAGAATCATTAGGCCGACATTCACCAAGAATCCCTTCTCCCTAACATGTCCCTTCCAGTGGCTAGAAAGTCTCACCACTTGTTGTTTCCCCTCATCGAGCATGAGTCACGTGGGCTTAGTAGTTTTGGTAAGATGTGTATCGGTGTAGCCAGGATTCTCATCGTCCCGCATGATGTTAAACTGTTCCTATAAAACTGCGTATGGATTGATTCCCATCCTTATGGGATATGTAGAGAAACCCCAGAATTTTGGCTAGGGTCTAACCCCAGGAATCGTAAAGTCCTGATCCTCCCCATTTCTGGCCTCGAGGCCTGACCCCTCATGGGGAACCATATAACTACTATTTTGACGTGAAAAAGTTCAAGATTCCCCATGATAGCATTGGGAAACGACAGCCCCCCTCGCCAGAGAGGCCCTATCTGAAAGAAGAAATGATCCATGATCAAACTGATGCGTCCATCTAGTGTGCTTCCTCCACGGTGGCGTAATTTCAAGAGTGTTGGATTCTATTTGAACAAAACCTCACTCCACATTTCATGAATTGCGTGCCCCTTATTCGGACCCTATTCCTCTTTCATGTCTGGAGTAACCCCCTAACAGTACGGATGCTCGGCCTATGGGCCGCCTACAATCTTTGTCCAACGTTCCAGAAGACTAACAGAGAGAATATGAGACAGGTCTCGTGTTTTGAACATGGTCAATGGTTGACCCTCATTTGTGATCCCCAATCCAGGATAATTCATTAAGAATGTTTTGTTTCGAAAGAAGTCAACAATTATTCTTTATTATCATGCCACCCCCATGGTGTTCCAGATTTTGGGTAATGTGATTCACACCTTCAACTCCCCTCTGTTCGGATTGATTCTAACGGCCCTGACATTGCTCCGCTCATGCACCAGAGCATGGTGGGAGAAGCAGGTCAGCTGTCCAGAGAGACATGTTCTCTAGTTGTGACCCCCCACTTTTAGGATTCCCCTAAATGGTGATCAATGTCCTATGCTGACCACATCACACATTTCTTTGTTTAAAACTCTCATACAGAAGCTCCTATTATATCTTGTTACCAGCACCGAGCATGGCTCACATAGGCTTAGAGATTTAGTTGACTGTCTGCTCAATATGATTGAGATACAATGGACCCCAATGCATGTGTTTTCCCTAATCGTTTCCTCAGAACGTGGTCCGCCTCACCCTCCTCATCCTTATTGGACCCCGTTCTTAGGGGGTGGCATTTTTTTTCACTGGAAAACACATCCCCAAAATTTTCGGAATTCTTCCATACATGATCCAATATCGTAACCCATTTTTCAAGATTCGATTTGGTAGGTCGTAGGGCCCAAACAGAGTTACGGATTAGGAGTTATGGGCATTTGAAGTTGGGATGGAAAGCTGGTTCGCGAAGCCCATTCGTGAAGCCCCCTTAGCGATCGCTAAGCACCCCTGCGAAGCAAGGAGTCAGGATGCTCAGCGAACCCGTTTGACGTTCGCGACATTCGGTGAAGACCCTCCATGAAGAAAGGAGGTGGGATGCTTCACGAACCCGTTTGATATTCGCGACGCGCCGTGAAGACCCTCCACGAAGCAAGGATGCGGGAAGCTCCACGAACCCGTTTAACATTCGCGAGGTGCCGTGAAGACCCGCCATGAAGCAAGGAGGCAGGATGCTCCAAGACCGCATTTGACGTTCGCAATCCTCCATGTAGAAAGTTCTGTCTTCACACCGAGCGTGCTTTTCTTCATGTTTCCCCTTGCCTATAAATACCCAGCTCACCCCCCCCCCCATCCCCACCCCTTCTCCGGACGGCCACTCTGCCCCTTGGACGGGCACTTCGCCCCTTGGGTGGCCGATCTCCCGGTTCGCGGAGCTCTGCTTTCCTTCATGAAGCGGCTCCGTGAGGACCTGACGATCACGACAAAATGGTTCGTCCATGAAGGGTGGTGAATGGGATGGAACCGTCACGAGGATGACGATGGTTTTTGGCTTGATCCTTGAAGAGGCTTCTTACGTATCCCCATGGCAGGGAATCAAAGTCCATGTAGTTCATTTGATGACATCTTACCACTGATTGGGTTTTTCAAAGGCTTACCACTAGATTGGGTCACAACGGCTTACCGCTGGATAAGGATGTCAATGGATTAATGCTGAATGGGGTCGCAACGGCTTACCGCTGGATAAGGATGTCAATGACTTATCGCTGAATGGGGTTGCAACGGCTTACTACTGGATAAGGATGTTAATGTCTTACCGCTAAATGTGGTTACAACGGCTTACCATTGGATAAGGATGTCAACGGCTTACTGCTGAATGAGGTCGCAATGGATTACCGTTGGATAAAGATGTCAACGGCTTACCGGTGAATGGGGTTGCAACGGCTTACCGCTAGATAAGGATGTCAATGGCTTACCGCTGATTCGGATCACAACAGCTTACCGTTGAATGAAGTGACAACAGTGGATGGGGATTACACAAGGAAGATGCCTAGGAGCCGCTATGGAGCGGCAATGGTGAATGGGGCTTACGTGAGAGAGCTTCTCGGGTGCCACTATGGAGCGACAATGGTGAACGGGGCTTACACAAGGAAGCTGCCCGGGTGCCGCTATAGAGAGGCAATGGTGAATGGGGCTTATAGAAGGAAGATGTCCGAGTGACTCTATGGAGCGGAAATAGTGAACAGGGCTTACGCAAGGAAGCTACCCTGGTGCCGCTATGGAGTGGAAATGGTGAACGGGGCTTACGAAAGGAAGAAACCCGGGTGCCGCTATGGAGCGACAATGGTGAACGAGGCTTACGTAAGGAAGCTGCCCCGGGTGTCGCTAAGGAGCGGCAATGGTGAACGGGGCTTACGCAAGTAAGCTTCCCGGGTGCCGCTATGGAGCGACAATGGTGAACGGGGATTACGCAAGGAAGCTGCCCGGGTGCCGCTTTGGAGCGGTAATGGTGAACGGGGCTTACGCAAGGAACCTGCCCGGGTGCCGCTATGGAGTGGCATTGGTGAATAGGGATTACGCAAGGAACCTACCCGGGTGCCGCTATGGAGTAGAAATCATGGATGGGTCTTACACAAGGAATCTTCCCGAGTGCCGCTACAGAGCGGCAATAGTGAATGGGGATTATACAAGGAAGATGCCCGTAATTTCATCCTCATGTCTGGCCATGAGGGAATCCCAACCCATTGGTGAATTGAGTCATGCACTAGTGCACAAGAGGGATAAATCCAAGGGGCGTCGGAATCATGCCACTATAATCCGGGCATTAGGCATCTTATGCTTGGAGAATAAGGCATCTATTGTTTAGTTCAAGAGGCATCCTATGATTGGAACATAGGGTGTGCTATAGTTTATAGTCTTGTAGATAGGACTATTGGCATCTAATTCTTGGAGCATAAGGAATCTCTTATTTGGAGTAAGAAGCATCCTATGTTTGGAACATAGGGATTACTACAGTTTAAAGTCATGTTGATAGGACTGGTGGCATCTCATGCTTGGATAATGAGGCATGTCTTGTTAGGAGCAAAGGGAATCCTATGTTTGGAATGTAGGGATAAGTACAGTTTATAGTCATGTAGATAAAACTATTGGCATCTCACGCTAAGAGCATAAGGAATCTCTTGTATGGGGCAAGAAGCATCCTATGATTTGAACATAGGGTGTACTATAGTTTATAGTCAAGTAGAGAGGACTATTAGGCATAAGGCACCTCGAAATGGATGGTGTTGGGTCTTATTCAAGGGTGGCCCTTTCTTGTTCCACCTAGAATAATAGCCAAGTGATAGGGTTTTGAAGATTTTCCTGAGCAATGGTTTGACTCAAGGTACTAAGGGAATTGATGATGAGAATCTCAACTCAGGACATGAGAATGAAAACAAGAGGAATATTTCGACTGAAGGCGTTTCATGGTGTATGGAGGAGTATCTCAAATCATGGTTTTCCGTAGGTGGAATGTGGGTGCGCATAAGGTCGTAATGGAAAATGTCGACGTCTCATCCCAAAAAGTTCGCGGTGTGAATCTCCATTTTTCATGGGGTCAGTGAAGGGCTGATGTCTCGGCCCAACCCCTGCGGTATGGACCGACGGTCACGAATGTAGGCGCTTCACAAAGGATAGGTCTTCGTGAAGTAGCTTCGCGGAGCAAAGGGGCTCAGGGGGCATGGGGTCTCGTGGAGCATGGCCTCACAGAGCATATAATCGTGGTGCAGCATCGCAGAGTATGGACTCGCGGAGCAGCATTGCAGAGCATGGACTCGCAGAGCATGGGTTCCCAGAGCATGGGCTCCCAGAGTAGCAACATGAAGGAAGCTGCTCACAGAGCAGGGACTCACGGAGTAGCAATGCAAAGGAAGCTACTCACAGAGCATGGCCTCATGGATCCATTTCGCAAAGGAAATCGGAGCTCCGCAAACCGGGAGATCAGACGCCTAAGGGGAGAAGTGCCCATCCAAGGGGCGGAGTGGCAGTACGAAGAAGGGGTGGGGGAGAGCTTGTTATTTATAGGCAAGGGTTCACCGTGAAGCAAAGCTCACTCTGCTAAAAGACGAAGCTTGCTCCACGGAGGATTGCAAACATCAAATGTGGTTGTGGAGCGTCTCACCTCTTTAATTCGCGGCGGGTCTTCGCGGAACCTCACGAATGTTAAATGGGTTCGCGGAGCTTCCCACCTCCTTGCTTCACAGAGGGTCTTCACGGCATGTCGCCGACGTCAAACGGGTTCACGGAGCATCCTGCCTCCTTTCTTCACAGAGGGTCTTCACAGCATGTCGGCAACATCAAACAGGTTCGTGGAGCATCCCGCCTCCATTCTTCATGGTGGTGCTCCGCGATCACAGAGGGGGCTTCGCGAATGGGCTTCACGAACCATTTTTCCATCCCAACTTCAAATGTCCCCAACTCTTAATCCAAAACTCCGTTTGGGCCCTACGACCTACCAAATCGAAGGTTGCGAAATTCACTACAATCTTGGATCATGTATGGAAGAATTTGGAAAATTCTAGGGATGCACGTTACAGGGCCAACATCTTACTTCATTGTAACTCATATAACCAATAAATGACTTGAATAAAAATGAAGAGACATTAGAAAATTACATCTAGTGATGCTAATAGTTTTGGTTGGATAAAACAAGAGTGCATAGTGTGTACCACAAACTTCATAGAGTGTACCCATATATCTCATCTACATATTTTATGAATATAAAATCAAAGTAATAAAATTAGTTCAGTGAAACAATAAAATTGGATCAATGAGTAGATCAAAACTAGGATTGCATGAAGTTTGAAGAACCATACACAATGTAACATACATACATGACATGTAGTCCTCATGTATTTTTGATAGAGAACACATGGTTCCATGAATGTCTCGTATCTGCTATATGACATGGGGACTGAAAAACCATGTAGATTCAAGGCCACAAGTCAAGTACGAAGATTACACATCATGTACCACATACACATTTATAGAAATGGAACACTCCCATTTCCTAGGATTATATCACCGAAACAGGAAGAAGATATTAAAAACCATGTAGTCTATTATAAATAGTGTTCTTAATTTAACATCTAAATAAGAATTAATTATATAATTATACCTATTTCTGTGTGTTTTTTGTGTCAAATATTTGGGAGTATATACCATTTTATAGTAATGTTAATTTTATATTAAATTAAATTCCATGATAAATTCTAAAACAGTAAGTTTTTTTTTATTTTTTGCCTATAGTGTACTCCATGCACATCAAGAACATCACATATAGTGTAATTCACATGTGTTCTATGTGTCATTTTTTTGATAGTACACACTATGTAATTACTCACCACACATGTATGTTGGATACCAAGGTAATGTACAAGCTCAAGGATCATATCAGGTATTTTGGATGAGTAGATATCATTGCCTCCAAATACACTTCTATACTTTGTTAATTTTAAATAAAATGTATTTTTTAAAAAATTATGGTTGATGGTAATTTAAGGATGCTTGGTTGGAATTAAGATAAAAGGGATTAATTCATGATGTTTTATCTTAATAAAAGAAATATCTAGTGTAACTATTAACTAAAATTAAGATTTATGTTTATTTAATGTTGTGTAGATAATCAAGAGATTAGAAAAGACAGGTTTATGTGATTGGTTTCCTTTAAATTTATTATAATCTTTAAATTAAAATAATGGCATATGTAGAATCCCCTCATTCTTATAATGTAAGGGATTATCATCATATAGTTTATTTTATGGAAAACCCCCTTATAAAATAAATTTTATGTTCTCACCTATGTGTGATTAAAGGATTAAGTAAGGATAGAGATTCCCAATGAGAGGAGGCGGTCTAAGTCCAGGAGCCTAGGAAAATCCAATCAAGGTGATACATATAAGATGAGGTGGAATTTTGTAACATGAAGGAATCCATGGTTTATGGTGTTTTTCCCTTGGTTCAATGGTTATTTCATCATCTTTTAGATAAAATAATCGTTAGAGAATATCGTGTTCAAGCCACTTATTTTTTTTAATTAGTTTCATGGATGATTGCTTATGTTTTTTTATTCATTTTGAATACTTAATAGATGAATTAACGAGAAGGTAAGATGAAATAAAATAATACTAGATTGTGAAAAAAATTTAATTAACATTGTTAAATCCGTAAGTAAATTATACATAATATTAATAAGAGATGTGATGAGATAAAACTAGGATTTCATTCATATGGATAAAAATTCCACAACTAAAATATTAAGTCGGTACAGTCTTCCATTAATTTAGTTGGATTTGGACCCATAGTTTAATGTGTTTGAATAACCCATGTCTAGGTGTTTTAAATTATTAGAGAACTATATCTTAATGATTTGGGTTAAATTATCTTGGTTCACATTGAGGGTTGACTTCCCAAGTAGGAATTGGTGTAGCTGAGAGGAAAGAGTTGCATAAATCTTAATATTGGATTTATGGATTGGGCATTCCCCTCAACATATCAAAGAACTATTATTCAATTCATTTGGTAAGTTATGGCTACCTAAAACCCTCTAATTAACTTGTAAGGACCAATTCTGGGTTATGATATGGGAATATGGGTCATGAAACTAGAATACCCATGAAATAAGATATTATAAAACAAATGGATTGGGATAGGGGGTTTAAAAAAATTAGTGGGAGATTAATAAAATTTAATCATATTAATATAATTCTTTAATTAATTATGTACTAATAATCTATTCTTAAATTTTATAGAAATTCAAAAACCACACAACTTTGACAATATCACTATGATCCATACTAAGGGAGGAATAAATGCTTACATACACGAATTTCTATGAATGGAGTAGGAACTTATGTGCTATAGTACACCATGAATGGAAAATATATATAGTGGAAACATCACATCATAAGTTTCATTCAAAAAAGAATAGTGAGGAAGAAGAATCTCTTCACATAAAACATGTGGATTAAACTGTGGTTATCAAATATTTTAGGCTTTCATCCATATCTAGTGAGCTTCTAATGTAGTATGAGGATATGGATGTGTATAGAATCATTTCTCACCATCATGAACTTTATCAGGAGAAGGAATGATAATAGAGATATGAGATCATTAACAAACTATTTATGTGAAATCTTGGAGGGTTGACACCATCATGGCCTCATATAAGTAGATAATTGGATACATAGAATACTTAAACATAATAGGGTTTAAAATATATAATAAATTATTCCTAGATATCTCTATGTCCTCGATACCTAAAACCCTATATCATTTAATTGTGAGTTATAATATGAGAAATAATGAGAAGAATATTTCATAAATTCTTATAATTATATTCCATATTGATAAATACATGGGTCATGACAAAATCACAATCCTTATAATGAATAAAAAAAGGAAGAACAAGGTAATGGGTGTGAAGACTCATTATAAGTCTAAGGATCCATAGCATCATACTTCCAATAAGAATAATATCTAGAAGAAAGAAAAGGAGTACAATATTGTGTGTTTTCAATATTTCATGCATTTCCATTGGAAGAGAAAAGACACCAATAAAAAGAATATAGTGAATGATTTAGGTGAATTTTTTATTGATTTAAATATTTCTAAATCAAAAATATGGGTATTAGATACTACTTGTGGTTGTCACATTTTTATATAAATATATGAACCAATTAGATCTCATAATGTTTCCTTAGTTGAGGTGGATATACTGGATACCAATGGGGTGAGGTCGGTAGCTCTAGTCATTGGAGACTACCACCATACATTTCCAACATGAACGATTTTTGTTTTCAAGAACTGTTATTATGTTCCTTGTGTTATAAATAACATCTTATTTGATTCTTTTTTAGACATGGGTGGATTTATTTTTAGTTTTAGAAATAAGAGTTTCAACTTTTATATAGATAGCATATGTTATGGTATAAAACATTTGAATAACTCTCATTATGTATTAAATTAAAAAAATATTAGAAATTCATAACAAAAAAACATCATGAAACTCTTTTAATAGATATTCATGGCATTAACAACATGATCATGTAAATAAGAAGAATTTTATAAATCTCTATCAATATGGTTACTTAGACTCTTTTGATCTTAAACCACTCGAAATATTTTCAGATATTTTACAAGGTATGATTTCCAAACCACCATTTTTTGTTCAACGTAAAAGGGTTATAAAACATCTAGTATTCATACCCACTAATTTATAAATACCTTTTCAAGTAGATAGAATAGGTGGGTTCTCATACTTTATGACTTTTAATGATGAATTGAGTAGCTGTAGTTATGTCTACTTGATGACGTATAAGTTTGAATCCATTAAGAAGTTTAAGGATTTTATGAATGAAGTTTAATATAAACTTGTTAAGAAGATAAAGAAACTTTAATCAGATCTGCATGGTAAATATCTTAAACAAGAGTTTATTAACTTCATATAGGATTATGGGATTTTATCTCAAATTAATCCACCTTATAAACCACAATTTAATAGTTTTCATGAAAGGAGGAACAATACATTATTGGACATCATAAGTTCAATAATGAGTCATACAATATTTACATTATCCTTTTGGGTATATACATTGTACACTGAACTATGCATACTAAACCAGGTAAAAAATATAATAGAAAAAGTTATTCCCTTTGATTTATTAAATTTAAATAAACCCATTTTGTCACATATTCATGCATTAAGGATAGTTCAATAAATAATCCAATACCCCATGGAATGAAGCGTATATGGTTTTCCCCATGTAAATGAGGGGATACTATCTATATGATCCCTCTTCTAAAAGTGTTATAGTTTTTAGGATTGTTGTATTCCTTGAGAGTGAACACACCCTCAAAATGAATAGTGGTAGAAAGATTGACTTTGATGAAGTTGATGCTCAATATACAGTATAGTTGGTTCAAAGATATATTATATAGGATCCCAAGGAAGTAGTTGTTTCTGAAACACCAGAACTATATAAGAGCACTAAAGTGGTTGGAGAACCATATATATACAATTTTCTAGTCACAAAATATCTTGACTCATTATTTGTTGAAAATAATGAAAATATTTCCTTCCAGGAGGTAATATAGATCATAAAAGCTACAAAATTAAAAAAAAATTGAATTCTAAGATAGATTCCATATATTTGTTTTTTGGGTTTTAGTTGATTCACTGAAATATATGAAGGTGCCAACGAGCCTGTACCATAGTAGTACAGGATTCTGCTTGGCATCCAAAAGACCCAGGATCAAATCCGGGTAGGGGTGAATTCCCAGGAGTACTATAGTAGTACTCTAGAAGGCACTGTATCAGTGGTGGAACTGTAGCAGTAGTGACACTGTAGCAGTGATGGAATTGTATCGGCAGAGGGACTGTAACAGGGACTGTAGCGGCGGCTGTACTGTAACAGGTATTGTAGCAGTGCGGGTACTGTAGCAGTACTGTTCACCGTGGGGTCCTTTGGGCTAAAAAATGGGTTTTTAAGCCTTGTATTCATGCCACTTGGTCTTGGGCCTTCGGTCTATTTAATGGGTCTCCCAATACTCAATCTAAAGAGGTCTTTGCTTTAAATAATAAATTGACGCTTCATCCCCAACCTTTAAAAAAACTGAAATATATGAAGGTTTTTGGGTGAAAATAGGTATTCTAGGTAAATATGGTCATATAAGGTCATGTTACAACTTATAAATCACAACTAGTGGTTATAGGGATTAGATATTGTTATATCATTTACTATGATGAATCGTATTATCCGGTTTCCATATTTAAATCCATTATAATTCTACATTTTATAAAAACTTTCCATGAATATGAGATTTAGTATATGGATGTAAAAAAATATTTCCATTATAGGAACCTTCTAGAGGGTGTTAATATGATCTAACCGTAAGGGTTTTTGGATATAGGGAATTCCATAAAGGTATCCAATGTTTATAGATGAATTTATGGATTAAAGAAATACTTTGGGCCATGGAACATTATGTTTGATGAAGCTATAAAATAATTTTCTTACATTAGGAATGAATTTGAGAAATTTGGTTAAAATATGTTCAAGAGGAGTAATGCCATTTTCATAGTATTATATATTGATAACATTTTACTAATTGTAAATAAGATACCATCTTTAAAAGAGTTTCAGGAATTGTGGAGAAAGTACTTCTCTATAAAGTACTTAGGTGAAACAGCCTACATTCCAGGAATCAAGATAATGTTTAATTAATCAAATAGGTTTCTTAGACTATGTGATAGTTTATATATTGACCAAATATTGAGGATGTTTATTATGGAATATTCAATGAGGGGATTGGTTTCATTTTCCCTTGGTGTAAATCATTCCAAAAATATGTGTCCTCCAAAAAAATATGAAATAGTTAGATGATTTGGATCTCATACACGTTTGGGATAATATATACCATATATTCCATGTTATGTATGAGGCATGATGTTTTTATGCTATTTTTATGTTTGGGAGATATAATAATGATCCAAAAGTACAATATTAGACTACTATTATGGTTATCCTTAAGTATATAAGCTGAACTAAGGAAATGTTCCTGGTGTATGGAGGAGATGAAAATCTAGTCAATATGGGTTATACAGATGTTGGTTTTTAGATAAATTAGAATGACTTAATGTGACAATCATGATATTTACTTACTCTCAATAGAAAATTTTTGACCTAGAAGGGTTTAAATAATCCATGTGTTCATGATTCAATAGTAGAATCAAATTATATTATAGCTTCTAATATAGTTAGAAAAGAACTTCAGATTCATATCTTTGTTGAATAGATTAATGTATCACCAATCAGTTACGATCCTATCACAATTTAACATGATAATACTATAGTGATGGAAATTTCCAAATATCCAAGGTCATATCAAAGGAAAATGTATACAATTCATAAGATTCATCTCTTGAGGAATTTCTATCAAAGTGGAGAATTTGTAGTGTGTAGAGTATCCATAGAGGAAAATATACTAGACCCCTTTGTGAAGGATCTATCTCAGTAATGGATTGAGTATCATGTGATATATAGTGGATTTAAGTTTATTAACAGTTTTCTCTAGTGAAATTGTGAGTCTATTGTAGTTGGTTTCCTAGAACCAACTTCTATGTAGTTGATGATTACATGTATTTAGTATCCTGAATATTAATAAAAAATTAATCATATAATTAATTTTACTATACATAACATAGTTTGTGATAATTTGTTATAGATTTATGTTGCATTTAAATTACATATCAATTACCCACTATGATGAGATATTTTGGATGCTATGACAGTATTTCGTAAACCTATGTTCTATGGTCATATTATATTACCTAATAGGACATATACGATATAGGCCATTAGGGGGAGGAGGAAAATAAAGCATGAAGACACCTTTTTATTGTGTTATCCATTTATAATATCTATATAATGTTATAGGAATATACCATCCAGTAGTAAATCAACATTTTATGTGTCATTAGATGTTTATATATATGAATGTGTCCTCATACATTAAGATTATAATTACTGAATTACTTATGTTCTTTACTTATATGTATTGATGAAAACTATGACAACATAAGATCATGGAAAAGTAGGATAAGTTGGGCATGTCATGAGTGATAAGTAATTAATGGATAATGCAAGAAAGTAGTTATTCCATATATCCCCTAAAAAATGTTTATATCATAGACCCTTTGAAGGGATGTGAACTTCCTAGATAAATCTTGGACCATGGTGTTTTGTGGGAAAGTTCATTTTCATAAACTCAAATAAAGAGATGTAAAAAACATAGGTTGATGTCACCGGCATGAAGCCTTCTTTATTTGAGATATTATGTTAAATAGATTATATTACATAGTATGAATTTGTAGGAGGTTGTTTGTTATTACGTCATTACCTTCTTTTTTATGGGTGCTTTTCCGTGTTTCTAAACATTAACCATGTAATCTATGTGGGTCCACCTATTGAAAATAAGAAAGAGTACAAGTGAAATGCATGATAATTGTATCTTTAATCATAGTTAAATTAAAATTTTAATTTAACAAGTTATAATAAATATTATTCCGATTTTATTGTTTAATAATTATTCAAGTTTGGTTGACGGATAAGATTTAATAACAAGTTATTTGAAGGAATACGTTAGTTAAATAAAATAATAAATATTTATTTTCAAGGTTTGATTTATATAATATAATATATATTTATTTATGAATAATATAGTGATCATTATTTATTAAATAAATAGTATTTATTCATGGATAATAAAATGTTGTGGTGGATAAGCATACTGAGTTTAATGGTATAATTGGAATTGATATAAATTGAATTTATTTATATATTATTAAGTGATTCCCATGTAAAGTGGATAATAATAGTATTCTATTATTAGGCATTGAGTAAACTAAGAACTAATGAATCGTAAAGGGGCTTGTGTGTAAATTTCCAACCCTAGACATGCCTTCATAATTATCTAATTATATCACATTACATAGACATGCTTGTTGTACCCAATGGATAGAGATAATATCTATAAATATAGAGAAATAATTATAGATATATATAGTTCACTCTATCCTCCTTATTTCTCAATATATCCTTATAAATTCAATAATTTTTCTTCCCTAAAGAGAATTATGTTGTGATCAATAACAAAAGAGGCAAGTGATTTGGATAAATTATGTCAGTACTTGAATATTATATGGGAATGTTTAATTATATTGGAATATATACGGATCACTACTAGATGGATTCAACACTCAGATACTACATTGAAATTATGGTATGATGAGATTGATTTAACTATATCATAAATTAAGAAAGAATTACAAATTCAGGTAATTCTAGATCATGTTATAAATTAATTATAAATTACATATGATGATTCTCTTCATCTGGTTTTGGAATTTAATGATGTCAAGAAATATATGAATTGTTTTAATCATGATGTCAATTTTTATGAACATCTTGTAATATTCATAAATTGAGACTAAAATCTGAGTTTCCCATACCACACATTCACATATATGATGCCCAAAACCTATATTTCTTTCATTTTAATGTATCTAACTCTGTTTCGTGCACATGGACCATGAAAAAATTGGTAAATAAATGGATAAAATTTAATTGGAAATTATGTAATTTGATTAATGAATCTTTTTTGATCACTTGGCAGATGTATGATAATGCTTCTAAAGGAATGTTTCATGATCAGTGGAAGCTATTTATTCATATTAACAGAGATATATCTCATGAGGGTTTTACATATTTTATGGTAAATTAATAAAATATAGAAAATAAAATTATATTTTCTATTAATTTTACTATTTATTCTTGGAATTATCTAAATGAATCCAATGAAATATGAAAAAAAATCATTCCACATATCATTGGATCATAGAGTTTTTTAGAAAAAGAGTACACTTTGTTGTATTTTATTCATTATTATTTATATTATTTAATTATAACTAAAGTTTTTTGTTTCTAAATTGAAATGTATATTTTTATAGTGGTTCATTATTTAAGATACATAATCAAATGAATTTATATGTGGCTTTATGTTCATTTAAAATAGAGTGGTGGTTTCATGAATGAACTGATCAAATACATTTGATTAAGTACTTTCATTACATTTTAATTTTGTTTCCTTACTATAAAAATATAATAATTATAAATTAATTAATTATAAAATATTATAAAGTTTATATAATTTATAAAATCATTTTCAACATTATTATATTAACATGTTATAATCCAAGAAGTATAAGATGTGGACCCTACAAAGTCATCATTAATTTTTTAAAATAATGAAGTTGCAATCCTTCGAGGGAAGAAGTACCTCAAGAATTTAAACAAGACGGGTTCTAGGAATAATCCATGAAATGTTTTTAATAGTTCACCATCATCCATTAATTATACATAATCTAGTGGGGGTTCATGTAGTATAGTTAATTGGGATGAGAAAAAGTGAAATTTCAATGATGAAATAAAAAGTGAAAAAAATATGAATCTTATAGGCTAATTGCAGGATAAATGGTGCTTGGAAATGGAAAGTGTATTAGTTTCTATATTATAGAGAATAATGAGCATAGAACATTAGGAAACCACTAGTATTATATCTCTTCTAGCATAGGTAAATGATAAAATCAATCCATGACATGTATAAATTATAATTAACTTTATTATTATTATTATATTGTATCATGTTGGGGTTATTTCTAAGATTTGGAGTTAGGGTGATGTAACACCCCAAGACATTACAATATTTTCCTTTTAGAATAAATCTGATTTTTGCTCCTAGATTTCTTTATAAAATTTAATCTTATTTAACCTGAAAAATAAAGTTAGCTTACTCTACAAGGAACATTGAGGTTACCTTGTGTTACATCCAATACTTACTTTCCTCGAAGGCTTGAGTAACACGCAAGACAGAGTTTTATAGAACAATAATATATTATCAAAAATATTAGTTAATATAATAAGATATAACCTAGACATTATATTGAATTTTATGAATATTATTAAAGAAATTATTAAAATATATATTTGAATTTATTGGTTACCTATTAATTAGAGATGAATATATAAACTAAATGAATGTAAAGGGAATAATTTTATAAAAGACAGTTTTTATGTGAAAAAAATTATTTATCTTAATTAGTTAAAATAATTACTATTATTGAATTATATTAAAAAGAATTATGTATCACATATTTAATTAAATATTTTTTACATTCATCTTGTATATTTGATAATCATATGATAAGAACAAAGCCAATATTAGGCATAAAACACTCTATTTTTTAAAAGGAAATTTTATCACCTTTTAATGGTGCATATCTTTTAAATATAAATTTTGAAACCTTAATTAATTAAATCAAACAAAATAAACATAATTTTTAAATCAAAACATCAATATTATGTTGCAATGAATTTTTCATTTTTTCTGTGAGTTCCATTTTTTTAGGAATAGTTAAAAATAACGAATTTTAATTCATAATTGCTTTTTCATCTAATTTATTAATACAGTTAAATTAAATTAATGATTGGTTTTAAATATTAAATAGATTAATTATATATATATATATATATCCAATTTAGGTCATTTGAATCAATTATATATTGAAATTGGATATAAAACATAGCAAATGTTTTAATTTTTTAATTTTAAAACCCCACATTATTGTCCCATCTGTGGGATTAATTTCAAATTATGTTTTTCAAATTATATGAGTTAAATATGGAAAATAGATTCAATATTTTGAATCACAATAATTTATAATTTCAAATGTGTTCATTTTTTTGGCAAAAAATATTGGTGAAAGTAATTAAAATTAATTACAGTTATTAAAAGGATATTTTGCTGAATATGGGACTAAAGCTTAAAATTAAGGCAAAAAAACGACCTATTAACTTGTCAAAAATCCATTTTAAGTTCATATTTATACCATATCCT
Source organism: Viscum album (assembly GCA_963277665.1). Classification (NCBI taxonomy): domain Eukaryota; kingdom Viridiplantae; phylum Streptophyta; class Magnoliopsida; order Santalales; family Viscaceae; genus Viscum; species Viscum album. The sequence continues at coordinate 1,489,299,033 of OY728162.1, read as the reverse complement.
CCCTTTTACAGAATTTGGAACATTATTAGAGCCACATTAAATGGTTAAAATGTGGGTTTAATTCCCTTTTCCAAAATTTACCAGAATGACACTCCTCCACTATAAAAAGGTACTCAACCCTCCCACTTATTCACACCTCTCAAGCCCTTTGGATAACCCAAAATCTGATTAAATAATATCAAAACATCTTAAAACTAAACCTAGAAGCCTCATATTGTGTATATATGCATCCAAGGAATCTCTTTCTTATAAACTAGAACAAGTTACCCAAAGAAGAGGCAACATCCTTCCTCAAGATCTTTTGTTTTTTCATTCTCCACTCCCTCAAATATTCATCTTCTGTGATTAAATAATAACCTCAGTAAAATAAATATAATGAGATATTTTTATTCCAATTTTTATACCTATAATTTCACAAACATCTATCTAATGGTTAAAGAACTTACCGTTTCTGTGTACGACAAACTACCACCCTGTAAAATGATGTCATTCGTTTTTTCCTTTACCCCCTCTCATGGGTAGAAATTATGATGGAGATTTTATTTATTTGAGATATATATAATATTTATAATTAATTTATGCTTATTGAATTATTTACTAGCACATAACTTAATTCACACCATTTTTTGGTAATACGATAACATCATTTGTGCTAGTGTGGACTATTGCCTCCCCAAAGTGTTCTGATTCGTTCACACAATACGTGGAACATATAAGATATGGTTTTAATTAAACATATGTAACATAAGTAAAAAAATATATTTTATTAATGAAATAATTACCTTTATAAAAACATAATTTATCATTTTATTTATTAACCTTTTCACATACTAAAATGTGATTATGTTAGTCATGGACTTTTGGACTACTGGCTCCCCGACACAATGTTATTCACTTTACATCACAAGAATTAAATATATATATATATATGTGTGTGTGTGTTTGTATATATGTATATATGTATTATTAATTGATATTTCTTGATGATATAATTTTAATTATGGAAATATATAGTGTTACTTACCTTATTTCTATAATGATCACTGAAAAATGGTAATGTTACTCATGGGTATGTACAGCCTAGTGTCCTCGTCATTGTAACATTGGTTCATTTTTCATAACCATCATTAATGATTGGTTTTAAAAGTATAATTGATATATAAATATTATAATTAATTAATTATTATTATTTTGTAGATGTTAATATTATTAACTTTTACCTGTAGTTAACCTAACAAAGTCATTTTTGACACCTAAATCAAATATGGTCAAAACACCTGATGTAAAGTTAGTTGTTTAAGTAGTTGTTTAAACAATTTCAATAAGAAAAATAAAAGAAATTATAAACATTAATTTTTTTGAAGCAAGTAAATATTTAAGATATGTTTATTATTCAATAATATAAAGACACAACTGACAAGTTGGAATCAAGGTAAGAGATTTTGCCTCAATTTACATTCTATTGATAACTTTTTTATTATTATGAAAACATTCCCTTTTATATGGTGTATATACTGAACTTTAAAAAGTTATATAAATAATATCCTTATCCTCATAATATTATAAGTCTCATTTAAGGTTATTCCTTCATGGGGATTTTGATTCAAATTATTTAAATTTGTATTAGACACTTTGGATTATTTAAATATTATTTTTAAAATAATGTTTTAATGATATTTTAATTGAATTTCCTATCATCAATGTCAACAACCTGTTTTAAGGAATACTTTGAAAGAGTTTCCAGGATTTTGAGATTTTACTTATGTTATGCTTTATTTTCTTTTCCCAATGCATTCTGGGTATAATATATGTAGTATTGTTTTCCAAAACTACTAACATGTTAGGTCCCTTACGATTTAAAGATTGTATATATTCCAAAGTAAGAAAATAATGCACCGACATCGAGATTCTGGGGTTGGGTGATTATAGTCTATATCGAATTAGGTTTAGCAGTAACCTTGGAAACTAGATTTAGAAAACATATATTAGGGAATATAACCCTAATATTATGATGACCTTAGTTTTTTACACACATTATTTTATTATTTTAAGCATAATTGACCATTAAATACAACCGTGGATCATAAATTCTAGTTTCATTGGATTATTAGGTACATAATTAGAAAGTATAAAAAAATATTTTATTTAATATATATAATGAGATACTATAATCCATTGACCTATTACATTTATATAGGATAACCTTGTGAATTCATGAACAAAGGGATGAGCTAAACCCTAGTAAGGATATAAACATAAAAATAAATCATAACACCTGGGCTATAAGGCATAACATGATGAAAAAAAGTATTTAAAAATATAATGAATAAAAATATTTATAAAATGGGATCATGTAATAATTTCATAATAGGAATTTGGAAACAATGTAAAACATGGAATAAGCATTAGTTAATTCTAAATGAAAATAACATTGCATACGGAGGACCAAGAGTCATGTGGAAAAAATTCCCATAATGGATTTTGGTTCACTCTATGTTCCAACATGACATTTCATGATACTAAATATTACCTAATTCATTAGATTTCTATATGGGCACACCCATCATTACATGTTCATTTATATATGTGCCATATGAAGGTGTTCGTGGAAGCGTGGATTCAAATCAAACATGGAAATTAATAATTCATAATATGAATAAAACATGATATTTTATGTAAAAATGAATTTAAAATGTGTAAAAATAGTTTTTATGAAATTTTAGAAATTAGCCACATCAGTGTGGTTTAAGGGAAAGTTTTAGTGGTTATTTAAAACGAAAAAGGATTAATTGTTTGTATAAAACCAGAAAAGAACCAAGATATTTTCTCAGGATAATATGATTTATTTTAGAAAAATATTGTTGGATTAAAAAAAATTATGGAGATCACTTGAAAATGGGCAAGAATTCAGGAATCCCCCTTTAATCAGGCTTTCTTATTGAGAAAAATTAAGAAGCGAACCTTTTTAAAAAATGAATTTCTCTATAAAAGAAGGATATAATGACCAAGATATGTGATTTAGGGATATATAAAAATAAATTTAGAATAATTACATAAAAATAAATAAATAAAATGTTGTGTTAATGGGAGACAAAGTGTAACTCATAGGAAAAATATTAGTTTGGAGAGAATCTCTTACCTTATGTATAAATTGTTCTTCACCTAAACTTAATGTCCTGGATAATAAAATTAAATCCATTAATTAATTAATTAAGAAAATTTTATAAATTTATTTTATTTATAATTATTTTATTAAGTTCCATCATGGCATTTTTAGGAGTTATAATATACAATTTCATTGTTCGGGTGTGTCTGTTTCCTTGGTTTTCATGATTGGTTCACTTGTATACATGTATGGAAGATCATGTAAAATGAGAATAGTTATCCAGAATTGAAGTTATATTTTATTAATGAACATTAAAAATATAAAATGTTATTATATATCAGTGTTTTCTATATGAGATGATTATTCATTAGATAAAATGTTAATTATAATCATTTAGATTATTATAGAATTTTTCTGATCATCACAAACTAGTCATTATTTATTAATTAATATTATGTATATATATTAGTATAAAGAATGGTAAATAATATTTAATACATATATCATAATATATTATGACCATAAAAATGGTTTTAATATCATCCTCAAAGGTCGTAATGGAAATTGAAAACTCATCATCCTTGAATGCGACAAATAAACACACCACAGACGATGTTTTCAATTTTGGAACAAAAGGGGAGGGGAAAAGAAATGATGATTGGTTATTCCATTAATAAAATAAAATAATATTATGTAAAATATATTGATTTATCATGTCACTTAGAAAATGGGAGGTGTAGAGAGGGGAAAATGAAAAGAGAATAAATGAAAATGAAAGAGGATTTTATCTCTTGAATTCCTTATCCTTGAGAACCCCATCAGGGGAGTTAAGTTTGGTATTCTATTGAGACCAAAGGCTCTTGGACATGGGGGATAAACTTTGAAATTTCATTTTTTAGGATTTATAAAATTTTAATGTATTTGTAGCTGTGAGAAGAATGGGTGATAAAGGTTGGTATTTATAGTGGAGGAGAGGAGTGTTTTTTTAATTAATTCATTTTTATATTATTTTGGCTCAACACTATGAATAGTTTTGATTCTTGTGACTAAATAAAATAATTAGTGAATTTAATTAATAAAAAAATGTTCTTACATCATATATACATCAACCATGACACAACAATTCATGTATTTAGCTTATATAGTAAATTATCGTATTTCACTATTCACCAAAATTCAATTATTTTAGAAATTTCCTAAAAAATAATCCTAACCATTTTTTGGTTGTGCAGAATTCAAAGAATGGACTCCATTTTATGAAAATAATTTTTTAAATAATAAAATTTTAACTTTTAATTGAAATCATCATTTATTGAAAAAAATACCAATTTTAAAATTATAACTCATTTTGTAACTCTTTGAAAAATTGATTAATGTATCATAAAATTGTATTATAATAATAAAAAAATATCAATCTATGAATCTATTTTATGAACATAAAACTTATTTTAAATATTTAGATTAATTATAAAATTGTAAATAACCATTTTTGTTTCACAAAAATACCAATACTTAATTTATCATTTTTAAAACATTTATTTACTTCTTCAAGGATATAAATATATCATATTTTCATTTATAAGATGCCCAAATTTTATTTATACTTTCATTTGTGAGGTTACAATTCTTTGGGCCAAGTTTCTATCTTAAGTATTATATTTCAATTCCAATGGTCATGTTACTATTCTTCTTGTTTAGGCTCTTTAATTTATTAAAAAGCCACTTCTTTTATTCATTATTCATTTATAAATATTTTATTGTGCCATTTAAGTGATTTTATTTGATTTATACTATATGACAGAATTATATGAATGGAAATTTCATTGATATAATTTTGGGTCATTAAATTCTTCCCCCTTCATGAAATTTCACCCTTGAAATTTCATTTTACAAAAAAATAGAAAACAAGTGAGGGAAAATATCCTTCATTTCTTCCTCTACTTCTCATGTTCCCTCTTTGTAATTATGTTTATGTTATAGTAATTTAACTAGGTGAGTAGTCTTTTTATTTAAAACAATATCTCTACAGTTCAAGATCATTACGGGTTTCTCCTAAAAAAGTAGATCCTTAACGAATTGTACTACCTCAAAATTCAGAACATATTAGGGATCTAGAATGTACTTCACCAAGAAGAATACATGGAATGCATCATGTACTTGAGACATGGTTGGTGGAATGTCATGACCCGTCCTCGGGGCCCGTGCCGTGACTACCCCAAGCCCGCCTTCCATAGGCCAGGGGCTGGCGACTAGCACTAAGGCGTAAATCCAAGAAAGAGGGAAGGCATTGCCTTTGAAAAGTAAACAATCACCACTTAGTAAGAAAGAGGAAAAGTAAACACTAAGTAAAAACTGTAACAAGCTGTGCTGAAAGTAAAGGAGCTGGAAATACAATTCCAACTGTAAAGTACAACAGAAAGGGGAAAACAGCAACTAAAAAGAAAAGCCGCAGCGTCGAGCCGTCCTCTGGAAGTCCCACCTAAAGGGTGGGTACAGATGGCCTCCACTACTCCTCGGGTCCACCTGACCGCTCCGAGTACGTCCCGCCCAGTGGTCCACCTCCAGGTATCATCCTGCTCCGCATGCCTCCACCACGATCAGCGCTGTCCGTCGTCTGCAACCAACACAATGTAGTGCGGGAAAAGCCCGTGCATGGGTGAGTATAAGCTACTCAGTAGGGACCCCGAGACCCCTGAAGGTCTCCCAAAATACACCAAGGATAATCCACAAAGGAAAGATACAATCACGAAGTAACAACCGACACTGCTTAGGTATATGCCCATACATATACCTAAGTCATCAATTCCCGTTCGGCTCCAACGTCCGAGCCCAAGCACAACCCAGTTCACACAGGAAAGCAAACATATACCCACACAGGATAGCACAACACAATCCACAAAGGAGATTAAACAGTAATCCACATAGGATAGCTCAAAACAATCCACAAAGGAGAGTAAACAGTAAATCCACACAGGATAGCCCAACACAATCCACAAAGGAGAGTAAACAGTAAATCCACACAGGATAGCTCGACATAATCCACAAAGGAGAGTAAACAGTAAATCCACAGAGGTTAGCTCAACACAATCCACAAAGGAGAGTAACACAGGATTCAGCTCACACAGGTATACTTCGTCGAAAAGGTGAAAGGGATGATCAGATATAGATACTGAATCATCTAAGCTGGGACCCACATAGGATACAAGACCAGCTGTCTTCATTGATTCATCTATGCTGGGACCCACATAGGATACAAGACCAGCACGGCTGGGACCCACACAGGATACAAGACCAGCACTCTTCATTGATTCATCTATACTGGGACCCACATAGGATGCAATACCAGTATTGAATCATCTTAGATTGGACCCACATAGGATACAAGACTAGCACGGCTGGGACCCACATAGGATACAAGACCATCACTCTTCATTGATTCATTTATACTGGGACCCACATAGGATACAAGACAAGTATTGAATCATCTAGGCTGTGACCCACATAGGATACAAGACCAGCACAGATGGGACCCACATAGGATACAAGACCAGCACGGCTGGGACCCACATAGGATACAAGACCAGCACTCTTCATTGACTCATCTATACTGGGACCCACATAGGATACAAGACCAGTATTTAATCATCTAGGCTGGGACCCACATAGGATACAAGACCAGCATTCTTCATCGTCGCAGTCCACCGAGGATCTCTACACAGTCGTCGTCGTCGAAGTCGCAGCCAACACTAGGGTCTCCGCACACAGCAAGCTCATTCGGGAGGGTCCGCTCCACGAGCCGAGAGGCTGATACATCAACTGACACAAAGTCTGAGGTTGATGTATCCAAAAGTTCCATATCGTCAACAGGAACTCAACGTCGCAGACGGCGCGTCAATCGGACGCCCGGTCTGAGAGTTATTGGCTTTTTCGTTCCGGGGGCCCGGTTGGTTTTTAAGGCAAAACCAACCCGACCGTACTCCACCTGCATCCAAACCTCGGGTGGAGTGAGACAAAAGATCCGTCTCACTTAGAAGTATTCAACAAAGCCGACGGCACGTCAATCGGATGCTCGTAGCTCAAGATATGAGTGTTTCCACTCTGAAGGCCCAGTTGGTTTCGTGTACGAACCAACCCGACCGAACTCAAAGTATTCTAAAACTTTGATTGCGATATACCGAAACGACCGTCTCGATCCAAGGATCGCGTTTCCGCTGACGGCGCGTCGTTTGGAGGCCCGTAGCTCATGTTATGGGCATTTGACCGAAAACGGTCCGAAGTCGGGGGGTCCGGGCCCGGGCCGACCCGGCTCGACCCCCCCCCCCCCCCCCCCGGGTCGGCCGAACCGGGTCGACCCGGTCGGACCGGCCGGGCTCGGCCTTCCTAGCCCGGCTCGGCCACACGGCCGAGCGACGCGGGGGGGGAGCCGCCGCCCCCGCGTGACACCCCCGCGGCACCCGCGGGGTGTTGCCCTGGACGACCGAGCGACGCGGGGGGGAGCCGCCGCCCCCGCGTGACAACCCCACGGCACCCACGGGGTGTCGTCCTGGACGGCCGGATGCTTCTTCAGCCGCATCCCGCGCACGCCTGATTCACGCAGCCGCGGGTCCAGGGGCGCCGCCACCCCCGGCCGCCAGCGACCCGCGCCGCAGCCGGCTTTCACGGGCCACCGGAGTCGCTCCGGTGGTCCGTTCTCCTTCCCATCTACGCCGTTGTTCCTCCCGGGTTCCGTTCTTCACTACGGCATCATCAAACTGCCCTTGCGTCACGTTCCTTCATCGCCCGTCAAATCCGCACAATCACGAAGAACGGCGGAGGGTTTTCGGGGCGTGTTCTTTTGGCTTGCACCCTCCGCGTTAGATATAAACAACAGGAGAATCTTTATTCCACACAGGAAGCAACAATTTTAATAAATTTAAAATTGCTCATATTGTCCGGTTCTTCACTTTTAAAAGAAACGATCACGAGAGAAAAGAATTATTCACAACAACCCCTACCTCGTAGTCGTCATCGTACGCACGTTCTTCGCGGATTTGCTCGTCGCGGAAGGAGGGGATCGTCGTGTCGTCGCGGAAGGGCGTCGCGTCGTCGCGGAATCTGGCGTTGAGTCGGCGAACTCAACGGACCAAGAAACAACAGATTTAATTTAATTATATAAAATTAAATCCGTGTTTTGTTAAAAAAACACAAGGGATATTTAAGAGAATCCCGAAGTCTCTTACCTCAAACAACTAATCTAGGATTTCTTTGTGGAGGAAGAGATGTCGCAGAAAAACGTTGCAGGAAGGTAACGTCGGCGTCGCGGAATACGGCGTTGCGTCGTCGACTTCCGCGGGTTTGGCGTTCTCCGTCGGAGGCCGGCGTTCTTCGCGTTCTACGCATTCTTCGCGAATGAGGATGAAGGCTCAAGAGCTCTGACAAAACCTCTCAACGAGTAATCCTCTAAAAAGGCTTGTTGGTCTTATTTTATTATTACGCCAACAAACGAAAACGGGTAAGTAACGACCCATCAATTCGTTGAATTAATTCAACGAAAGAAACCGCCCATTTAATTCACAAAATAAACTGCCCAATTAAATGGTGCATTACGGATTTAAGAAAATGCGTCAGTTGACTTTCATAATGACGGGTTTTCGCTGGTGCGTTACTTAGCGGAAAGAAACGGCGGGGATCGTGCGGGCCCCACATCACAAATATCCTACCAAGGGGGTAGGATATTTCTGGATAGCACCCTATCCGTTTTAACTCAGTTTAAGTGGCTTTCAAGTGGCTTCAAGTGGCTTAAGTGAAATAAAATAAAGTTTGTCGAACAAATTATTTTATTTCATAACTTTAAGCCCAAAAATTAAAAACCACACCTGAGAAAACGCAACTCCGGAAGAGGCGTTTCTAAGAAAATATCGGCGCTGCGATTTCATCAGTGCCCTCAGAATTCGATTCCGGGCACCGGTTCAAAAGTTAGAAAAACCCGCTTGTCCGTTCACTGAACATACCCGAGCCAAACTTCGGAAAATGATTCCGGGCACACCGGGCCTCAGAATCAGGTGCCGTCAGAAACTGCGCTCTTGTAAAATTCCAAATAAAATTAAGAAAAAAATTTCCTTGAAATTTACAGGTCTTTACATGAAAGTTCTAATCGATAGGTCACAACTCTCACATGATCAAGAATCTCTAATGGGACAATATACCTAGGACTAATATTTCCTTTATTCCCAAATCTCATGATCCTCTTATATGGATATATGTGGAGGAATACCATATCTCCAACCTTAAACTCAAGTTATCATCGATGAATCTTTACATAACATTCCTTTTCACATTGGGTTTCCTTGATTTGTTGCTGATGGTTTCACCTTTTCTACCATTTCATCACCCATTTCATGTCCAAGAAGCTTAAATTCACCAAATTTGTACCATCATGCTGATGTTATATATATTTTTCCATAAAGGTATTTATATAGTGCCATTTGGAAGCTCGAGAGGAAAGAATTGTGGTATGATAAATTGACCAGAGGTAGATCTTGGTCCCATCTACCTTTTATGTCCATATAACGTGATCTCAAAATCTATTCCAGTCTTTGAATAGTTTTCTCTGATTGGATATTAGTTTGAGGATGATAGGTTATACTGTAGTTCAACTAAGTGTTTAGATCATGTCAGATAATTTACTAGAACATGGAGAAAAATCTCAGATCTCAATCAGATACAATCAATAGTTGTACTTAATGAAGACTTAACACTTATCTGATTTATACCCACACAAGTTGATATAGTGAGAAGTCCTCTAGAACTGAGATAAAGTTAGTTATCCTTGTAAGATAATCCACAACAACCTATATATAATTTTTTCCTATCGATGTATTTAGAATTCCATTGATTAAATCCATTGTGATGGTTTCCTATTTCCATTTTGGTATGGGTAATAGTTTCATTATCCCTTTCTAAATTTCCCTTAATCCTTCACTTACTAAAATCCCATTCACATTGATGCATACTCGGTAATTTGCTTCTTCATATTTTCCCACCAATAGAGATCTCAAATATCTAAATACATGTTTGTACTCCCTAGGTGAATAGAGATAGTTGAGCAATGTGTGTAATTCCGAAAAACTTTATTTATCTCTATATTTGACAAAACACATAGTCATGACCCAAATATCACAACTTCTTCCTTATCCATTTTCAACTCTGAGGATTTCCCATTTCCAACAGCTTCTAAATTTTTCTAAATTTTCACATCATTTCTTTGAGCATTCTTTATTTTCTCTATAAGGGGTGGTTGAGAAGTCATTTTAAAAAGTATTGATGATATTCATTACATAATTATTTCCTTTTCCATCCTTAATAGGACATAGAAAATTAGATCCTACTCAATTCTCATCATTGATAATTATGCATGATCCTTTCTACATAGAGCTTGTATTGCCTTATTTTTATTACTAGTATGGTAGTGGATTGAGCAGTCATAAACCTAGATGATGAGCTCTAAACATCTTCATTAGTGAATATTAATCTCTTTCTATGTGGATATATATTTTAGGAACTTACAATCGGTATATATCTCACACTTCGACACATAAAGATAATACCACCATATTTTCAACATAAAGATCACAACCACAAACTCTAGATCATGTGTGAGATAGTTTTATATATTAATTTTCAACTAACTTTAGGTTTAGGTTATCACTATATCATTTTTCATCGTAACATATCCTAATAGATTCTTTGAATAAATTTTTACACCAAAATAAGTTCCCCACTTATCAGTATTTTGAGAACTAGTGTAGTGATAAACCTCTATTTCAACTCTTTTAAGTAGTCCTCACATTATCTAAATTAGATAAAATACACTCCCTTTCAAGTCATATTGGTTATATGGTTTTAAAATCATGATAATTTCTTCAAAAATTATCAATAATACTATGCTAGACCTTGGAATCTACGGATCTCCATTATAGATGTTTCCATTGTCCACTCCTTAGTAGCCTTTGTCTTGGAAGGGTCCAAAGATATTCCTTTATTGGGGATAACATGACCCAAAAATGACACTTCCTCCATCCAGAACTCACATTTACTATATTTTCATATATTTTATCCCTTCATAATGTTTTTATCATAGTACTCAAATATCCCTCATGTTCCTTATTTCTCTTAGAGTATATCAGAATATCATCAATAAAAACTACCAGAATTTTGTTGAGGTAATATCTAAAGACTCTATTCATTAAATCCATGCATTTTTAAAGAATTAGTGAGTATAAAGAGAAACACTATGAAGTCATTATGTTCATACCTCATTATAAATACATTCTTGGGAATATCTTCCTCCATCACCTTTAATTGGTGATACCCCAACTGAAGGTCCACCTTAGAGAAATACTTATCCCCCAGTGGTTGAACAAACAATTCATTTATCCATGGAAGGAGATACTTATTCTTTATTTTGACATTATTGATCTCACAATAATCAATGAAGAGTCACATTGATCCATCCTTCTTCTTGAAAAAGAGAACTTGTGTACCCCCCCTAGTGAAGCACTCAGGTTTATAGAACTATTTACTAGATTCTCTTGTAACTGATTCTTTAGTTCATCTAACTTAGTGGTGGACATTCTATAATGTGTATTTGATATAGGAAGAGATCCATGTATATGTTCAATTGAGAATTCAACTTCTTAGTCAAGAGGAAGACTAGAAATTTCATTAGGGAACACATTAGTGTAGTCCCTCTCAATGGGAATGACTTTGAGCATGATTATCTCTTTCGTTGAAATCATTTGAGATAGATATGATTTCTCATAAGGAAGTAAAATCCACACTTGAGATGATGATTCTGAAGAAGATTAATCCTCCTCCTTAAACTGGTATATAATTAGAGGATTCTTTAGGATGTGAAGAGTGATCTCCGTTTACCAACAGTTGATGTTGTAGTTTTATAAATATTGAAAATCCACGAATAAGATATAATCAAACTCTGCAAAAGGAAGTATGGGAATATTTTCTAGGTGGTTCATTCCATATACGTTAACCTTGTAGGGGTTATAAACATTGGATGCAATAATTGATCCATTTATTATTCTCAAAGATAACTCAACCCACATATTTTTATGTAGTTTTTGAATATTTATACTAAACTTGGAAGATATGAAAAAATGCATAGAACTATAATAAAATAGTAGGTTATCCTTTCTTGAATGAATAACTAGAATACCTATCACCTCATCATTTTCGGGCTCCACCTCAATAGTAGTGATTATGTATTCCCTTCCTTTCTATCTTGGAGGTTGTTATTATTGATTGCCTCTAACAACCCTAGGATTAAGATAATGTCTCTCAAAATGACCGTGTTCCTTATAGTTAAAACACTACACAATAGGATTAATGTTGATCTGAACATTTTTATATTCTTCCTCATTAGTTGGATTCTTCCAATCTCTTTAGAAATTATTAGTCAGATGCCCCATTCTTCTATATTTTAAGAATCTTCTAGTTCCCTTTAGACAGTTTCCATAATGCTTCACTCACAATTTTGAGTCATGGGATATTGGGTATTCTTTTCAACATGATATTTATCTGTTGATCCTCCCATATTATACTTTATTTTCCTCTATTTATCTCTAGAACCATGATACCTCTAAGAGTATCCAATCTCTATTTCAACCATAAGGTAAAAATGGAAAATATCTTCATAGTTATCTAAGTTTCAAATTGAAAACTATTTTCATATACATAGCATTCATCTGCTGAAGAAATGATCAACATTTATTTTAGTGTTCATGACAAATCTATAGGAATATCTTGCAAGACTTTAAATATTTTCCTTGTATGCCTTGATAAATATTCTTTCTTTTTTACTTTAGTTCGAGGAACTATTTCTTCATCTTATAATTGAGAGTTTAATGAAAAATATTATTGAAAAATATTTTCCTAAAATATTCCTATTACATGGAATATATTTCCTCCTTGTAATTTGTGTTCTTGATAACTGTCTAGCACTGATCAGCTTCCCCATCAAAATAACAGACTGCTGTCACAACTGTAACAGCCCAAGATTTTATAAAAAATATTCTTTTTAATTTTATTAATGTCTTGTGTTGTACGCTACACCAAAAGGAGCTTGCACAACACGCATCCTTGACCTGCCTTGCATTACACGCAATCGCGACCTTCCTCGATAGCGTGTGTAATACGCAATACCGAGTTTCACTAAACAACGATATGCTATTAAAATATTATTAAAACTAGCCATTATGAATAGTAATAACCACTTTTTAAAATTCTGTAAATCTTATTTTTCAAAATGAACTTCATTCTTGGATTCGGAGTATCGAATTTAGCCTAAGGTGAAATTTTGGTACTTTTCGGATAACTTTCATATTCTGATGAATAGTGAAAATTATTAAATTATAATTAAAAACAACTTTTTTAATGGAAATAATTAATAGTGATAAATTATTAATTTGAGTGGTTTTAAAGTATATTTAGAATATATTTTTACAATTTAATACAATGTTGGTCATTGGTTGTAATTTCACATATAAACCAGACATAATCAAGTGTCAATCTTTTGATATATATTGTTTCCTAAAAACACGCTATTTATTTTAACAGCGGGATTTAATTATAAAATTAATTAATGCAACTTCTATGTTATGAATTTGGTAAAATAGATTTCATTTTTGAATTCGGAATATGAAATATAGCTTAGGATGAAATTTTGGCATTGTTCTGAAAAACATCAATTTTTGATGAATAGTGAAACTACTAAGTGGTAGTTAAAAAAACTGAATTTTTCATAAAACTTAATTTTGCCGCTTCTGTGAATGGAATTTCAAAAATCCGAGAGACACGGTTAATATCAAGGACTAAAATGTGGTTCAATGAGATGAAAATAATTTTTTGGTGAATAGTAACTTTTTACTTTTTTTTACCGCGGTTAATAGTAAATAGGGTAACTAAGGGTAAATATGATATTACTATTACCCTAACACATGTCCTAATTCTATTGGACAAGTGTAATTCGACCAAAAACAAACTTAGGAATAAAATATGACCATTTAGGCCCACTTGGATTAGATTAGGACATTTATTATTAATTTATTTAAAGAAAGGTTAAAGTAGTTAAAATCAAAGTTTAATAAGTAAATCATTTTTAATATGGGGTTATACATAAGATAAATTCGATTTTAAATATTCATTAGAAAGATAAAAAGATTTTCTACATGATGGTATTTTATTTGTAATTTTTAGACATCAAATAATTTAATTTATTTATGACACAACGATGATGCAGTAATTATATTATTAATGAAATATTGACATAATTGATGTTATAAACACCAAAATAAATGTAATTTGAGATTTTTTATGAATTCCACTAAATTTATAGGTTACTATGATATATTAATGTTGATTTAATCAACTTGGTTCGAACATTTAATTCTGTTATGACTTTCACAAAAATCATATATCAAATAGTGTCAAAATTGACACAAAATAGTTTTTAAATCAAATATTATATTATTAATTGTTATTGTATTCCTAAAAATCTAAGGTTCGGCCAAATGACTTAGATAAGGATATATATATTAATAATAAACAATTTGGGGTTCGTTTGGCATGTTATAGTTTGTTTATTAACCATATAGTGAAAGAAAACAAAAAGACATGGTAAAAGTTAAATTATTTAACTTAGAGTTAAATCTAATTGATAAGGTTAAAATAATATCCTAAACTTGTCTAAATTCTATTGGTTGATAGGATTTCGACCCATCCCCACTTTAGCTTCGAAATAAGACCCTTTGGAACCATTATAAACCGATTTTGACTTTAATATAAAATAATATTTTGAGATATTCCTAAGGTGCCCCTCTCCTCCCCTATAAAAGGACACCTCCTCCCCCTCCTCCTCACACCAATTTGAGCACTCAAGCTCGGCCAACCCCTGCCAAAATCTCTTCTCCACTTCCCTAGCAACATCCTAGAGGTTCTGGTCTTCCTCAAAGACCAATTCTAGTGCCCTAAGAGGAGGTCTCAAAGAGGCACTTCAAAGAAGAGGTAATTACCGTTACCAATTCTTTCATCTTTATTTCTTCTTCCACTTCTTCTTCTTAGGTTGTTTCATTATGAAGTAATAACATCAGTATAACTCATATACTGATATGTTATTATAAGTATGAAACAACCCTATTTCACCATCTATCCATCCTATAGAAAAAGAAATCACCGCGCGTGCGTACGTACGGAATACCGTCTCCACGACGCGATGAGATTCATTCTCCATGTTAACCATTTAAGAATGATTATAATGTATATATAAGAAATAATAATGAAATATATGACATTATAAAGCTACTGGATTTATGTATATATATATACATATGTATGTCATCTACTTACTTCCATTTCAAGACAATAAGGAAATAAAAACAGTGTTCATGCGTACGTACGGACTACCGTCTCCATGAACGGTGTTTTTCATTTTATTTATCTATCTATTATATATATATATACTGAATATATATGATATATAAATCATATTTTATATTCTGGAAGTAAGTAAATCATGATATAAGTAATAATGATGTCAAGAACAACAAGTCAAAACACCTACGATAAATGAAACGATTTTACCCAAAACGCTTCTTTAACATGGAATTTACAAAAGAACGGGTAATATAATGTCATAAGTGAACCATATATGATATCATAACAACGAATATGATTCTGTAATAAGTCAATGACATTATTTAAATCATTATACAGGAGTTTCAGACACAAATGAAGCAAATCGGACCTAAGGTAAGGGAAATATCACAATCTCATTTTTATCCGAGATTGTTTATTCGTAAGTATTTACTGGGGTGTATTTTATCATCCACATCCATGTTTCATCAATAAGTAATATTATTTCCATCCACCTACAATTGTTTAAATCCATTTTTACCCTTCGTTGAGTTTTTAGTAATATGTATGAAAGGAATCTTTTGTCGTTTTTCGTACGAGGTACTTTTTTGACTTTTCCGACAAAAGTACGAAGAATGTTTTTTTAACTTATACGGCACGAATGGATTTTTAAAACATTATTTCCAAGAAGCTTCCTTTACAAGTTTTCAAGTTTATTTTTAATCAACTTCTTTTATTTTAAAGTTGTATGACATGTTATGAAAGGAAAAATGTTTTTGAAGAAGAAAGGATATTTTCCTCAAGAATGGAGTTCAAGTGTTTTATCAAAATTATTTTCCATCTAAGATAATAAAGGGTTCTGTTTTTATCCCTATTATTAAATTGATTTGATCATGTTGTGATGGAATTATTTTTATGAATTCCTTTATCTTATATGAATTGTTTTATAATGTCATGTTGTTTAAGAATCCCATTTTTATTACATGGGTTATGTGATGATGATTATGTGGCACACATAAGAAAGGATTAATTATAAGATGGGTGGGACCTATATCTCCCTCCAATGCATTGGGTAAAGATTTTATATCTCATGAGATAGACATGGCTGGAACGGAAGGTTATTTCGGTTCAGTGATACAGGACTGAAACGAGGAGTGAACTCGGTTCAGAAAGGGACTTTGTCCACTAAGATAGTCTTGGCAATGAGTCATGACTAACAAGAAATGATTTTCCATGATTATGTGTGCATGCCACAAAGTTTCAAGTCTTATGTTATGATTATGGGGATCTCATTTTCACTTCTATGATTTATTCCATGATAAGATATTATGATCTCTTTTGTAGGTTTTGATTTTCATAAAGATATGATATGATTTTTATTTCCTTTATTTGCCCTTGCTGAGAATTTGAGCTCACCCTTTTATGTTTTCTTTTCCCCAGGATATAAATAAAAGTTTTAGGTAAAAA
Organism: Viscum album; assembly: GCA_963277665.1. NCBI lineage: Eukaryota > Viridiplantae > Streptophyta > Magnoliopsida > Santalales > Viscaceae > Viscum > Viscum album. The sequence goes on along the minus strand of OY728162.1, from coordinate 1,489,282,055 downwards.
AAGGGAAGATCTTTATGGGAGATATTGAAGATCTTTCACCACGATTAGAAGATTACGTTCCGAGTTTCCAAAGACACTAAACTATTACGATCCTTTAGTGTGTGTTTTTGTTATGTACTAAGTATTCCGCAAAAGTAATGTAATGTCCATGTACGTCAGGCTTCGGGTCTCTACAGTTGGTATCAGAGGAAAGGTTTAGTCAACCTTTGGAAACTAGGATGCGAAAACGTTAGTGAGATCCCTAGAGATATTTCTAAGGTATGTCTAGGGATGCTCCTAAGGATAAGTATACGTATAGGATATAGTCCTAGAACTATGGTAACGATATTATATTAAACCAAATATGATAGATATTTAAGTTACTCCCCCTTTATTATGATTTTTGCATCTAACACTATTCTGTTTGGGTTTTAGAAAATGGCTGGAAACAAGATGATTCACAATAATGGAGGATATGATGGACAATGGAATGATATTCTTCATGAGCAACCAAATGAAATGGGATTTGGATGTCCAAACATCATTATTATGCCGAATCAGCAATCTCACAATATGATCAGTAACGTAAAATTTGGTAAGTTTCCTGACTCGACTAATAAGAGAAAGATGAAGTTTCATGATGATCATAGAGGAAAGAAAGTTCAATTTCCCCTATGTAAATCATGTGGGAAGAGGCATCAAGGAGAATGTTTCAAAGGAACTGGAAGATGCTTTGGGTGTGGAAAAGAAGGACACAAAGCAAGTAAGTGCAAAGGAAAAGGTTCAGTTAACACCATGGATGAGGATAATGGTATTTCTATGACATCAACAATGGTTAAATGCTTTAAATGTGGAATGTACGGGCATTATGCAAACCAATGCCCTAAGGGAAAGTCTCATGAAGATAATCAGTATGGTCGTATGGGAAATATTTATGTGGATGATGATGAAGAGACTACAAATGATATGTGAGATGAAAGAAATGTTGAAGCTCGATCAATGGTCTAAGAATGTAGTGGAATGATTACATGTTTATCATGTGTAATGTTGTATAAGTAATCTCATGGAATAAGGAGACATCTAAGGATTGTTACACTGTTGTCTTTCCTTAAGTTTTGAAATTTTATGATTAATGGTACCAGTAACCATGAATGGTTATTCACATATTTTTGGAAAGAAGATGATATGCGCATATTGAAGGGATAAGGAGAAAATGAAATGTTAGACAGTATTCATGAGCTCATGATTGATATAAGGACTAAGTGATATCATGGTTTGAGTATAAATAATTTTGAGGATTTTGGTATGTGTAAAGTGTTAACCTTTAACTGCATTCAAGTTTTCACTAAGGTTCAATGGGTATTCAAGAGAATACATGATTAAGGACTTTGAATAACAAAACATATCTTATGATATATGGGGTTCAACGATGGTATTAAATCTCTGGTAATCGTTTTCACTATGTTATGAAAGTGGACTGCAGTATTATGGATAAGCCTAAAGAATAGAATGGATTATGTTGGACATAAAATAGTATTGTTTAAGGATAGAAGTTCTTTTTTCGATATTATTGATGGGATGTTATAGTAATGTAGTTTTAGAAAAAGGACAACCTGCAGGACGGGCGACAACCCATCGCTTCGGACAAGGCTGTGGGAATCGAACCCACAACCGAAGTGCAACTGGCCTTTATCGCCTACCACTGGCCTACAGGAAGTCCCTGTTTAGTAGAAACTAGTTTTATTATATTAAGCAGTATGATATATGAAGTATAAGTCCATTTTAGGAACCATATATGATTAATCTCACTATAGGTCGACTTATGCATATAATTTTTACTAACCTTTTGTTTGAGACAGATGGAATGACTCGTCATTCTATCACATGATCTGCTAACACTTCACGAATAACAAATTCAACTTCATTTATTTAAGAGATGAAGTGGAAATTGTTCAAGGCACGAACAATAGTGAGATTGTACCAAAATAAAGTAAGTATTTATTCTAATTCAAATTTCCAACTTTAGGGAAATGATCTTGAAAACCAAAAATGTTGTCCTAGTGATCTTATACCTGATGAATCAGATGGTACCTTATATCATCACAAATCTATGGATTTGTGATTACTGGCTTTTCCATAGCCATGTTCTCTACCACTCTCCATCAGAACATGATGGTTAGATTTCTCTTCCATATCCATATTTTCACCTATGTGGAAACCCAATGATTAGTTTATTTCGGTAACCGTTACGTTTCATACTTTTGTTTTTAAAGATTGGTTTTGATATTCCTTTTTACGATGTGGGTTTCTATTAAAGAAACTTTCGAATAGTAAACCATTTATAACCCCGACGAATTTCGAGGGCGAAATTCATTTTAAGGGGGGTAGAATGTAACAACCCAAGATTTTATAAAAAATATTCTTTTTAATTTTATTAATGTCTTGTGTTGTACGCTACACCAAAAGGAGCTTGCACAACACGCATCCTTGACCTGCCTTGCATTACACGCAATCGCGACCTTCCTCGATAGCGTGTGTAATACGCAATACCGAGTTTCACTAAACAACGATATGCTATTAAAATATTATTAAAACTAGCCATTATGAATAGTAATAACCACTTTTTAAAATTCTGTAAATCTTATTTTTCAAAATGAACTTCATTCTTGGATTCGGAGTATCGAATTTAGCCTAAGGTGAAATTTTGGTACTTTTCGGATAACTTTCATATTCTGATGAATAGTGAAAATTATTAAATTATAATTAAAAACAACTTTTTTAATGGAAATAATTAATAGTGATAAATTATTAATTTGAGTGGTTTTAAAGTATATTTAGAATATATTTTTACAATTTAATACAATGTTGGTCATTGGTTGTAATTTCACATATAAACCAGACATAATCAAGTGTCAATCTTTTGATATATATTGTTTCCTAAAAACACGCTATTTATTTTAACAGCGGGATTTAATTATAAAATTAATTAATGCAACTTCTATGTTATGAATTTGGTAAAATAGATTTCATTTTTGAATTCGGAATATGAAATATAGCTTAGGATGAAATTTTGGCATTGTTCTGAAAAACATCAATTTTTGATGAATAGTGAAACTACTAAGTGGTAGTTAAAAAAACTGAATTTTTCATAAAACTTAATTTTGCCGCTTCTGTGAATGGAATTTCGAAAATCCGAGAGACACGGTTAATATCAAGGACTAAAATGTGGTTCAATGAGATGAAAATAATTTTTTGGTGAATAGTAACTTTTTACTTTTTTTTACCGCGGTTAATAGTAAATAGGGTAACTAAGGGTAAATATGATATTACTATTACCCTAACACATGTCCTAATTCTATTGGACAAGTGTAATTCGACCAAAAACAAACTTAGGAATAAAATATGACCATTTAGGACCACTTGGATTAGATTAGGACATTTATTATTAATTTATTTAAAGAAAGGTTAAAGTAGTTAAAATCAAAGTTTAATAAGTAAATCATTTTTAATATGGGGTTATACATAAGATAAATTCGATTTTAAATATTCATTAGAAAGATAAAAAGATTTCCTACATGATGGTATTTTATTTGTAATTTTTAGACATCAAATAATTTAATTTATTTATGACACAACGATGATGCAGTAATTATATTATTAATGAAATATTGACATAATTGATGTTATAAACACCAAAATAAATGTAATTTGAGATTTTTTATGAATTCCACTAATTTTATAGGTTACTATGATATATTAATGTTGATTTAATCAACTTGGTTCGAACATTTAATTCTGTTATGACTTTCACAAAAATCATATATCAAATAGTGTCAAAATTGACACAAAATAGTTTTTAAATCAAATATTATATTATTAATTGTTATTGTATTCCTAAAAATCTAAGGTTCGGCCAAATGACTTAGATAAGGATATATATATATTAATAATAAACAATTTGGGGTTCGTTTGGCATGTTATAGTATGTTTATTAACCATATAGTGAAAGAAAACAAAAAGACATGGTAAAAGTTAAATTATTTAACTTAGAGTTAAATCTAATTGATAAGGTTAAAATAATATCCTAAACTTGTCTAAATTCTATTGGTTGATAGGATTTCGACCCATCCCCACTTTAGCTTCGAAATAAGACCCTTTGGAACCATTATAAACCGATTTTGACTTTAATATAAAATAATATTTTGAGATATTCCTAAGGTGCCCCTCTCCTCCCCTATAAAAGGACACCTCCTCCCCCTCCTCCTCACACCAATTTGAGCACTCAAGCTCGGCCAACCCCTGCCCAAATCTCTTCTCCACTTCCCTAGCAACATCCTAGAGGTTCTGGTCTTCCTCAAAGACCAATTCTAGTGCCCTAAGAGGAGGTCTCAAAGAGGCACTTCAAAGAAGAGGTAATTACCGTTACCAATTCTTTCATCTTTATTTCTTCTTCCACTTCTTCTTCTTAGGTTGTTTCATTATGAAGTAATAACATCAGTATCACTCATATACTGATATGTTATTATAAGTATGAAACAACCCTATTTCACCATCTATCCATCCTATGGAAAAAGAAATCACCGCGCGTGCGTACGTACGGAATACCGTCTCCACGACGCGATGAGATTCATTCTCCATGTTAACCATTTAAGAATGATTATAATGTATATATAAGAAATAATAATGAAATATATGACATTATAAAGCTACTGGATTTATGTATATATATATACATATGTATGTCATCTACTTACTTCCATTTCAAGACAATAAGGAAATAAAAACAGTGTTCATGCGTACGTACGGACTACCGTCTCCATGAACGGTGTTTTTCATTTTATTTATCTATCTATTATATATATATATACTGAATATATATGATATATAAATCATATTTTATATTCTGGAAGTAAGTAAATCATGATATAAGTAATAATGATGTCAATAACAACAAGTCAAAACACCTACGATAAATGAAACGATTTTACCCAAAACGCTTCTTTAACATGGAATTTACAAAAGAACGGGTAATATAATGTCATAAGTGAACCATATATGATATCATAACAATGAATATGATTCTGTAATAAGTCAATGACATTATTTAAATCATTATACAGGAGTTTCAGACACAAATGAAGCAAATCGGACCTAAGGTAAGGGAAATATCACAATCTCATTTTTATCCGAGATTGTTTATTCGTAAGTATTTACTGGGGTGTATTTTATCATCCACATCCATGTTTCATCAATAAGTAATATTATTTCCATCCACCTACAATTGTTTAAATCCATTTTTACCCTTCGTTGAGTTTTTAGTAATATGTATGAAAGGAATCTTTTGTCGTTTTTCGTACGAGGTACTTTTTTGACTTTTCCGACAAAAGTACGAAGAATGTTTTTTTAACTTATACGGCACGAATGGATTTTTAAAACATTATTTCCAAGAAGCTTCCTTTACAAGTTTTCAAGTTTATTTTTAATCAACTTCTTTTATTTTAAAGTTGTATGACATGTTATGAAAGGAAAAATGTTTTTGAAGAAGAAAGGATATTTTCCTCAAGAATGGAGTTCAAGTGTTTTATCAAAATTATTTTCCATCTAAGATAATAAAGGGTTCTGTTTTTATCCCTATTATTAAATTGATTTGATCATGTTGTGATGGAATTATTTTTATGAATTCCTTTATCTTATATGAATTGTTTTATAATGTCATGTTGTTTAAGAATCCCATTTTTATTACATGGGTTATGTGATGATGATTATGTGGCACACATAAGAAAGGATTCATTATAAGATGGGTGGGACCTATATATCCCTCCAATGCATTGGGTAAAGATTTTATATCTCATGAGATAGACATGGCTGGAACGGAAGGTTATTTCGGTTCAGTGATACAGGACTGAAACGAGGAGTGAACTCGGTTCAGAAAGGGACTTTGTCCACTAAGATAGTCTTGGCAATGAGTCATGACTAACAAGAAATGATTTTCCATGATTATGTGTGCATGCCACAAAGTTTCAAGTCTTATGTTATGATTATGGGGATCTCATTTTCACTTCTATGATTTATTCCATGATAAGATATTATGATCTCTTTTGCAGGTTTTGATTTTCATAAAGATATGATATGATTTTTATTTCCTTTATTTTCCCTTGCTGAGAATTTGAGCTCACCCTTTTATGTTTTCTTTTCCCCAGGATATAAATAAAAGTTTTAGGTAAAAAAAGGGAAGATCTTTATGGGAGATATTGAAGATCTTTCACCACGATTAGAAGATTACGTTCCGAGTTTCCAAAGACACTAAACTATTACGATCCTTTAGTGTGTGTTTTTGTTATGTACTAAGTATTCCGCAAAAGTAATGTAATGTCCATGTACGTCAGGCTTCGGGTCTCTACAACAACTTTCTCTTCTTCTAAGTGTAGCAGGACCAAAAATTTGTTCTCAATGGAAGTAATCTATTATTACCTGATAAGGGGATTAGAATATACTCTAATTATAGGAGTAATTTGATGTATAAAAGATTTGAACACAACAATCTATTTCATTGGAGAAGGATAGTTTTCTACGTGATTCATGTTGTTATTCATAACGTGTGCTAGTTGAGGAAGTATTATCATTATGTTTTGAGTTCTTGTTCCCATCTTAAGTGAAATTTCATTTGTAAATAATCACATTTCTTATCATATTGATTGTTGGAATAGGTTCTCCTATTTCTATAAATTTACTTCAAAAAAAAATTACAATTATGGGGGATTGAATAATTAGCTAATAATCATATAAAAAGAAACATTTGACATAAAATGATAAACATTTAAATGAAAAATATATCATATCTTTTCATTCCCTAATTTTTAATCTAGGTTATCCATGGTGATAAAATTATCCCTTAGTTCTTACTAATGTTTTCTTGTCCTAATCTCTTAAAATAATTAGACCATGATCTAATATCAACTATGATGACGCTAGAATTTTACACATATATAGAATTTTAAGCATAATTAACTATCAAATACAACCAGGTATCATAATATATTGTTTCATTGGAATATTAGGTACATAATTAGAAATCATAAAAACATATTTTATTTAATAATCATAATGATATCATAACTTCCATTAATCTCTTGCATTTTTATAGGATAACCTAGGGAATATATGAATAATGTGATGAGCTAAAAAAGCCATTAAAGATATAAATATTGAAATAAATAATATCATGTGGGTTAGAAGGTAAAACATGATTATATAAAAAGGAATTAATAAACATAAAGAATAATAGCATTTATAACATGGGATCATATAATCATAGAATTATTGAAATGTGGATATAACATAAAACCTTCCATAATCCTGAGTGAATGAAAATTATGAACACTATTTCACATGGGGGAGTAGGAGGTAAGACTAACTTCCAAGACCATTTCACTTGGTGGACAAATTCCCATAAAGGATTCAGTTTCAATCCATGTTCCAACATGATGTATCATGATACTAAACATTACCAAATACATTGGAAGGATATCTAGGAATAACCACCACAATATGTTCATTCATATGTGTTATACATGAATAACCAAACATAGACATAAGGGTTACCCATGGAAATAAATAGGTATCATAAACAGTTCCTAAGGCATAACAAATGGAAGTATCATAAATTTTTCCATGAATGAATATATTAAAATCATACATGAAAATTAACAAGGGATAATAAAGATAAAACATGATAAGTGATTTCAAACTAAAGTGAAAACATATAAAAAAATTGTTTAAGAAACATTATAAATGAGATACTTTAGTGCAGTTTAAGGGAAAATAAGTGATTATTTAAAACAGAAAATGCGTAATTGTTTGTATAAAATAAATAATGAACCTAGATGGGTTTTCATGATAAAATGATTTATTTTGGAAAAATAATTGTTTGAAAACAGATTATTGAGATCACTTGAAAATGGGTAATAAATCTTGAATTTCACTATAATTGGGCTTTCTTATCGGGAAGAATTGACATTAGAACTTTTTTGAATCATGGATTTAGACCCTCAAAGAAGGATATAATAACCTAGATACATGATTATGGAACCTATAAATATAATTTAGAAGAATTACATAATAATAATGAAGAATTAAATTGGTGTAAAGAGAGAGAAATCATTACCCAAAGGAAAAAAAAATAAATGTTCCTAGATAATCACTTACCTTATGTCTAAAACTGTTTTGAACTTGATCTTAGTGTCTTGGAAAATCAAATTAAATCCTTTAATTAATTAATTTAGTAACATTTAAACTTTTTTATTTATTTAGTATAATGTTATTATTTTAATTCATAGTCTTTTTGATGAGTTATAAGATATAATTTCATCATTTGGGAGTGTTTGTTTTCTTGGTTTTCATGATCAGTTCACTTGTACACATTTATGTAAGATCACGTGAAATGATAATCATTTTCTAGAATTGAAATTATATTTATTAATGTCTTAAAAATATGAAATTTTATTATATATAAATTTTCCAGATTTTACTATTATTAATTAGATAAAATGTTAATGATAACTATTTAGATTATATTGGATTTTTTCAATCGTCACAAACTATTTTTGATTTTTTAATTAATATTATGTATATATATTGGTTCAAAAAAAATTAATAAGTTTTAATACATATATTATAATTTTTTTTAACCATAAAAATATTTTTATGACCAACCTTGAATGATATAATGGAAATTTAAAACTCATCGTCCATGAAAGCTATAAATCAACACATCACGGATGATGTTTTCATTTTTAGAATAAAATGGTTGGTCAAAACAATGATGATGGGTTGTTCCATTAAAAATTAATATTCAATTGTATAAAATATACAAGATTTATTATATAACTTGGATAAAGGGATGTTAGTTAGGTAAATTAAATTAAAATAAAAATATAATAAACAAAAATGAAAGAGGGTTTTACCTCTTTAATTCCTTCTTCTTGAGAACCTCCTTAGGGGAATTGGGTTTGGTATTTTGTTGATACCAAAGGCTACATGACCTGGGTGAGAGCCTATTCAATATTATTGAGTAGAATTTATTCTATATTTAGTGTTTTTTATGTGTGAGGAGAAGGGGTGGTGAGGGGTGGTATTTGTGGTGGAGGAGAGGTGTGTTTTTTTATTATTTTATTCATTTGTTTATTATTTTGGTTCAAGAGGATGAATAGTGTTGATTATTCTAACAAGATATAGTAACTATTATTTATGAATTATAAACAAAGGTGACTACATAATACACACATCAACTATGACTCAATAATTTATGTATTTAGCTTATATTGTAAATTACTATATTTCCCTATACTATAAAAATTCAAATATTTTAGAAAAATGCCAGAAATTCACAGTAACTATTTTTTATGTGTAGAATTTAGAATGAAATTAATTTTATGAAAATAATTTTATAAATTTGAAAATTTTATTTCTTATTTAAAATCATCATTTATTCAAAATATACCAATTTTATAATTATAACTGATTTTATAACACTTCAAAAAATTAGTTAACGTCTCATAAAATTAACTTATAATATCAAGAAAACACAATATAATGTTATGAATCTATTTTATGAAGATAAATTTTCTTTTAAATTATTATATTAATTATAAAATTTTATATAAACATTTATTTTTCAAAAATATACCAATACTTAATTTATCATTTTTTAAAAATTTATTTACTAATTCCATGATATATATATATCAAATTTTCATTCATAAGATGCATAAATTTTATTTATACATTCATTGGTGAGGTTAATACTATACTTTATAGGTTACTATTATTAAGGTTCATATTAATATTCCAAATTTCATGTTACTATTCCATTGTTTAGGTTCATTAATTTCTGAAAAATCATCAAATTTCATTCATTTTTCATTTATAATGATTACATTGTGTTATCTAAGTGATATTATGTGATTTTTAAGAGATAATAATGAGAAGGTAAATTTTATTGATTGAATTATAGGTCATTAAAAAATTAGAATTTGAGAATAATTATAGAATAACATCTAATAATATTTTTAAGGAAGAGATTATGTGGGTCTTCCTAGATAAATATCCCTATTTCGATACTAATAGTGGATGTGGTTCTATAACAAATATACCTAGGGGTAATAACTCTAACAAATTTTATAGGGTCTGACTCAGCCTAACATGGTACATTATAATGGGCCTTACTACACAACTAGTATGACACTATAAGGGGATACCCTTATGACAATACACCTTTTATCTACACACATTTATGAAGGGTTTTAAAGTAAAGATATAAAAAAATAATCACTAATAATTATTTTGAGATTATTTATTGAAACAAATTAAATTTATGATTATTTTTTTATAGTTTTTTGATTACTCTTTATGTTATATAATATTATGATCAAATCCAGTACATTATATTGTTTAGAAAAGGCTCCTCGAATGAAGAATGATATTTGTACTAATCGAAAATGAATTGATATCCCTACAGATGAAACCAACATATCTAGTATTGTAACATAGAATAGTATGGAAATATTAGAGCATATTAATCAGTTTATGACACATAACATTTACTGGGGGCAGTAACCTTTTACCATAGTGAGATTCTCCTGTGTTGGATTGCTTTATGTGATAAAGGCCCCCATCACTTAGTGGGACTACCAAATAATTGTTGGATGAACAATGGATTGAGTATTTTGAGAATATATTCATGTAATTGGGATGAGTTGAAAAGGAAAAAGAAACACTAGAATTATATTTTTTGAATGGAGATGTGGATCAATGGTTGTTATTGTTTCAAAATGCTATAGAGGGAGAAGAAATAGAGATCATGGAATGGAGAACTTTTAAGGAGACATTCTTCGATAAATACATCCCTTATGAGAAAAAAAGAATATGAAGTTAAATTTCATTAGTTTAAATCCAAATGAGGAATAAAGTGTTACGGAGTATGAATCTAGCTTTACCAGGTTAGTAATGTATCCTACAGATTTAACACGCTACATGGAATGAAAGATTGATCTTATAATTGGAGTGATTGAGCGAGGATTATGAAGGTAAATGGTGTCACAATCCTTATCTTAATAATATGAAATAGTTTATGTGATATAAATATAGAAAAATAATTCACCAAATCTTGTAGATTCAAATGGAAGAAAGAGAATTAGATAAAGGAAGGGAAAATGGAATAAAAATGGAAGAAGGGAAAGATGGATTTTCCCACATGTGTAAATTGTGGAAAACGTCACCAAGGTAAATGATTGAAAGGGTTGAGATTTTTCTATAAGTGTGTAGAAAGGGTCTCTAGAAAAATTAATGCAAAGGCTAGAAGGAAAACACTTCTATTTAGTTCTACAACTACAAGGATGTGGGGCACAACCCAAATGAATTCCCCAAGCATGAATAGAATATATCTTAGAAGGTGTTATGATGTTAAGATCATTAATATGATATTTAAAAAACTAAAGTGGAATAATTAATGTACTTATATGTTTGGATCAAATAAATATGTTATAAAATAATTTTATTTATGAATTTCTCATCATCTGATTTATGAAATATATAAGGATTCCACGTTAGTAATTTTTTAGGGATTTGAGATCATAAGTTTAATGGTAAAAGGAAACATTATTTACTAGGATGCAAATTTTTTAGGAAAAAACATGGTTGAGGGAAATATAACCGTTAATATGTTCCTAATGTTAAGACAATGATTTTTGGATAAATAGATGATTATTTTGGACAATGAAAATCAAATTAGTTCTTATTACCCCATAACTAAATAATGATATTGAAAAAGTGGTTTATGATATCATTGATAGAGTTTAAATCATTTTTGTATTTATGAAATATCTCTAATAATATATATTCTTTTATGGAATAAGAATAATTAATGTTTTCAATAAGGTTTTATGGTAATTATAGTTGTTACCATGTTCACCTGTTTGTTTTGTGATGACTAAAATACACATCATGTAATTTGATAAGTTAATTTTGGAAATTCAGGGACCTTCCGTCTAATTTTTTTTATCATAATATTTTTGAGAAGTTGTCCATTTATAAAATGGATTAATTTGATCTTTGGAGGGATTTTTAGAGGATAATGTATTAAATCACCATATTATGAATCCTATGAGAATAAATGTAGTTGAAATAGTTTAAGGGACAACCAAAGGATAAGATTGTGTTTATGGAATAGAAAATTATATTTACATATATCCATATCGAGTGAAATAATTACTCAAATATCAGAAAAATGGTCTTGAAAAAAAATGTTGTACTATTATCATCATTTTTGATGATATCAATGAATTTTTTTCATAATAGTGGTTTAAGGATTTGTGGTCATAAAATGTTTTTTGAACATGTTATTTATCACTCTCCATCAGAACCTGATTTTTAGTTCTTTCTTCCATATCCATGTTTCTATTTCCCACTTATTTCATTCTACTAGGGAACCAAGTTATGTGTCCATTATACATTACTTTATCTCTTATTAATAAGATCTATTATTAACCCTATTCATGATTTGAGTTTTTCAAGAATAGTTTGTTTTCAAATATCATCCCTTGATTACCGGGATTGAGTTCAAATTGTGACATCACAATTTATTTAAGGTTGGGAGAATGTAACACCCCAAGACTTTACAACATTTTCCTTTCAGAATAAATTTAATTTTTTCCCTATATATATTTATAATATTAAGAATAAGTTACATGAAACATAAATTTATCTTTTTCTATATGGAAGACAGAGGTTATATATAATTCAATATAATACTAACTTTCCTCGATTGCTTGTGAAACATGCAAGACCTAGTTTTACCGAAAAATAATATATTTATTTAAAATTTTATTTAATATAATACGATTTAACCTAGACATGAAATTGATTATTATGAATATCATTAACTAACTTTCTAAAACATATAGCTTAATTATTTATTTATCTATTAATTAGAAATGAATATAAAATCTAAATTAATTTAAAGGGAAATATTTTGAAAAACATTATTTTTAGGTGAAAAAGGAAATTTATCTTAACAGTTTACATTAATTACTATTATGGGATGATATTAATTAAATTTTCATATTATATGTTCAATAAAATAATTTTTTCATTCATCCAAAATATTTGATAACCATAAAATAAACCCAAACCCAATATTAAGCAAAAAAACCTATATTTTTATAAAGGGGATTTTACCACATTTTGATTGATAACCTACATTAAACAAAATTTTTGAATATTTTATTAATTTAAAATGAAAAAAATAAGTATAATTTTTGATATAGATATTTTAAAATTAGGATAGGGTTAATTTTTTATGTTTTCTATTAAGTTCATTTCATTTCAAATTTTTTTTTTCATATAATTTATTTATAAGGATAAATTAAATTTTTATTGATTTTATATAATAATTAGATAAATTATACATATATTTATCCAATTTATGCCATTTAAATCAATTCAACAATGAAATTGGATATAAAAACTTAGCCAACTTTGGAATGTTTTTACTTTAAAAAACCAAATTTTCGTACCATCTCTGAGATTAATTTTAAATTAATTTCTTACACTTCTATGATTGGAATTTGGAAAAATTTATTTTATATTTAGAATACGAATAATTCATAATATGTTAAACTTAGTTTTTTACCAAAAATATTAGTGAAATTAATTATAATTAATTAAAGCAATTCAAATGAAATTTAACTTAATAAGAGGTTAAACCTTAAAATTAAGTCCCAAAATAACCTTGAAACTTGTCCAAAAGCCATTTATGTTCATATTTATAACCTATAATTACTTTGGAATAATTAGTTACATTATTGGATCCACATTACATGTTTCAAACGTGGGCGGAATTCCCTTTTCCAAAATTTAGAAGAATGTCACTCCTCCTCCACTATAAAAAGGAACTCACCCATCCCACTTATTCACACATATAAATCCCTTTGCCTCACCCAAAATATGATCAAATAATCTCCAAAAATCATTCTCATAAACCTATAAGTCTCACCTAGGTAATAAATCAATCTATTGAAGCCCATTGGTTCAGGCCAAGAAAAGTTACCCAAAGAAGAGGTAACATCCTTCCTCAAGTTCTTTTGTTTTATCTTCATTATCCAACCCCTAAAATCTTATTACTACATGTTTAAATAATAAAATTAGTATTTTAAATATACTAAAATTCTGTTATTGTAATTTTTATACACAAACCAACATACACTTCCAACTAATGGGTAAGGAACATTCCGTTTATGAGTACGGAGAACTAGCGCCACGCAAAACGATGTCACTCGTTTTTTTCCTTTACTACATCTCATGGGTGGTTATTATGATGGAATAATTATTTATAAATGATATCTATGATATTTATAATTTCATTATTATTATTTTATTCTTTAGTAACCCATACCTTTTTTCTCTCTATTTTATGAAAATATGATAACATCGTTTGTGGAAGTGTGGACTACCACATCCTCAAAATGATGTGATTCATTCAAACTATACATGGAATGCATACATGATAATTTTAATTAATAATAAATAATATAAATGGAGTATATATTATATTCATTACATAATTAAATTTCTTTAAACACAGTGTATCAATTTTATTACAACCCTTTTTACTCACTAAAAGGTGATAATGTTGGTCATTGATGTGTGGAATACCTCCTCTCGCAACACGTTGCAATTAATTTTACATCACAATAATAGTATATATAAGTATATATGATTAAATAACATTTTATTTATGATATAATATTTATTTTTTTAATATAAAATGTTACTTACCTTCTTTCGATAATGATAACAAAAAATTGGAATGTTACTCATGCGTACATACAAACTACCGTCACCATGATTGTAACGTTGGTTAATTTTTCCTAACCATATTTCATAATTGGTTTTAAAATTATTATTTATGTATATATATGATAAGTTTCTCATGATTTTTATTCGAGACATGTTTATATAATGATCATTTGACTATATTTGACCTTCCAAAGTCATTTTTGACATATAAACCAAATGTGTTCAAAAAACCCTACATAAACATAATTGTTTAAGTAGTTTTTTAAAGTATTATAATAATTGAAATATAAGTAAAGATAAACATAAGGAAAAAAATTAATTTAAATAAATAATTAACATAAGTTTATTATTTAAGAATATAAAGACACACGTGACAAGTTAGACTTGAGGTGAGGGATTCTATCCCAATTAACATTATATTGAGACTTATGTTATATTATGCACCAATTAGCTTTTATATGGTTTATATACTTACATTTAGTAGTATATATCATGAATATACTTATTCTCATGATATTATAAGTTTCATTTATTTTTTTCCTTTAAGGGTATTATGATTCAAATGTTTCAAAGTGGTATGGGACACCTTTGAATGTTTAAAGAATATTTTTTGTCAAGAATATTTAAATGATACATATATGGTATGTCAATTTATAGACATAAAAAAACTTTTTTTTACTTATCACCCACTATGGAATTATTGATAAATCCATATATTTTATTCAGTATGCATATTTGATAAGGTATAAGTTTTTTACTTGAATTGATTATTTCCATATATGAGGAATGATTTGGACATGCACTATAAAAGTTGGGTACCGGATAATGAAACAAATATGGGTTGGGGACCAATTAATAAAATATCTATATGTTGGGGACCCTTTAAATTAATCCCATTGATGCATTGGTATTCACATGAAATGAATCAGTTGGGAAAAATAGAATAGTTCAAACTGTCTTCAGAATTGGAATTGATGGAAACATATCATGTTCATGAGAAAAATTATATCTAATAATTAAGTATTACCTTTATTAGGAGTTTACTTATTATTATTATCCATGAGAATACTATTTTTAAATATGTATGGATTCATTTAATTCTCATTTTATTTATTTAATGTCTTGTGTTTTCAGTTTCTTACCTTTCCATGTTGATTATGAATTATCCAGTTATTTAAATGGAATGTGCTCTCAGTTATTCACCTTGATACGTTGATTTATTCATATTGATTCATTATTGAATCCAATGTACTTACCCTTACTAAGTAGTTTATCTCACCCTTATTATGTTTCCTTCCCCCGAGTTTTGAAGATGAATCCTTCGAATGAGTTTCAAGGATGATAATGTTTTACATATGTTATGCTTTATTTTTTGTTCAATATATTATGGGTATCATGTAGGAAATATGGTTTCCCAAAACTACAAAACTATTCAGTCCATTTGGATTTCAATATTTTATCCACCATAATATAAGAAAATAATTCACCAGATTTGGGCTTTAGGGTTGGAGTATTATAGGTGATGTGACATGAGTGTTATCTTTGAATTATATGGGTGTTTATTTGGGAATAAAGGTGTTTTTTCTTATTTATTTTATTTATACAATATACATAAGATTAATAAAAAATGATAAAAAAATATAAATAAAAAACCTCCAAGAATTGTGTTTTTTCTCCCTCCAAGTCTCTCTCATGATGTTGGGACAAAAATAAGGTCAACTAAATTTATTAGTCAATCTCCACCTATCACTAGGATGATTATAAGGTAAATCTACTAGTAAATGATTTGGTTTGAGGTTATATGTTAATTAGGTGCAATAATCATGTCTAAGATGCACTATTATGGAAATCATGCATCAAACGTTTTGTTTACTATCGATCAAAAATATAAAACATATGGTTAGGAAGATCATTAACCTAACCAAGATTTCTAAAGAACCCCTGTTAATCATGAATCACTAAAATGTGACACGAACATCGTAAAAATTGATCTCTTGAATGGTGTGAATATTGATGGGATCCCTGGTTTCTAATGAATCGCCACCTGTTTGGGGGATAGGAAGTTGAAAGAGTTTGAAATACCGAATGAAAGTCACCTAATTTTACACGTTTGGGTTGAAACTTGAATGATTCCCCTGATTTAAAATGTGTTTTGTCACTAGGTTATATTCGGTTTGAATTAAAATAAAATTATAGTTTTTTACCCATTTTATAGTGTTTTGTCGACATATTTGGTAAATTTAAGACAAGTTTCTAAAATTTGGATATATTGTAAGTTGGTGTATTATTTGGTGTGAATTCTGAATATATGGATTTGGTTTCCTATTGATATCCCATGTTTTAGACGAACATTCTTGGAAATTTCTTGGAGTAAATGAATGATTTTATTAGATACTTACACTAATTAAATTGTGATAAATTAAGATTGAACCATGTCTAATTTACCAAGATTGGTATATTGAGAAATGGTTTAGTAGGCTTAAGTTGTTAATTGTAGAAGTTGGTATTAACTATAAATTTTTTTCAATAGTAAATCTAAAATGATATATAAAGACTTAGATTACTATAAAATCATAAATTTTTATTTCTAAGTGTTGAATCATATCTCATATAGGTAATTTTAATTTTTCAAAAGTTTTATGGGTGACTTTAGAGGCTTAATTATGGGAATTTTATGTTAATTGATCATTGTCATCCAATTATTACTTTTGTTCTAAACATTCATGATTAATTTTCTATTTTTTAAAACTTTTATTAAACCTTAAATGATTCCAATTATTTATAATGTGTTTTTTCATTAATTAATGTTAGGTTTTAATTAAAATAAAATTATAAATTATTACCCTTTTTATATTATACCATTGATATTTTGTGAAAACTGATAGGAAATTGGAATTGGGATATGTTGGGGTTTGATGCATTGTCTGGCGTGAATTTAGAATATATGGATTTTCTTTTTAAGGGATATTACTACTTCTAGTCTCCTACACTAGAATATTTTCTAGATATAATTAATGATTGGTTTTTTATTCTTACATTTATTGGATATTGAGAAATGAACTTCAAACCGTATCTAATTTATGACAATTTGTTTATTGGGAAATGGTTCGGTAAATTTAGGTGGGGAATTTTAGAATTTTGTATTAAATCTATTAAATTATCTATATAGAAATGGAAAATGAAATATGGAGACTTATATTTTTCTAAAGTCATACATTACAATTTTTGAGAGTTCAATCATATTTTAAATAGGTAGTTTTAAGTGTTCAAAGTATTTTAGGTGATTTTGGATGCTTAAATTCATAGAAAATTTTTATAGCTTAATTTAATCTATGATATGTGGTCATATATATCATCTTCTGGTTATTAAATGTCATATGATTGATTAATAAAATAAAAAATGTTATGTGAAAAATTCTGAATAAATTATTTGCTTATTCTATTTCATATTCCATTACTTAAATGATCTAATTTTATATTTTACGTGAATTATTATGGAATTAAGAAGGTTTTTGAGCATTATAATATATGATACAATTGATAAGGTGGTCATTATAGTTTACATGTTTTTGGTATGGTGAAACATTATTATGGATTCTACTATAATTGATATTTATTGGTTTTAATTATTCTAATTTTTAGATTGTATTTGTTTTAGTTGATATAATGGTGATGTGGTTAGTTTTTTGTATGATTATACTAACTAAAAAGGTGGTTGGATATAGTATAGGTGGATATATGGACGGGAAGGGTTGATGGTGAATATTGTACATGTGTTTTTGTATGATAACTGAGTTTATGATCAATGTTTTTTACTTGTTTTTATGTACATATGTGTGTTTTATATATTGGTTATATATGAGTGTTGTATGTATGTGTTGTATATATTATTATTTATTTATTTTAATTAATTTATATTTAGATTTATTTTATGTTGTATAAATTTGAATTTAAAATTTTGATTACATAATTGTTTTTATTATAAATGTTTAGTGATGGTTTCTATAAACCACATATATACATATTAGTGGTGATTTTTTTGAAAGTAATTATTTTTATTTTTTTATTTGAGTGTCTGATAACCATAGTGAAAAAAAATTTTTACTAAATTATTTAAAAGTGGTTCATTTATTTTATTCCAATTTATAAATTTAAAAAATTATGATAATAACAACCACTAAATGCCTATAAAATCATCACTAAATATTGGAAAATTACACATGTATAAATTTTCACTAAATATATTATACATGTCATTATTTGAATTATGATATTGAATTGCATACAAGTTTAAATAACTACTATTATAGGTTTTTTTTGGTGTACTAAAACCATTAAATCTATGTAATGTAATAAAATGGAATAATCTTTGTACCTTTATGGGGCACAAAACAACCATTAAAGACAAAGTCTCTTATTATCAACCATGTTTATCAAGAAAAAACTACTCAATGACACCATTACATAAACATGAATAAAAATTTATAAAAATTATGGGTAATTATATCCACGTACTTAGTAGGTATGGAATCCTTCATTTTCACTACATAATTTTTCATTTTCATAGTACAATCTAAGGATCTTTTAAAGTTTACTTTCTTAGAAATAAGGTACATAATACATGAAAACATTAAACATTCATATTATAAAATTTATAATCTTCTTAAAAGTATCATACTATTTTAATTTACTACATCTCATAACCTTGGGACCCACATCAAATGAAAGGGTGAGCATAATTCCTAGTAATGGAAGGCAAGGAAAACAGCTTACATGTGACTATGAGAGATTTCAATAAAAAATTAAAGAATAACATAAAAGCATGATAAGAGTAAAATAGGTAATGTAATAATAAAAATAAATGAATTATAACATGAAAATGCGGTTAAAACATATAAATGAGACACTGATACGCATATCACCAAGTTTTTTCATCGAGTTTTCGCAAATGTTACCAAGGTTATTCACCATGGTATCGTAAGACATGTCGTCTATAGTGATTAATTTCTTTACACAATACATTGTATAATAATCATGTATAACCCATATTTTTTATTAATTAGTGTGAGACACAAATATCATAATCAAACATTTTAGAAATAACCCATGGAGAATAAAAGAAACCAGTTTCCTAGCAAAATCATGGAATTTTAAAAAGTGCTTAAAGTATATAAACATTATGTCATTTTAAACCCACGAAAATGGAATTCAAGATTTATGTATATAAATCCATGAATAAAATAAATCCTTATTAAAAATTGGTGAATAACCTTAAAATAAGAAATAGGATTAATTATTCACAAAAACAAAATAAAAGAAAATTTAGTGTAGGGAAGAAAGAAATTCTTTGAAGTACATTGGGCTGCATAATGGGTATAAGATATGGTTTTAGAAAAAGGTAAAAAGAGAGGGGTATGTGGTCTCCAATTTATAAATAAAAATTTTCAAAAATGGAATGAATAAAAAATAAGATAGAGTGACCATAACATTCAAAAGGCATGTATAGAAAAAGGTGTTTTAAATGTATTGAACATAAGTATTTTTCCCTTACCTTATAGAGTTAATCTTAAAAATGAAGGATTAGAACCATGGGATCTTGAGGGTAGATTTGGAGGACTCATTGGGAGTTAAATATACCATAGATTCAGGGATTTTGGATTTGGAGTGAATGTAAATGGATAAATGGATGGGTATTTATACCAAATGTAGAGGATTTGTTTATTAATTTCTAAATATAGGGCTTGGAAACCATGTTTTTGGAAAATGAATAACAATGGTATTTCCCAAGATTTTTTTCCAAGGTGTTGGGAAATTTTCACATTTTTATGATATTTTATTCCACAAGACTCAATCATTATTTTATATTACTTCTTTTGGCATGGAAAATTAAAGTTTCCACAAAATATTATTATAAAAGTTAAAGTTTCTATTTTAGAATTTGGAAAGTAAATAATTGGTCTGGAAATTTATTAAAATATATTAAAATACATTATGTTAATAAAATAATATATTTTAAGTCTTTGATTATGGTTAATTTGTTATTACATGATTATAAATTCATTAAATATACCAGAAAAACTCAAACTGTATTTTTACTACCCAAGAAAAAATAATGAATTTTTAGAAAATTCAAATAAATTCATCCAAACCTAATTTTGATGTGATGATATAAAAAATAATATTTATTTTATTAGAATAAATCTATGAATATGATAATTTTAACTTTTAAATATATAGAACCTTATTTAATAGAAATAATAGCACGTTTAAAAGGCATAGTGAAATTTCTGACACATAAAAATTATAAAATTATTTTATCATTTTTATCTAAATAATTGTTTTTTATCATTATATTTCATTGTAACAATAATTACTCATAATATCTTAGTTTATTATAAATATTTATATCTACCATGTAAAGTACACTTTCAATTTGAAAAATTCATTTCTAAAATTCCATCTCAATTTTATTAAGCAAAACTATACATAAAGCAGAATTGATGGAATTTGAATTTTATTTATACAATTGAACAATAATTTAATTAACTAGGGACAAGACAAAAAACTAGTTAGAGAAACAACATATAACCTAAGGATAAGGTATGTGATGGTGATAGATTCATGGGGTGGTTTAGTTAACATTGCCAGAGTGGTAATTTCCACTAACTTTAACTTCTCCCATATGAGATTTCATTCTAGATTCACATGTTAAATGTTGTATTTATAATGGTCAAGGGGGGACCCTAGTGACACTACCTCCCTCTCAAGATCTGTAAAATGGGAATAATATGGTATGACTCTACTAGTTGAGGTCATCCTTTCTTCTTTCTGCATTAATTATTCTTTATGATTTCTACTTATAAGTTATAACGTTAAAAATATTATAAAAAGTAATGTTTTAAACAATCATAAGTACCAATAGTCATATAATAGTCAAATCATGATAGTCACATTTTAATTTATCTTAACATCACTATTAAAGAGATATAGTTTTTTTGAACACGCATTTTTTCAAGAAACAAATTTCATTCAAAAATTCTAGTTCATTATATTATTCCCCCCTTATGAAATTGTTTCCCCAAAATTTCAACTCGTTCTATCCCTTGAGACAAGGTGTGTGTACTTCTATCTCATGGTCTCATATGGTTCCAATTTCACTTGTTCATTTTTATGGTTCCTCAACAAGACTTTGATGAGTTGGTAGTCTTGTTGCATAGAACCTCGTCTCTAAAGTCCAAGATCTCCACTGGTTTCTCCTCATAAGAGAGGTCAGGTTCTAGTTGTACCACCTCCAGATTATTTCATGTGAGGGACTAGGTATGTACTTCCTCAAAAGAGATACATGGAATACATCATTAACCTAAGCTATATTTTTTAGAATATTAGGTCAATGGGCCAATTATCTAATGTTATAAATAATTTTTTATGGTCCAATGTACCTGGGTATAATATTCCCTTTCTTCCCAAACAACATGACTCTATTCAATAGTTTCTTTTAAAGGAAGATTTTGCTTCCAATATCAAACTCTAATTCCCTTCAATGGTTTTCAGCATATCTCTTTTTCCAAATCTAATCATCCTTAATGTGTTGTTTGAGGTAATAAACCATTTCCATCATCTCTTTCACAAGTTCAGGCCTAAGAATATTTCTCTCACCCACTTCATCCCAATAATTAGGATTTATACAACACTACCCATATACATCTTCATATATTTCAATTGGAATACTTGAATGGAATCTATTTTTGTTTGAGCTAATGGTAAATTTTGATCCCATCCAAATTTAAATTCCATTTATCATGTTCTCAACATGTCCTCTAATATCTTAATAGTTCTTTAATATAGTCTATTTGTTTAGGGGTGATATTTCATATTGAAATTAAATTTAGTATTTAGATCATATTGAATTCTTCTCCGGAATGTTGATGTCAACATTAGATCATGATTAGAAAAAATTGAGAGTGGTATCACACACATCATTACCGGTTCCTTCATGTATATCTTTTAAAGTTGTTGAAGAGATAAAACCTATTGAATAGAGATAAAATTGGAAATTTTGGTGAGGCAATCCACTATAAATCATATATTACTATTTCCCTTGAATATTTTTGGGAGAACAATGATAAATTCTATAGTGATATTATCCCACCTCTATTTTAGTATGTGTATAGGTTGTAATATCCCTTTAATAATTTATTGCTCTACCTTCACATGATGACACACCAATAACCTTTTAGTGAAGCCAGAAATATCCCTTTTCATGTCATCCCAACAAGAATGATCATGAAGGTCCCTATACATTTTAGTGCTTCCAAGACATATTGAGAATGTAGAGCTATGAGATTCATCCATCAGCTCCTTCTTAATTTCTAGAATATATGGAACAAATATCCTAGTAAAAAATTTCATTACAAATTCATGATTAATATTAAATTAATGAAACTTCTCATTCTTTATATCCTATATCTTTTTCTATAAAAAGAGTCTTATATTTTATATTTCTTGATCTTCCCAAGTAATTATGGTTGAGAAATAATTTGGTATATGGTTAATGAGATGCCTTCCCTCATGACTCCCATGTCAAAATTAATAGTTCTTTGATCAATGTATCTCATAGAATCCTCATCGTTTCCAAAACAACAGTGCCTTTCTTACTTAATGCATCAACAACTTTTTTTCCTCTTCTGGGATGATAATGAATTAAGCAGTCATGTTCTTTAATAAATTCCAACCATCTCCTCTACCTCATGTTAATTTTATTTTGTGAAAATATACATCAATATTTTGTGGACTCAGTATATATAAAATTTCTCCCCATAATGATAGTGCCTCTATACATTTAGGGAAAAAATAACCATAGTTAGCTCTACGTCATGCATGTGATAATTATTCTCATGAGGCTTTAATTGTCAAGATGCATAATCAATCACCTTGTCATTTTTCATGAAGACACAGCCAATCCATTTTAAAGATGCATCTATAAAAATAATTAATACTTCTAAAATATTGGGTAGAGTTAACATAATTGTAGTAACCAATCTCTTCTTCATCTCTTGGAAACTTTCATCTCACTCATTTTTTTAGATGAACATATCCCATTTTCAAGTAAACATTATTAGTGGATTATAAAGTCATGAATTGTTTTTCACAAACCTCCTATAAAATCTAACTAAACCAAGGAAACATAAATTCTCACCTATTGTATTATAATGAGTTCATTCCTCCACAACCATTGTCTTGGTTGGGTGAACTAAGATTACTTCATTAGTTACAATGTGCCCTAGGAAAGAAAAATTTTGTAACAAGAATTCATATTCTATAAACTTTCTAAATTTTCTATCCTTACATATAGTTTATAATAAAAACCTTAGATGATCCTCTTGATTATCAATAATTTTTGAATATATCTTAATATCATCAATGTAAACTACAAAAAAATTATTAAGTTAGTTCTTAAAGACTCGACTCATCAAATTAATAAATATATCAGGTGCATTATTCAAGCTGAAGGGAATAGCAACAAAATCATAATTCCCATATCTTTACCAGATGATGGTATTTGGAATATCTTCTTTGTTCTCCCTCAAGTGATGATAATGAAATAAAAGATCAATTTTTGATAAGAATTGATCCCCATGAAGCTGATAAAATAAATCATCAATCCTTTGAACAAGTAAAATTTTCTTCAATGTGATCCCATTACATTCTCAATAATCAATATATAGACACATTGATCCATCTGTCATCTTCAGAAGGAGAACAATTGATACCCAAGGAGACACACTTTTTCAGACAAACCCCTCCCCCTAAATAACCTTAAGTTGTTTATTAAATTCCTCAAAATCTATATTTTTCATTCTATATGGGGTATTTGATATTGTCTTGGATCTAGGCATCAGTTCAATTTATAACTCTATCTCTCTTTCTAGGGGAGATCTAGGTAACTCTTCAGGAAATATGTCAATGTATTCTGGAATGATGGGGACACTTTCTAATCACATACATTCATTTTATTCTTAATTTTCCCCGATAATTTCCTTAAGGAAGGCTATGGGAGGTTATTTTAGACAAATATCTGGTCAAGTTATTTGTCCTTTGAAAACAGCAATAACTTTTCCATTAAAGACAAATGATATTTTGTCTCTTATATAGTTGATCTTAGAATTATACTTTGAGAGGAATTCCATCCATAGTATAATATCTAATTACACCATGGGAATGACGACTATATTTGTGATGAGATTATTCTCACCAAAGTAAATACTATTGTTTTTATACAATGTTTTTTCATGGATAATCCCTCCAAGAGACTTGATTGATAATTGTACTTTTAGAAGTTCTGGGATTTATTCTATATTATTCATAGACATGGAGGAAATAAGTGAATGAATAGAACCAAAATCAAAAAAAACTTTCCAGATTTAAGATAACAATTAGAATATCTTCCAACACATTATTTAGAGCTTCTATATCAGCCATCGTGATTGAAAAAAAAATGGACCTTTCTCACTTTTCCTTTGTTAAGGTTGATGGTGATTCCCCTCCATTAACATCACATTTGGACTGTGATTGTAATGGTGACCTATTTTTCCACACATGAAGCATTGGACATCAAGCTAGTCTTGCACCATCATTGCTTTTTCGTTAGTGTTGAGAAGTTGAGGCTTCATCTCACTGTGACAGTTTTAAGAAATATCATCATCTCTTCTACACTTGTATCATTTTCCACTTCTGAGAAAGTATTTCCCCAAATGCTTCTTCCAAAAACAATCATGTGGGAAGTTACACTTCCATTGCACCTATTTAATGATAAAAGTTCCTCCCTAATCTTGGCTCCATTGATATCTTATTTTCATTCAATATATGGAATCATTGCGTCACTTAGGAATCTAGTTCAATCTTCATAGCACTTGACACTATCTCCTCATAGTTTTTATTGTCACAATTGGATATATTCTTATATAGATGGGGCCATAGTACACTAAGTAATATATCTATATTTTAATTAGGATCCGTGAAAAATATCATGGTGTAATGAGAAGGTCTTGTAAATTTCATCTCACAGATTCCAATATATTTCTTTTCCTTCTACTTCATCTCTAGGAATTCCATCATTATTTCCATTCACATCAAATAGGGAAGTATTTTTTTAAATTTTATACTAAACCCTTCCAACATCATAGAATCAATCTACCTTCATGAATTCATGTTTTTAACCAATTTCCACCACTTATTAGCTTTTCTGTCTATGTCATACATATCCATGGTGAATTTCTCTTATTCCAAAAAATAGAGTATAGAAAAGTTATTTTCTATAGAGATTATCCATTATTCATAAATACGTGGTTCAGTAGATCCACTTAAATAATATGGTATTTTTCACATAAGGGACTCAATTGAAATTTTTTCCCTTTGATTTGAATCTAGTATCTCAAATTGATTCAAGTTATTGCTCCTAACTTGAGTAATATGACTCATCATTCTCAGGATGTTTTACATTCTGGAATCCATCCGAGGGTCATTGTCACATGATCCATTGCTCACACTATTTATGTGGATCTTCATATTTCTGGGAATCTTCTAAAATATGAAGACCTTAGTGAGAAATATGTTTCATTTAATAATCTCATAATTCTAGTGGAGTTTTTTGTCATAAATCATCATGCTTAAATATGTTATTATTTGAAAAAAATTATACATCAACAAAATACCCGGATGTTTTCCAATATTTAAACATAGGATTTTTCCAAAAAAAATCAAATACTAATTTCAAAATATAACTAAACCATACTTTGTTGTCAACTATGGCATCCCACCTTTTTATTACATAAGTTTTCATTTACATGGTACAAATAGACGATCTTTTAATGTTTAGTTTCTTGGAAATAATTTATATAATACATAAAAACATTAAAAATTTCTCTTATACACTTAAAATTATTATTAAAATTTTATTCTATGTGAATTTTATACATCTCATAACCTAGGGACATACGTCAAAAGAAATGGTGAGAATAAGGCCCAATAAGGGAAAGCAAGGAAAATACTATATATGTGACCATGATAAATTTCAATAAGCACTTGATGAATATCTTATAGGAATGGGAAAAGGTAAAATTGGTATATAAAAATAAAAAAACATGAATCATGAAAAGGAAATATGTGTAAAAAAATTAAATGATACATTCATAGTCATATCACTAAGGTTTGTCACTGAGGTTTCATGAAAATTAACAACGTTATTCACCAAGGTATCCTAAAACATGTCATCTCTAGATATCAATTTCATTAACCAATGAATAATACTACTATAGGGGTGCACCCATAATGTTTATTAATTAATTTTATCAACATATATCTTAACTAATAATTTCATAAATAACCCATGGAGGATATAAGAAATGTGTTTCGTATCAAAATCATGGTGTTTTAAAAAGTGCTTAAAGAACATGATTGTTATGTCAAATTTAACCCATATAAAGGGAATGTTGGTTTTATATATATCAATAAAAAATAAAATAAATAATTTTTACATATTTTTTAATACCCATATAAAATAAATAAGTTCGGATATACAAAATAATAAAATAAAATAGAAGTTTATTAGGAAAAGAAAGAAAACAATTTAGGAGTAAATTTGGTACCATAACGTGTATTAAATATGGTTTTAGAAAAGGGTAAAAATATAGGGGAAGTGTTATCCCATTGAAAAATAATAATGTGATAGTAATAGAGTGAATAAAATGAAAATAAGAGATATTTACCATAACATTCTGAAGGTATATACAAAAATTGGTTCTTGAAATGAAGATAACATAAGGACATTTCCTTTGCCTTAAACAGTTACTCTAAAAACATCACGATTAGAACCTTGGGGGCCTAAGGCCACCTTGGGAGGACTCCTTTGGATGTAAAACTACTATATTTTCATGTATTATGTATTTTTAGTTAAATTAAACTTAGAAATGGATGGGTATTTATAGAAAAATTGGAGGATTTGTTTATTAATTTCAAAATATAGGACTTGGAAACCCAGGTTGTGCAAAATGAAAAACCATGGGATTTACCATGGTATTTTCCCCTATTATTAGATTCAAGGGTCAAATTTTATGATATTTTCATCCAAAAATAGTTGACCATCATTTTATGATAATTATTTTGGCATGGAAAAGTAAATTTTCTACAATGTAATATTTTTAAAGTTAAAGTTTCTTTTTTAGGAATTGGATATTAAATTATATGTTTGGAAATTGATTAAAATATATTATAATTAATAGAATATAATATTTTATGTCCTTTATTGTAGTTAATTAGTTATTAAATCATAATGAAATAATTACAAATTAATTAAACATATCAAAAAATACAAACTGTATTTTTACTATTCAAGAAAATAATGTATTTTAGAAAATTCTCATAAATTCACCCTAACCTAATTTTGAAGTGATGATTTAAAAAATGATATTTATTTTATCAAAATAATTATATTAATATTATAATTTTAACTTTTAAATATAGAAGACCTTATTTATTAAAAATAATAATGGGTTTAAAATGCATAGAGAAATTTCTAACACTTAAAAATAATAAAATTATTTTTAAATTTATATTTAAATAAAATTTATTTTTATTATACTATTTCAATAAAATAATAATAATTATTAGTATAATATTTTATTATAAATAATTATATCTTTTCTAGAATGTACAATTTAGGTTTAAATAGTCAATTTAATAAACTTAATCTCAATTTTATTATGACAAACTATTCATAAAAATGAATTGATGGAATAAATATTAAATTTATACAATGGAATTATAATTTAATAAACTAGAGACTTGTAACATAACCATTATAACACCCTCATATGACCTGTGGGTAATGTGTGTGATGGTCATAGATTAAGGGATGGGTTGGCTAACATTTCCCAAGTTGTAATTTCCACTAACTTGAACTTCTCCCATAACTGATTTCATTCTAGCTTCATGTATTAATTCTTAGCTTGGGATTGGTCAATGGTGAACCCCAGTGATACAAACTCCCTCCCAATATTTGAAAAATGGGCCTTATCTGTCACGAATCTACTAGTTTAGGTAATCCCTTCTTCTTTCTGCATTAATTATTCTTTATTATTTCTACTTATAAATTAAAACGTAAAAATTATTACCAGGATTAAAGCTTCCAATGGTTATAATGACCAATGGTCATATAATGGTTGAATATTGATAGTCACATTTCAATTTATACCCACATCATTGTTAAATAGATATATTTTTGGGGATCACACATTTTATTAGGAATCTAATTTCATTCAAAAAGTTTGGGATGTTATAATAGGTCAACTGCGATAGGATCAAACAAATCATGAAATATTGTGCATGAATAATAATGAAAAAATAAAAATCAAAAAAGGAATCATTTTATCTCAATGTATTAGAATCGCGTCCAAATATTCATCTAGGAAATCCTATAAGTATGTGTATAATACATCGACTAGTGAATTATTCTATCCTTGAGTATAATCAATTAATATAGAGAAACCCATTGTCTGCACATCAATATTATGAAATATTGTTTTCTAGTGTATTCCAATCCTATAATCACTAAAAATATCACTTAGTAGATAAAATTTATACATAGAATTACACATTCCATAAAAATATAAAAGAAACCATGTAATCCAACTCCCTCTAGCTAATCCATTGTATTCCCCCAATGTATAATGTCTTATGACTAGCCCAATCACATTACAAAAAACTAGTTTCCTTGTGTGAACAAGTTCCAAAATCACATCACATTTAGTTACCTTTCCTGATATAAATATATATTTAATGAAAATCAATAATGGGTGAGGGAATGTTAACTGATCTGGCCATTAAATTGTCAGGTTCAAATTGAATGTTGGGTCACACATAAGAAGAAAACATCATGTTGTTGGATACATATAAAATGGTAATCTCATTTATAAAATAACTTGAAAATATAATAAGAAATATATCTTATTCTATTCCTCATATCATTTTAAAAAACATGGTTGATTAATCACCATGAATATCCAATTAACTAAGTCAACTAGTCCATGTGGCTACCCAGTCATATAATCCAAATATTACATTAAACTATCAAAGAGTATGTAATCTTTTACTCATGACTACTAGTATTATCATCATATTAAAAATCATAACTATCTTGAGGTCAAGTCATTCAAGTTAGTAATCATGAAACTACCCTCTATGTAATGAACCAGGATGAGTCAACCCAACTCACCACACAAGCTGCTCCACTAGAAGGCCTGAAGTTCATTCTCGGTCACCATGGATTGATGAAAAGTACCAATGAATCACAAATAACCATTTGGGAACAGTTTCTCCCTTATAAATACAAAATGACCAATCTATGAATTATATGGTCACACCAACCTAAAAAGTATCAATAACCTATATAAATATATAAATGAACGAATACACAAAAATGACCAAAAATTTATATCATTAACATAATCATATCGTAACACATAAACATTGTTTACACATGATATCCATAGAAAAAAATCTAAAAAAATCTCAAAAAATAGGGACCTGGTCCAAAATTATAATACAACATCCCAAAGATACAAAAATCCCAAAATAGATATATGTTTCTAAACAATATGACACCATCATCTCCACCATCTAAAACAACCATGGACATTGGAAATCAGAAGGATCCACTAAAGTACATGGTTCCCTTACCCCTACCTATTTTTGGTAAATAAAGGTCTATATACACCCAAAAATATATGTTGTGTGTGAGGCACAAAGACCGAAATTATACGACCATGAATCTAATAAGGAATTTCTTCATTAAAACAATAACTGTATTTTTAAAACCACATTTCAAAAACTATATATTTCAGAAAAACTTCACTTGAAAGTATTTATTTTAATGGAACCCTTTAGATTTCTCAAAAATTTCCATATTTACAAATAATGTGTAGTCAAATATTTAATGAAAATGAAGTGAATCCCCACAACATAAACATTTCCAACTCACCCAAACATGGGATAAAAATAATCATAAACATGATCATAGGAAACATCATATATAATAAAATTTGTTTTAAGCATAAATTCATTAACATCTAAATAAAACAAGGAATAAGCACTAAGAATCATGGGCTCTAACCAATGGAGTCTAGTATGACTTTTTCTAAGAAGATGTTCACTAGTTGTCTAATCATATAAAACAAGTTTGAAATGTCTCTTAGGCATCCCTAGGACATTTTTTCATTGTAAAATTCTTCCAAAAGATATGAAAAATTATTCTATACATGATCTAATAGTGTAGACCATTTTTTAATGTTATATTTGACATGTCGTATAGCATGAATGGAGTTATATATTAGGTGTTATGGTTATTTGATGTTGGGCTAGAAATCTGGTTCATGGATCCCTTTTTTACAGATCCCTCTATGATCATGGAGTAGAGGAACTTGACTAAAGCCTCTATGAGTGTCGTGAAGGCCGTGATGGAAGCCTCTGTGAGTCTGAGGAACCTGACCAGAGTTTCTGTGAGCACTGCAAAGGTCGTGAAGTTGTCCTTCATGACTCTAAGAAACTTGAGGGAACTTCCTCCAGCTGCAAAGAACGATTTCCTTCATAGTGTTATTCTTTCCTTGTGGTGAACATTTGTTCTCTATGGCATGATCCCCCAACCTCCATTGCCTCTAAATAGCAAGCTACCCCCACCTCATAATAAAGTTTATGCCACACCTTCAGTGGTCGATCTCCCATTTCTCAGTTCTCCCGAGAACCATAAAGTGATTCCCTTCATGAAGGCCTCATCCATTTGAAAAGAAGGGAGCCCCATTCATGTTTATCAAGGCTCTAAAAAGCATTAATCCTTCTAGAAGAAATCTCTTAATAATTCACCTTATGATAAGTTGAGGGCTCCACGAGAACCTTTCCATTATAAATTTTCTTCATGAGACCCTGACCTCCATGAAACCCCATTCTCTACAAGACCCTGAGCTCCACAAACCCCATGCTCCATGAGACCATGAGCTCCATGAAGCCTGATGCTCTACGAGAAATTGAGCTCTGTGAAGCTCCATTCTTCATGGGCCCCTAAATTCTATGAACCCCATTCCTTTGTGAAGACCTATCCTTCGTGAAGCTTCTACCTTCATCTCTACCAGTCCGTACTATAGGGGATACGCCCCTGCCTGGGATCACTACTGGGCTACAGTCTCTACCCTTTGGGCTGGTCCCTTTGCTACCGACACTGACCCTCGTGATAAATGGAGAGTCCTACCATGAAATTTTCGGGTCGGGATGTTTACATTTTCCCTTGTGCCTTTTTGCGAACCCACATTCCACCTATGGAATACCAAGATTCGAGATACTCATCCACACTCCATGAAATACCTTGAGTCAACATATTCCTCCTGGTCCCTTTCATATATTGTCAGTTTAGATTATTTCTTGAATTCATGATTACCTTGATTTAAACCATTTCTCTAGAAACTCATCCAAACCCCATCACCTGACTCCTCTTCCATGTTGAACCAAAAAATGGATTCTCTTGCATAAGTCCCAAAACTATCCATTTCTATGCTCTTTATGCCTAACAGTCCTATCTACATGACTATAAACTGCAGTACACCGTATATGAAAAACACAGGATGCCTCTTGTTCTGAATAAGAGTTGCCTTACACACCAAGCATAATATTCCATTAGTCCTATATATATGACTTTAAACTATAGTATACCCTATATGAAAAATATAGGATGCCTCTTTCTCCATATAAGAGATGCCTTATTTGAGAAGCATAATATGCCTCATGTCATGACTATAGTGTCATAATTTCAAGAGTGTTGGAATCTATTCAATCATTCCATCATGCCACCTCACGCTTTTCATATATTTCATTTGGATATGTATCATCTTTAATGTCTAATGGGACCCCCTCATGACCTGGCCCCATGCCACTTCGACTCACCTACCATTCTATACCAATGCCCTGGAAGACTTTGGACGACACATTTATTTTGGCTTCGTGTTTATAATACATTCAATTGTTGGCCCTTCTTTGTTTGTTTCTATCTCCAGATAATGCTATGTTGATGATGTGATTTGAATATGGTCAAATGTTATCTCCCTTCATCATGATGCCCCCATTTTGTTCCAAATTTTGGTCATGTGATTCACACTTTTCATCTCCCCTTTTTCAGACAGATTCCAATGCCCTTGGAGTTATCCCACTTGTTAACTAGTGCATATGTGTAGGTCTCAATTATGTTCTTCAAACCACCGATGAGTAGGGATTCCCTCATAGCCAGAATCGGAGAATACATTACAAGATACTCCCACGAGTAAGCCCCATCCACCATTGTCACTCCTTAGTGGCATTCAGGGTGCTTCCATGCGCAATCCTCCCTCACCATTTCTGCTCCTTAGCAGAATCTTGGAAGATTCCATTTATAAGTCCCATCTAGTATTTCCACTCCTTATCAGCACCCAGAAAACTTCCATGTGGATTCCTCATTCACCATTGAAACTCCTTAGTAGTACTTGGGCAACATCCATGCATAACCCCCATCCACCATTTCTACCCCTTAGCGGCACCTGGGCATCTTCCATGCATAAGTATCATTCACCATTTCCACTCCTTAGTGGCACCCAGAGAAGTTGAATTCATAAACCCCATTAACCATTATCGCTCCATAGTGGCACCTGGGTAGCATCCATGGATAACCCCCTTTCACCCTTGTCGCTCCATAACGACACTCGGGTTGCTTCCATGAAGAAGCCACATCCGCCATTTCCACTTCTTAGTGGAACCTGGGCAGCATCCATGTGTATGCCTCATTCACCACCCAATGTGGCCTCACCTTTGGGTCATTTTTGTCAGGTCTGTTGTTGCCTCTCGTTTCTCACACCAATGATTACTCACATGATCATAGATTAAACAGTGACCATGACAACCTATTTGGTCCTCCTTTAGTGTGAAATCAGCATGCCCCTTTATGCCTAACTGCATGGACTTTGATCCTTTACCTTTTAAATAAATGTACATATTAATCCTACTTGAGGTTCAATTACATCATCCATTGGTCCCGGCCAATTCATGCCCGGTTACCCCCATCTCGTATTATGTTAAGCTGTATGATCCCTAAACTATGTGGTTTTTGATCCCTTTTGGGTACGTAGGAAGCCTCTTTGAGGTTCAATCCCAAAAAATGATAAACTCTAGTGCTCCCTCCTAGGTATTTTCCCTCTTAATTTGAAATATTCCCTTTTTTGGGACACATCACCAAGATACACCTCCCTAAGGTGTTTCGATCCACCCACTCAGGTCATTGCCCTTTGTGTACACCCTAATTTGATGACCCAATCCTGAACAACGTGGAATTTGATTCACAGCTGTGAGGATATGTATGAAGCCTCCCTGAGGTTCATTCCCATATCTCATGTCCCATCCTAGTCTCTCCCTCAAGCCTTTGTGTTTCGGGAAGATCATGCCTTAACCTGATGGTTATATTCCCTTCGGGTCCTCATACATGAATCCTTTCTTATGAGTTACCTCCTGAGGCAGCTCATCGCATCATCGTACAATGTGGAATTTTATTCCCACCCACTATTATATGTAGGAAGCCTCTCTTTGGTTCAATCCCAACACCTCCATCATCTACACATTGGTCTCATCCCATCCATCTCATCTCTCCTTTGTAGAACCCGGGCCGCTAACCACATGTAATCCATAACATCTCTTCGGGTTGTTTTCCATTGTGTACACCCTGATCCCATGATTCAACATCTATATATAATTTTTTTTTGATCCCTATCTTTTATACATGATTCCTAGGAAACCTCCCTAAGGTTCAATGCCAGTCAATGGTAAACCTTGGGGTCCCCCTTTCTCGGGTGAACTTTCCATGATCAACCCTCAGAGGTGTCCATATCATCCTTCACAATTTGATATCTACCCTTTATGGGACACACCACCCTGGTTATTATCATATTGGGTATCTTGATCCATCCATCAGGTAAACCTTTTAGGAACTCTCTCTTAGGGATGTACCAATTAGATCCACCTCTATGGGGCATTCTAATCAGTCTCATTCCATATCTGAAAGATGTTAAACTCATACACTATCCTATGTTGAACATGGGATATCTGACGAAAACCTCGTAAAATATTCCTTGAGAATAGCCGTATCCAAAATATTTTAAACTCATGACATAACCCATGTTAAACATGGGAAGCTGAGGAATACCTCAGATACATGCCTCCAGCATAAGATACCCTACGACCGATGTGGGATGCCTTTGGTTTGGCACCCATAAGTTTCCCTCTTATGGATATGAATATAGGTTCCCCAATATCCATGCATCCAGAAATTTCCCAACATGCCTGATGTTACCATCTACTCTAACAGAAGGTTTCTTCCATGACTTGACCCCATGGAATGTTTTGAATGAAGCAGTGCTAATTAACTGGTGTCTATAAAGATGTGGCATCGAGAAGAGTTTCACAAACAACGTCTTAAAAACATGAAGGATTCCATAACTAGGAAAAAGATTCCAAGGATGAATCCACATAAGGAGAGACCTACATATCATCATACCATTTTAATCAAGGAGGAAACTTCCCTAAATAAGAAACAGATGTCTCCTACCTTTGGAAAGTGGGAATGCGGGGAAACAAAGAGACAGTGTATCCCCATGGACAGATGTACGCCCTGAAGAAAGCATCCGAAATAGGCCCAAAAATACTTCCATGGGTACTCATGGTTTACATGTACAAATTTTGGAAGCCCCCTTAGTCTTCATACCTGGTGATCTCTCAGTCCCTTGGACAAACTACCCTAGATAGTCCCTGACAAAGGCTAAGGAATCATGTGATTATCTCTCCACGCAGACACCCAAGGTCTCCCATGTAATACAAATTCTAATCACATAAACTCATAACAACTACCAATTTTATAATAGACATATGAAAATAATAATCAAATAATTTTATTATGGTAAATACATCTAAAAAATCCCATTTGAAATTCATTTCACCCACAAATCCCCTAAATAAATTTATAAAACATGACAAGTGAATTTAAAATACTTCCCTTTAAAAATCCACTTGAAACAATTATATTTCCATAAGATTTCATAAATCATCACAAGAATGGATAACCAATCAATAATAACCCCATTTATGAGTAAATTGGATAAAAAACCAAAACTAATTAAGAATCAAAAGTTTTGCCATGTAAAATCACTCTTAGGTAGTTAAACATATCAGAAATAAATGTAAAACATATTACCTTCGATGAAAACCACAATATTCATGTAGGAAAGTTCCTCATACACCTAAACAAAAATTAAAAAAAACAAATCCTCCATCGATAACCATATGTTCATCCAAATCCCTTGATAGGGTTTCCATTTTCTAGGGAAATGGAAAAAAAGGAAGAACAATGGGTTAGAAAAAATAAATAAAGAGAAACCAAGAATAACATGAAGGAAATCACCAATGTTCATGAATTAATCCACCAAGAATAAAAGGGGTAGAAGCCTTGAGGCCAAATGGGTGGATGCACTTGAATGGGGAGAAGAAAATGAGGGATTTGTGAAAAATCTTGGTGATAAAAAAATAGTGTTTTTCTGGATCTTTATTGACCAGGACAATATACATGGTTTGGTCACAAGGATAGGAAAACCATACGACATCCATTTGGGAGTCACTATCCACCCAAAAACAAGTTTAATGGTTTTTGGGATCCACCACATAGTTTTAAAATTCATGATCAATCTTTGAAAAACTACACTATCTACCAAATACCTCACTAGTATGATTAGCCGAATGGTTACTAATAATTATACGTAAACCTTATTCCAAGGTCCATTTATCCAAAAAATGAAGTTTTAAAAATCAAAATATTATAAAGCCCTATAATAAATAAATAAATAAATAAAAATCAAAATAAAAAATACTAGTGACCTGACATTTGTCACATTTCCCCTCACCATTACACTTTCTTCCCCTAAAAAGTCCTCAAGGCTCTTCATAAGAAAATGAGAGAGGATACTTCTCCCTCACTAAAACATTTTATACCATGTATTGTGGATATTTCCATCACTATTCAAAATACAATGTACCTACAATATATACTTACCATGAACTACCTTGTTCTAATAATGTAGGACAAAAACTAGCTACTCAATAGTGGAAACATTAGGTTCAACCTCTAAATATTAACACTTTATCACATGATATTAGTCTGTATGGTACTTCATTAACAGGTATTTGTCAAATACATCATGGATTGAGGTCATATATAGAGTTAAGTCCAATTGATAGCCTACCTTCCCATGATTCTCTACAATAATAAATCTCTAAACATAATCTGGCTCCAATTTCCCATTATTTCCCAAGAGATGATGCCCCAATCAAATAGATTCTTGTAGAAACACCTGATCACCAACCTTAAAATACAATGAGTGCAAAATATGATTAGTATTTGTTTTATACCAACTATGAGTTTTCACTAAACTATTTTGGATCAACTCGGTTTTCCCATTTTTCTCCTAGATGAGACTATGTCCCACTAAGGAATGCTCAATCATAGCAACCCAACACAAAGGGGACCACACTGATCACCAATAAAATGACTCCAATGGGGTTATCCTGAATGATTCTTAGTAAAAATTTTATTAAGAAAACTCAACCAATGATTGATAAATCTCCCATGAACCTCTAATGTAAAATACATAGGCATAAAGAATATCCTTAAAAATGTATTAGGGTTCACTCAATATGACCATCTATTTGTAGGTGATACATAAACCTCAAATTCAAATGAATTCTAATGTCCACCTAGATACTCTTCCAAAAATGAGAAGTAAAATAGGTATCCTAGTATAAAACAATCATTATGGTACCCCATAAATCCTAAAGATCTCTCAAATATATAGGTTCTTAAGCTCCTCTTCCTTTATTGAATCCCTAATAAGTAGAAAATGGGATTATTTAGTTAATCAATCTATAATCATCCAAATAGTGTCTTTCCCTCTAAGAGTATGAGGTAGACTAATCAAAAATTCTATAGAGATATCATCCCACCTCCATTCATGAATGGGAAGTGGTAGAAGTAACCCATTCATCCTCTAATTCTCATTTTTTATCATCTACATGGTAAAACATCATGATAAAAAAAATTAACTCACAATCTCATCCTATGACACCAGTAATGACTCTTAATAGTATAAAATAAATTGGTATCCCCAAGGTGAATGAACAAACTAAAAGAAATCGCATAGTATATCACCCCTACCTCCTGGTAAAAGTAACTACTAGCTACTTTATTAAGATGAGGGTATTAATGTGAGATCGAAACCAATCACATGAGTTCTCACCGCCTTTTAACACTTTTTTAATAAGCTAGATGTTAGGTTCAAATGCCTACTTACAGTGAACCGGGTCAATATGAGAGGGAATGACATGGACACCGTCCTCCTATATCTATAAACTCATATAATTAAAGAAAATCATCACACCCTAATGGAATATATCATAAATCTTCGAATTAAAGTTCTAGAAAAAGAATTACCCTTTTTGTGGTATAGGGAATATCATAGTTGAAGGATGGAAGGTACTCCACAAAGAGTCTCTACCTAAGGTTTAATTGTCTATAGGTGAAAATATACTTTAGTATCTTATGATCCAAATAATCTATAAAGTTATCCATTAATAGGTAATGAAACTAGTCCATTAATTCATGAATAAAAAATTCAATCTCTAGGTCAGGGGTGGGGAAATTCCACCCATGTGTAAACAGATAATGAGATCCATAGTCCACCACATGATTATCTTGTATTATCACACACCCTAACCCCACATCTAATGGGTCACAATATGCTACATATCCCTTCCCAAACTCTGGAATAACCAAGACTGGAGTTGATTTCAAATAAACCTAAAACTCCTCAAATGAACACTAAAACTTTTCACTCCACTCAAACAACACCCCTTCTTGAGTCAACACTCTCAAGGGAGAAGCTAGAATGGAGATGTCACAAAAAAACACCTTTAGTATATAGCCACACCCAAAAATCTTCTCATCTAAAACACATTACTGGGCTTCTCCCAAGACATGATCGCTTGGATCTTCTTAGGGTACACTACAATACATATCTCAGATATCCCATGACCCAAAAACATTACCTCTTGGATCTATAACTAGCATTTATCAATCCTATAATACAGGTTATTCTTTGTTAATGTTCCAAAAACAATGCTCAGATGGTCATAATGGTCCTCCTCAGTCTTGTAAAATACCAAGTTATCATCAACCAATATTTCCATAAAGAATTAAAAGAGTGATGAAATATATGATTCACCAATTCCATAAAGACTATATGAGAATATATTTATAAAAATGGGATAAATGGATACTCAATGTACCTGTACCATCACCCAAATAAATTTTTAAGAACTTCTCTTCCCACACCCTCAATTGATGGAACCTCAACCATAATTGATTTTTTGAAAACCACTGACCTCCCTTGAAGTGGAAAAAAATTTCATTGATTAAATTAAATATGTATTTATTATAAACCACAATTTTATTCCACATATGATATACTATGTAATGTTTGAGACTCGTATATTCCTTCTTTGAAAAAATTACTAGTGATTCTCATGGTAACATTCTAACTCAAATAAATCCATTTCCTTTGAGATCATCCAACTAAAAATTTTACACTTTCAACTTAGTTAGATCAATACAATATGATGGTACACATATTGGGATCATCCTAAGGAGCATTTCAATAGTGAAATCCACCTCTCATTGGGTCAAAAGCCTCAAAAAATAATTTGAAAACACCTAGGGGTACTGATCCAAAACCTCTAGAAGAGGTCCATGAGAACCGTTCTCTACAGAATCAATGAACAACCTAGATTACTGACAGAAAATCAACCCCACATTCAAAGAAATGGTCCTTTCCCTCTCGAGCCTCATATCCTACTCACCCTGAAATATGTTAGTGCTCCCATCAAGAGATAGTAACTAGACACTAAAATGATAACATCCAATCTAATATTTGAAACAAATCATCTAATTTATACCAATAATGAGATCGAAAATGTATATTCCCACCATGATGATGTCCCCTGAAACTTCCAAATAAATAATTCCAACATGAAACTATATAAATATAAAACCTTTCTCATTCCTACTTCCCAATGGAGTAAATATATACATTATAAATGGAATCAACTACACCCTCATACCTAAATAATCACAACACTTTCACAATATCAAGGAATAGGAAGAACCTATGCCAAAAAAGTCTGATTCTATATAAGAATCAATAAACCCCAAATGTATCTTGGTGTTTGGACACTATTTAGAGTTCTTAGTGGCCATCTCTACTGAATGAAGACGCCCTGCTCATCTTATCCCAGACTCAAGCTATCCATATGACTTCTTAGTTAGATGATAATTCCCTTTATACTAAGGGTTAAATCCCACACCGATATAAGAATATAATTGCATCTATAAACCCTTATAGATAGAAAAACTAACCTCACTCCCCCAAAGGGATGTCTTGATGAAATGTTGAAAATAAAATGGACACCGACACTAGAGGCACATCCCGAGAGTCTCTAGAAAGTTAGGTCTTGTATATCTAGATCTCCCAAACTAATAAAAATTTATCACGATAACCTTGAAGAAGACATTAAAACCAAATATGATGAATGTTGAAAACCCTTTCCACTTCCCTGATGAGGTTTATCCTACTTATTTTTCAATCCAAAGAAATTACCCTCACTACCACCCACTAATAAAGAAACCCTAATGATCCTTATCTTACCAAAAATTCTTGACACAACCATAACTGATTTATCAACCACCTTAGAATAATTTGTAAGGCATAGAAGAATGATCTCCGATTTGATCTTAGTATTCAATAATGTTTCAGAATGTATCACCATGAGATAGTCATTCACGATTAGCTTCTGTGAAAAATGAACTGACTCAGCAAACCGAGTAGCAAGCTTTGTCAATGATCAACCCTCTTTATCTATAATTATGAAATCTAGGATTTAACAACCCTCATTATCTCAGGATAAAAATATTAGTTAAAAGGCTTATGAAAATTATTCCACATGAGATCCTCATGACTCTTAACATGTACCATGGATTCCCATGACTTTTTACAAAGTCCTTTTAACATAAAAGTGTATAATCCCACCTTCAAGGTATCAAGGGTCATCATAAAATGAGGGATACAATCATTCCTATAGATCCATTCCTTTGGATCATGGGTACCTTTTTCTCCATGAATGAATAAAGAATTCTTCTTAGTGAACCACTGAGCATGGTTTGTTTCATATCTCTGACCTATTTCTCTCTATTATCCTAATGAATGAATAATTTTGATATCTGATTCAACTAAAATAGTATCAACCAGAGGGTTTTCCTATGGAATATTCTCTACAATTACCTCCCTCCATCATTAAGAGTCCCTTTTGGGAGACATTGTTTACAAAAATCAATACACAAACTCATTCAAACATGGTTTGGGTGCACGGTTTGGAAAAACATGTGAAAACAATGTGAAATAATATTATAAGATTATAGATCTGTTCACACAGACTCCACATGGTTACTAGAAACGATGCATCTAAACAACACGCCCCTTCTCCCCTTCCTCGTTTCACTAAAAATCACAAAAATATGAAAAAAATGCTCATGGGTTCTTCCCAAAACCCACATAAAATGATTAAAAACATTAAATATCATCAAACCAACCCAAAACCAAGTCATGATTTAAAACATAACTCCCAACCACCTATAGAAACATGAGTTTTATAATGAAAAAGATTTATCTTGGAAGTTATACACACCTACCTCCCAAGTCCTAATGGTCATATCTTCTATCTACTACTAAACCCGAAAAAACAAGATTTATCTGATACAATTTTGAAATTAACCATCTCAGGGCAAACTAAATCATCATCTGAGCTACTCCACCATAAGGCCCGAGGCAGATTCCCTCCCTCTACTGTAACACCCCCTTTTGAGGTAATTATACATTTTATTATGTAATTTTAAGTTATATAAGGTTTGGGTTGATATTTTGAAGTTTTTGTTACGGTTTTACTGTTTTTTAGAAGTGTCTCTAGGTTTTCATAGTTTGAGCACAGTTAGGTGAAATGTGTAACTTCTCTAAGAAACTATGAATGAGATTTAGGGAGTCTTTGAGAAGATTGATAGTTTGTCTAAACCATGAATCTATACCTGAATATTAGTAGTTATGTGGTAGTATCATTGCATGATTAGAGCATGGTTGATCAAATTATGAAATTCGACTATGCATCCCCCAAGGTGATGGCCAGGAGAACTCACACAATCAGAACATGGTTTGTTAAGCCATGTAGACTAACCATGCAATGTCTCTTAATTATATCATAAAATTAGTATTTATTTCTATTTTCACCTGAAAACTATCATTTCACTCATATTCACCTATGATCTTGAACTAGAGGATTACTCTAGGAATGTTTGGAAATTCCTCTCCATCTTGAATTCATTTCAAATGGATATCTATGTGTTGGATCTTGATAATTATATTTTTTCTTTATTTTTCTTTAAATCATATGATTTCATTCATCATAGAATATTAGATCTAATCTATTATGGATAGATATATGATATATGATTTTTTTGAGAATATATCGATTGGATCTGTTAAAGGAATGAAATTTTGAGGCTAGATCAAGAGGTTTAATTACATTGTTCATTGGTTTCATCACCCATTGTAAAAAATGTGGATTCTCTCTTTCTCTACTAATTTTTGAACATGATGAATTGGTTTTTTTTCATTTTTTTCTCTGAATTTTAAAGTAAAATTGCGTTTCTTCATTGTTAGAATCCCACTTTTCTTTTTGATTTAGAAATATTGGATTTTAATGTTTTTTTGGAAAATATCCCTTCTTTTATGTTTTAAATTTTAAATTTTAGATGATGTATACAAGGTGTTTGATTACATTATTTAAAAAGAATTATTGATTTAAGATATAATTTAGTGTGATAAATTGGATTTTGTGGGATGTGTTTGTTTATCGTTATAGTGGATGTGGCCCTCCCATTATGGACTTGGTATGAGGTTCCAGACTAAGGCACCTGGAGAATGGTCAAATAGTGAAAACTTGGTGGATCGATGAGTAACTGCTCATGAGAATGGGACTAACACCAAGAATGCATGTGTGTGTGTGTGTGTAAGAGGACGTGGTTTGATATTACAACTGGAATAAATGGTTGTGTAACAGCCCGAGATTTTATGAAAAATATTCTTTTTTTTATTTTATTAATGTCTTGTGTTGTACGCTACACCAAAAGGAGCTTGCACAACACGCATCCTTGACTTGCCTTGCATTACACGCAATCACGACCTTCCTCGATAGCGTGTGTAATACGCAATACCGAGTTTCACTAAACAACGATATGCTATTAAAGTATTATTAAAACTAGCCGTTATGAATAGTAATAACCACTTTTTAAAACTCTTTAAATCTTATTTTTCAAAATGAACTTCATTTTTTGATTCGGAGTATCGAATTTAGCCTAAGGTGAAATTTTGGTACTTTTCGGATAACTTTCATATTCTGATGAATAGTGAAAATTACTAAATTTTAATTAAAAACAACTTTTTCAATCGAAATAATTAATAGTGATAAATTATTAATTTTAGTAGTTTTAAAGTATATTTAGAATATATTTTTACAATTTAATACAATAATGGTCATTGGATGTAATTTCACATTTAAACTACTTATAAACAAGTTTCAATCTTTTGATATTTATTATCTCTTAAAAACACGCTATTTGTTTTAACAGCAGGATTTAATTATAAAATTAATTAATGCAACTTCTATGTTATGAATTTGGTAAAATAGACTTCATTTTTGAATTCGGAATATGAAATATAGCTTAGGATGAAATTTTGGCATTGATCTGAAAAACATCAATTTTTGATGAATAGTGAAACTACTAAGTGGTAGGTTAAAAACTGAATTTTGCATAAAACTTAATTTTACCGCTTCTGTGAATGGAATTTCAAAAATCCGAGAGACACGGTTAATATCAAGGACAAAAATGTGGTTCAATGAGATGAAAATAATTTTTTTGGTGAATAGTAACTTTTTACTTTTTTTATCGCGGTTAATAGTAAATAGGGTAACTAAGGGTAAATATGATATCACTATTACCCTAACACATGTCCTAATTCTATTGGACAAGTGTAATTCGACCAAAAACAAACTTAGGAATAAAATATGACCATTTAGGCCCACTTGGATTAGATTAGGACATTTATTATTAATTTATTTAAAGAAGGGTTAAAATAGTTAAAATCAAAGTTTAATAAGTAAATCATTTTTAATATGGGGTTATACATAAGATAAATTCGACTATAAATATTCATTAGAAAGATAAAAAGATTTCCTATATTATGGTATTTTATTTGTAATTTTTAGACATCAAATAATATAATTTATTTATGGCACAAAGATTATGCAGTAATTATCTTATTAATGAAATATTGACATAATTGATAATATAAATACCAAAATAAATGTAATTTAAGACTTTTTATAAATTCCACTAATTTTCTAGGTTACTATGATATATTAGTGTTGCTTTAATCAACTTGGTTCGAAAATATAATTCTGTTATGACGTTCACAAAAATCATATATCAAATAGTGTCAAAATTGACACAAAATAGTTTTTAAATCAAATATTATATTATTAATTGTTATTTTATTCCTAAAAATCTAAGGTTCGGAAACATGACTTAGATAAGGATATATGTATTAATAATATACAATTTGGGGTTAGTTTGGAATGTTATAGTAAGTTTATTAACCATATAGTGAAAGAAAACAAAAAGACACGGTAAAAGTTAAATTATTTAACTTAGAGTTAAATCTAATTGATAAGGTTAAACTAATACCATAAACTTGTCTAAATCCTATTGGTTGATAGTATTTCGACCCATCCCCACTTTAGCTTCGAAATAAGACCCTTTGGAACCATTATAAACCGATTTTGACTTTAATATAAAATAATATTTTGA
Organism: Viscum album; assembly: GCA_963277665.1. NCBI lineage: Eukaryota > Viridiplantae > Streptophyta > Magnoliopsida > Santalales > Viscaceae > Viscum > Viscum album. Next base: position 1,489,237,096 of record OY728162.1, on the reverse strand, counting down.
GATATTCCTAAGGTGCCCCTCTCCTCCCTTATAAAAGGACACCTCCTCCCCCTCCTCCTCACACCAATTTGAGCACTCAAGCTCGGCCAAACCCTGCCAAAATCTCTTATCCACTTCGCTAGAAACATCATAGAGGTTCTGGTCTTACTCAAAGACCAATTTTAGTTCCCTAAGAGGAGGTCTCCAAAAGGCGCTTCAAAGAAGAGGTAATTACCGTTACCAATTCTTTCATCTTTATTTCTTCTTCCACTTCTTCTTCTTAGGTAGTTTCATTATGAAGTAATAAAATCAGTATCACTCATATACTGATATGTTATTATAAGTATGAAACAACCCTATTTCACCATCTATCCATCCTACGGAAAAAGAAATCACCGCGCGTGCGTACGTACGGAATACCGTCTCCACGCCGTGGTGTAATCTATTTTCCACCACCACCTTACATGGATGGGTATAATGGTGTAAAGAATAACTATAAATAGTTATTACAACATCATATTGATTCTGATATATTGTATAATCCACTCCAATTCAATTCAATATTTATAGAAATGATATCACCGCTCGTGCGTACGTACGGAATACCGTCTCCACGACGCGATGAGATTCATTCTCCATGTTAACCATTTAAGAATGATTATAATGTATATATAAGAAATAATAATGAAATATATGACATTATAAAGCTACTGGATTTATGTATATATATACCTATGTATGTCATCTACTTACTTCCATTTCAAGACAATAAGGAAAGGAAAACAGCGTTCATGCGTACGTACGGACTACCGTCTCCATGAACGGTGTTTTTCATTTTATTTATCTACCTATTATATATATATATACTGAATATATATGATATATAAATCATATTTTATATTCTGGAAGTAAGTAAATCATGATATAAGTAATAATGATGTCAAGAACAACAAGTCAAAACACCTACGATAAATGAAACGATTTTACCCAAAACGCTTCTTTAACATGGAATTTACAAAAGAACGGGTAATATAATGTCATAAGTGAACCATATATGATATCATAACAATGAATATGATTCTGTCATAAGTCAATAACATTATTTAAACCATTATACAGGAGATTCGGACACGAACAAAGCAAATCGGACCTAAGGTAAGGGAAATATCACAATCTCATTTTTATCCGAGATTGCTTATACTTTGGTATTTACTGGGGTGTATTTTATCATCCACATCCATGTTTTCCTCAATATGTAATATTATTTCCATTCACGTACAATTGTTTAAATCCAATTTTACCCTTAGGTAAGTTTTTAGTAAAGGATATGAAAGGAGTCTTTTTTCGTTTTTCGTACGAGGTACTTTTTGACTTTTCCGACAAAAGTACAAAGAATGTTTTTTTTAACTTATACGGCACGAACGGATTTTTACGGTTTTATAAAGCCTTATTTTCATGAACCTTCCCCCAATATATTTCATGACTATTTTCAATAAAATCTCTTTCTTTTAAAATTGCATGATGTTTTGTGAAAAGAAATTGATTTTGAAGAAGAAAGGATATTTTCGTCAAGAATTCAATTCAAGTGTTTTATCAAAATTATTTCCCATCTAAGATAATAAAGGGTTCTGTTTCTATCCATAATTTTACATTGATTTGACTATGTTGTGATGGAATTATGTTTATGAATTCCTTTATCTTATATGAATGGTTTTATGATGTCACGTTGTTTAAGAATCCCATTTTTATTACATGGGTTATGCAATGATGTATGATTTATGATTTTGTGGCACACATAAGAATGGTATCATTATGAGATGGGTGGGACCTATATCTCCCTCCAATGCATTGGGTAAAGATTTTATATATCATGAGATAGACATGGCTGGAATGGTAGGTTATACCGGTTCAGTGAAACAGGACTGAAACGAGGATTACTCGATTCAGAAAGGGACTTTGTCCACTAAGATAGTCTTGGCAATGAGTCTTGACTAACAAGAAATGATTCTCTATGATTATGTGTGTATGCCACAAAGTTCCATGTTTTATGTTATGATTATTGTGATTACATTTCACTGCCATGATTTATCCCATGTTATGAAATTATTCTCTCTTTTGCAGGTTATGATTTCCAAAATGTTATGTTCTTATGAATATGATGTGATTGATATTTCTTTTGTTTACCCTTACTGAGCATTTGAGCTCACCCTTTTATGTTTTCTTTTCCCCAGGATATAAAGAAAGGTTTTAGGTAAAAAAAAGGAAGATCTTTATGGGAGATGTTGAAGATATTTCACCACGATTAGAAGATTATAGTCCGAGTTTCCAAAGACACTAAACTATTACGGTCCTTGTGTGTGTGTTTTTGTAATGTACTAAGTATTCCGCAAAAGTAATGTAAAGTCCATGTACGTCAGGATTCGGGTCTCTACAGTTGGTATCAGAGGATAGGTTTAGTCAACCTTTGGAAACTAGGATGCGAAAACGTTAGTGAGATCCCTAGAGATATTTCTAAGGTATGTCTAGGGATGTCTCTAAGGTTAAGTATACGTATAGGTTATAGTCCTAGAATTGCGCTAACGATCTTCAAATTTAACCTAAGATATTAGATATTGAGGGTACTAACCCTTTATTATGTTGTTTTCCCTAGCATGATTTTTGCCTCTCACACAATTCTTTTGGGGTTTTAGACGATGGCTGGAACCCGAAGGAACCGTGTTAATGCGGAATGTGATGGGCAATGCAATGATTGTACCCCTGAGCAACCAAACGATATGGGAGCTGGAATGCAAAATATTGTAGCCATGCTCACACAACTTTCTCAAGCTATGAATCATGCAGGACATCCAAACGAGCAAAGGAAGGAGCAACATTCTGTTGAATCCTTCATGAGGCAGCGTCCACCTTCTTTCAGTGGGTCTACTGATCCATTAGTTGCTGAACAATTGATTAGTACTACTGAAAAGATATTTTCAGTTCTTCAATGTTCTGAACATGATAAAGTCATCCTAGCAGTGTATCGTTTGGAAGGAGATGCTGATCAATGGTGGAATCTTATTAAGAATACAAGGCAAAGGGATGAAATTGAGTCTATGGAATGGGACGAGTTCAAGAACTTATTTTTCAATAAGTACTTCCCTCGTATTCTTCGAACAAAGATGGAGAAAGAGTTTCTTGAACTGAAGCAAAGGGACGATGAATCTGTTGGTACCTATGAAGCAAATTTTACAAGACTTGCAAGGTATGCTTCTGGAATTATCATCCAACCTGAAAGTAAAGTTGATCGATTTTTCAGTGGCTTAAAACCAAGTATTTGAAGGGCATTAGCTATAAGAGACTTCAGTAGCTATGAAGAAATTGTGCGTTGTGCTATCAAGGTAGAAATGGAAGTTGGTGTTACATATCCATCTCATGGTTTTGACAAGAAACGAAAGATGGAGTTCAAGGAGAAATCTCAGAATAATGGTGAAAAGAAGATGAATGTTTCCTTATGCACAAAGTGTGGAAAGAAGCATGGTGGAGATTGTCTAAAAGGGACTAGAAAATGTTTTAAGTGTGGAAAAGAAGGTCATCGAGCAGCTGAGTGTCGAAGTAATGGAAAAAGGGTTTCTAATGATGTGAATAAAGCAAACACTGCAGAGAACGCACCGCCAACACTTCAATGCTTCAAGTGCAAGGAAATGGGGCATTATGCTAATAATTGCCCTAATCCAAGGGTTAGTGATGATCAACATGAGCAACCACTGAAGGCAAAGGACAAAGGGAAATCACATGCGATCACTATTGGCAATGTTGAATATGACAACGATGTGGTGGAATGATTAAGTGTTTATGTAATGGGATTCCAAAATAATGTTGTATCATTGCGTATTGCAATATTTATTGATGTGGTATTCAAAGTGATTGAGATATTTTTTGGAAATAAGATGATATGCGCATAATGAAGACGAGAAAATGAAATGTTTAATAGTATTCATGAGCTCATGATTGATATAAGGACTAAGTGATATCATGGTTTGAGTATATAGAATTTTGAGGATTTTGGTATGTGGAAAGTGTTAACTTTTAACTGCACTCATGTTTTCACTAAGGTATTCAAGAGAATACACGATTAAGGACTTTGAATGTTTGGAATGTGACCAACAAGACATATCTTATGATATGTGGGGATCAACGACAGTATTAAATCTCTGGTAATCGTTGTCACTATATTATGAGATTGGACTGCAGTATTATGTATAAGCCTAAAGATTAGACTGGATTATGTTGGACATAAGTTAGTAATGTTTAAGGATAGAAGATTTTCGATATTATTGATGGGATGTTATAGTAACGTAGTTTTAGAAAAAGGGACAACCTGCCGGACGGGCGACAACCCATCGCTTCGGACAAGGCTGTAGGAATCGAACCCACAACCGAAGTGCGACTGGCCTTTATCGCCTACCACTGACCTACAGGAAGTCCCTGTTTAGTAGAAACTAGTTTTATTATATTAAGCAGTATGATATATGAAGTATAAGTCCATTTTAGGAACCATATATGATTAATCTCACTATAGATCGACTTATGCATATAATTTTGCTAACCTTTTGTTTGAAACAGATGGAATGACCCTTCATTCTATCACATGATCTGCTAACACTTCACGAATAACAAATTCAACTTCATTTATTTAAGAGATGAAGTGGAAATTGTTAAAGGCACGAACAACAGTGAGATTGTACCAAAATAAAGTAAGTATTTATTCTAATTCAAATTCTTTAACTTTAGGGAAATGATCTTGAAAACCAAAAATGTTGTCCTAGTTCTCTTATACCTGATGAATCAGATGGTACCTTAGATCGTCACAAATTTATGGATTTGTGATTACTGGCTTTTCCATAGCCATGTTCTCTGCCACTCTCCATCAGAGCATGATGGTTAGATTTCTCTTCCATATCCATATTTTCACCTATGTGGAAACCCAGTGATTAGTTTATTTGGGTAATCGCTACATTTCATACTTTAGTTTTTTAAGCCAAGTTTTGGTATTCCCTTTTACGATGTGGGTTTCTATTAAAGAAACTTTCGAATAGTAAACCATTTATAACCCCGACGAATTTCGAGGGCGAAATTCATTTTAAGGGGGGTAGAATGTAACAGCCCGAGATTTTATGAAAAATATTCTTTTTTTTTATTTTATTAATGTCTTGTGTTGTACGCTACACCAAAAGGAGCTTGCACAACACGCATCCTTGACTTGCCTTGCATTACACGCAATCGCGACCTTCCTCGATAGCGTGTGTAATACGCAATACCGAGTTTCACTAAACAACGATATGCTATTAAAGTATTATTAAAACTAGCCGTTATGAATAGTAATAACCACTTTTTAAAACTCTGTAAATCTTATTTTTCAAAATGAACTTCATTTTTTGATTCGGAGTATCGAATTTAGCCTAAGGTGAAATTTTGGTACTTTTCGGATAACTTTCATATTCTGATGAATAGTGAAAATTACTAAATTTTAATTAAAAACAACTTTTTCAATCGAAATAATTAATAGTGATAAATTATTAATTTTAGTAGTTTTAAAGTATATTTAGAATATATTTTTACAATTTAATACAATAATGGTCATTGGATGTAATTTCACATTTAAACTACTTATAAACAAGTTTCAATCTTTTGATATTTATTATCTCTTAAAAACACGCTATTTGTTTTAACAGCAGGATTTAATTATAAAATTAATTAATGCAACTTCTATGTTATGAATTTGGTAAAATAGACTTCATTTTTGAATTCGGAATATGAAATATAGCTTAGGATGAAATTTTGGCATTGATCTGAAAAACATCAATTTTTGATGAATAGTGAAACTACTAAGTGGTAGGTTAAAAACTGAATTTTGCATAAAACTTAATTTTACCGCTTCTGTGAATGGAATTTCAAAAATCCGAGAGACACGGTTAATATCAAGGACAAAAATGTGGTTCAATGAGATGAAAATAATTTTTTTGGTGAATAGTAACTTTTTACTTTTTTTACCGCGGTTAATAGTAAATAGGGTAACTAAGGGTAAATATGATATCACTATTACCCTAACACATGTCCTAATTCTATTGGACAAGTGTAATTCGACCAAAAACAAACTTAGGAATAAAATATGACCATTTAGGCCCACTTGGATTAGATTAGGACATTTATTATTAATTTATTTAAAGAAGGGTTAAAATAGTTAAAATCAAAGTTTAATAAGTAAATCATTTTTAATATGGGGTTATACATAAGATAAATTCGACTATAAATATTCATTAGAAAGCTAAAAAGATTTCCTATATGATGGTATTTTATTTGTAATTTTTAGACATCAAATAATATAATTTATTTATGGCACAAAGATGATGCAGTAATTATCTTATTAATGAAATATTGACATAATTGATAATATAAATACCAAAATAAATGTAATTTAAGACTTTTTATAAATTCCACTAATTTTCTAGGTTACTATGATATATTAGTGTTGCTTTAATCAACTTGGTTCGAAAATATAATTCTGTTATGACTTTCACAAAAATCATATATCAAATAGTGTCAAAATTGACACAAAATAGTTTTTAAATCAAATATTATATTATTAATTGTTATTTTATTCCTAAAAATCTAAGGTTCGGAAAAATGACTTAGATAAGGATATATGTATTAATAATATACAATTTGGGGTTAGTTTGGAATGTTATAGTAAGTTTATTAACCATATAGTGAAAGAAAACAAAAAGACACGGTAAAAGTTAAATTATTTAACTTAGAGTTAAATCTAATTGATAAGGTTAAAATAATACCATAAACTTGTCTAAATCCTATTGGTTGATAGGATTTCGACCCATCCCCACTTTAGCTTCTAAATAAGACCCTTTGGAACCATTATAAACCGATTTTGACTTTAATATAAAATAATATTTTGAGATATTCCTAAGGTGCCCCTCTCCTCCCTTATAAAAGGACACCTCCTCCCCCTCCTCCTCACACCAATTTGAGCACTCAAGCTCGGCCAACCCCTGCCAAAATCTCTTCTCCACTTCCCTAGAAACATCCTAGAGGTTATGGTCTTACTCAAAGACCAATTTTAGTTCCCTAAGAGGAGGTCTCCAAAAGGCGCTTCAAAGAAGAGGTAATTACCGTTACCAATTCTTTCATCTTTATTTCTTCTTCCACTTCTTCTTCTTAGGTAGTTTCATTATGAAGTAATAACATCAGTATCACTCATATACTGATATGTTATTATAAGTATGAAACAACCCTATTTCACCATCTATCCATCCTACGGAAAAAGAAATCACCGCGCGTGCGTACGTACGGAATACCGTCTCCACGCCGTGGTGTAATCTATTTTCCACCACCACCTTACATGGATGGGTATAATGGTGTAAAGAATAACTATAAATAGTTATTAGAACATCATATTGATTCTGATATATTGTATAATCCACTCCAATTCAATTCAATATTTATAGAAATGATATCACCGCTCGTGCGTACGTACGGAATACCGTCTCCACGACGCGATGAGATTCATTCTCCATGTTAACCATTTAAGAATGATTATAATGTATATATAAGAAATAATAATGAAATATATGACATTATAAAGCTACTGGATTTATGTATATATATACCTATGTATGTCATCTACTTACTTCCATTTCAAGACAATAAGGAAAGGAAAACAGCGTTCATGCGTACGTACGGACTACCGTCTCCATGAACGGTGTTTTTCATTTTATTTATCTACCTATTATATATTTATATATACTGAATATATATGATATATAAATCATATTTTATATTCTGGAAGTAAGTAAATCATGATATAAGTAATAATGATGTCAAGAACAACAAGTCAAAACACCTACGATAAATGAAACGATTTTACCCAAAACGCTTCTTTAACATGGAATTTACAAAAGAACGGGTAATATAATGTCATAAGTGAACCATATATGATATCATAACAATGAATATGATTCTGTAATAAGTCAATAACATTATTTAAACCATTATACAGGAGATTCGGACACGAACAAAGCAAATCGTACCTAAGGTAAGGGAAATATCACAATCTCATTTTTATCCGAGATTGCTTATACTTTGGTATTTACTGGGGTGTATTTTATCATCCACATCCATGTTTTCCTCAATATGTAATATTATTTCCATTCACATACAATTGTTTAAATCTAATTTTACCCTTAGGTAAGTTTTTAGTAAAGGATATGAAAGGAATCTTTTTTCGTTTTTCGTACGAGGTACTTTTTGACTTTTCCGACAAAAGTACAAAGAATGTTTTTTTTAACTTATACGGCACGAACGGATTTTTACGGTTTTATAAAGCCTTATTTTCATGAACCTTCCCCCAATATATTTCATGACTATTTTCAATAAAATCTCTTTCTTTTAAAATTGCATGATGTTTTGTGAAAAGAAATTGATTTTGAAGAAGAAAGGATATTTTCCTCAAGAATTCAATTCAAGTGTTTTATCAAAATTATTTCCCATCTAAGATAATAAAGGGTTCTGTTTCTATCCATAATTTTACATTGATTTGACTATGTTGTGATGGAATTATGTTTATGAATTCCTTTATCTTATATGAATGGTTTTATGATGTCACGTTGTTTAAGAATCCCATTTTTATTACATGGGTTATGCAATGATGTATGATTTATGATTTTGTGGCACACATAAGAATGGTATCATTATGAGATGGGTGGGACCTATATCTCCCTCCAATGCATTGGGTAAAGATTTTATATCTCATGAGATAGACATGGCTGGAATGGTAGGTTATACCGGTTCAGTGAAACAGGACTGAAACGAGGATTACTCGATTCAGAAAGGGACTTTTTCCACTAAGATAGTCTTGGCAATGAGTCTTGACTAACAAGAAATGATTCTCTATGATTATGTGTGTATGCCACAAAGTTCCATGTTTTATGTTATGATTATTGTGATTACATTTCACTGCCATGATTTATCCCATGTTATGAAATTATGCCCTCTTTTGCAGGTTATGATTTCCAAAATGTTATGTTCTTATGAATATGATGTGATTGATATTTCTTTTGTTTACCCTTACTGAGCATTTGAGCTCACCCTTTTATGTTTTCGTTTCCCCAGGATATAAAGAAAGGTTTTAGGTAAAAAAAAGGAAGATCTTTATGGGAGATGTTGAAGATATTTCACCACGATTAGAAGATTATAGTCCGAGTTTCCAAAGACACTAAACTATTACGGTCCTTGTGTGTGTGTTTTTGTAATGTACTAAGTATTCCGCAAAAGTAATGTAAAGTCCATGTACGTCAGGCTTCGGGTCTCTATAGGTTGAATCAATTTTCTACATTTAATTTAAATTACATTAAATTGTTAAACTATTTTTGATAATTTACTCTTTTATTATAATTATACTTTGAATTATGATCTAACATGTTCTAGTCCAAATTTTGTGAGTTAGTAAGTCACTTGGGGAATTCATACTGGGTATGATTACTCACACCATACATATGCACATTGGTGTGTATGCACACATTTATCTTTATGATACATTAAAATCAAAGGTCTTATATTTTTCTTGTATAGCATCGTGATGACACTTTCTCACTATGTTGGTTGGATCTTGGAGTTCTCTTATGGAGTGGTTAGAGTGATTCCACATTGGTGTCGTTACATTCGGATGTCTTTTAGTTTTCTTGGTTCATATTCTTCTTCCATTATTTTACTACTGCTATTTTTTTATTTTGTTGTTATCTCACTTGATTTATATTTTTTATACTCCATGTATCATATAATTTTGTTCAGTTTTTTTATTTTTTAATAATAGGTTGTGATTTTTTCAAAGGTAAAATAATTCTCTAATGTTTTAATAATCTCTTGGAATTTATTCACTGTCGTTGGTATCTTGGGGACATTATCTAAGGTTAGTGGAACCTTAACTCTTTACAATCCAAGGGTTTGGGTTAGGATGTCATTAATGGTATCATTTTTTGTCACACCATCATTTTAGGATAATATAATGTAGATAATAAATTTAAAAAATTGAAATTTATTGCATAAAAAGACATTTATAACCTATTTATGCTGAAATTCATGTTACCAGTAAAGTTCTTTTGCAAAAAATGTTTTTTTAGACACCTATAAGAGTGTTATCATCTCATCATTATTATATTATCCAATGAGTGTAGCATATCATGCCTTAGTAATTAGACTTCCCACTAGGATTGAATTTATCATATTATGTTTGATGATTCTTCAAAATTGGTTATAGTGATTTTTAATATTGATGATTTTGAATTTTATCATTCTACAATTTACTAGTGAGTGATGTCTAAGTGGTGTTTTTCTATGACTATTGTGAAATCTCACTAGTTATATAACCTAATAACTCATAAGAAGAGGCCACAGATAGTTTGGATGAACCTGAACCATAGGTTAACCAAGTTCTTGTTCATATCATTGTTTAATATTTTCAAGTAATTGATAAGGGAAATCAAAATGATAAACTAGGGAATTTGGATCATTCTATGTAGTTTTTAATACATAATTCACCTATATTTTTGGGGGATTCAAAAACCGAAAAGTTATAATCATTGATTAATAGAATTAATCAAGTCTCTTATTTTCTTAGAACCATAACTGATATAAATGTAAATCTATATGTCGATATAAAATAAAGTCTTTCACTCTAATGGTGGGATTTATTTGTACAATATAAATTCAACCAAGGCGTTCTGTGGGAAGGATTTTTATAATTTTTGCATAAATAATTCTACCTACACCCCTTAAAGATATATAAAATACCATATTTATTTATTATTAAGATATATAATTTATCGTTGATGAAATATACGGATAAGTTCATCAACTTGGTCCATTTGTTCTATATAAGTGGTTACTATCACATCCCTTAAGGCTCATATATTTGTGTCTGTATTACAACCAGAAATTCATTCTATGATATTTGTGCTCTATATTACATATTATATAGATATGTTTAATATAGGTATATTGATGTAAAATGATATTACTAGAAATTTTATTGTATAAAGTACTTTGTTCTATATAGGACTAGGTAGGAACTCTAATTTTGGGAACAGGTGAAATAGGGACACATACAACCAAGGTGGTAGCACACTAAAAATCAAACCACATGATCAGTTAACTCTCTTTTATTCCCTAATAGTATTCTGGGTTATTTCTAATGTGGTTTTTTAGAGTATAGGAAGTGATATTGTATAAAATCATTGGGATCATGTCACGACTGTAATAAAATTTGACATATTTAGTGTTATTACCCTAACATTAAAAATACAATCGTTGGAAACACATTTCATGTGTATCAGACATCTTATTCTCTAATTGTATGATAACATTAGAATAGTTATCTTCTATAGAACTGAGTGATCCAGAGTGATCCCAGAAACACCCAAATTTATCCAAAAATTCAACCACAACAGGAAATAAATGTAAAATGAGGAGAAAGTAAGAATTTATATTATTTTTAGTAGATAATCATATGGGATCAATCTAGACCATTAAATGTATGTGGATCCATTATACTTAACTCAACTATTATAAAATATCAGTTTGATAATGTTATATCCTACTCTTTAATTAATTTATGTGTTGTTAATCAAATGGATTTCAATATCAATATGATTCAACATGTGATGAGTATTCATACACCTCTAAGGTAGTGAAAGTGTAGATGATTTAAATGTGTACCTTGTTCTATAAAAATTAATGGATTATAGTTTTTTAGGACTTTTCTATTTTATACATGAATATATTTGACTTAATCCTTAGAATGTATTGGTTAGTTACATTTGAAAATCATACCTACTGTTATAAATGACGATTAATATTTACATATCCTAATGGGATGGTTAATATATTTTAAGGAGAGTGGGATTTGAATTCTGTGAAAGTGGGACCTTTAGTACCAATGGTTGGTACTAATTCTTATTAATTAATAACGGTCACTTTGGGGAATAATTTCATAATTGAGATAATAAATTTCACAACCATTATAGATTGGCATCCATGAATTTTTCCTAAAAATATTACTGGGTTTCCACATGAAAGTGAAGTGGAATTTCAAATTGATATTCTTCTAGGAAAACCCCTATTTGAATTCTTTCATAAGGAATGGAAAAATGGTAATAAAGGGAATTGAAGATCTAATTAGAGGAATTAGAATATAATGGTTTTATAAGACTAGTTATTTCACATTATTCTACTCCAATTCATTTCATAGAGAAGGAAAATTCATCATGAATATTTATTTATTAACATAAAATGAATCAGTTTACAATAAAGAATTGATATATTATTCATTGAATTTATGATATTTTTTAATAATTGAAAGGAACCCAATGGATGTATAAATTTTATCTACATTTTGGGTATCCCCAACTCTAATTTAGGAAGTTAGATATTCTAAAAAAATCTTTTAGGAATCTCTATAGTAAGTCATTCCCTTTACTCTAAAAAAATTAACTAGAAGTTTTCATAAAAATAATTAATCTTGATTTTCAATGGTATATAGAATATTTTATTATTGTAATTTTAAATAAAATTTCCAAGTATTATCAAACTTGAAAATATCATGAATAACATTTATAGAGTGTGTAGAACATTTTAAAAGAGCATTGATTATATTCACAATTTTAAAATTTTGATTTCTATATATAATAAGTTTTTTTTCTTGGAAATATAATTTTTAAGAATGGATTATCAACAGATCTTGACATGATAGAATTTTTCATCTCTTGGAAACAATCAAAGAACACCTTTCAAGAATTCATCTTTCTGGGATTAATCGGTTATTATCATCAGTTCTTCCAATACAACTCATGTCTTTCATCTCCTATAGAAGTGCTCACAAGAATGGGAACTCCATTCCATAAGAGTTATGATTATAAAAAATACATTTTAGAGTATACATTTGATCTCATTTTATCACCAATTCACGTCTTTTCAAAATCTTGGAAGGTTTATATAACTTTTTGTGAAAAATGGATTTTGAGTTAATTGTGATTTTTTACAGAGATATCATTTCATAGCTTATAGATAATGATACTAGTTAACTCGTGAAAATAGTTATCTAACCCATGAATTAGAAATTTTTGTGGTGGTTCATTCATTGAAAACATGGAATCAATATCACCTTAGAGGTAATTTTACTATTTTCGAACACCAAAAAATATTGAAACAAATATTTTCATAAATGAAGTCCAACTTGAGATGAAGAAGATGAATGGAATATCTCTAGATGTTGGAATTTTACCTGGCTTATAAACTAAAAAAATTTATATGGATGTTTATTTAAACTAAAATTTGTGTAATCAAATGGTTAGGGAAGCTTGTGATTAATCGAAATTAATTAATAAGATTACTGATATACATTTGGATTCCCCTAATTTGAATAAAGTCAGAATTTTATTTCTATTGAAACTCCTACATAATTTTGTTGAGAAAGTTAAGGATACTCCAAAATTTTATATTGATTTATGTACCATTATATCAAAACATATTGATGGGGAGACCATTGATGGATCAAAACAATATGTTAACTCTGTGTTGATTATTTATATTATATAGCCATTATTCTACCTTATCAAAAAAACTATTCATTCTTGTCACTATTTTAAGTGTTAAATTCATCTAGACATATAAAATTAAACACAGTGTGATCTTAATATATGTCGACCTTTATATAATGTAAATGTATTCCATAGCTTACTCAACATGAAAAAACAAACTAAAATGAAATAGTGTTATGATTATACCATTATAAACTAGCCATTGAGTTATCCAGAATGAATAAGAGAAACATATTTATTAAATATTTATGAACATAAAATAAATTATACTTGTAATATGAATAAAATCTATATAGTATAGCTAAAATAACTTTGAAAATTATTTTATTATAAATAATAATTTTTTTCCTAAAATTATTGCTTTCAATAAAGAAAATAATTATATTATGGTGATATGATAATAAAATATATTGGTAATATGAATAATATAGCACTAATAAATTATTTTTTAATTGATAAGAAATAAGAATAAAGAATGCATAACATTTTAAAAATACATTTTCCAAACAAGAGCAGTTTCCACTATATTTTGGGATTTTATTAATTATATAATTTTAGAAAATTATTTTGAAAAAATGAACATCATTTTTGGATTATTAATAATAATATAATGTTATTATTAGTTTATTGGTTTTTTCTATAACAAATGATTTTTTAGTGAATAGTTAAAAATATCGTTTTTATAAATAACATGAATTTTATGACGTTATTTTTATAAAAGTATGAACTGGAAATTAATGAAACATTTTAAAAAAAATACGTATTTCTTAAGTAACTTTATAATTTTAATAATTTTGTTATTAATTTACAAGCCTATATTTGATATTGTAGAACCTAAGAAATATTCCCCCAAATATTATTTTAAGAAATTATAAATGTTTATTTTCAATTAATTTTTTATCTATTTATAAATTGAATCAAATGAGATTTATGTCAAATTTATAATTAGTGGATCCAAATTATCTAAAAAGAACAAATTTATTTTTAAGAATAAAGGACAATTACCTTAGGTAAATACTTGTTATCACAATAAAAGATAAATTGGTAAATGTAATAATTCATGGGGTAAAAGGGATAAAACATGATAAAAACATGTAATAATAGAGTGGGTGATATATTTATCAACGTTATCTCTTATTTAACCTATTATTTATAAATTTTGGATCCACATGACATGTTTAACATGTTATTCATTTAAATAAATTTTAAATATTTATAAAAATTGTCATTATCACCACTTATAAAAGGGGCCTCTCACTACCCCATTAAGGTAATCATAAAAAAATTTCTTCATCCTAAATCCCTACACTTTTTCATTCCCCTATAATTTCCGACCACTCTCATGATCTCTTAGTAATAATATATTATCTTATGTAATACATTTCCAAGGGATCTTACAAAAAAATATTAAAGTGCCCAACATGAGTAATTATTTTTACTTTACATCTTTATTTTCTATTTCTATTTTTAAATTGTAATTTTTAAATCACTATGTAATTATTAATGCCTTCCAAATGAGAATCAAAAAATTTAGGATCAAAGTAATACCGAAAGTATAGGTATTAGTTTCTCTATAATGTAAAGAAAGGAGAAACATGGAAATATAGAGATTAGGTACCAAGGTCATATTAATTGGATGATCCAAAGAATATCACATCATGAGGTTATGTTCATTGCATGATATATTCATGATCATGTGAATCCCCTCTAAAAAGACATCCTAATCCTGTGAATGCTTCCATACAAGAACTAATTATCATGCCATGGATTTTATATGAGTCTTTATGATCATACTACATGTCTATTGATGGACACTAGACAATCACCTATGAATTTTATAAAATACAAATTGAAAAAGTAGAAAGATTCATACAAAGGGTTTTATTCTGATTTACATTTGAAAGTATGCCGTTTTCTGTGTGATTATTCAATAATTCATGTAAAATAACAATGTAAATTCCATACTCTCAATGAAAGGTCTATTATATGTGTTACCTTTATCTTGTGAAGGAAATTATACATGTACATTTTATTAGATGATTCAATAATGGATAATTTATGGGAGAAATTTAAAGGATTTATTAAATAAAAGATGAAAAATATGGTACCTTTATGTGAAGTGGATTTTTACAATTTTTCCAATAAATGTTATATATGCTTCACTTGATCAATTTTTTTATCATGAAAATATCCTTAAACATACTATATTGATCCCAAAAATGGCCCTAGAAAATTCCTTTTCAATCATGCGAAATTAAATTTGAGAGGAGACCTAATCTTATCAAGAATCATAGACATGTCATCATGATCTTGTAAAGTCCCTTTAACATGTCAAGTTGATTATGGGAAATCCCTTTGATAATCCATGGGTTCAGTAAATATGGTAATTATGGAGTGATCTCACAATCTCTATTTATCAAGTGACATGAAGATTAAATCATGGATGACCTGTGGTTGGATCATGAGAAACATATGATACAATGTTGTATCCACTGACACAAGCCCATATACATGATTTAATAATCATGCAAAGAAGTATAGATATAGGGAGGATATGCTTATAAATCTCCCCTGTCACACAAAAAATAAGATAGTCGTTATAGTGAAGAGGTGAGAGAAAATTTCTTAGAGAAAAGAACCATAAAATAGAAAAATTATTCTACTAGGTAATCCTAATGAACAACTAAGGGATTGAAACAATTTTTTATATGATTTTTGTGATCACTCTACTGATCACAATAAAGAGTTCTAGCATACAAGCTAGATCGTGCGAATGAGTATCCATGTGACAACATGATTATGCAAGGCCTCAACAAGTCAATTCCTAATGAAAATTGATACATTGATGCACTAAATTCTCAAAATTAAAGAAGATTAATGAAAATATAGATAAATTTATTTTTATGAAAGTGGGGCATCCACTTTGTGTGATCTATTCATTCATCATGTGATAACCTATGAGCTTGTCAGTTAGGTCATGGAATTGTTTTTGAAAAAAATAAACTAGATCATTTAAATGCTTCTATATATGTGAGTTGGATCATGTGAAATACCTTGGGTATATCATCAAGATCATGAAAAGTCTATAAAAAATGTTATCCATTTCAAGTAAAGTCCTCTGGACATATCATCCCAATCATTCAAAGTCCTCTAAACCTGATATATTGTTTACAAATAGTTATCTAGAAATGTCATATTGACCATGTGAATTCCTATGAATATATTAACTAGATCATGTGAAGTCCTCTAGGCATGTCATCCATATAATGTCATGACCTCTAAAGATTTCATCCAACTCAAACAATTCACTCTATACATTGCATGAGAATCACGTAACAACAAATTTGACATGTCATCCAGGTCATTCAAAGTACTCTAGATATATCATATTGATCACATGGAATATGTTCAACATGTCATTCATAATAATGAAAAGGACCTAGATATCTTAGCTTTGATCACATGAATATCCCTGGACATGTCAATAATACACCTTCGTACATTCTAGATAGACACTCTAGACATAACAGACATGTATTGGTACATGTTAGATAGACACTCTGGGCATGTCATGTAGACACCTTGGAGATGTCAGGAAGACACCCTAAACATATTAGCCTTTTCCTATACGAATACTCAGTCATGTTCCCCTGAATCATGTGAACACATGACCATGAGTTTATGGTTTATCCTTCCCCTTCGTATGGGAAGTATCTATAATGGTAAAAGTATAGGTACTCATGAAACCCTATTGGTATTTAGGGATGATCATTCCCACTAAGAGTACTCAGTCAACCAATCAGGATCCCCAATCTCCATCTGTCATAATATAGGGGTTGGATACCTTCCAATAAGAATCCACTTTGGTGTAATTCTCTAGTATTTCATTTCATAGGACTTTCCCTATGGGTCTATCATTGTTTCTCATCCATCAGAATATTGGGAGAGTTAATTGAACTATGAGGAATCTGATTCCTCTTATAAGTAGGATACATAGGATTTCTTCTTAATGCTTGAGCACCCTATCAAACACTCTATCAGGATCACCCTAGTGAATAAGTCCCACATCCATATGTAGTGTGTCTGGTTACTTATTATCCATTATTTCTCAAACCAATTATTACTTACAATAGCTTATAGATTTTCAACGATCATTACACTTCCATCATAAATTCCCCCAATCAGGGAAATATTAGATTGTAAGAACTGTTCAAGCATGTGGTACAAATTCCTCCATACACAAGAATCCACATTGGAGTAAGTTTTGAAGGAATTCCCATATTTGTAAAATCTTAACCAACAACTCTCATGATTACTAATATTTATCCCCAACCAACAGTGTGTTAAGGAAAAACCAAACAATAAGTAATCTGATTCTTATTATAATTATGATGTGTAGGATGCCTTCTTTATCCCTGAGCTCTATTCCCATTGATAAGTTCCCTCATATATGTTCATTCCTCATTACATTAAACTGCATGTCTTGGACCTAAAAAAACTATGAGGGTTTTGATTTCTATTCTCACAGGATATACAGGATACCTATTAAAGGTCCAATCCCACTCTAGAAATACTAATCAGCTTCTTGTATAGAATTAAACTTCATAGTGCCTGAATACATGGATTCCATAAAAAATATGATATCCAATGAAAATAAATAATGGGAAATATATTGAGAACCTATAATACAGACAAATGATTTCATTAATAGAATCCTTTTTTCATATAGAGAGATTTAACACATGATCATTTTATTAGGGTAACCAATCCTATATCTAGATTTGGAAGAAATTCAGGAACATATATTTTCTTATAAGAGATTCGCAAAGTTGGAAATAATTCCCCCCCAAAAGGTTGTGATGATCCCCACCTACCGTCCTCTCGATTAATTTGAGTTCCTATGTTTCATTGGTTATGAAACCCTAAATGGCCGTACTCCTTTGGAAATAAGGTTTATGCCATGTTATGGATGTGGGAACCATTGAGAGTTTCCATTAGAGATAAAAAATCTAAACCAAACACAAAAAATTATGTAACCACACTAATAATCTATAATAGAGTATTGGGAAAACCATCCATATTTGTTTAGAAAGATAAATATTGAACTCTACATTAAACCACAAATAACAAAAATGATCATTTGACCATGTGTCAGGCCATGTTGTTTTATGTCTCTTATAAAAATGAAAATAGTGAACCCAATGTGAAGACATTAAATAATACAACATAATTGTGGTTCCAATGAAATAGTCCATTTTTTCTATGTACATTCCATGAAAGTGAAATGGATAAATTGTAAATAACAAGAATAAGTATGTTACATGTGCTTAGACAATTGACCATGTATCATAATTGTGATGATTTGATAATTGGGTACATTATGCCTTGTTGTATTTGATACTAGATACTACTCTCACAAAAATCACCTTAACTTGATATTATATATTAAACAAGGTAATGTTTTGGAACCTCAGTTATGGTTGTAAACTCCACTGGTTGTAAAATAACATCACTCACCCAAGGCCTTCAACTTTAGGTGGTGAACGTGATGGTGTAGTAATAACACCGACATTGTACGATCCAAACCCTTGAGAAAAATTATATACATTTATAGATGTTGAGGGCCACAAGTTCCTATTGTTTAAATAAAGTTGCAATGAATCTAGTGGTACATGTCACCACCACCAAATTCATCGAAAGTCTATCCCATTGGTATGAAAATCAGCACCTATCTTACCTTATGAAGGTGGATCTATGAGGTTAACAAGGCTCTATTTTTATTCAAAAGAATTATAGGAGGGTTCTTGTCGACCACTATCACCAGACATATCCCATCAGTGTCCATTACCCACCTATTAAGGTCACCAACTGACAGGTTTCCACCCTAGACACTCATGTGTGGATTCCAAGGAGGTATCATGAGGCATGGAATGCTACAGAATTAGAGTGGTCTCACCAAGTTATTCAATATTTTTTCATCCAGTCTCTTAAGATCATCCAGTTGTTTCTGATATTTCTCATCTATGGATTGCTACTCATAAATATAAACTTGGAGTGCTGGAAACATAACCTCAATTGGTAGGACTCCATATATTTTTGTATTCCAATAAGTATGGAGTTCTCGTGTTGTAGTATGGGTAGTATTATGGTAATCCTATAAGGCATGAAAGAACACATTATGAAAAGACTTATTATCTTTATCCATCATTTTATCGAGTATATATGATAGGTTTTTGTTGAAATCCTCCATCTATCCATTGGTCATTGTATGAAAGTACTACGAATTATTGAATTTGATATTATGTTCCTGATATAGCTTCTATATCTCAGAAAAATATAAATTGGTGTCATTTTACATCAATATGGTATGAGGGACTCAAAATCTGATAATGATATTGATTTTTATGAAGATGAGAATTATTTTATCCCAAACTTCTTTTATGGGTATTGTCTCATCAAAATTGGAAAATAATTCAGTAATAGTAAGTTTGTACTTAAACTGCTTAGCTGTAGCTCTATGATGAGGCCCCACTACATCTATTCCCCATGTAGAAAATAGCCAGAAGTGTTTAGTTGTATGTAGATACCTTAGGGGTTGATGGATGAAGTTTTCATGCACTTGGAAGGGATGACACTTCTTAGTAAAATATGTGCAATCCTACATCATCAAAGTCCAGATGTATCCAAGCCTTTGGATATGATCAAAAAGCCTATACACAAACTAGTGGGAACCACAGGCTCCTGCATGCACTTCTTCAATGAAATTCACATTATCTCCCCCATTGATTCATATGAAGAAGATTCCATCGAAGCACCATTTTTAGAGGGGCTTCTGATGATTCAGGTCATCATAAATATTGAAATTGACCACTCATCATCAATTTTTTTTTTCCAGCTCTATCTAGTGGAAGTAATCTATCTTAGAGGTATTTTAGGATGGGTTTAATCGATCCTGTAGTAGGAAAATATGGCTTAGGTATTGGACTGATTTCATTAATTTATTATATTATGACTCGAACAAAAGGTAAAACCACATGAATATGGGAAATGATGATGATTGTTTCATCCAAATTTGGATATTCTAGGGATTTGGCTTCATTTTCCAATGCATCATCTTCAGTGTTTTTGTGATCTTGGAACATAATTCAATATTAGTTCTGAGGTAAATTATTCCATTAACCCTCAGACATAATCACATTGGGGGATTAGCTCCTCTTTTCTAATAGACTAATCCCCATTGATATTTTTGATTGTCAACGTTGAATCAACCTTCACCTCTAGGCGGTTTAATTGTACGTGGAGTGCCGATTCTAATACCGCAGTGAGAGCCTGATATTCTGCCTCATTTTTTGTACCACCTTCTAATAATGGGAAGAAGTACAGAAACACTACCTTCTCTAGGGAGATAACCACAATTCCGGACCCATTATTTTTGATCTTAGGGTCTTCCATTATCTTCCTCATTGGACTCATGGAAGCACCGTCAAAATACATTTCGAATGTTCATGGGATATTCTGAAGAGATAAGATTTTATTATCATGAAGTTCAGTATTTAATGATATATCTTCTATAGATGGATTCTCAACAAGCAAGTGTACCAAATATATGTATTTCACTATTTTCTGAGGCATGAACTATATATCAAACTAATATATAATAACTTCCCATAATTCTAGAGGTCATGTTATCATAGGATGACTAAAGAGAAATTTGAGCAGGTTATTATGAGAAACCAAGGGGACCTTGTGATGCTGCAAATAGTTCCGCAACTTTTGGACTATAAATATTCAAGATAGGCAGCTCTTCTCAATATCTGAATATCGAATCTCTTCTTGAAGCATGGTCTAATATAGATACTAAAGGTTTTTTTCATTTCTAGTATCACTCTTTTTCACAAGGAAGTCACCCAGTTATCACTTCATGGTTTTCACATAAATGATTAGAGTATTCCCTTTAATAGGTGGGATCAATACCGATGGGTTCAAGAATTATTTCTTAAGGGAATCAAATGCTTCTTGACATTCATTGGTCCATTTATAAGTAACCCCCTTCTGTATTAGGTTGGTGAAGGGTAAACACTTTTCTTTGAGGTTGGATATGAAGCATCGGATGTTGGGAAAGTGTCCTTGATGTCCTCTAAACTATTTTGGATTTTGAGGAGATGACATACCAAAGATATATTTAGTCTTTTCATGATCAATGTTGACATTTTGACGGAGTAAAACAAATATAATAAATTTACTAGAGGATACCCCGAAATCCAATTTCAAGAGGTTTATCATCATATTATTCTATTGAGGTTTAATGAATATGGTCTCTCAGTTAAAAAGGTAATCGGAAAATTTTTGGTATTTGAACACTATATCATCAACATATAACTCAACAAATCTTCCCAAAAATTGATTGAATATGTGATGAATTGCATGTTGGTATGTGGTACAAGCATTCTTCAAGCCAAAGGGAATTACAAGACAGTAAAATATGCCTTTAGGGGCTCTGATTTCTATGGATTCTTCATCTTCTAGGGCTATCTAGATTTGGTTTTACCTGTAGTATCCATCCATGAAGGAGAGATCCTAGTAGCTAGATGTTGCATCAATCATGATTTCATTGATTATTACTCAAAATTCATCTTTGAGAAGATTCCAATTGAGATCACTTAAATCACTAAAAACTCTAATTTTTTCCATTCTTATTTTT
The DNA here is from genome assembly GCA_963277665.1 of Viscum album. Lineage (NCBI taxonomy): Eukaryota > Viridiplantae > Streptophyta > Magnoliopsida > Santalales > Viscaceae > Viscum > Viscum album. The sequence continues at coordinate 1,489,214,773 of OY728162.1, read as the reverse complement.
CACTAAGACAATATCATATTTCCATTTTGGATACATCACCTCTATAATGAAATTTTCCTTGATGTTATTTTTGACTTCAGCCTCAATTTTAGAGGTATGAGTTTGGTGTTTTATTTTTTCCATATTCTTGTATCCCTGATGCTCTTCATGAAAACCCAAATGACAGGCGGCTACTTTGGGGTCAATGAATGGAATCTGTGCATAATTCCTAGAAAAAATATTCCAATGTTACTTTAGAATGTAAATATGTACTTATTGTTCATCTAGAATCTATACATTACTAATCAAAGTTGACTGTGGATCTTTCTCTATAATATGATTATTTTATTTTAGTTTATCCACAGAAGTGGATACACCTTCTTCAACTCCTAGAGGGTAATCCCTAGGGTCTTCCACTTATTTCTCTTACTTATTTGTTTCTTCTTTTGCCTCTCCTCAGAGGACATGTGGTGAAACAATAATCTCAGAGCTATGAGAGGATTTAGTATTTGGACATCCAGATGAAGAGGCAACTATTTCTATCCCAACTGATAATGAAGGGTCTTCTTGAAGCTATAAAGGGAAGATGAAGGGTTGAAAATATGAATCCCCATATTTTTTCATCAATGTGACAACTTCTTATAGTATGGATAATGAAGTCGGGATTTATTGAATCTATGGGGATGGAATGAAGGCATTTTCATCTCCGATTTCATTACTGCCTGGAGTGTTAATGAATTCTATTATGTTGTCGGGTTCAGTTGAGACAACTGACATTATGGAAGGTATTGAATGAGTGTTTGGATATGAGCCTACCCATTCAATTTAATAATGGGAAATATGTAATCTTCACTGAGATTATTGAATATGTTAGATGGGATCCTCTCCATACCATTCAAGGAATTGATTCTGGTAACATCATTTTCTGTGGACCATTGTCCTCCCATGTGATAGAACTATGCATTATGTAATAAAATTCAAAAGTTTAAAATAGGGCCTTGTCACCATGAAATGTACCAATTTTACCATTAATGAAATATTTGATACATTGGTTGTATAATGGATGAATGGCAGCATGTTGATGTATCCATTTTCATCCTAGCAGAATAATGAAAATTTTATCCTTCTAGATAACCATGAATTATAAATCAGACATGAGATCTATGAACTATGTTTTGAGAATAATCATTCCAAGAGGTTATTGCTGATTATTTTTAAAAACTTGTAACATCAGAGTGGAGGGATAAATGTGGAATTTAGTGAGACCCAATTGGAAAAGTGTCCAGGATGGAATGATATTGACTCTAGATCCATTTTCAATGAAGGCTCATTGAAAATCAGTTTCATTAACCCTACCAGATATGTATGGAGGGTTGAAGTGTCCTTGTATGATAACATCCTCATTTATGTTTATTAAAGATATGAACGCATGGAATTCTTCCAGATCATTCTCTATATAGTAAGGCTATATGGTAGAAACATTGACTTCAAACTCTTGAGGGCTTGACAAATCCCTAATGAGTGGTTCCCATAGATCCTTTGATAGACTCAAATTATACAGTATTGGTAGATTGGTTTGTACTTGGGCCAGTTGCTTCAAAAAATTATACTTTTGATCCAAATATATTTGTTTCCCTACTTGAAGATAATTTTTTTTAGGTTCCCTAGGAGCAAATGTTCATGGCATGGATGGACCATCCTTTGGGTCAGGAGCTAGAAGTGATTCTTCTCTTGGAGTATTAGGCTAGATAGTTATTCCCACCCACTAAGGAAGTGGTGGTGTATCCTCTAACCAATATTCCAAAATTATCTTGTTAGGGTAGACCCTATCATGTGTGGGGGTGTTCCCTTATTCCCGTTAATCTCATTATATGGATCTCCCATGAGATCAGTTTCATAAATAATATGAGTAGGGGTGTGGTTGAAGTAGTAATCCATAGCATGACTGTGTCTTCCCTTATATTCTCAACCGCTAAAACCATGTCCTTTAGTTCCCCAATCAATTATAGGTAAAATAGGTTCATAATTACACTCATCACTTGAGAAGGCATTCGTTAGGTGAATAACATTAACGAAACCAAAGATTAACTCTTCATAGGATGAAAACTCTTTTGGACAGGTTGAATCTTATTGTGTAATTTGGTGGGTTTGTGACTATTCTTTTGGGATGGTCTTCATGAAATAAACTAAGGTAAAGGATTTATTTTTCATTGATACGAGCACATCTTCTTCTAGTTTCTATTTATCCTTCCAACCATATCGTTTTTTTAGGATTGGCCTTTAGAATACTAGGATTTTGATGAGGTTGGATTTGTTGTAGCAGATGTGGAATGAGGCACAGTATGTTGTCTTAACTATGTTACTAGAATGAAATGAGTTTTTTTGATTGTTTTCTTGACCATCCACTAACTGAAATTCTATGAATTATTTATTTTAACTTTCTTTCACTCACCTTCCTCTTCCATATTAGAAGTTGAAACACATGCTACCTGGTCTTGTGAACTTTTCAATTTCAATTTTCTAGAATCCACCATCATTTGAAAGAGTTATTTGAAAAAAAACTCTTAAATGGGGTTTCCCAACATCTTATTAAAGGGGAAATAGTTTTTGAGATTCTGATCACCTTCTTTGTTTGGCTTCTTAGGATTTTGAAACTAGACTAAGTTGTTTTCCAAAGATGGGATGAAGTATCTAAGAACCTATTCATTCTGAAAAAAATAGTCCTTATTTTTTACTCATAAAAATATTTCTGACTATGATATATTTTATAATCTTAATGAAGATTTATCTCCTGATGATGCTCGGGAGGTGGTGCCCTATGGTATGATGAAGGCTTTGAAGTAGGAGCAGGTACATGGGCATGATTAAGTGTAATTGTAGTGGCCTCTTATTTTCTTTTTATTATTGCCTGATTGGATGGAATTACTTTGAACTTGGATTTGGTCTCTAAAATGGAGTTCTCCACCTATTGAGTGATTGAAGAAAGGTCCTGAAACCCTCATATGTATTTCACAGGGTAAATGGTGTGAGAAACTCATCAAAAATATTATCCACACATATGGAAAAAAACATTCTTAAGGGAGTTTTAGGTTTATGGAACATGAAAATCGTTTCCTACAAGAAATGAAATATAAGACTCTTTAATTATCCATTTTCTTATAGTTTGTGAGAACAAAGACTATTGCCTTCTATAGTGTTGAGCTGAACTGGAAGAGTAACTTCTAAGGAAGATCATCCCATCCAGTAATTGATAGAGACTATAAACTTTTGTACCATACAAAGGCTATCCCCTACAGTTATTGCATAAAGAAAATAATTTTTGTTGCCTCCTATTGTTTAGGGGTCCCCGTCATAAGATTTTATTGAGAGGGGAAATGTGTCAAGTGTAGCTTTGGATCTCTGGATCTATTGAAGATTTGAAATGTAGGATTTCTAATGTTTGGCGGGGTAGGATTCGGATAATCCCATTCATAGTAAGCCTTATTTTCTGGTTGTACTGGTGCACTACATTCTTCCATAACTTCCAATTGAACCTTTAATGACTCAATAGTTTTCATAAGAATTTAGGAAACATCTAGATGAGCCGGGACATGAATAAGTGTGGTGGCTAGAGCCTGAATGGGTGTTGAGACTAGTAGGACCACTGGTGGTTGCTCTGTTGGAATCTGTCTTGGGTAATCCATAGTGATAGCTCTATAAGGATTCTCCAGACCATATTCTAGTTGCACCTACAATGGATGGAATTCATGATCTGCCTCATTTGTTGCGACAAACCATCTTTATTGAGGTGATCCAATTGGAAGTTCTAGTTCAGGATCTGTTTGCAGAGCATATCTAATAGGAATACTGCCTCAGAGTAACTCTATATTGATACTTCTCAAATAATTCATTTCTTCTTTTACTGATAAAATATTTCCTCTAATGAAAGGGATTGACCCTCTTTAGGGAAGGATAGACATACTCTGACTCTTACCTTTTTCCCAATAAGGAACCTTTTAAGGAGGCAGAGAAAAATTATTTGAGGGGATTCCCTAATTCTGGGAAAGCCTTTGGTTTTGGGTATGAACACCTCCTTAATTTTCTTATGTGTGGACCACATCATGAACAAGCAATTCCGCTCATGAATCCTCTAAACTGGACTCATGTTCTAAAGGATTTTCAGTGATATAATTGATAACGTTTACCAACGCATAACACATTATGGGAATTCTGTCAGTATCTCTTTGAGATAAGCTTTTTATGCATCCTCTATGAGACCTTTTCCCCCTATTTTTTGACCTCTTGATATTTTTTTGGAAAATAGTAACTTGAAGGGAATCCTTTGATAGTTCATTTATGCGTGTTCCATGTGAAGTTACTAGATCACATAATGTAATGAACTATGATGATTCATTTCACATATTATTTCCTAATCGAGAGAAATATAATCCATATTGATGAGGGGAATGCTAATGTGAAAATTTCCCTAGCCTTGAGGGTTAGCGCTATTTCTGTTCCTCTTTCAAAACCCTTCGGGCCTTGTTTACCTACTTTGAGGGTTTGGTTAAAATGTCCCCCAGCCCTATGGGATGGGGTGAATCCTGAAGTATTATGGATGATATTACCATATATTTTATTCTAATTTTATGTACTTTATTCTGAACATCTGCTTAGGGAATTATCATTCACTCACTTGAATTGCCTATTTTGAAAGATTGTTTCACTATTTTAGTCATCTATTTAATCAGATGGTTGGTATCCTCTAAACAAGAGGCATACATTATATTCTTAGACACTTTATGTAAAAGTATCTCAATAGATTTATTTCTTCATACATTTTTTCAATGATATTCGGCCGAGGCCTACTCTTATTGAGCATATCATTAGTCTTGAATAGAATCCATTTGTTGTAGTTGTCCTAGGTAATTGAAATTGAATGATACCGCTATTAGAGGGCTTCACTGGATGGGGAATGTAGTGACATGTAATTTCCCATGTGCACCCCATCCTCTGATACACACACCATATGGTTTTTCTTAGATCAATCTTTGAAACCTCATTAATTCATCGAGGCTTCCAAGTTGAAGGGATCTTTGTTGTTTCTCGATCATTTTATGTAGAGAAGCTGTGAGAGATGCTAAGACAATTGGGAATTGTAACCCTTTTATTAACTTGAAATTAATGTGATACTCTTCATAAGGTAATACTTTTTCTTTTAGGATTGATTGTTTCCCATATGTTGAGGCAGATCTCATACATACAATATTCCATCAACATATCTAGAATATTGTTTTGAGGAGTGTCCAATGGATGAAACATGATTAGTATTTCATCTTCAGAAATTTTTTCCTCATGTTTAACTTTTCCTCTTCACCTTTCTCTAGAAGGTCCTCTACTTGATTAAGAAAAAAGTTGGTGTTTTCATATCATTTTATCATAATCGTCATTATTAGTAGAGAGTTCCTCTATTGTACTATAATGTATGTGGCCCAAGGGTGGTTCGAATAATTACCATCACCTTAGGCTATCTTCTAGTTGAGAATTGATCTCACCCGCCAGTGACAAGGCATCACACATGACTGGACTCGTGTTTTCATGTGCCTCATAATAAGAGGTATTTCTCATCACTACATAGTCCATTGACAATTTGAATCACTAATACAAAGAGAAAATTCATATGGAATGTCTTCATGGGGTGGACCACCATGGTGGGTTATAAAAAGGGGTAGTCCCTCTTTCTACTTGTCCTTTTGGACACACGGAGGGTTGTTGGGTCTCTCATAAAGATATAGGAACTAAAGATTGATTAGATTTTCCTGAAATAATCCTTCATGATAAAGTCTCCAATAATGACCTTCATAATTACTATTACTACTCCCGTAGTTTGTTAATAGGAGGGTAGTATCTTGAGCTTCAATAGATAAATGTATGAGGGATTCAAGAACAATATAATTAAGTGGATCTAGATCAAATATTGTAACTTGATTCTCCAATCATTATGTATGAGACTTATTATTTGATTCCTTCTTAAAAGCTGTTGGGGCCACTTTCTAGGAGTAGTGGTTATCATGGGAATGTGTATTTTCCTATCTTGGAGTATCAATCTGGATATGATGATTATATCCAGTTGGAGCAGGTGTATGGTCCTGGTCTGGTTTTCTAAATGATATGAGGGAGTTCTCTCCATGACCCTCATGGACTGGAGAAGAGGTATGTATATGTTCTGAAGGGACATGTTGATGAGACACCCCACATTTCTAGATAGAGTTATTTTTACACCCATCATGTCCTTCCGTAGTAACTGTTATGATGTTATGGAAGGTTTCTAGGATGTGTTCATGGATTCACGCCTACCCCTTTACAATTTCCAATAAATGTTTGGTGACTTCAATGATTGGATATGGGAATATGATTCCATTCCATGTCTGGAGTAAGTGTATGTGCCTCCTCTTTTCCTCCATATCATGCCAGTGGATAATGATAGTAATTTTTTGTGGGGGAAGAGTTGAGTCTTACCGCTACTTTTCATATGAGATTTTCAACAGACTTCTTTGGGTGCTACCAGACGATGTTGCTTCCAAGCTCAGTGGGGCAGGTAGGTGTATGTTTCTTCTTTTTTCCCACCACCAAACATGGTCGATCGACTAATTTGATTTATTCCATACGATTAGGTTGGTAGGATTGGGGTATTAGGCATGTTTATGTTCCAATTTTTAGGTTTCTCGTATATTTTTTGGTAGGCTTCTTTGAATGTCATCAAGCAACTCTACTAGCTGGATAAATGAAGGAGAACTGTGTATGTTCCTGCTCACTATTTTCCATAAAAATGTGTGTGGGGATTATTTGGAGGGGGAAAAGGTGTGAACCTACTCTTTATTGGCTGGTTGTCATCCCGATAGTCTGTCTTGCATGCTCGGGTCTAAGGGACCTGGGTCGAACAGCTGAAGGCAACACCCTCATCATGTTGAGGGTCACTTCTGAATGATGTTGGGGGAGGTGATTTTTTGTTAGATCCCATGAAAGGGACCCCTGTGTCTTCAGTATAAGTTCATAGGAGGCCTCTTGATCCACCTCTCTTAAATATGGGAGATACTGGTAGTTTCATTATGGGTATAACCTCCTGAAACAGTTGAAGACGGTCATTGTTGTTGTCTTCTTTTGAACCACCGGTCACCGATGACCAAACAATCAGGGGTAATTTTTGATCTAGAGGGACTATTGGGCAGCCTACATGGTCGGGATGGTATTGTGATGATGGTAATCTCAAACTAGTACACTAGATACCCAATGTCGAAGATGTTGGGTTGGTGATGTCTTCTTTCATTCAGATGAAGAACCAATCTGAGTAGTAGTTGGGGGATTCGTTGGTGAAAACTTGAAGGAAGCCATTAGATCAAAGGGAGTTCTAAAACAAATACTACATTCGTATATAACATACATGACTAAAAAACCTTGTTAAATTATCTTCTTTTTAGATGAACATGTGTGTTATTTTTTACCTTGTTTGACCCTCTTTTAACAATTTAATGGGGCCTAACAGATAGGAAACAATATCATCTTGATTAATGATTCACATTGTATTCACCATATTTTGTTTCCATGAAAAATGGGACATTGTTTTTGGAATTATTATTTCCAAATATTTTTCAACAGGTTTGTTCATGGAACTAGAAACACCCAATTGGTCTATATCTATAGGGACATACTTTCCAAATGTAGGTCCTCGTTAGGAATTTTGACCCATGATGATTAAGATCTCACATTGGTTAAGAGTATGGGAGGTTAGGATCATCTCACGCTCTTGGGGGTAATTGTTTCCTAATCTGGAACACTCTAATAGTTATGGATATGTTCATGAATCCTTTATTAATTACCAAGTATAAAAATGGTTTCCCTTTAAATTAACAATAAATTATTAGAATGTATCAAATTTAAAAACATATATATGTATATGAGGTTCTTCATCAATAGATATATCTATTTGTATCTAAGGTTACATATCAATGGTATCTTCTTATATTCTAATATTGATTTTTTGTTCATCATTATAAGGATTATGGTTTTCAATCCATAATGTGGGGAACTCTGGAGTTCATTTTCATCCAGGTATATGAGTTTCAATTTGAAGTTTATCATCATTTAGGGAGACATAAGTTGTATTGATGTTGGGATCAAATCCATAGATGGGATCCTTATGTATCCTTATGAATGGAATTAGAACTCACGTAGTTCTGTGACACTTAATGGGACACATCATTCCTTTTAAGTTCAAGTGATAAGGACTTAGTTGTATATTTTAACGTCATGTTGAAATGATGTCTACCTGTAAAGTGCCTAGTATAATTTTGGTGTTGGACTTATGCTAGAGCAGCCCAAGGAACCTGGAAGGGATATGGGTTTCCAAGTTGAAATAGCCCATGCTGGAGATATGGTCCTTAGAGAATACGGTTTTCTTGGGATGATGGGTCTGAACCTCAAGGAGGCTTCCTATAAATCCCATTTGGTATGGGAATCAAATCCCACGTATTTCAATACGTCTTTTTGGGGAGTATGGAGCTTAGAGAGAAAAAATTTGTGGTTTATTCATGAATAGAATTCCCCATATACAAGACCATGAGATATTTCTTGACTCATGGTGGTTTGGGGAATTATGATTAGGGCTAACTTATTAGGATAATTACCCTTGATCTCGGGCCTTTGTTATGCATCCTTTGTATCTTGGTTATTGTGGGAATCAAAGTTCTCCTAGTTCAATTCCTTATGTGGATCGTGGGGTTGTTGTGATTATCCCCATCATCTAATCCCATGTGATTCATCCTCGATGTGAGAAACAAGATGATGTGAAATATTCAAAAAAAAATATATTCCACCATTGTTAGTGAAAGTTGTTGGGGCTATGGTGGAAGAAGATAAGGCTATGGAAGAAGAGGTTGGGGATATGACGAAAAAGTCTGAGTGACACAATTCTTCCCTATCTTCACTTTATATTGAACACGATTCTAAGGTAAGTAAGTAATGAAGGTTTGGAGGTAGAGAGTGTAACGACCCGAAATTTTAAATAAATATTGTTTCCTAATTTTATGCGTTATTTTTATTACTCAAAAAATGTTTTATTTGATAAACATGATTATAATTAGAATGAGACCATTGGTTTTGACTGTTATATGACCATCGGTCAATATGACCGCTATGAACAAAATGTTTTGATTATTGTCTCTATATATAAGTAATCTTGGTTGATTATTATAGAAAGAAGATTTGATGGCCTCACCTAGTAGTCATGGACCGATCGAAGCCCATCTAACAGAGCTTGGGAAGGAGGTAGCACCATTGGCCTTTGCTCTGGACCAAACCCAAGCCGAACTTCATCATGTGAAGCTAGAACGGAATCGCCTTCGCGAGAAGTTCAAACTGATAGAAATTACTACTCGGGCAATGTTGACCGAGCCGCCCCAAGATTCTATCACCCTAGCACACCTTACTCTTAGGTCCTATGCTGGTATTATAAGGGGCTATGTAACGAGACCGTAACTTCCTTGTGTAATCCTTGTTTTAAATAAAAATTGGGATTTCTGCTTATGATGAAGTTTATGAATTTTCAAATGACTGGATAAAAATAGTATGCATATTTTTGATGAATTTTCAAAAGAATATTTTGAAAAAAAAAATGTTTATGTAAACCTTAAATAACTTAAAATGTGTAATGATTTTCGAAAAATGGTCTTCTACAATTATGTTCAGTACGAAATTTGGAGTCTAATAAGATCAACTTGATTTTCGATGAATAGTAAATTATGAATAGTGATTTTATGATTAGGATTAGTAATATGACCAAATGGATTAGTAATCTCACTTAAAGAAAGTTTTAAAATAATCTAGGCACCTTGATTAAGTAATGTGATTCAATAAAATAGTTAAATAACGGTTTCATTAATTATTATTCAAGTATTAGTTTTTTCGGGTGAATAGTTTTTTTTAATTAAAAATTTATTTAAAAATAATTAGAAAATTATTTTTATAAAAATGACTTTATTTTTGAACTCAGAAAATCGATATTATGTTATGGTAATTTTTGGGGTTTTTTCTGAAAAAATGAATTTTCGATGAATAGTGTTTTTATTTAAAAATTAAATTAAAAATATTTAGAAAATTATTTTTATAAAATGGATTTCATTTTTGAAATCAGAGCATTGATATTTGGTTAATATGAAATTTTGGGATTTTTCTGAGAAAGTTGAATTTTCAGTGAATAGTAAAAATACAGTTTTAGGGTTTCGGTATGTTTAATGACATCATAACTGTGTCATGATGATGTCATGAGTTTTTTTAAGGGTTGGCCGGCCAAGTGTGATGAATTTTTGTTTTGGGGGCCCCATGTGGCCTAACTCCATGATAAATGCCAAGGGAGAGCACATGGGTTTGAGAAAAGCACATGTGAGGTGTCCCTTGGTCATTAATGCCTTGTCCCCTCACTTTCCCTATAAATACCAAGCCCCCCTCTCATCCATTCAACTCCCCACTCATTCCCAACGAATTTCTGGTCTCATTACCTCCCAAGGAGTCCTCCCAAGGTGCCCCCAAGCCCTTAAGGTCCCAACCTTTGAGGTTTAAGAGTTACATTTTAAGGTAAGGGATCCGACCTCTCTCTTTCTTTTCAAGTAATCTCTTTTATGTCATTTCTTTTATACTCCATGTTCTTATGTTGGAGGATGTTATTTTATATTCATCCTACTGCCTATTTCATGTTCATATGATGAGAGACCCCCCTTTCTCTCATCAATTCGTTTTAAGAATGTTTAAGTGGCGCCGTTAGGCTGCCGAATTTTTAAGGGATTCTTTCACCTTCCTCGTTTTCAAGTTCTATTTTCATTCAAGTCTTTCATGTTACTTTTTATTATGTTGGGGTATGATCTCTAAATTTATCATACTGGACTCTTATGTTCATATGATTAGAGACCCCATTTGATCGCTTCAATTCAGTATTTTGAAGTTTTAAGTGGCGCCGTTAGGCTGCCGAATTTTTAAGTGGTTCTTCACCCTTCTCGTTTTGAAGTTCTACTTTCATGTCAATTATTTCAAGTTCCTTTTTGTTATATTGGGGTATGATCTCTATATCTATCATACTGGACTCTTATTTTCATATGTTGAGAGACCCCATTTGATCGCTTCAATTCAGTATTTTGAAGTTTTAAGTGGCGCCGTTAGGCTGCTGAATTTTTAAGTGGTTCTTCACCCTTCTCGTTTTGAAGTTCTACTTTCATGTCAATTATTTAAAGTTCCTTTTTGTTATATTGGGGTATGATCTCTATATCTATCATACTGGACTCTTATGTTCATATGATGAGAGACCCCATTTGATCGCTTCAATTCAGTATTTTGAAGTTTTAAGTGGCGCCGTTAGGCTGCCGAATTTTTAAGTGGTTCTTCACCCTTCTCGTTTTGAAGTTCTACTTTCATGTCAATTCTTTCAAGTTCCTTTTTGTTATGTTGGGGAATTATCTATATATCCATCATACTGATCTCTTATTATCATATGATGAGGGACCCTATTTGATCTTGTCAAATCATTTTCTTTTGAAGTTAAGTGACGCCGTAAGGCTGCCGAATTTTCATAAGAGAAATCTAAACTTTTTTTTTCTTCCATGTTTTTCATTTCAAATGGTATGTCCCTAAAATTTCATTATCATATCTATATGTCCTTCTTATTCCTTCACCCTACTGTTTTATGGATCACTTATGAGTGGGTGACCCATGTCCCCTCTCATTTCAATGTTTTCTAAAACCCCGAAACTTAGCCGTTATGCTGCAGAATTTTCCCCTCAAAATGCCTCTCTCTTTTCTCAAAAATTATTTTATGTTATAAAGTGAATACTCAAAGCTCTTATTTATACAAGGGTATTCACATATATATCAAAATGTTCCATTTTAAATTCTGGGATTTACATACATGAGACCCGCGTTCCCTTTCCGTGGGTTTAAAGTGACGTAAAGATCATGTCTTTAAAGCAGTTTTTAAAACGTTATGATTATGAAATGAAACCCATTTATTTTATGCTATTTGGGTTATTTATGAAAGGTTTGATGATGATATATGTGTCTCACATGATAATAAAGGCAAATTTAAGGGTGCGCCCTGATAGCGCTCCAATGCATTGGGTAATGATGTAACCACTAGAGATTACAATTTTAACGATGCCTTGGTGAATAACCTTGGTAATTTTTAACGACAACTTGGGGATGGACCTTGGTGAAACGAAACGATTGTCAATATTAAATGTTGCAGCCACATCTTCAAGTTATGAAAAATGTTATTTTTATTATGATATGCCTCATGATTTCATTTTCATGCATTAAAGTTCTTTTCATGACTTTATTGATGTATCTCAAGTTCATATGTAAAATGTTTCACTTGTTTCCCTTGCTGGGCCTTCTGCTCACCCTTCCTTTTGATGTATGTCCCCAGGTTATGAGATGCAGTAATGAGCCTAGGGTGAACATGAGGAGAAGCCTTTCAAGTGTTTAAGAAGAATGTTTTTTTTGTTTCATGTTTTATGTTCCTTGTTTCCAAGACACTAAACCTTAAAGATCCTCAGTTCCGTGTAATGGAATGAAAAGTTATGTTATAAAAAGACGGGATGCTATAGTTGGTATCAAAGGATGGTTTAGTTATTTGTGGAAATTAGGATATGAAAACTCTAGGAGGAACCCTATAGAAAAGTTTAATATAGGAAATCTTCCTGGTATTTTGGTGAGTATTGAGTAAGGGGTTGCCAAGCAAATACATCCCTGTCTGGATACGAGTAGGTAGAGGTGGCTCTGGCACAGATGTACATAGGGGTAAAACCCGAAAACACCGCTTTGAGCTAGACTCGAACGGGAACTGGTACACGACAACGGGCCTTGCTGCACTCTTGGTTACGACACTCCCGGGGGATATGCTTTGGTAAATTCATAAGCTTGGTATGAACCATTGTTAAAGGAACAAAGATAAAATAAAATAAAGGTTCACATAAGAATATATGATCATTCATAACCTAGATGGGAACCTAGGAGATCACAAGTTAGGGTATACCTTTCATATACAAGTTATCCTTATATGCTTTCAGTTCCTTTTCATGATTATTAGCTAAGTACTTAAGCCCCTAATTATGCTTCTCTCCTTAGTTAATGGTGGGAAATGGAAGAACATGTTCCGACAACCAATGCGATAGGAAATGCGACAATTTTCATATTAATATGACAGGGATGATTAGGGGATTAAAATATGATTATTATTTTGGAAGACGTTCATTATTTTGGGAACCATATTTGATCGAGGTAAATAGATTACTACGGTATTTTCATTGAGGACTAAGGTTGACTTATATTTTGAAGAATTGATGAATTTAAGGTGAACTTATAGTAATTTAGGTTACTTAAGGGAATGACTAACCTATCTTGGGTAAAATATGTTTAGGTTAGCTACTTTTTATAAGATGTTAGGAGTGGTTGATGTTGTCTGGAGATGAACAATGAAGTTGTTCTAGAAGACTATGTTATCAAATCCTTATTGTATTTGGGTTTCAATCTTAGTTTGGTTTGTTTTGAGGAATTTTAAGGACCGTTATTTATGGAATGGTCTATGATGAACTTTGGGTAGTACCATGGAACTTTGATGATTTAAAAGTAGTTTCCATTCCTATGGGATTCTTTCTTTTTGAAGAGTTGTTTTACCTTAACCTTTCTGTTTTTGGGATAATGTTTAAAGATAGAAGAAATAGATAGTTAATCTTTTGTAGATTATGTGATTCTATAGAAGATGATTCTTGTGCTTTTATGAGACCAAGTGTTTTTGAATTCTCATCATTTGGAGAAATGATTAGTGTTGGTAGGGACTTGTTAAAGGATGAAACTCTACTTGAAGGTAGGTATATTTTCTTATGTTTTTGTTCTATGTAGTAAATGAAATCCTCAAAATTATGAAAAGAAACATAAAACAAAAATGTTGTTGGTTTACATTTCCTACTAGGTAATCAAAGACCGTTTACACACATCATAAGTTTGGGATTTTCTCATGGTTAACTTTCTCCTAATCATGTTCTCTATCACTCTCCCTCAGAACTTGACCCTTTGTTTTTTCCTCCATGTCCATGTTTTCCTACATGGAACCCTAGTGTGGGTTAACTCGGGTGACCTTTGTACTTCCCTTTCTTTCATTTAAAGTAATAGTTTTACTGACCCCTTTTCCGATGTGGGACTTTCAATGAAATTTCAAAACCCAATTTTTAAAAAAATTGCGAGGACGCAATTTCTTAAGGGGGGAAGATTGTAACGACCCGAAATTTTAAATAAATATTGTTTCCTAATTTTATGCGTTATTTTTATTACTCAACAAATGTTTTATTTGATAAACATGATTATAATTAGAATGAGACCATTGGTTTTGACTGTTATATGACCATCGGTCAATATGACCGCTATGAACAAAATGTTTTGATTATTGTCTCTATATATAAGTAATCTTGGTTGATTATTATAGAAAGAAGATTTGATGGCCTCACCTAGTAGTCATGGACCGATTGAAGCCCATCTAACAGAGCTTGGGAAGGAGGTAGCACCATTGGCCTTTGCTCTGGACCAAACCCAAGCCGAACTTCATCATGTGAAGCTAGAACGGAATCGCCTTCGCGAGAAGTTCAAACTGATAGAAATTACTACTCGGGCAATGTTGACCGAGCCGCCCCAAGATTCTATCACCCTAGCACACCTTACTCTTAGGTACTATGTTGGTATTATAAGGGGCTATGTAACGAGACCGTAACTGCCTTGTGTAATCCTTGTTTTAAATAAAAATTGGGATTTCTGCTTATGATGAAGTTTATGAATTTTCAAATGACTGGATAAAAATAGTATGCATATTTTTGATGAATTTTCAAAAGAATATTTTGAAAAAAAAAATGTTTATGTAAACCTTAAATAACTTAAAATGTGTAATGATTTTCTAAAAATGGTCTTCTACAATTATGTTCAGTACGAAATTTGGAGTCTAATAAGATCAACTTGATTTTCGATGAATAGTAAATTATGAATAGTGATTTTATGATTAGGATTAGTAATATGACCAAATGGATTAGTAATCTCACTTAAAGAAAGTTTTAAAATAATCTAGGCACCTTGATTAAGTAATGTGATTCAATAAAATAGTTAAATAACGGTTTCATTAATTATTATTCAAGTATTAGTTTTTTTGGGTGAATAGTGTTTTTTAATTAAAAATTTAATTAAAAATAATTATAAAATTATTTTTATAAAAATGACTTTATTTTTGAACTCAGAAAATCGATATTATGTTATGGTAATTTTTGGGGTTTTTTCTGAAAAAATGAATTTTCGATGAATAGTGTTTTTATTTAAAAATTAAATTAAAAATATTTAGAAAATTATTTTTATAAAATGGATTTCATTTTTGAAATCAGAGCATTGATATTTGGTTAATATGAAATTTTGGGATTTTTCTGAGAAAGTTGAATTTTCAGTGAATAGTAAAAATACAGTTTTAGGGTTTCAGTATGTTTAATGACATCATAACTGTGTCATGATGATGTCATGAGTTTTTTTAAGGGTTGGCCGGCCAAGTGTGATGAATTATTGTTTTGGGGGCCCCATGTGGCCAAACTCCATGATAAATGCCAAGGGAGAGCACATGGGTTTGAGAAAAGCACATGTGAGGTGTCCCTTGGTCATTAATGCCTTGTCCCCTCACTTTCCCTATAAATACCAAGCCCTCCTCTCATCCATTCAACTCCACACTCATTCCCAACGAATTTCTGGTCTCATTACCTCCCAAGGAGTCCTCCCAAGGTTCCCCCAAGCCCTTAAGGTCCCAACCTTTGAGGTTTAAGAGTTACATTTTAAGGTAAGGGATCCGACCTCTCTCTTTCTTTTCAAGTAATCTCTTTTATGTCATTTCTTTTATACTCCATGTTCTTATGTTGGAGGATGTTATTTTATATTCATCCTACTGCCTATTTCATGTTCATATGATGAGAGACCCCCCTTGCTCTCATCAATTCGTTTTAAGAATGTTTAAGTGGCGCCGTTAGGCTGCCGAATTTTTAAGGGATTCTTTCACCTTCCTCGTTTTCAAGTTCTATTTTCATTCAAGTCTTTCATGTTCCTTTTTATTATGTTGGGGTATGATCTATAAATTTATCATACTGGACTCTTATGTTCATATGATGAGAGACCCCATTTGATCGCTTCAATTCAGTATTTTGATGTTTTAAGTGGCGCCGTTAGGCTGCCGAATTTTTAAGTGGTTCTTCACCCTTCTCATTTTGAAGTTCTACTTTCATGTCAATTATTTCAAGTTCCTTTTTGTTATATTGGGGTATGATCTCTATATCTATCATACTGGACTCTTATTTTCATATGATGAGAGACCCCATTTGATCGCTTCAATTCAGTATTTTGAAGTTTTAAGTGGCGCCGTTAGGCTGCTGAATTTTTAAGTGGTTCTTCACCCTTCTCGTTTTGAAGTTCTACTTTCATGTCAATTATTTAAAGTTCCTTTTTGTTATATTGGGGTATGATCTCTATATCTATCATACTGGACTCTTATGTTTATATGATGAGAGACCCCATTTGATCGCTTCAATTCAGTATTTTGAAGTTTTAAGTGGCGCCGTTAGGCTGCCGAATTTTTAAGTGGTTCTTCACCCTTCTCGTTTTGAAGTTCTACTTTCATGTCAATTCTTTCAAGTTCCTTTTTGTTATGTTGGGGAATTATCTATATATCCATCATACTGATCTCTTATTATCATATGATGAGGGACCCTATTTGATCTTGTCAAATCATTTTCTTTTGAAGTTAAGTGACGTCGTAAGGCTGCCGAATTTTCATAAGAGAAATCTAAACTTTTTTTTCTTCCATGTTTTTCATTTCAAATGGTATGTCCCTAAAATTTCATTACCATGTCCATATGTCCTTCTTATTCCTTCACACTACTGTTTTATGGATCATTTATGAGTGGGTGACCCATGTCCCCTCTCATTTCAATGTTTTCTAAAACCCCGAAACTTAGCCGTTATGCTGCAGAATTTTCCCCTCAAAATGCCTCTCTCTTTTCTCAAAAATTATTTTATGTTATAAAGTGAATACTCAAAGCTCTTTTTTATACAAGGGTATTCACATATATATCAAAATGTTCCATTTTAAATTCTGGGATTTACATACATGAGACCCGCTTTCCCTTTCCGTGGGTTTAAAGTGACGTAAAGATCATGTCTTTAAAGTAGTTTTTAAAACGTTATGATTATGAAATGAAACCCATTTATTTTATGCTATTTGGGTTATTTATGAAAGGTTTGATGATGATATATGTGGCTCACATGATAATAAAGGCAAATTTAAGGGTGTGCCCTGATAGCGCTCCAATGCATTGGGTAATGATGTAACCACTAGAGATTACAATTTTAACGATGCCTTGGTGAATAACCTTGGTAATTTTTAACGACACCTTGGGGATGGACCTTGGTGAAACGAAACGATTGTCAATATTAAATGTTGCAGCCACATCTTCAAGTTATGAAAAATGTTATTTTTATTATGATATGCCTCATGATTTCATTTTCATGAATTAAAGTTCTTTTCATGACTTTATTGATGTATCTCAAGTTCATATGTAAAATGTTTCACTTGTTTCCCTTGTTGGGCCTTCTGCTCACCCTTCCTTTTGATTTATGTCCCCAGGTTATGAGATGCAGTAATGAGCCTAGGGTGAACATGAGGAGAAGCCTTTCAAGTGTTTAAGAAGAATGTTTTTTTTGTTTCATGTTTTATGTTCCTTGTTTCCAAGACACTAAACCTTAAAGATCCTCAGTTCCGTGTAATGGAATGAAAAGTTATGTTATAAAAAGACGGGATGCTATAGAGAGGATAAAAAATACAACCTATTACATGAAAGTATAGTGGCTTATTCTTGTTCGGATTCCCTATAATCAATTCCACTGGTAGAAGAGGAAATAATTCCATACATAAGGGAAAAGCAAGTGTGATCCTCACCCTCCCTTTTGGGAACTTAAGGCTCCAAGTCTCTGAGATGGTAAGGGAAGGACATATTCATAACCCCTTAATATGAGAATGGTAATTCTTGAATATTTTACCTAGGGTAAGGACCACATGATCGTAGATATACAGGTCTACAGAAACCCTGAGGATCCTGAACCTCTCATATGACATGTATGGAAAACCTCTGACCATATAAATAAAAATAAAAATAGAAGAATAATTGATGTGAATTTCTTTAATGTTTTGTAAATTAGGCGTGCTAGATGTAGGTTTCAACATGGTCCCTTTCAGACAAGGGAACTAAATAAGGAGATAATATGCCATGAGTTTCTCGAAAGAGGTCCTAATGGATGGCTCATGTAGGCAAGAAGATTAAAATAACAAAGGAGGAACATGAAAGGGGTGATCCACACAATCATTCTTGGGAAAATTGGTGCAATCTTAGGCGATTCAGAACCTGGATGACTACACTTGGGTGAGGGTTTTCTCATTCCTTAAAGGTTCTTCACAATTATTACATGAAGTTATTAGCACATGTTCCTGTTTAAGGAAGGTAAACTCATGCTTCACTTTTTAAAGAAAGGGGTTGGGTGAATGGGTCATTCAAGTGTAATTTTCTTTAAACCCTGGGAGGAATTAAGAGTCATTATCCCCCTTTAATTCCCTCTCTTTAGAAATTATGAAACTACATTGGATGTTTTAGAGGGCTTGAGCGAAGTACTAGGGAGATCAATGTAGCAATCAGCCTTCAAGAATAAAATTTCATACAAATTAGGACCTTAAGGGACTATTTATTAGAATATATGGGAACTTGGGTAAAGGTTTCTTTTCATTCAAGTGGTTTGGGAACATGGGATAGTGTGATGATGGTGATTGGGGGCACCTTAGGTGAACTGATCATTTGGGGGTTTTCAATTCTTGGATTTCTTCATCTATTTACTTTTCCTTTTTCTAAGGTATTTACCTTTATTTCATTTTCATATATGTGATATAATAGAGTGTCAACAGCATGTTTCTACAAAAATTTTATTTTAGAAGAATCGAGTTGTCTTTTTAATGGATTTTTCAAACTTAATTTTTTATTAAAAGGCTCAATTGGAAATTTTCATTTGAATTTTCCAAATAATTTCTAGTGGACAGTGACACTATAATTTCCTTATACAATAATTTTCAATTAAAAGTTTCAATTGGAATTTGTTTTTGAATGGAAATTCTACTTAGAGTTTCCTCTAGTGTTTTCTATGGGAATTTTCTACTAAAATTTTATAGTGGAAGTATCAACTAAAATTTTATTGGGAAAGTCTCTACTGAATTCTAGGAGAAACATTTTAATGTTATAGTGGATATTTATAATTAAATTTTCCATTTCATGTTTCTAGTGAAATTTTCCCATCATTGTTGATACTCATATTTTCTAATAAATGTTTCAATCATAGTTTTCCATTGGATGCTTCAATATGAATTTTCTAAAGGATGTTGACATTTCCACTTGAATTTTCTCTTTGAATTTTTAGTTTAATTTTTATATAAAATTTAAAAAAAAATTATATATATTTTTTTTCTACTGTAATTTTTCATTTTCATTTTTATTTAAAAAATATAATTTAATTATTTAGAAAAAAACTCATATGAATTCTTCAGCAAGATATTTTCTATGAAATATAACAATGAGAATATTTAAATGACTTTTTCAAGTGAAACTTTTTACTATTAAATTAAAATGAAAAATTGTCATAATACTTTTACAAATTTATGTATTTTATTTTTATGTACGCCTTTTGAATACAATTCTATAGTATAAATATTCAATGAAAATCTTCATTATAAAATCACATTATTTTTTTAAAGTTTATGATTAAATTTTAAATCATTTTTATTAATTGAATTTTATTTTTAACATAAGAATATAGGTCATTATTAATAGGTGTATGAAATTATTAATTATTTTTAAACATTAAAAAAAATTCAAATTTATTGATATTTATTTTTAAAATTTTAATAATAATTTCAAATTTACTATTTAAAAAAAATCCTGCAATTTGAAATGTGTTTCAAATTATTATTTCCAATATAAAAATTTGAATTATTCTATGTATAAGGTTTTAAAAGATTACTATGTAATGTTTATCAAAATGAAATTTAAAGTAATAAAAATATATTTCTTTTTATTCTATTTTATAATTTTATAATTTTTTAAAAATACATTGTCTCCATTTTTTTATTTATACATATAATATTTTTTAACATATAATTTTAATTTATGTATATTTCAAAATATTCAAAAATTGATAGTTATTTATTAATCTATAAAATATTTACTATATGAATAAACAATTTACTTCTTTTTAATGTTTTTTAATTTATTAAAATATTATATCAATTTATTTCTATTTTTTTATGTTTAACACTCATATACACTAATAAGAGTATAATTGAGTTTTTGAAAAAAATCTGAAAATCCTATTTTTTTACTCCATTCAATCTAATGGCCAAATTGTTTTGGTGAATGTGGAATCATCCCTTCAATACGGGATATTCTAGTAATTTGGGTTATTGGGAGATGATTTGGCTTTTTATTGTCTATGACTCCATGAAATACTGGATCATCTGGTGATATACTAAGATGATGACACTTAGGCTTTTTTACACGTGTAGTAATCAAAGAATGGAATGAGTTAAATAGTATATCAGTCAACAAGTAGTTTTGAGATGCTAAAAAAGTGGCATGTAGTGTCAATTTTTTTCATGATTAACACTAATATTATCTTATTTATCAAACCCAAAAAATTATAATATCTTTTAAAATAAATAATATTTTAGAATTAAATTAACTATTTATTATGTAAAAACAATTACTCCACATTTCTATAAAATTAAAAGGTAATATATTTTAAAAAAATAATTAATCCAAATTTAAAAAAAATATTTTTAAATGCATACAATTTTTTAAAATTCATAGTTTTTTAATAATTATTATTCTTTAAAAATAATTTTCTTTTAAAATGAAAAACAAATTTATTTTGATTTAAATTTTTTGTGTTACTTATTTAAAAAAAAATTAAAAATAATTGTATGATAAATAATATTTTTTTAATCATTCCCAAAAAAGCTAATAATATTTAATTGATATTTTTAAATCCCTATAGGTTTTTTTAAAAGTATATAATATTTATTATTTTATTATTTTGTAAAAACTATTATTTTCCTAAATGAAATGACATTTTTTTATAAAAAAATATTTTATATTATTTAAAGAGAGATAAAATAATTTACATAAAAAGAATATATAATAATTTCAATAATATTAATAAATTTACAAAAAAAAAATTTAAAGGCATCCAATATTTTAAAACATATACATTTTTTGAGATAAATAACGTTATAATTTTTTTATAAAAAAAGAAAATCACTATTTTTTTATATTTAAAAAAAATGTTTTCATATTAATTAGTAAAATAATAAATGAATGTATAATGATATATATTTATATATTTAATTGTTGAAAAATTATAAATATTGTTTTTAAAACAAGTATTAATTTTTTTAATTGTATAATGAATATTTTTAAGCATAAATTTTGTTTCTAGTGTATGTTTCACTAGAATATCTAGTAGAAATTTCACTATAATTTCATATGGAATTTTCACTAGGATTTCAAGTGAAAGTTTAAATTAATATTTTCATGTAGAAGTTGAAATTATAATCGGAATTTTCTAATGGAAGTTTAGATGGAATATTTAATGGAAGTTACACCAAAACTTTCAATGGTTATTTCAATGGAATTTACAAAAAAAACATCAACTTAAATTTTCAAGTGTAATTTGATGTTACCAAAAAAAGATTCCAATTTAATTTTACATTATAATGTTCTAGAAAAAAGTTCATTGGATTTTCAAATAAAATATTCACTTGAATTTATAGTTAAAGCTTTACAAGAATTTCTAGTTACAATTTTAAGTGAAATTTTCAAGTAGAAGTTAAAGTTACAAAATGAACTTTTTAGAAAAAGAATCCAATTGAATATTCGAATATAATATTCATTGGAATTTCAATTGGATGATTTAATAGAATTTATAAGTGTAATTTAAAGTTACCAATAGAATTTTCTAATAGAAGTCTATTTCATTTTAATTTTACATGGATGGTTCAATAGAATTTATAATAGGCATTTCCTCATAATTTTAATTGAAATTTTCAACTAATTTTAAAGTTTAATTTATATTTATAACATTAATTTTTCAATGTAAGTTTCAACTAAAATCCTCTAATAAAATTTTGACTAGAATTTTAATAAAAATATTAATTAGAATTTCCAATGGAAGTTTCATTTTAAATTTCCAATGGAAGAATCATAAAAATTCCCATCGAGTGACATGTGTGTAACATTTCTAAACCATTTAGATAAATCATTTGAGAAAATCAAGTCTCCTATTATTTTCTAGTGAAATTTCCATGAGTACATTTAGTGAAAGTTTCCACTAAATGCTTTTAATATATATTTCCACTACAATTTTCAATGAATGTTTCTAGAATAATCAGGGATGTTTCCCCTAGAATTTTCCAATGAAACACTATTATATAACTTTTCATTGAAATTTTACAATGAAATATTTCAATTAAAATTTCATTCAAATTTATCAATAAAATTATAATGGATATTTTTAATATAGTTTTTATTGAAAGTATCTTGATTAATCGGTAAATTTTTTATAACTATTTTCCAATGAATATTTATTTTAGAAATTTTTATTAAAACATTCCAATTAATTTTACACAAGAACTTCTATTAAAAGTTATACTAGAACTTGAAGTGAAATTCTCACTGGAACATCAAGTAAAAGTTCAACAATAACGTCTCATGAAAGTTTATATTTTAATTTTTTTAATAAAGATTTATACTATAATTTTACATAAAAATTCCACTGAAAATTTTATTGGAATATTTCAATAGAGTTTCAAGTGAATCATCTCACTAGAATTTTCAATTAAAAGTTTCAGATGATGTTCTAGTGAATACTTCACTAAAAGTTTACAGTATAATTTTCATCAGAATTTTATAGTAAAATTTTCCCATTAATTTTCTAAAATACATTGACAATGGTATTTTTTAATGGAAGTTTCTCCTAAAATTTTCTATTGGAAGTCTCAAGTGTTATTTTTAATGGAATTTTAAATACTATTTTTTTAGTGAAGGGATAAATTTAAAAATTATAGTGGGAGTTTTAACAATGATTTACAATGGAAGGTGGAATTGGAATTTTCTTCAATTTGAATTTTCCATTAGAAGTTTCAATTGTAATTTTCCAGTTTAAATTTCCATTTGAATATTTGGTTCAATGTTACAATGAAATCATTCACTATATTTATATACATGAAGTTACAAATAAAATTTTATAGTGAAATATTCCACAAAATTCCAATAGAAACATTGTACTTTTTTATTTTGTTTTTTCAATTGAATTTTCCACTATAAGTTTCCAATGTAAATTTTCCTTCAATGTCGACACTGAAATTATTCAGTGAAAGTTTTAATCATAATTTTCAAGTGTATAATTCAACATTAATTTTCAAAAATAATTTTAACTTTAGACTAAAATTTTCTATTGGATTTTTTTCTTTTCACAGAAAACAATATTTAAAAATTTTCATATACAGTGTGTTTTTAATTGTAAACTTTCATGTAAATTTTTATTTAAAAAAATATTTGAATTATTTACTAAAATTTTGAAATGAATTCTTGAACTAGTGTTTTTCAATTAAATGTTATGGTATAACTATTTAATTATTGTTTTCTAGAGGAAATATATACTATTAAATTATAATGAAACTTTTTATAGAATATTTTAAAATTTATTTATTAGACTTTTTTATGTAATCATTTTGAATTCAATTTTAGAGTATATATTTTCAATGAAAAATTTTATTATAACATTCAAATAATTTTTTTGATGTTTATGTTTCAATTTTATATTGTTTTTATGAATTGAATTTTATTTTCAAAAAATATAAATTTAAATCTATTAGTAGTTTTTGTAAATTATTAATTATTTTTAAATATCAAAATAATATTTTTTAAATGTATAAATTTTTTTAAACTTTTTATAATAATTTAAAATATTCTATTTTGAAAATTATTTTTATTATTTTTAATTTTTTTTAAATTTATTATTCTCAATATACAAATTCAAATTTATATTTTTATAAGGTTTTAAAATATTTCAGTAATTCTAGTTAAAAAAAATTGTAGTAATAACAAATTAATAAATTTTTAAAAATATTCATAATTTTTTAATTTTTTTAAAGATTATTTTCCCCAATTATAATTTATTTGGTTTTAAAATATTTTTTAAAAGTATGTAAACAAATTATATAAAATTTATAGTTTTTAAAAATTAATAGTATAATATAAATCTATAAAATATTAATTATATGGATACATGATTTATTTTTTCTATTTTTCAATTTTTTAAAATAATTCAAATAATTTTTTTGTATTTTTTATGTTTAATACACTTGTATATTGATAAGTGTATAACTGGGTTTTTGAAATAAAATCTAATAATCTTGATATTTGTTTACTCCATTCAATTCAATGGCCAAAAAAATTTGTTGGGTGTGGAATCATACCCACTATACTGGATGTTGTAGTTATTTTACTTAATTGGAGATGGTGTGGATATTATTAGGGGCACCCTTTCTATTTTTCTATTTCCATTTTTTAATAAAATTTTTAAGAAAATAATCATTTTATCTTCTACATACCAACTAAGACATGGTCACCTATTAAACCTAGGTCACTGACTATGTTTCCATATCTAGACAATCAGTCACTACACTACCATCCCTGCTCCAATCCATTGTATTCTTTCTCAAACTATCACCATACCTTTTTGCTTCATCACCTTATTTAATAAATTTCATCTAAGTCTCTGATTATCCTCACATCCCCAAATAGAGACCCGCCTCACTATGATAAAAGTGGAAGTACCCCCCCCCCCCCCCGTACACACACTCATGCCTTGATATGGTTCCTCTTATCAACAGGAATTCCACCCCTCACCTACCTCCCTAGTTATTGAACTAGATAACCAAACTTTGAATTAAACCATAATCTTCATGTAATGCCCACGTTTCCAAGAACTTTTCCCCTTGATTTTCCCTTGGTTTGTGAGTGAAAACAGGGTTTTTAGAGGAAAATAATATATAATTCCTGTAGATACTAATGGTAGACGCTAGAGTTAGTTTTCATAGAATAATTTTATATTCTAGCAATAGATATTGATGGTAGATCCTTGCAGTTTCATGATATAGATTTTATAAATTTTACAGTTTTTATGTCTTTAATTTTTTTTTATAAAATGGTTTTAAAGAATTAATTAAAAGAATTAACATCCATTTTGAGAGAGCATATTCATATCCTCCATTCCTTAGAACTTGGGAGATTTTAAATGATTCTATCACATGAATTTAATGATAATCGTGTTAATGGTCAATTAAAATCATATTTGTAATCAAAAATATCGATTGTTTTGTATCTGTTAATTTTAGAAGGATGATCTTTCTATCATTCGTTCCTAGTTTCTTTTTCTCAAGGTGGGATATTCCATAGCATTTTGCTTGGGGTCGTGGAATTATATTATCACTGTTGTTTTGATTTATACCTATAGTGGTTACATCTTATGCATGGAACCCCTATTTCGGTGCCATGAATTGTGTGAATCTTCTTCCTTCCTGGTAAGGGGATCCTTCATATTTCATTAGTTGTATCATTCAGGACGGGTTCATGATTTTTTTATCTTTTGGTAAGATAATATATAATATATTAATGAAGATAATGAGTCATTTGATTGAAATTAATGGGTTAGGGGTTCAGATCACATTTTTTTACAACTTTTCTATTATTATTTACATTATGAATGTATGAGCATGATACCTTACTAAAGAATTGTGGTTATTGGGGTATTTTTTCACTTTGGTTTTTATGGTGTGGATCCCTGGTTTTTTTATTTTTTATATCACCCTAAATAAAATTGGATACTCACTTATATCTGGTTAATGAAATGTTTTTCCTTGGAAAATTAAGCTTCTATGAGAATAACCTTAAAATTGAAGATGAATTGATGTAAAACATCTCAAAAATATGAAAATTATATGTAATGTGATTTGGAAAGTGTTGTGAAGTTTAAATTTGTGTCATTTTGTGTGGTCAGGTTATAGGTCATTTAAAATGGAAAGTGGAAGTGATGTGGTATTTATGATAAGGACGTGGTTCTGACTATGATGGTGGCTATGTGGGTATATTGGCATGAGGATTATGGACTGGTTGTTATTGTGACATGTTGTGTTATTCTAGTTTAACGAGTAGTAATGTAATTAAATATATAATAACTTTGAAATTGAAATTGTATGGAATGGTTAGAGATATGGGTTGAAATGAATAATGAACACCTGAATTGAAGTGGGATGGGTAGTTTACATGGTTAAGGTTTACATATGAATTAATGGGATATAAAATGGTAAATAAATGGAATTTTGAAATGGAATTTCTTTTAAAATAGATTTTTTTGAAATGGATTGTTTAAAAATTAAATGTGGAATATGGATTGTGGCTCATTAGGTAGTGTTGTTATCTTATCTACGTAATTGAAAGTGATAAAGGTTTTGAGGCTTTGGGTGGGATGTTGTGAGTTAGGATGGATCCTATATTGTGTAACCTTATGTATGGATTGTATTTTATGATATTTTATATACATTGTCATTCCTTTTGTTTTTTTATACACCCCACCCATTTCAATCACCTAGTGTTGACTAATAATAGTTTTGGGGGTGTTTTCTCCAACAACCCCGTGGAGAGGATAGATGATTGGTCACCTTCTCTTCCATGATCCATTTTCTATGTGAAGATCTAATTCATAAGATATGATGGAAACATATCAATAGATTACATTTAAGATGTGATGTGACGTGATGGACTGGGTGTCTTCGGGCTGGGTGTGATATGGAAACCATGGTGTTTTGGGGGGAGATGGTGAGATGGATTATGGTGGGGGTATTTCATGGTAGGAGGATGTCATGAGGTTGATGTCTCATATTCATGATAAACCTAAAGTTACGGGTGTGGTTGTGATGTCATGGACCAGTTTTCTACACATGGGATGTGATGGGATGTGAAGATATACAAAATAGTTGAGAGAACCAAGACGTATGTCATTTGGTTGTGAGAGCAGCTAGTTAGTAGAAAATTAGTGTGGGGTGAATTTTATCGATACGCTTCATATCATGTTATTATACTAGTATTCTAACCCTATATATAAAAATATTTTTAGGCTTCTAGTAGGACCACATGAACCATGTTGGACATTACTATCTTGGATCTTTTGACTGATGTTGTGTCACTGCCTTAGATTTTCTTTGGGTTTTTTTATAGACTTTTACCTATATGAGTTCATTTTTTACACATGAATTATGGGATAATTTTGTTTTTATTATATACTATTTCATGTAGTTTATTTATCATTTACATCCTATATCAGTATCCTACTATATTATAGTGGGTAATTCCTCCCATTTGTAAGCTTTTTAAACCCTTTCTTATAGTCACAAACTTAAGACCTACAGGAGGTGAGACTCAGGGGATCATTATCTCTATTCCTTCATTGTCATCCTAGGATGGGTAACTTTGGCGGAAGGGGTAATGATATATTGGTATCATAGGTGATGTTCGAGAGATATGATAGAGTTTTGAGTTAGGTACCGTGAGGATTACATGATTTTGTAGTGAAATTATATCAGTTGATCTTGGTGTGTGACATAGTCACAATAATACTATCTAGGAAATCAGAATTTAGGGCCCCCTATGATCTAACACAAGGATTATGAGCTCACCAAACAACCAAGTGAGGTGAATCCACTTATATGGTAGAGGCCTAGGAGAGGTACTTGGATCATGGTGAATTGTGTTCTTGTTTGAATAGGGTGGTTTTGGTTCTGGTAAATTGAAATTTATTTAATTAAATCATAATTAAATTTTTATATACTATTTATTAGTAAAATCATCATTTTTCTTTTAGCTAGGCATCATTTTCATTAACAAAATATGGTTCAAGCGATTGAGGTTTAGTAGGCCGATCCGGTAAATCCCTAGATGGTTAGTAGAATTAAGGAGGATGATCAGTGGTTGAAAAAATTACACACTTTTTAGTGACAGACATTGGGGAAGCATGAGGGAATCATTTCATATCTATATATAGATAGTTATTTTGACGAGCTTGAGATGAATTTCAATCTGATTTGAGCCCTAGAAGAGTACAAGGTCCCATTGGTAGTATGTTGGATGTGAGTAGTTTCACTTTAGTGGTTGAAAATTTATCTTGGTGAGTGGAAGGAGGGGGAAGTTTTCATGGATTGATTTTTATATAAAGTTTCTAAAAAAGTTCCTTTCATCAACCTTGAAGGTAAGGACGTTCTTAAAGCTACTCTCTCTTCATCAAGGGAGTATGTCTATATGGGATATGGGAATCAAGTTCAAGGAACTATTTTATTTTTCCTTGGGTCTTCTTCTAGGTGAGTACTCTCACATAATACGTCTTGAGGATGCACTAATACAAAAAGGGTTTTTACCTCACTTTTTTTAACATCGGTTACCTCATGATGTTAATATAGGTGAAATTGTAAATAAGGTTTTCACATCAGTTTTAACAAATCTATGTTACAAATTTGACATATTATATGGTTTTTTTCCAAATAAGTTATAAGAAAACCAATGTAGAAAATCGTTTATCGTGTATTTTTTACAAAAAACTAAAGTGACAAATGCATTATCATGTTAGTTTTAAAATAAATAACATGATAAATTCCCTAATAGTGTCCTCTAATTTATCCAAAAATGCCTATTTGATGGTTGTTTCTATGTTTGTTATATGAAAACATTCATGGAAACTCGTTTATCATGTTGTTTTTTTTTTCAAAAAAAAATTATTTGATAATACATTTCTCATGTTGGATATTAAAAAACCAACTTGATATTAAATTTTTCACATCGATTAAAAAATATCCAATGTGAAAATGATTTTTGAAAATATTATAATAAAATTTTTATCCTAGAATTATAGAAGAATAATAGATATAGATAAGTAGTACTAACAGACCACAAAACAACATCCCAAAAACAATGCATTTTAACATTTCAATTTTAAATATAAACATTACAATGTTTATTAAAAATAAAATATAACCCAATTTGAACTATGAAATAATCAACTCATTCTATTTATAATATCTTATACCTTCTATAGTATAAGAAGAAGGTTAAAAAATATACAAATTAAAAATAAATCTTTGAACATGTATACTGAATATAAAGAATCAAAAATTAAATAAATGGTGTATAACAAAATCTAAACATTGGAATTTTGAAACTACATAATTTTTAATTATTTCAAACATATATCTTACAACATAATATCCACATTCTTTTACGACATGAATATGAAACTTATATTTAAAAATAATTTCTCAATTAAACATTAAATTTAAAGTACTTACATACAAAATGTAGTAATTATAAATGAGAACTCTCCGTTGCTTTTACAAATTTGTTCTTTTCACTCTACATTCATGGTTTCTCTCTAACATAATCCCATTAACTATTTGAAAATAATATATATGAAATAAAATTAAAATTACTTACAATATATACTGGTATTAAAATACTTAAACATACTTGTTCAATGCATTCTTAAAATTATCTCCCATGTCAGTGTAGATATAACATAGCCAGTTAAATATATTATCCCTTGAAAAAAACCAACTTTCAATGGAGACTAATAAAAAAATATAATGTTAGTGGTTATTTAGTTTTGTGATATAACACTTAAATAAATATATATTCTATACCATTGAATATAAGAAATTATCCAACACTGAATTGTATTATTTTGAAATACTTCTTCAATATAAATTGTTCTTCTATAAAAAATCATTGTCCTCAAAATATGTGAAATAAATTGTGGGTATATAAATCTATATAATGATACTGAATCATGATTTATAAAAATTGAATAAGGAAACCTAATATAAAACAAACATAACTATTTAGTTTTAATAAATTAAAATAACGAGAATATATATGACCGTAGACTTATATAGAAAATACTTGCATCATGTTGAATCCCAACACAATTAGAATTACAAGCTTCATGATATATTTCTTAAAAAATTTCATAGTCATTGCATGCCCACAAATTTTAGGATCCGTTAGATTATCATAAAATTCTAATACAAAATATTAATATGTTGATAATCAATCATGTCTAGAATAAGTTGTATCTAAATTCAGATCAACATGTAATTATTTTGGTCTATATAATATGTATTTACATATAATTTATTCCTATCAAAATAGATAAATAAATTTTAAAATGTTAAAAAAAAATTAACACTAACATGAAATAAAGTATATAATCTACACGTACCTCAATGGTAATTTTTTTAATAAGTCTATAATTCCAAACTAAAAATTGGTTGACGCTTTATCATAATGTATCGAACTCATATATAGAAAACGGTATTATTACTGATCTATCTATAGTATCATGTATAGTGACCCTAGGATTCTCCATCACTCTATGTTTATGATGTAAAATATTTCAAACATAAAATATAATTTCATAACAAAAAAATATAATATTTCGGATCCTCAACGTATAACTCACAATAAAATCGGAAGATTGTAAGGAGGAGGTGTGGGAGTTGAATAAGAAGTTGGAGGTAGATGATTGGGACCTACAGGTAGAAGTAGAGGAGTGGGATCAACTACCTAAAACTATATTTGCATGTATAAAAAATCGACTATACTGAATCTTTAATATTTTCCACAATCATCTCCTCGAAATAATAAACTTTAGTTTCTAAAGATTATATTTTTATTTTATAAAAATCCTCCATTGAAAAGGATTCAGAAAGAAAAAACTATTTTTTTACTGATACACCTTCTAGGAATCCTTGTACATGACCTGAGTGTTTAAGCTTTCCCAATGCAGTAGATAAAATATACTTCTTACCATTGGTTATGAATGTCCCCTGTATTCTCTTCTCCTCAAGATATTACTATATAGATTTTTACAAAAATATTAGTAGTGAATCACAATATATAAGGAATTGATTTAACATAAATAACATAAATAAATTAAATTACTTCATATAATCCTCTCATCTACAACCCTAGACTCTTTTCTAATATATTGTACCTTTTATCTCATCTAGGCCTTATTTTATTTTTCATGACTATTTGGGGGGTGGGTCAATTGCTATGAATCCTAAAGACTTATCACTTATTTTTGATGTTTTTCATCAATCATTTGTTCTTACAATAATATATACCCTCAATAAGATAAAGTATTAGGGTATATGATTTTGGATTAGATTTCCTGATGTGGTATCCTCGTTTACTATAAACTAAGAATAAAATATCATAAATATGATCATTAATATAAAATAACTTCTAAAATCTAAAATTTCACTTATCAAAACATATTCTGGTTGCCTACTTTCAATAAAATTCCTCAATGAATCTTCATCTAGGAATGGATATATATCACATGGATTTTGATATTCACTATCATCAAAAATGAAATATGATATGAGGGATATCTCCATATCATAGCATCCAATCCTAAATATTTCCTCCAAGAACCTCATATATCAGGTACATCATTTGTCATCTAATAAGTATGTGGAAAAAATATATTAGTAAAAATATTTCATGATAAGTGAAATAATAACAAATTATCTTAACAAAGTTGTGTCCCATTATTAATATAATGTCACTTGTTCAACATCTCTCCAATAAAAAATCAAAATACTAACTTTTCTTTTAGCCTACACTGTAATGAAAGTCTTTAATTATTTTTATTGTATGCCCATAGGAATATCATTATCATTAAATTAAAATAGTATCCACTAGTCCTAGACATAAGAAAATGATAATTTTGATAAACATGTGTTACCACATTTTCCAAATCTTGAAGTATTCTCTATCCCTATGGAATTTAATAGATCATGTGTAGAAGGATGAGGAGGATCCTCAACAGGAGTATGTGTACAATCCTCCCCAGATGTATGTGTACTATCCTCCCCCGAAACTCGTGGTAAATCATATTTTTTTATCTTCTATTATCATATCAATCAAAGTAACAAACAATTTATACAAAAAATATACAAATCTAACTACTACATATAAAAGTAAATAAAAAATAAAAAATGATCCATAAAAATGTAAACTAAACTAAACACATTTTCATTCATATTATTTAAAGTAGTTAACTTAAATTCTATCCACATTAATGAGATATTAAATGACATAAAAAATGAATAAAGTAGAACTCTTTTATAAAAAATAGAATAAAAATTTCAAATGATACAAACAAAACAAAATAATACTAAAAAACCACTATTTATTGTATTTATTATAGAATATCCCATGTAATATGTCATTATAGAGTAGAGTTACTCCAAAAATGGTGTATTAATAGTTAAAAAGTTTGATTGTATTACACTACTTTTTACACCTAAAGGAATATTATTCAAATATACTATTTTATACTATTTATTTATTTTTAAACATATTAAATTAATATTATTATATTTTATATAAAATAAGAAATATAAAAGTAACGTAGGGGTAAAAAAATGAAACTAAACTAATTTAAAAAAATAAATTTACTTATTAGTTATAGTTTGTGTTTAAATAAAAAATTAAATCAAATATATCAAACAATTTATGAAATTTAAAAAAGGAAACAAGAAATTAATATGTGTTACTTATAATATAAAAAAAATGGATTATTTTCCCAAATTCCTTCCTCTTGATCATTATGTATGGTAAAAATATTTTTTATAACATGGTCATAAATATTCTCTATTAATATTTAAGTGGAAGAAGAGATCTAACATAAATCAGTATGTTTTTCAAGTTTTTAATCACTAATAAACTATTTTTTCCCTTTTAAAACAATATACAAATTCATATTGGATGAATCAAGAACATATAAAGTTTTTTCATGTGTTTCTATAATAAATAGATTACATGTGTATTCTAATATATTCAAATTAACTAGTGTCATAATTGATTCTTCTTGTCTAACACTATTTTTACAAACAACCCATTTTCATATAAACATAGAAAAATGAAATTCAATATAATAAACCACATATATTTATTCAATTAAACTATATTATGAACATGAAATAATTATTGGGTTTTTTATTTGGCATATAAAAAATGCATTGCTTCTATGAAGACAATTACACTACTATTCTGAACAACCCTTTTTTATCCTGATATTTTGTATGAAATGTATAGGCATTAATGTTATACCTAAACCATGTTATCAAATATATATTTTGAATACCAACTGACCATATTAATATTTCTAATGCATCTAACTTTCCATTCACTGGCTACTTAAACCTTTGAAAATGTTTTTTATTCTAATTCAAAATCTAAAAAACATTCTTCTTTGGGTAAAATTGTTTTACTACAATAATATGAAATGATATATATATATATATATGAGCATCATCTATATTATTTAATATCTATAAATTTATCTTGTTTTTCAATTCACCTGTTAATGATTTTACTTTTAATCCATGGATCACCATTCCGTCATGATTTACTTGTTCATGGAGAGATGTAAGCAACCTAGTGTGCTCCACTACAGATAGGTAGCTTGTAAAAAACTCTTCAACCACCTCTAAAATATACTTCTAAAAAATGGATACTTCATGTCTATATAGATTATTAACACATCCCTTTAATATTATCATATACCATCCAAAATGAACCATCCAATATAGGTACACAGGTCCTTAAATCATTATTTATCACATTATATAAACCATTAAAATCACCTTGATAACCAAAAAATACGGAGGAAAATACTTTTCTTGTTGAAAATGTCTAGAAACAGCATCATTCACTAAATTTTTCAATGAATTCAAATCAATAACCTTGTAAAAAATTGAATTGAAAAAATAATACACCTTCAAGAAAGTAATTCTAACATGAAGGGAAAATATTTTATGAAATTAAATAGGTATGATTCATTGCATCATGATGTGACAATCATGAGATTTAATACCTATCATATTCAAATATTTTAGTGAAAAAATACTTTTTATATTTGAAGAATAACCCTAGGGAACATTGATACCATGAAAAAACTTGAAAATCTAATTTTCTCTCTCTTGGACTATGTATGATAATCTAGATGTATGTTTTTTCATCTTCTATTATGATTGGGAGTTGTCTCCAATTGTATTACCATTGAAAATTAGTCTAATATTACATTCAACCCGTTTTAAATATTTCCTTTAATATATGAAAATTATCCAATCTATCTATCATAGATATTCTTCTACACATGAATGAAATCAATATTAGGTTTGAACTCATGATATATCCAATATGTAGGTTTAAAAAATATTGATTTTTTATTCCAAATATTTCTATCATTGCCATATTTTTTATGACTTTCTGAATGGGACATAAATGTTTTTACCCTCTAAAAATAATGATCGGTGGACAATGGTTTTTGGAGAATATGAAATTCTTATGATCTATTGAATTATCCTTTTAATCTTCGATAAGAATGATCTATATACACAAACCTTTGATGAACCATGTATACCATTTTTATCCTATGTTTCATGTGACAATATGAAGTATGTTGTTCACAAATTGGACATGTTTTATGTCCCTAAACAATATATCTATACAAATTCACATATGCTGGGACATCATTTATAGTAAATATAATTATTACATGTAGTTGAAAACGAACCATTTTATAAGAATTAGACATTCTAATACCTGCCTTATATAAAAGTTTCAAATCATCAATTAATGGTTACAAGAAAACATCAATATAATTTTCATGCCTTTTTTGTTCGGAAATCATTAAGTTCAACCTAATATATTTCTGATTCATATAACTTTTAGGAGATAAGATGTAAATTACCAAGAATATAGGTCATGAAATAAGTTATCTACTAAGGATTCGATATGGATTTATTCTATATTTAGACAATCTAAGTCTGAGATTTCAAACT
Source organism: Viscum album (assembly GCA_963277665.1). Classification (NCBI taxonomy): domain Eukaryota; kingdom Viridiplantae; phylum Streptophyta; class Magnoliopsida; order Santalales; family Viscaceae; genus Viscum; species Viscum album. The sequence goes on along the minus strand of OY728162.1, from coordinate 1,489,179,654 downwards.
TCGTTTTTAAATGTAGAAAACTATTGATAAAATTACTTCCACTGTGGAGAATATGTTGGATGGCATAATTTTCCATTATATATCCCATAATCTACATTCTATATTAATATTATAGAATTATTTTAAATTTGATAATAAGAATTTCTAATGAAGAATTATAGGAAGATACAAAATTTCCTTGACATGAGTCTCTGTAACTAGTAAATTAGACTACAGTTTTTCTTTTAACATATACCTTGATTTCCCATATTTCAGAGACTCTAAAAGATCTTCTTATTCCTTCCTATATAGTACATAGTCATTCAAGAAGGCATGTATCTTATTATTCCCCAATCCCATTGGTTTTTATATTTTCATGGCATTATAAGGCAAATATAGAAGATCATTGTCATTAGGAAGTATGTCTTTCAATAACTGTAGCAACTCTATAAAATTATTCTCACTCCATCCTATTTTTTCCCTCAAGTTAATCAATCATGGAACCATTGATAAAATGATAAATTCCATACAACATGGATACAACGGTTTTTCATCATCCCTATATAAACACCTAATTATCAATTCTTTCCCAACTACTTATACTTCAATATCATTAATCATTTATTCTATTTGATCATACTTATTATTTGGAGAATCATAATCATTGATGGGTTTTAAATTCTTCCCAACATCACCATTCCAAATCCAAGGGCTATAACTCTAATTAAAACCATAATAAATTAAATTATCAGTATTTTTCTACTTTTCAATTTTTTTTTTCATATTTTCATATTTCAAGCATGGATAAAAAATAAGTTATTTTTTGAACATTTAATTTATAAAACTCCAAAACATCCTAAACACATTACTCATATTATTCACTTGTTCATAGTAAAATAATCAAACTTCATATCATTGTTTCCTATAATAAATAGCAATATTTTAAAATATGCTATTATATTTTGAATGTTAATTTCAAATTTATATTAATGGATAACGACAAAAAAATATGGTAAACTTTTTCACAAAAAATTTAATAAAAAAAATTAATAAAAAATAACAATTTGAACACATTTAATTATCATTATTCCATAAATAATCATATACTTAAATCTTAAAATAATGATTCAAAAATTAAAAAATACCTAAGATGTGTGAATAATTAGAACTGAAAATACTAATAGAAAAGATAAAGCGCCATCAATGGAAAATTGGAACTGAAAATACAAATGAAAATACTATAGATGAATGGAAAATGGAAATAATAATTAATAAAATAAATTAATATCGAAAGAAGGATAATTGATTATGTGAAACCAATGGGAAGAAGGAGTAAGTGGTGGTTGGTGATGGATTATAGAAGACTGGTGATGGATAATAGAAGACTGTTATGATGGATTCCAACTAAAATATATTTAGGACTGTAGATCAAATAATGAAGATATTGGAGTCTGTATATCAAATAATGGTGAGATTCAAGGCCACTGATAAAATATTTAAGGGTTAGGGTTCACTACATAAAGAGAAAATCGAAGGAGTCACATGAAATAATGAATCCAAAATGATTAGAACCAATGTCATATTAAAATTTTAAAGGTTCTTCACATTAGTTATTAAACAAAAATATGTCAAAAAAGATGTTCATTTTAGTTTCCACAAAATTTATTTAATAATCAACATAGAACATCACTATTTTAATAGTTATTATTAAATAACTGATGTGAAAACTATATATTATTTTTTTCACCACATTTGATATTAAATAACTAAGGTGTAAAGTCAATTTTTCACATTAGTTACAGAAAATCTGTGTGAAAAATGTGTTGGGCTGAATTAAATTTTTATAAGTGGTGAACTATGTCCTTATATCCAATGTACAATTAATCCATTTATGTTACTAACATTTATAGAGGTTCAAAAAAAGTCTCATCTAATTAAGTGTATAAATTCAGGTGGAGCTTTACTATGGGAGTGGATCCATTAGAGTTCATATGGGAGTAGAGTTTCTAGTGGCAGTTCTCTGGTGTCAGGACCATCAGGATTCAAACCAGTGGGGAGTTGACCTTAATAGCTTCCTTTTTGACCTTTTGGGGATAGTGGGTTCCATGATTTTCCTAGGGACTTTAGGCTAGTTTGATTTTTTTGATGGGGTTTTTTTCATAATCAAAATTAGTTCCTGATAGTTAATTGTGATTATTAATGAGGAGGTGGACATGGTCAATTCCATCCTCAACAACAGCTTCTTGTGATATTGTTTTAGTAGCAGGGGAAGCATTCCTAAGCCCCTCTGAGGGAAGATTGAGTTGGTATAGGCTAAATGCAATATTTTTCTGGTGTTTAATGATCTAATCCTGATCATGTCCATAGAGGTTTCTA